>VBSM01001124.1:27792944-27805256 GCA_008086735.1 Cheirogaleus medius
GCCTCGGCCTCCCAAAGTGCTAGGATTACAGGCGTGAGCCACCACACCCAGCCTTATTTTTTGTAGAGACTATGTCTTGCTTTTGCCCAGGCTGGTTTCAAACTCCTGGCCTCCAGTGATCCTCCTGCCTCGGCCTCCCAATGTGCTAGGATTACAGGTATGAGCCACTGTGCCTGGCTATTTTTTTTCTTAATTGACTGCCACCAAGAAATATTAAGTACTCTTCTAAAGGCCTGCTGTACATCATCTCATGTAATCAGCCTGTCAATCTTGTGTAGTTGGTACTTAGATCCATTTCACAAACTATATGAGTCAGAAAGGTAACTTGCCTAAGGTCACTCAGCTAGTGCAGGATTGGAGGTTAAGCATAGATTTGTGAGTCTTCAAAGGCCACAAATGCTTTTGAGCAGTGCTAGCTTACATCTTGTGATTTATTTGCCATTCTAATGATGTATGACTTTTGGTATTCAATAAAAACCATGTGAGACGTTATTTTAATGTAATTGCAAAGACTTGTCTATACAATGTCCATATCCTATCCAAAAACAAATTGCAAGTTGGTTGGCCAGCATGGTTAGAGGCTCAGAATGAATTAAGCCCAAAAAACTAATTATTTTTTTTTTTTTTAAAAACCCTGCATTAGGAAAAGGTATGTTTTTCTCTGATACAGTACGTATATAAAAGCTTTTTAGCATTGTTTTATGTATTACTTAGTTTTTTGCGGTATAGGGGTTTTTTAACATAGTCAAATTTACAATAATATTTACATGCTAAATAGTATGTAAGTACTATAGCCCATAGCACTTTTTGAGGACATACACAAATCATTTTTATTTTATGGTTTCTCCTTTTGGTGTCTTGCATAGAAAGGAAGTCCTCAATTCAAAATTATTAGAATAGTCATCTATTTCTTTTTCAATATTTCCCTTAAAAATAAACCAATCTCCAAGCTATTTGTAAGATTGTTTGGCAATTTATTTAGAAGAAATCCATGTCAGAGGATTCAAGTTTAATATGCTTTTGCCTTGATTTTAGTATCAAAAAATGAAATAACAATTTTGCTATGACATTATCTTCTCCGGTATGAGTCTTGATATCTGAATTTATCATGTTCAAACTTAACTCCACTTTTCAACAGATTCAGTTACCTTTCAAACTGTGTTTCATGTTTATTAATTGCAGAGAAGCCCATGAACTGTTGGAGAGAGCTTCTATTCCTAAAGATTAATCTGGGATTACTTTCTAAATAACTAGTTCATATCATAAATGATTTCTTCAATGGTCTCCTATTAATTCCCCATGAGAGATATAACTTAATTCAGCCATTGCCTGTTGCATAGTCTACAATGTGCACTTGTGACCCACAAATGGATGATCCATATGTTGCTTTGCGGAGCAATTGGCTAAAATTTCAATCTGTCTGAAAGATCCACTCAGTTATCTATTCATGTAATTGAGATTTATAGTCTACCAAATGAGCTCTGCTGGTTTGCAGCTGAGAGTTGGCCATTAGAACTTCATAATATCTTTTAAAAGTATTTTCTATCTGAATTCCACAGGGATACTTTGGTCTACAGCCTTCCTTTTCTGTTCAAGGTGAAATACTACCGAGTAGCTTGTGAATTTAATTTCACTTACATTTTTTATGTGTTTTTCTGATTAGAAATGCAAAGCCATACAAACTGACAGAGGTTATGAATTTTGTGAAAAAGAAAAGTGCATGTTCACCGGGAAAAACCTGTCCAGATCATAATGTTTGCAGTGATTAGTTATTCCTGAGTCGTGAGATTATGGATGATTTTCAGTTTCTTTATACTTTGGTTATTTTCAAATTTTGAACAATGAGCATATATTACTTTTACATTGTAAAATAATTACTATTTGGGGGCAAAAACATTCCCCTATTCCCTTTTACTAAAACTTATTGGAATGGACATTTTTTGATATACTTATAATAACTTTATTTTTGAGTAAAAACATAATAATAAGACCCAAAATATTAAAAACAGTTATCAAGCTATTGGCTTATTCCATGCCACTATAGAATGAGGAGATTGAGAAGATTCCAAAATGATAGAACAGAAAGTTGACAGGTGATTGAGAAATGGTGGGAAGACACAGGGTTCTGAGAACTGTTTCACATCCTTTTCCTTTTTTAAAAGGAAGGTATCTTAGAATGAGAGAAGAGTCATGCAAACCAAAAGGTTTCTGCATTTAATCCATTGTTTAGAAGACTGAATTTGCTCCTTATTTATAAGCACTGTTGATTAGTATAATGAGCACATGTAGAAAATTGCTCAGTTAGGGGCTCAAATGAAGACAGTCAGGAATGAAGTGTACTTTTAAAAAATCCAAACGTGATTTTTTATTTCTTGATCTTGGTGATAGTTATATGGGTGTGTTCACTTTGTAAACATGTAAACTCTGTACTTAACATTTGTGTACTTTTATGTGTGTGTGTGTTATACTTCAATTTTAAAAAGTTTCCTTGGGAGGGAATAAATCCCACCACAGCTCTGCTTCTGTCTTGCTGCCACACACCATGGTAGCCACTGTGTTGGTTCCCCAGAACATTCTGGCCCAGGCACCCAACTCCGATCTGGCCAATCACAGCAGCTCATCTCCTGGGCTCAGGGACTGGTGGGTATGTGTCTGACGCAGGGCCAGTGTCCTTCCCTGGGCAGGGAGGTGATGGAGCTGGTGTTGGTGTGTGAATCCCTGTACACTATTGTGACAAGGAAGGACAGTGGTTGGGGTGGTTCTCTCAGCTGAGAGAGAGAAGCCACAGGCCTACACTCGTCGATTTGCGATCTCTAAGTTGGATTTCTGAGTTCCTTGGCATCTGAATCAGCTGCTGCAGCTAAACAAGCCAAACATCTTCTTTCCCCTGGATGAAAGACAACTAAATTTAATTACCCTAAACCAGTGATTTTCAAAGAATGAATCAGCATCACCTGAAACTTGTTAGAAATGCACATTCGTGGCCGGGTGCGGTGGCTCACGCCTGTAATCCTTGCACTCTGGGAGGCTGAGGTGGGCGGATCGCTCAAGGTCAGGAGTTCGAAACCGGCCTGAGCAAGAGCGAGACCCCGTCTCTACTATAAAAAAAATAGAAAGAAATGAATTGGCCAACTAAAAATATATATATAGAAAAAATTAGCCGGGCACGGTGGCGCATGCCTATAGTCCCAGCTACTGGGAAGGCTGAGGCAGAAGGATTGCTTGACCTCAGGAGTTTGAGGTTGCTGTGAGCTAGGCTGACGCCACGGCACTCTAGTCTGGGTAACAAAGTGAGACTCTGTCTCAAAAAAAAAAAAAAAAGAAATGCACATTCGTGGGCCCCACCCAGAGCTACTGGACCCACTGGTGATGAAGTCGGGGCCCGGGGTGGGGTCCAGCAGTCTGTGTGGTAACAGGCCTCTAGGACATTGTGATGTGCTCAAGTCTGAGAGCCACTGCCCTAAACCTGCAGGACACATCCTCCCATGTCACTATACCACACATAATATCTGTACCATAAATTGACCTGTTGAGAAAGTCTTTTTTTGAAAACTCCAACCACATGTGTAGAATCCTAGGTGGAGAGTAGATATATAAGCCACCAGGGGAGCTTCTCCTTACCCCTAGGTGCCAGTGAAAGTGACACTGAGATTTAGTAGTTAAAGAAAAAGAAAGAAGAAAATATTCATCATGATTATACAACTATAATTAATTCACGATTAATTACCAAGTGAGTGATGTGGAGGATGAGGAAGAGAACCTTTGTGGTTAAACAGGACTATAGAATCCTTTGCCCCTTGTCTCAGGCTTGCTGGAATCCATTCTAGAAAGTTGGAGAAGCCATTCACAAGGCGTCTGCAGTAAAAGAACAAAGAAAAAAATAAGAAATAAAAAAATAAAATTAAAAGAAAGTTGGAGAAGTCTAGTCAGGATTTATGCACCTCTTCCCCGGCCTGTCATGGTGTAGGCAAGTAATTAACATCTGCAGATCCTTCAGTAACTTGCCAGTGCCTATTTACTGGCATTTCTACAGAACAGGTATTTTCACAGGAGAAGTACGTGCAATACTGGAACTACGTGATGACTGATGGTGTCTTGGTTATTTTTCACCTGATATTGAAAAAAGTGAGAATCGCTGTTACTGTCTTCTGGTTTTTGTGCCCAGTGCTGCTCACCGTAGACTAAGCTGCCTCTGCCTTTCTGGCCTGAATCTCTCGAGATGAAATGAGTGAGGAGCAGGGTTCAGGCTCCGAGCAACACCTAAGGCTCTGGAGAAAGAAAGGAAAAGCCAGCAGAGGGGGTCTAGTCCCAGGGGAAGGGAGGTGGTGAGGCTCCAGGGACAGGGTTGGAAATTTGGCCTGGCAACTTGTTTCCCACCTTTCCTCTCTTTTCTTTTTTCTTTCATTTTCTTTTCTTTTTTTTCAGACACAGGGTCTCTCTCTGTCATCCAGGCACAATCATAGCTCACTGCAGCCTGGGTCCACTCCTGGGTTCAAGTGATCCTCCTGCCTCCCTCAGCCTCCAGAGTAGCTGGGACTGCTAGGTATGTGCCACCACTTCTGGCTAATTTAAAAAAAAATTTTTTGTAGAGACAGGGTCTTGCTATGTTGCCCAGTCTGGTCTCCAACTCCTGACCTCAAGCGATTCTCCCGTCTCAGCCTCCCAAAGTGCTGGGATTATGGGCATGAGACATCATGCTGGGCCCCTCTCTTCTGCTTTCTACGAGGTCAGATCCTCTTCCTGTCCACCATAGCATTCACACATCAATGAAAATAATGCATAATGTGATACATAATGCATTGCAAGTACCTGCTACAGTGCCTGGTGTATGATAGGAGCTTATTATTAACATTATTATTAATTTATTTTACAGTAATATTTTTTCTTTTCTCTTTCACCTATCTTTTTTCCTCCTGTTACCTGCTTGGCAAACTCTCACTCCAAAGCCCTTTCTACCCCTTCCATCCCTCACTCCAACAGGACAATATTAATCACCCTCTTCTGTGTGGCCACTTACATTACATTGTGTTATGTCACCTTATAATGTTTAGTTATATCTGCATTTCCCTCTCAACTGTGAGCTCCTTAGATGACAGGGCCTAGGTTTTACACATGTTCACATCTTCAGGGCGAGCACAGAACCTTGCGTTTATTAAATGTGTGGCAGATAAATATTGAATAAATTGAGTCAGTAAGAGAAACAGGAGTCTGAAAGTTGCATGCTCTAGTTTGAGAATACTACCCATCAGCCTAGTGTATGCCCCACTATTGTCATGTTCTCGAGTCTCCAAAAGCTGCCCCTTTCTATTAGCTTTCACAGATTTCATTGTCTTTCTTATTGCTTCTGAAGTTTTAGCAACTGTTTCCTCTTGTGAAATATCTTGAGTTGCAATTTGTTCCAATTTCATCAGCTTTGCCACATCTTTCCTTAAGAGCATTTTTTCTTCCATGTTGGAATCTAAAACATTGTTAGCTAACATTTATCGAGCCCTTACTATTTATTAAACAAATATGTATTGAATGTCTACTGTACACCAAGCACTGTTCTAGGTACATTGTGAAATAGAAGAGACAAAAATCAGTGCTGCTTGTCTGGCTCTGGGCTGGATGTTTTCTATGTATGTCATTTTGTTAGATCATATGTTGTGAAAATGAACTTTTCCAAGTGTCATGACAAGCCTCACTCTAGAGAACTGGGAAACGTTTCTAACTTACAGTCATTAATCTCTTTCACTTTATGTTGAGGTGCAAAAGAGACCATCAAATTATCACTAACCATGCCATATCCCCTTATCTATTATAATATTTACCAAGTTCCCTTTCTGTCTGCGGGTCCTTTCCTGCCTAGCATTGAGCAGGCACCTATTACAACTGCATCCTAACCCGTGGGCGACAGGCAGCTCCCAGCGTTTATCAGGGGAGGTTACTAACAGTACTTTGCACCCAGGCAGCAACTTGGATAAGACCATTCAAGCCCTGTGTGCCTGGGTTCTTATAACTATAATTATTAGTAAGGTGCCAAACACATGGCCCCGAACTTTGAAACTCCTGGTTTGATTTGTAATCCCTTATTGTAACTAGGGAGTGTTGAAGAGTAATTAAGGGATAGTCTATCCAGTTTTCCTGCTCAAAAGGTATTTTTAAAAACACACACAAGTAAAACTTTTTTACTATGGTAAAAAACACATCGAATAAAATGTACCAGCTTAACCATGTTTAAGTGTACAGTTCAGTAGCGTTAAGTATATTCACATTGCTGCAAGGCAGATCTGCAGAAGTTTTTCATCTTGCAAGTCTGAAACTCTGTACCTGTGGCACCACAACCCCCTTTGCCCAACTCCTGAAATATCTTTATAGGGCTTTCATGCACAGTGTTTACAGAGTTTGATCCTTTTTCTTCAGGAGGTCTCTAAAAGCCAAATAAGAAAATAGCAAAGGCAAAAAAAAAAAAAAAAAAATCGCAGTGTTTCCCTACTAGGAGTTTTATCCCTCTGTCAAAATTGGTGGCTGTCAGGCAGCTCCAGCGTGGCTTCAGGTCTTTAACAGATGATTCTGGCCCCGAGTAGTGCCAGAGACTTAGAATGGGCCTTAGTCTGTTTTGTGCTTGCTATACCAGAATACCAGAGACTGGGTAATTTATAAAGAAAAGAAATGTATCTCTTGCAGTTCTGGAGGCTGAGAAGTCCAAGGCCAAGGGACTGGTATCTGGTGAGGACCTCCTCGGTCACATGGCAGAAAGTATCATGTGGCAAGAGAAAGCCAGAGAAAGCTGAATTGGCTTTTATGATAAACCCTTACATTAACAAGCCACTCTTGTGATGGCAACGTTAATCCATTCATGAGGGCAGGGCCCTTGGGACCTAATCACCTCTTAAACGTCCTACCTCTCAACACCCTTTTTTTTTTTTGAGACAGAGTCTCACTTTGTTGCCCAGGCTAGAGTGAGTGTCGTGGCATCAGCCTAGCTCACAGCAACCTCAAGCTCCTGGGCTCAAGCGATCCTCCTGCCTCAGCCTCCCGAGTAGCTGGGACTACAGGCATGCGCCACCATGCCCAGCTAATTTTTTCTATATATTTTTAGTCGGCCAATTAATTTTCTTTCTATTTTTAGTAGAGATGGGGTCTTGCTCTTGCTCAGGCTGGTTTTGAACTCCTGACCTTGAACGATCCACCCACCTCAGCCTCCCAGAGTGCTAGTCTCAATACTCTTTCATTGGAGATTAGGTTTCCAACACATGAACTTTGGGGGACACAGTCAAGCCACAGTAGAATGCTTTTTGCCTGTTTGTGTTTTGGGAGGACTTCTAGAGATAGGTTCTAGGAGATAAAAGGGTCATAAAGGTGTGGGCTCTTCCCTGTCCCCCAGTGCTGGCTTTAGATGATGATCACGTGGCCTACACTTAAATACCTCCAGTGATGGGACTGTCACTGCACCTGAAGTCCATGCATCACCTTCCCTTTGCAAGTACTATGGGTTGTGAGAAAACATCACAAAATTGGTTTCTTATGTACCCGAAAGTATTTGGAGTCACCTCTCTGGTCTGGTTCTGTGTCCTGTCTGTGTAAAACTCACTTTCTTTCTTCCTAAACTCAATCTGGACTTAGAAAATATTAAAAGACAATATTTCAAAAAACCGAATATTAATATGCGACAACTGAGCCTTCTTCATCAGTATAGTGTATTCCTTTGTTCAGCAGCCGGCAGTGGAGAGAACAGCTTGCTGTGGCACCGAGGCTGAAGCCGGGAACGCTGGTACGGGCACACCTTCGTTTGCTTGGATTTTCTTTTTTGTCTTCTCAAGATCCTTTTGATGGCATCCCTTCCTCCCACTCTAATCCAGCCCCGCCTTCACGGGCAAGCATGTCATCCAGGAATGTGCACAGTACACCGTTCTCTTACCCTGGCGAGGAGGGAAGTTTCTGTGCCGTCCTTCATCGCTAGCCAGGGCTCCGGGGCGTGCCTCCTGCCAGACACGGTGTCTAGTGCAAGATCCAACAGAAGGTGCTATCATGTGACTTTCAGCTCCAAGGTAACATGGTCAGAGAGGATCGAAGTGAACAGGCCATAATGAAGGTCAATCCTCAATCTGATTGGAAAGAAGGCTAGGAAATGAGATATATTGTATAATATAAATGTAAATGATATTTCATTAAGAAACTGCTAATGAATTAAGAAAACGTGAAGGTAAACTCAACCCTAAAAACATGTTGGGAGAATTGAGAAACAAGTAAAAACATTCCTAAAACAATATCAAATTCTGTACGTATGTTTATGAAATATATTAAAACTTATTTATTTATTTATTTATTTTTGAGACACAGTCTCACTCTGTTGCCCGGGCTAGAGTGCCGTGGCGTCAGCCTAGCTCACAGCAACCTCAAACTCCTGGGCTCAAGCAATCCTTCTGCCTCAGCCTTCCGAGTAGCTGGGACTACAGGCATGCGCCACCATGCCCGGCTAATTTTTTCTATGTATTTTTAGTTGGCCAATTAATTTCTATTTTTAGTAGGGACGGGGGTCTCGCTCTTGCTCAGGCTGGTTTTGAACTCCTGACCTTGAGCAATCCACCCGCGTCGGCCTCCCAGAGTGCTGGGATTACAGGCGTGAGCCACCGCACCCGGCCAAAACTTATTTTTTGAGAAACAAAAAAGTAATCCATGCTATTTCTGCGCTGAACCCTGTATAGTGTGCTTTGTGCTTTTGTGACAATTACTACTTAATAAATTCGATGCAGATAGTTGATTGATCATCTCCCATTTCAAGAAGTATTTCTGGACATGTCAAAGCACACTGTGCCTTTGAGTTGAAGATTAACTTGTTTAGAAGACTTTGTGCTGCTAAATATACCAAAAGATAACAAAAATAATAAAGAAATAGGCAGCTCGAACTTTGCTGATCTTTATGATAACCACATTTCCCTTGTAGTTGTCTACCTTTTGAAGCTCCATTAACTCTACCCTTTACAGGCTACTAGAGCAGTAGCTTTCCAATTTTTTGACCTGACACAAATAAGACAAATTCTAAATGGAAATCTAGAACAGACACTCTGAATACATGTATGCATATAACTGAGAAAAAGTTTTACTAAACATTGCTTTTCCTTACTACCTGCAATTAACTGATATTTTCTTTCCTTTTCCATTCCATTCCATTTCATCCTATTTTGTTCTTCTATTTGTTTTGTTCTATCCTATTTTGTTTTGAGATGTCAGTTATGATTCACAGAATTGATTTTATGACTTACTAATTCGTTTTAAGGAGTAGTTTGGAAAACATTTATCTATAACAAAGAATGAAAACTAGAAATCCCAGAACTTTGCCAGTCTACTTCATGTTCACTTTCTACACTTCTTGGTGGTGGGGAATGAGACTCTGTTGCCCTAGCTAGAGTGCAGTGGTCATCAGCCTACCTCACAGCAACCTGAAACTCCTGGGCTCAAGGGATCCTCCTGCCTCAGCCTCCCAGGTAGCTGGGACTACAGGCCCATGGCACCTCCCCCAGCTAATTTTTGTATTTTTTGTAGAGATGGGATCTAGCTCTTGCTCAGGCTGGTCTTGAACTCCTGACCTGAATTGATCCTCTAGCCTCGGCCTCCCAGAGTGCTAGAATTACAGGTGTGAACCACTGCACCCGGCCTACACTTCTTTTTCATTCACTCATTCATTCCTCATTTCATTTATTAGAGGAACATCTAGGAAGCTCCTGCCATGAGTCAAGCACTGACCAGTTATTGGGAATATAGTGGTGGGTAGGATAGATGTGGTTTCTACTTGCCCAGAGTTTGCAGAACTTAACCAATGTTTTAAAAATTACCAAACTTTCCCCTACCCACGTTGAGTGCACAGCAGTGGGCTGCCTAAGGGAACCTGAGTCAGAAGACACCTAAACACTAAGGGAGGGGTGGCAATGAGGAAGGAGGTAGAATGTACTTTTATATCAGGGTGTTGGGGGAGTCATTTACTCAGGAGTTTCCTGGTGGCAACAATAAATAGTTTTCAGAAAGGAAGGCATTTGACTGTTCTGATAATATGATGATACATATGATAAATAAACATGATCTCTTCCCTGCTGCTAGTCTGATAGTGTGGGGGTGGGTAACACATAAATAATTACAATACAATTAAATAATGCAATAGACCAACATACTGTTATTGAGTTGCACAGAGTTAAGGGATATTTGAAAGGAGAGGAAATGATAGGAGTGAAGGCAAGTGTTTAGGAAGGAGCCTGATTGTGGGGAGACATTTTCTAGGATAGGAAGAGATTTGAATATTTTTATAGGTTGAAGGGAAGGAGCCAGTGGAGAGGCAGAGACAGAGCACAGTTAATTAGTGCAGGAGGAGTTGGTGCACAGAGGTGGAGAGATTGACCAGGGAAAGAGAGTCACCAGTATGGTGACCACTTTATGGATAAAACAAAGGCCTCACTATTATTATATTTATTATTAAAAGTGAAAAATATTTGATATGGTGGGAATTTTGTCATTAGCTACTTTTTCTCACAGAGAGAGAGCATTTTGTTCTGAAACTACTCCCTAAGTTACAAGTGCTCTCGCTTCATCCCTTTATTTCGTTGGTTTATTTGGGTCCACCAAAGCTACAGCATCTTTCATTCCATGGCCCCTTATTTTTTAACTTAACATGGAAGGATGAGAGACATACGGAAAAGGGCAAGGAACAAAAGTGTACAGTTTGATGAATTTTCATAAAGTGAGCACATCTGAGTGTAGCTTGCACCCCTTTTAAGAAACAGAACATGACCCGCACCCTGGAAGCCTGCCATCCCCAGGAACCCCCTCTTTCCCCATCCATGGGTAACCACTTTCCTGACTTCTAACAAGGGGTGCATTTTTAAATGAGAAAATAAGCTCTTCAGTAGATAAATCCACATGCAAAAAGGTATTTCTTTAAAAGTTGTCCAAATAAGAAAGATATTTCAACCTGTTCTTAATTGTTTACCCAAAATATTTCCCTTGTTCCTATACTGTTTGCCTTGTTGGAGGAAAAGTAGGGTGAAGACTAGGCCAATCAGAAGGCTTCTGTCTGGAAGACTCCCCTTAGAAACAAATATTTTGACATGAAATGGAAAGCAGAATTAAACCCAAATGGAAATCAATTTATATAATAAGTAACCTGTTTCTGGCTATCTTATGCATCTGACGCATTAATGGCACCTGAAAAACCGTAATATATTTTTTTTGTTTTACGTACAAAATGAAATTTTGGAAAATACAGAAAAGTCAAAACAATCCATTGTCCATCATCCAGCAACACCATTGTTAATTTACTGTATATTTCCTTTTTGTATTCCTTAATTATTTATTGAGCATATATTTATTAGCAGTCCCTATGGCATTGTTTGTAATGGTGGAAAAAACCGGAAACATTTTAACATCCATAATAGGGATGATTAGATTATGGTACAAAACATAACACCATGACATGTTAAAAAGAATCAAGTATAACTATATGAAATGATGTGAGAAGATTTCCATCAATTTGTAAGTAAAAATGATTCAGAACAATATGTATAAAATGATCTCATTTATGTTTAAAATGCATAGATGACAAAGGATTTGGAGGTTTATTTCTTATCCAAAAACATCTCCTTTGAACTTACATAGATGTAGTTTAAGTTTGTTTTAGGAATAATTAATAAACACTTCATATTTGAGAGCCAATGCTATTTGTGAACAACGGCAAAGGACTGTTTATTCATTTACTCAACACATTTTTATTGGTAAATAATGGTTTGGAAACCAATACTTAAGTGTCTCATTGAAATCTGTCAGGCATGTGAGGTTATTTCTTTTATAACATTTCCTATGATGTACTAATTTGTCATTTTTAGCAAGTCATTCTCTTTTGTGAGATAGTAAAGCGTCACTAAACCAAGTAGGACTCATTGAGATATACGAGAAGTTGAACTCAAGAGGCAACCAGAAGATTCCAAGTGTAAGATTGTTTATTTCCAATTGCCTTGAAATTGGGGTCCACGTTAAAAATATAGCTGTAGAAGGCCGAGCGCGGTGGCTCACGCCTGTAATCCTAGCACTCTGGGAGGCCGAGGCGGGAAGATCGCTCAAGTCAGGAGTTTGAAACCAGCCTGAGCAAAAGCGAGACCCCGCCTCTACTATAAATAGAAAGAAATTAATTGGCCAACTAAAAATATATAGAAAAAATTAGCCAGGCATGGTGTCGCATGCCTGTAGTCCCAGCTTCTAGGGAGGCTGAGGCAGGAGGATTGTTTGAGCCTGGGAGTTTGAGGTTGCTGTGAGCTAGGCTGACGCCATGACACTCTAGCCCGGGCA
>VBSM01001124.1:27805302-27821693 GCA_008086735.1 Cheirogaleus medius
TATATATATATATATATATATAGCTGTAGAAGTATCCTGTTCCTCTCATTCTAAATGATTCCTCCTCCTTTTTATTACCAAACTTTGTAAGAGCCATACAAAGGGGTCCTCCTCTGTGAAAACATCTATGTTTTATTCAGAGAATGAGATGTAGTTTTCTTTTCATATATACACATACACATACGTCAATACTTATCTGCATTATTGCCTTTATCACATATAATTGTAATTACTTACTTAAGGATTTCTCCCAGTAGATTATACACTTCCCAAGGACATGGATAATGCCTTTCCTCTTTGGACCCCAGCTCCTCACATAGTGCTCAATTCAGACTAGTATTATCCCTGAGACACTGCCAATGTTTAGACAACAGTGTCTAGGCACCAATGGTAGTACCTAAATAGTTAGGCAAATCTAAATATTTTCAGAAGCGTGTCTTTTTTAAGTGATTGTTTTCTATCTAAATGATTTAGCTAGTAACTGGAAGATTTTATTTTCTGAAGATGGCCACCACGATAGAATCCATTCCACATGCTCCTTGTACCACTATGGAAGGAAGCCAAGCAGCCACGTGGAGAGGCCAATTGTGGGTGTTCCAGCCAACGGCCCCAGCTGAGGTCCCAGCCATCAGCCAGCATCAACTACTAGATATGTGAAGGACTTTCTCAAATGATTGCGGCCCCTAGCAGTTGAGTCACCAGCTGATGCTGCATGGGGGAAAAAAAAAATAGCTGTCCCTGCTGAGGCCTGCCCAAATTGCAGATTCATGTGCAAAATAAACAATGTTGTTTAAGCCACGAAGTTCAGGTAGCTCGTTATGCAGCAACAGATAACCCGAGCAGGTCACCATGAGTTCACATGCCTGTGGAAACAGAGGGAAGGGTTAGAGGCCCAGAGTCCTCCATTCTGTTTCTTGTCCCTTAATCTCGGTGAGGTGAGAAGCAGCATGTCACATGGAAGTCGGATTAGAACCAGAAGGATGATCCCAAACTTGGATAAATAGGCCCTTAAAGTTAACTAGAGCTCACTAATTTCAAACAGAAACATTAAAAATGTATTTGTGATGCACAGAATTTTTTTCTTTTTTGAGGGGGCAAAAATAAAAATCTTTAAATCGATTACAGAATGATTGTGACACACTCTTCTAATATCTTATGGATGTGTTCAGAATCATGCATGGGAAGTATAATTAATGCTGGTGATTTGTGAATTTGTGATGCAGGACCTGTTACCTGCTGCGGGATGACTTTAAGATTTGCCCAAAATAACTAATCACTGGGAACGGAATGTGGTTACCAACCTCATCAATGCTTTTGGCATAGTAAATCATATTGTGATGAAAAAATTACACAGGATTGAAATGCATGCTGCAAGTGTAGATGAGTTAACTGGCTGCTTCATGGACACAGGCTGCTTTCTTTCTTGGGAAATTACTTGTGACAGTTAAATTAACCTTAAGGGACTTGGAGGTTGGCAAAGATTTGCATATGTTTTTTTCCCATTCTTTATAAACTGCCAAGTTCTTTTTCAAGTACAACAGTGCACTTTTATATTAACAATGAAATACATTATTTGGGAGGAAGCAATGAAGAATGAGACTGAAGAAACCAACCATGGGCTAATCAACCATTTCAATCTATGAAAATACTGTAGCATATAACCTTGAATAATACTGTCTTGGTTCTCTAATGAAGATAAAATGTAAACTATTTTTTATTAGGAACAAAAGGCTACTAGATTCTAATTTCCCCTTTATTCCCATTTAAGTCAAACTATTCTTGACTTTGAAAATGACAGCTGTCAAGTTCACAGTAGTCTTTGACTTAGGCTAGCAAGAGTGCATTCCTTTAGACATCCAACTGAACAAACGCTAGCATTTCTACTTGCTCTCTGACATCCTCCTGGATGAAGTTGGAATAAATGGACATCAAGACCCTCTCTGGCACTCTGGGAGGCTGAGGCGGGCGGATCGCTCAAGGTCAGGAGTTCGAAACCATCCTGAGCAAGAGCGAGACCCCGTCTCTACTAAAAATAGAAAGAAATTAATTGGCCAACTAAAAATATATAGAAAAAATTAGCCGGGCATGGTGGCGCATGCCTGTAGTCCCAGCTACTAGGGAGGCTGAGGCAGGAGGATTGCTTGAGCCCAAAAGTTTGAGGTTGCTGTGAGCTAGGCTGATGCCACGGCACTCACTCTAGCCTGGGCAACAGAGTGAGACTCTGTCTCAAAAAAACAAAACAAAACAAAACAAACAAACAAACAAACAAAAGACCCTCTCTGTCCTATTGCTTGAGTCCTGGAGGATTAAGACTCATTAAAGATAATCATTAAACACAAACTATTGGTAAAGTATATGCATAAAGATATTCATCACAGTATTGTTTGGGATTTCAAAAAGTTAGTAAATTAAAGATTGTCAAGTATATTGTGTTATGCGTAGCTTACAAATTATGGTTACAAAGAACATTTAGCAATAGGAGAGATCTTTAAGTTGATAGAAAATGCTAACAAAGGTTGCATTAGGGTAGTGGAATAAAGGGTGGATTTTTTTTTCTTTTTTCATATTTCTCTATGTTCTGTAAAGATGATTATATTATTATTATAAGAATGATTTAAAACAATTGTTAAGTACTTAATGAGAGATCATTTTGAGCTACAGGCTAAAGTGAAATGACACGTAAATATGGGGAAAGTCTTGACAAGGGACTTTTCCTTCATCATATCCACCCAGAGAGAAGAGACACATAGAGGTGACTTCCATCAGTGGACACAGTCCCCTCACAGATAAACTCTACACCCATGTCTATTTGTCCTCAAAAGAATCTTTGCCTGATTTCTCCCTCTAACTACTTCAAATCCTCGACTCTTCACACAACCTGAAGTTAACAAAAGACATTCTGTTTATAAGTAGAAGTGAATAATATTTTACTTTTTTATTTAGAAAATAGCAAATGCACATCAGGAATTACGGTTTACATGAAGAGTTATGACGAATAATGAAGATGGAATACTGTCAGAGGTAAGCCTGGTTTTAAAGAGAAAACCTGAAAACCAGTGAAGGAAAGCCAGGAAGAAGGGGAAGTGGAATTTGCAAAATAGAAGTGGTTGAACCACAAACTTTACAGAAAAGTGTTGGTAAAAGCAAAAGTTAGATTATGAATACAAAATGGATTAACCTGAATGTGGAAGCTGGCAGGAAGAGGTTAGACATGTTTTCTGGATCTTCTAAAACATTTTGGGTTTCCAAAGTGGTCTGGGATTGCATACCTGCAGCCTTTTGGGCCTGTTCTTGTGCCCTAAGCATGCTATCAAGCAGTAGTTTGCATGTGTACTTGGAACACAGATTCAGATTTTAGAGAGTATCCAAAACTTGCTTTTTCCCCTTGCTTTAACAAGTTTAATCTTAAATGATATTGGTTTTCTTGTTCAATACACACTTTTGTTTAAAAGATTATTCTAGCTACAAGTAACTAATAAGAGACTGATGCAAAATCTATTAAAAATGGTGTATAAGGATGTTCGTTTTGCCTTGTACCCTGCATGCATCCAAAATATTCCCATCAAAAGTTTATAATCATTTCCCAAATATGAAAACTGATATTCTTGAAATTCTGGCTGGCATCTTTTGGGCTTATCAATATTGTTTTTTTTTTTTTTTTTTTTTTTTTTAGAGACAGAGTCTCACTCTGTTGCCCGGGCTAGAGTGCCGTGGCGTCAGCCTCGCTCACAGCAACCTCAAACTCCTGGGCTCAGGCGATCCTTCTGCCTCAGCCTCCCGAGTAGCTGGGACTACAGGCATGCGCCACCATGCCCGGCTAATTTTTTCTATATTTTAGTTGGCCAATTAATTTCTTTCTATTTTTTAGTAGAGATGGAGTCTCGCTCTTGCTCAGGCTGGTTTCGAACTCCTGAGCTCAAACGATCCGCCCACCTCGGCCTCCCAGAGTGCTAGGATTACAGGCGTGAGCCACCACGCCCGGCCTCAATATTGTTATTATTTGCATATATTTGGAATAAAGACAAGGGGCAAATAACATTATCTGTTCCTTGATCAAAGCCAAATCTTTTCCAAAGAGTATCATTAAAAAGTATCATTCTTGTAACAAACCATTTCATAGTCCTGATATGTGGCTGTAACAGTTCTTCGTTAATAAGATTATAAGAAATTCTTCATGTTAAAACAATCAATCAAGTATAACAGATTGTTTGTCTATTTCTCATTCCCTTAATCATTCCTCTCATTGCCAAAAATAAAAAAGTATAGGATAGTTGTTTGCAGAACACATCTTACTCGTTAGTGCATCTTTTAAAATTCCACTTCTTTTTTCTTATGTGAACAGTTCTAATCAAATTTCCCTCCCACCTCTGCTGCAGCAATCACCCCACTCCCATATGAAAAACACACACACATTAGGGGCTTCCAGATTTTTCCAACAGTGGTTCCCATGATCAGGACTCTATAGTGTACAGTCTACATCAATTGTTCCACTAATAACTAAGGTGGATCTAGTAGGTACATGTTTGTCATTCAACTGTTATACATGATCCAAATGTGAACTCAATGCTTTGGACATGATTCATATATGAGTCAGGTGCTTGCTTCACACCTGCTTTTCCTTTGACAGTAATCCTTGTTAATGCCCTAATTTTATAAGGTAATTTTAGTGGAATTAACCTTGAACAACTCCAAATTATGTAATTAATTACATTCAGCTTCAATTACAGTTACTTTTTAATCTCAGCCTCTCATCCTGACACCCCAGCAGAAGTCGGTACACACAATGGCAGTGACGGGTGGGTGGGAGGTGGGTGGGAGGCCTCTCCAGCTTGCTGGTTTGTATGGGTCCGCTGATAATGTAAATTGCATTTATTTATGCTAAAAAAAACCTCAGGGATTAGTGACGTGTGTGCCATTTACTTGGACTTAAGGGCTTGGAGAAGTTAAAAGGCAGAGGGTGAAGGGAACTACTTTTAGCAATTCCTGATTACATTTCCCGTAACACTCATTTTGAAGAGGTTTAATTGGTGTAATTTAAAAAAAAAATTCCTGTGGTCACATAAATTGGGTTTATGCTGGATTAAAAAAATTAAATAGGTTTCTTTATTATAGAGTTGCTTGGTCTTTAATGTGTTAATACATGTAGTGAATTTCTAAGAAGTGGGATATAAAATGTTTCCGAAACTATTTTGAACAGAGAACATTCCTTCCTTACCAAAAAAAAAAAAAAGACCTTTTATTGACGTATCATTTACATGCCATGAAATTCACTTGTTTTAAGGGTACAAGTAAATGATTTTTAGTTTATAGTTGGAGTTATACAATCATCACCAAAATCCAAGTTTAGACCAGTTCCACCACCTCAAAAACATCTCTTGTTGTTACTATTTGTCATCATTTGCTATTCCCACCTCCAGCCCCAGGCTACCATTAATCTACTTTGTGTCTTTATAGATTTTCCTCTTCTGGAAATTTTATATAAATGGACTTATACACTGTTTGTTTGTCTGTCTAGCTTCTTTCACTAAGCATGTTTTTGATGCCCATCCATTTTGTAGCGTGTATCAGTACTTCATTCCTTTTTATTGACAAATATTCCATATATATGTATCACACTTTGATTATACACTCATCACTTTATGGGGATTTGGATTGCTTCCCCTTTTTGGCTACTGTGAATAATTCTACCATGAACATTCATGTACAAGTCTGAGCGTGGACATACATTTTTATTTCTCTTGGTATATACTTAGGAATGGAATTGGGAATCATACGGTAAATTTATGTTGAATTTTTCAAGAAATTTCCCAACTGTTTTCCAAAGTGGTGGCACCATTTGCATTTCTACTAGCAGTGTATGAGAGTTCCAATTTCTCCACTTCCTCGTCAACATTTTTCATCATCTGTCTCTGGGTGTGTAGTGGTATCTCATTGTGGTTTTGATTTGCATTCCTCGAGGACCAGTAATGTTGAGCATCTGTTCATGTGTTTATCTACCATTCATTTATCTTCTTTGCCCAAATGTCTATGCAATTTTTTTGCCCATTTTTAAATTGGGTAATTTTATTATTAAGTTACAAGAGAACTTACATACTAAAATAAAAAGTGAAAAAGTAAAATTAGTTCCTTAGGTATTCTGGATACAAGGCCTTAATCAGATATGATTCATAAATATTTTCTCTGTGGTTTTCTTTTCACTTCCTTTATAGTGTCTTTTGAAGTGTAAAAGTTTTTAACTTTGACAAAGTCCAATTTATCAATTATTTTTAGTGCTTGTGCTTTTTTGTTCTATCTACAAAGGTCACAAAGATTCACTCCTATGTTTTCCTCTGAAAGTTTTACAATTTTAGTTCTTACATTTAGATCTATAATTCATTTGGAGTTAAATTTTGAGTATGATGTGGGAGGTAAGGGTTTAAATATATCTTTTTGTACGTGGCTACCCAATTGTCCTAGCACCATTTGTTGAAAAGACTATCCTTTCCCTATTGAATTGCCTGGGCACCTTTTTTGAAAATCAATTAAGCATAAGTTTAAGAGTCTTTACTATGTTAATGTATGTTGTGAATCTCCAACAGGGAGGATATAAGATGTTTCCCCAAATGTTTTTAACAAGGAATCTCACCTTTTTTTTTTTTTTTTTTTTTTAAACATCAACTTTCACACAGGTTCTCACTGCTATCCACAGAACAAGCTTTAGGGAAGCTGAATTGTTCTCATGCTTCTCTAAATTGTACAGGGCTCTAACTTTTATTTGCAACTTTGTTTTAGACGCTAGGAGGCTGACTGTTGTATTTGAACTGCAAAACCAAAGACATAATTTCTACTAATGTGCTTATTACAAAGATATCTCACTATGCAGTATGGAAAAACAGTTGAAAGCATTTGTTACCAAGTTAGGCCCTTATTTTATACATACAGTATATAGCAAGAAAGAGGGAGTTTTCTTATAGGCATAAGGGATGAAACTTTGGAAGTTTGGAGAATTTTGCAATTGTGTTTTTTTACCTTTTTAAGGCAGTGCTAGATGCTTGATCATGATATATGACTAGCATAAACATCAGTAATGTTACACTCAAAGACCTGTTTGCATACATTTATCACACACACACATATAGTATATACACACATAATTACATGCACACTGGAGGTTTTTTTCCTTCTTAAAACTAGTAGATTTTGTCTTAATGCTCTCACTTAACAAAATATAATGCAAAATGTTGGATAATTGCTTAAACCTGACCTTGTCAAAATAACAATACTATCACTTAGCATTATATTAGTACAACAAACAAAAGAGCTTAGTACAAAAATAAAAAGTGAAAGAGTAAAATTAGTGTCTCTTTATCATCTTGTATTTATCTGCAGAACACAAATAGGTAGAAGTCAATGATGAGAGGAAAAAAATGTACAAATACTTGCACGGAAGAATGCATCGTCATAAATCTAGAGAAGGGGGCCACAAGCGCTGAGTCTGTCCTCAGCGCGCAGAGCCTGGCGATGATCGCTGACCAATGACAGGCGGACCACCCCAGTGAACCACTAGGCTTCTAGAAACCCACGGAAAATGACAGTGTGAGCCAAGCACACAGGTGTTCTAGCAAAGCCTTCCGAAGTGCATTCAATTACCCTAACCGACATGTTGATTTTCTAACCAGGCCTCCTAGTGATTTAGCATTCCTTTTTTAACACATTAACAGCCACGTGAGTTGTATTTAACTCACGCTAGTTTTTAGCCCAGGGCCTACGGAAGCATATGTAACTGCAGTTGGTTCGAGAAAATCTTATCTGTTGATGTTCTTACTGTTACCATTAATATCGACAATTTAATTGCATATAACTCACGCACAGAAAACAATAAAAATAACACATTTTCATTAAATTAGAAAGGATTGTTTTGTTTTCGAAGTTTTTATCCTATGTTCGTAATAAAACACCGTGGCCCCAAGAGAAAAAAATTTTTTTCTTGTGTGGCAGTCAATGTGTTAAAAGCGTAATATTCTCAGATGGCATTATCTCACCTTATATATAAAGAAATGATTGCACACAGAAGCTTCCTAATAGGTAATAACAGTATTGGGGGCAGGGGTATTCTATTATGCCAAACAAAAATTAAAGTCGAAAATACATTTTCTTGCAAAACTTGTTATATTCAGAACAGGATCCAGCATATAAAACGGCCCCTGCCTTAGTGCACCCCATCTAGTTTTGAGGCTTCATAGCTCTCTTGTCCATTTCCATTCCCACTGTGCTTTTTAAGTAACTTAAGTGTTCATCTTAGTTTCAATCTCGAATCCTTTTCGCAAGTGCATTTTAGTAATTAGCTAATTTAGGAAAATTGTCTCGTATTTTGTTCTTTCCTGTGTTACCTGAACCCACGTTTCAGATTTGCTCTGCGCCTTAAGACCTCCCCCACCCCCAGGCTACTTGGAAACTTCCAGGCTACTTCCTTAGCGGGGGCCGGTTAGATTTTTGTTTTTAGAGGCCTTTGGTTTGCTTTGGCCGGGTTACGTGTTCTCATTTTTGTCCCCCCGTGGCACGCAGCGGTTACCTACAAAGCGCGGTCGGAGGAGGAGAGGCGCGGCGCGAGGCGGTGCCGCGTTAAACAGTGACAGCTCTGCCCTGCGCGACCTTGCGGCCGCGCGCGGGGGCGGCCGCCCATGCGGGCTTGCTCCGGGCCTTGCGGAAAGACGGGGGCGGGAGGGAGGAGGCCGCGTCGCACCCCAACACCGCGGCACCCGTGTTTCTGCCCATTGGGGAAACCTCATTTCAGCCGAGCCCTCCAATTCTGCCACAGCAGGAAAGAAAGTCCGCCTCCCGTCTGCGCAGCGGGGCGGTTTCAGGACGGTCCCCGCAGAAGGTTGATCCCTCGGAGCCCCGTGCAAACAGGAAGCGAGTCCCCTGGAAAAGAAATGAGGGGCAGGCATTTGCATCTCTCCCCCAGGACTGTCAAAGTCTGGAAGATTTTCCTCCCCAAAGTCAGCTGTCCTAAACTGAACTCAGAACGCTACCTTTCCAGGACTCCCGTGGAGCAGGTTCCCCTGGAGGGGCCAGAATTCCCAGATAAAATGGGAGGAAGACTCCGGTCAAGGATGGGAAGGACTCTGTCACACACCTGGCTAAGATTTTTAGGAGAGTAAAGAGGGATTGGAAATTAACATATTTGCAGGCGTGTACACATCTGTAAAAGGGAGTTCTTATTCTGCAACGTAGGGTCAATCCATCATTGCCACATCAGTTACTCCTTGTGTTATCTTTATAACGCTCTGATTTAAAGAACTCCTGCCGTGTTGTTACAGATGAATGTCTGGGCTGATGGAACTCTCACCTCACACTAAGTAACCGTGAGGCTGTTTTCAGTCTGTTTATCTCAGTGCAGCACATTGAACATACATGAACAAATACCATCATCGAATGAGGACACCGGTAAAAAAAATGCCCAGCAAATGTGTACGGTTAGTTGACAATATATTCCTACTTAATTACTTGCACTCATCATGTCTCCATCCCTTCTGTTTACTTTGCGAAGAGAAAAGCCCTTTGAACCCAAACATTTATTGACCCCAGTCCCAGGCAAGTCACAGAATTTGCCAGAGGGAAGGCACATCTTTCAGCATCTACCGGTACTTCTAGCATAGGTAGAACCGCAAAAAATGGGCAATTTTCCCTACGCAGTGAAAAGATTTGATTTGAAAACGTCCTCACGTAGCCATTCAAATACAAGTACAAATATATTTACCAAACTGAATGTGATTTTTTGCACTGTTTACATCACTGCTTCCCTCCTGTAGAGTGACTTTAATTATCTTAAATGAGTTTATACATTTAAATGAAAAGGAGGAGAGGAGTGATAATTGTGAAATGAACAGAAATAGAGGCATCTATCCTGAAGGTGTCCTATTACCCTGGGAAATTTTGCAGAGGGAAGTGAGATTAAATTAAAGCAAGAAGAGTTCCCATGCTAGGTTAATTTACACAATGCCTTTTGTTTGCTTAGATTCTTTTGGAGTGGACAAATTTATAACTGATTTCTTGATATTCCTTGCAAATTATAATCTGTTTTATAACTTTAAAATTTTTTTAATTTTTAGAGATTGGTGAGTGCATGTTTTGCTACGTTGCCCAGGCTGGTTTCAAACTCCTATCCTCAAGCCATACTCTGGCTTCAGCCTCCCCAGTAGCTGAGATTATAGGCTGTGTGCCACTGTTGCACTGTTGTTTAACTTTTAAAAGTATGAACAGAAGGCCGGGCGCGGTGGCTCATGCCTGTAATCCTAGCAGTCTGGGAGGCCTTCGGATCGCTCAAGGTCAGGAGTTCAAAACCAGCCTGAGCAAGAGCGAGACCCCATCTCTACTAAAAATAAAAATAGAACGAAATTAACTGGCCAACTAAAAATATATAGAAAAATAATTAGCCGGGCATGGTGGTGCATGCCTGAAATCCCAGCTACTTGGGAGGCTGAGGCAGAAGGATCACTTGAGCCCAGGAGTTTGAGGTTGCTGTGAGCTAGGCTTATGCCACGGCACTCTAGCCTGGGCAACAGAGTGAGACTCTGTCTCTAAATAAATAAATAAAATAAACGTGTGAACAGAAACCCATCTACTGATTAGAGAATAAAGTTCTTTTTCTCTTCCACTGAAAGTACTTGAAATTTTAAACGTGTACAAATTCAGAGGTTTAAAAAACTTCAAAAGCCACAGACACAGAGTTTAGGAAGCTGAAGGCTGTGAACCTCCTTTCTCACTTAATCCATGCTTTATTTTGCATTCCTCACAGGTAAGCAGGCAGCGCCTGTTATGCTCTGGACCAAGACCAGCTCCACAGAGCTGATCTCCAAAGAAATGGAATTTACTCTGACTTATGCTTTTGTATGATACCTTTCCAAATCCCAAGATACCAGCAAGTGCAACTTTAGGGAATGATCCAAGTCTTGGATTAGCTGCTAAATAAACTTGGTGGACCAGTCCTGGGTGGCAAGCAGGCTTTCAAGAGAAAAAGGCAAACCTCTCTTCCAGAAACTTTCTTCTTGACATTCTTGCATAATCTTTGAAATCTCTCCTCTGTGGATGTGCAGATTTGATTTTGGACAAAACAATAGGTTCTGCTTTCTTGGTGGTGGCAAGTGGGGTCCTTTATCTTGGTTTCCACGAGTAGACATGGGGGCATGATGACTTTGTGCTTGGTGTTCTTATAGTTGAGTGTGCTCTGCCCGCTCCTTGCTCTTGTGTTGAGGTAGAAGGGTAAGACAAGAATCACTGCCGAAGGACCTCACAGTCCATGTGGGGGGATGGGGGTCACCTCTGAGGCCCTGACACTGACCCTGCCAAGCCTAGCTCCCTTATGTGTACATAATCTTATCGTCACTTACAGTCTGTCTGAACCAGCTCTTAACCCCAACATTGTACTGTTTTAGGGAAATATCACACTTTTCCTACCCCAGGAACTTAAGTTTATCCCAAAGAATAGTAAAAAGATTTTGAAGCTCCCAAAGTGTTTATTTTGCTTAGTAACTAAAAAGAACTCTCCTGTTTGAGAAACTGGAGTGGATTAAAGATGACTGCAAATTCTTTGTCCTCCCCCCAGGTGGAACTTATTTCCTCTCTCCTTGAATACGGGTTGGCTTTGGGACAGCTTAATGAATAGAAGGTGGCAGAGGTGATACTGTGCCAGCTCCAGGCCTATGCCTTAAGAAGTTCTGGAGGTTTCCATTTTCTGTCTCTTTTGGGACCCCCAAACTACCACACAGAGAGACCATGTGCCCTGCGTGGAGAGGGAGGTGGCTTGGCCTGCCAGCCTCCTGGTATGGCCTCCAGATGCCTCTAGCTCCAGCCACCCTTTGAAAGACACCAAGTGAGACCAGCAGCACTGCTGGCTGAGCTATCAATCCACAGAAGCTGGAAAGCAAAGTGGTTATTGCTTTAAGCCACTAAATTTGGGAAAATTTGTTACATAGCAATAAATAATTGAAATAGAAAGTGAGCCATTCACTCCCACCTATAACTCCTGGTTAACAGGAAATGGCTTTGCTTTATTGGAAAGACAGGTAGACCTGCTTGTCTAGATTGAGTTTGGGCTGATGATTTATTGTGAGTTGCAGAGGGCACAGGTAAGGGTCCCTCCAGTGAGGGAGGGTAGGGCTGTGGGGTCAGAAAGGATGATGCAGAGAGTCATGTGGGGAGTAGGGAGTGAGATATGGCCTGCAGGGCCGGGGCTGGTGGTGACAGACTTGCGGACCTAAATAGATGCTGTGAATAAAACCAGTGATCCAAGGCAGACAGCAGTACCCAGGCTGTGAGTGTTGAAGGGAGAGAGTGGGGAGGAATGATAAAAATAAATGCATAATTATTCAAATAAAAATGTTTATTCATATGCCACATAAAATTATCTACCCTACTACACTTTTGGAAACACTGCCTAGAAATAACACCGTTTTCATACCTCATGGCTCCTTCTGAAGGAGTCCTTCATGAGAAAGTAAGTAAATAGGGATTTTCTCTTTTTTTAAAAAAAAAAAAACTAGATATTTTTTCTTACATAGTGAAACACAGATCTTTCTTCATTGCTCTATGGAATGGTCACACTTAGCCCCATCAGCACAATTATACAGACACATTCACACACACACAAACACAACACACAGACAGAGGCACACATTGTTAAATAGGATGTTTTTCAAATTGGCAAACATGAAGAAAATTTTTCAACTTTCATACTTACAAAGTTCCTAAAAAATCAGTGAGTCTATTTGATATAAATTTTAGCATTTTTGAGGGAAATGGGGCTCAATTGATCCCCTTGCCTCCGCCTGCTGGGACTACAGGCAAGAGTCACCCAGCTAAGTTTTCTTTTTTTTGTAGAGAGGAGGGTCTTGCTATGTTGCTCAGGCTGGTCTCAAACTCCTGGCCTCAAGTGATCCTCCCCCCTCGGCCTCTCAGAGTGCTAGAATTACAGACGTGAGTCACCACACAGTGCCCATTAACCTCTTTTTAAAAAATTGAAATGAAAGTATCATTAGATAAAATAAAGCTTCTCTCTTTTTTTTTTTTTTTTTGAGACAGAGTCTCACTCTGTTGCCTGGGCTAGAGTGCCATGGCATCAGCCTAGCTCACAGCAACCTCAAACTCCTGGGCTCAAGCAATCCTCCTGCCTCAGCCTCCCGAGTAGCTGGGACTACAGGCATGCGCCACCATGCCCGGCTAATTTTTTCTATATATTTTAATCGGCCAATTAATTTGTTTCTATTTTTAGTAGAGACAGGGTCTCGATCTTGCTCAGGCTGGTTTCGATTTCCTGACCTTGAGCGATCCTCCTGCCTCAGCCTCCCAGAGTGCTAAGATTACAGGCGTGAGCCACCTTGCCCCGCCAAAGCTTCTTTTAATTTCAAAAAATTTCACTTTTGTCCACATTTGAAACCTTATTTTATGGTTTCACAGGCATGTCATTTTGTTTGAGACCCTTTTCTTTAAATTCCAATGTCTTCATTTATAAAATGGGTATCTGTCTGCTCCAGAACAGGAATTGTTACCATGAAGTGATCCATGTTTAAGAGCTTTATAAGATGCAGAGGGGAATCGCTTCACTTGGCTGTGCCCTAAAAATTTAATATGTAGAGTTTTATTTTCATAATTTTAAAAACAATTTATTGTTGATACTGTTTTATCCTTTATGCAGTGGTTATAAGAGCATTTTCTTAAAATTCTTAAGCCATTAATTATTTGGGCTTTTTTTTTTAATGCTTGGATTTTTAAAAGTTGCATTTAGTCTGAGGACTTAATATCTAACCATTTTGTGTTTATCGTCTGATAAATTTCTCTTGTTATTTCTATTTACTTACTATGGAATCATGGGATTTTAGAGCTGTGAGCAGTCATGGAAGTCACTCAGTTCTTATCCAACCATTTTATTTGATAACAGAGGCCCAGAATCAGTTGAGTACTAGTTCAAAGTCACAGCATGTCTGCTCCTCTTCTTTGATATGAATGAATGAATATTTACATGTGATTTCTCAGAAGGATCCCATTTCTGCGATGGAGCAGTTCTTCCAGCAGAATAGGGTTCATTGTGCCCCAAACGTGGGCAGCAGCCCGAACACCAACACTGGACTTTCTGGTGAGCAAGACTTCTCCAGAATGCAGAAATATTGAGACTGAGACCACTTGCTATGAGCTGGGCATCCAAAGTCCTGCCCCCTTGAAACATCCTTCAGTGGTATGCCCAGGCCAGACTGATCCCATCTGTAGTCTGCCCCCTCTGAGCTGAGACACAGGCTTGGGGAGATTGCTGCTATGTGCTTTTGTTATTCTGTGCTTTGGTCTCTGACACACTGGGGTGGGAGGCAGCCCATTATAGCTGAAACCCCCCTGTACTGAGACTTCTGCCACAAATGTGTGACCCCAGGGAAGTCACTTAACATATCTGATTCATGACAGAATGAATTGGATGACCTCTAAGATAAAGGAGGAAAAAAACCCAACAACAGATGATTACTCAAATCCTAAAAGAAGCCTAGTTTTTTTCACTTCTATTTAAAATATATATATATATAGTACTTGATTCCATTGGAATAATTCATCCTTCCTGCCTGCCACTTAATCCAGAAGCAGGAAGACTGGAAGGGGATGGATAAAAGAGCAATATTATATCCCACAGCAGGACAAAAGAGTTGTGAAATTGGGGCCGAGGAAAGCAGAGAACACACATTATTATTTTCGAAGTAATGGGAGTTAGTAGCAGTTAACATGGAACAAGGGAATAAGTATATTTTAGAGAATTTGGAAGTCAAGTTATGAAGAGCTAAAACATGGAGAGGAAAGCCACAGGGAGCCTTTGGAGACTGCCTGCTTAGCTCTATCAAATCCCTTTCTTCCTATTCAAAATCAAGACTTTAAAAATCAACACTTTTTGCTGACAAGTGTACCCTTGACCCCTTGACTGAGTTGGATCAAACATTTTTGCCCCTGTGTTTGGAAATGAAAGTCAGAGATGGCCAGTGAGTGGTGTTTCTGGAACTGAGGTGGCAGAAACCAAGATTTTGGGGACCTCATTGATCACGTATTCAGAGGAACACAAAGGTCATCCGCAGAGGTGAAAAGTTAGGCAGCTTCAGGAAGAGAAACAGAAACAAAAGGCAGAAATGGAGAGGGACTTGTGCCCCCCTCAACATTGTGGCTTTTGGGTTTGGGACCAAGTCCCTGCTGGTGCCAGGGCACACTTGCCCCTGGGCGCTGTGAAGTATGCCTATGTCCCTGTATCCCAACAATAAACTCCCCATGTAAACATTGTTAAGGCAGCCTATAAAAAGGGGCAGGAACATTCTTGTCTAGTGTTGGCTAAGGAGCAAGATCAGTAAAGATAAAACGTGCCCCTGGAAGTATGTTTCTTAGAAAAGTGAGGAATGAGGAGAGGAACGGGTGAATCCCAGTGAAACTGAATCTGCCAGCGCCACAGGGCCTTTGCACCAGCTGCCCCACCCCTCCCAGAAACCTCTTCCTATCCCCAGTGCTCCTCAAGGTTGACTCCTAAGAAATGAACATGCAGCTGAAAAGTCACTTCCTCTGGGAGGCCTTCCCTCTCCGATGTCCCCTCTCTCTATCCTGACTTTGCCCTCTGGCCATTAAGAAATAGGCCAATGATCTCCAAATTAGCAAATTCCACAAAAAGACAATTTTCCAGTTAGATGTTAATAGTAACAGCACTAACATTGTCCTCCACCTTTATTTCAAGTTTCAACCAGCTATTGGCTAAGAATTTTTCTCTCCTTTTCACCCTCTACTCACCTCCTAAAACTTTTGGTTCAAAACCGAACACTGTGGTCAGTCCTCCGGATGTTTCTAAGCACATGCGGATGCCTGAGAGACAGCCTCTGCTTTCCAGGACTAAAGGCAAAAGATATTATCTAAAACCTGGGTCCACAAGGAAAGCCAGCAACACCCCCCGCTCTGAGTCTTCCTCTGATTACATGAGCAACGCAGTGTAGATGAGAAGCCTAAATGGCTGAAATGTGCCTGTCTCTGTGTACTTTTCCTTGGGTGTCTGGGAGGGGCTCCCCTCCACCCCCCACTCACTAGTCACTACGATGGAGAGAGGAAGAGGGAGAACCAAGATGGAATTCCACCCTGGCCATTTATGATTTGAGTGTCCTTGGGTCAGTTATTGGGCTTCTCCAATCCTCAGTCCCCTCACCTGTAAATAGTGCAGTATGACACAGTGTGTAGGTGGGCCTCACAGGCTCCAAGTGCAGACTGCAGATAACGTATGTACCTTTACTGGCTGGCATCTCACACACAGTAACTTTGCTTGGCATCTTGTTAAAAAAATAGTCAGCTGTTCTTTGTACCCAGAACAGAAAATCCTAGTTATGTGTTTTAGCCCATCACTCCTGTCCTTTTTT
>VBSM01001124.1:27827858-27842200 GCA_008086735.1 Cheirogaleus medius
AAAAAAAAAAAAAAAAGCAAATGAACCAACTAGGAGGATCACATTAATTATTTTGGCTGATGTACAAAACCAAAATTTCCTGAGTTAGAATGTAAGTTTGTTAGTTTATCCTCAATTGGTGGTAAAAATCTTTTGATTTAAAGATCACTGTCCAAGTTTCCAGAAAGTGCTGGCTGTTTAGGATAAATGTTGTTTCTTAAACTTTTAAAAAAAAGTTTAGATTTCAAAATGGTTTAACATAGATTGTTAAATGGGCAGAAAGTTAAAAGTAAGGAGATGGAGAATTTTACATGAATTTTAACAGAGAACATATTGCTTCTTCCAATGTGGAAATAATACCAAAGTAAACTTCAGATTTCAGAATTTGAATCTGAAAAATCTTTGGATTTGAACTGTTCTCATAGGTGTGGGATATAGGATAGTACCCACCCAGATGACTTTTGCTGGGCTTTTGGGTCCACAGAAATTCAATTCAGTCATTTCTCTCCCCTTTCTACCCCACTTTGCCTAATCCAAAGGAGTTTTCTTCAGGTCATGCCTTCAGGGGGAATTCCTATGCAATATATTTTTTTATTCCCTTGGAATTTGAATTTGTGCTGCCATTTTTTGACTCTGACAGATGATGAGGTAGGAGATACAGTAGGCGTTAATGCTCTGTTACATAAAGGGGAGTTTTGCATATGTCCATACTTAGCAGCAGGCTAATTTGGGACTCCCACAAGAAACCCAAGTCTTGAACACTGGATTATCTGGAGTTTCAGTGTGCCAAGTGACTAACTCCGCAGACAGGCAGCTTTTACACCTGCAAGCTGGATTTAAGGTGGATATATTAAGTTGGATAAGAGAGGAACCTGGAAAATTAGAGGCCTGGAGACATCCTGAATTATAGTTCTCTCTCTCTCTCTCTCTCTCTCTCTCTCTCTCTGCAGGCTACTGAATAAAATCCCCATAAATAATGAATATTGCAAGTTATACATTTAAAATGTTATAACTATTTCTCAGCAAGGTTTCATTTATAAATTTGTATGAACATGTTTGTCTTATTTTTAGTGAGACCCTAAAAGTGGTTTAATTGGTTTATTTTAACTTTAGTCTTTTGGGCTGGGAGTTCAGAGATTTAGAGGGTCTTTGGTTCATTCATTCAGCGAACATTCACTGAGGGTCTAGTAGGTGCAGCGAGTGTAAGTAGACAGAGCCCTTGGCCCTAAAGCCCTCATAGTCTTGGGGGCAGACCTACAAGTCAAGGGGCCGTTTCAACACAGCAGGATAAGGGGTATGATTGGGGAAAGGGCGCTGTGAGAGTTCAGAGAGGTGCCTAGGGACATCGGGGAGGCAAGGACATAAACGAACATCAGTAGTTGTGTCATGCCTTCCGGCTAGCAGAAGTCCTTTGGAATTCATTCTCTCTTCTCATCCTGACAGTAGTCCTCCCTGCAGGCCAGCACAAGGGAGTCTTCCCACAGCACCCTGTGATTCCTGCGTTAGGCTAAAGGGTATACAACCTCTAGGCTGCACACTTTGTAAGGATGGAAACTACATTCACACCTGGGTCTGCTGACAGAAGGGAGCCTGGTGGATCTTGGGCGGGACAGCTCCTTGGTCCCTAGGTGGTGGCGAGAAGATGGCCACCTTCAGTATTAGCATGAAGGTGAGTGGAGCCAAAGAAGAGATACTTGAGGCCTGGGAAGAAAAAGCCAATCAGGAGAGAGGCTTGGAATTGGCTGGAAAATTTATTCTCTGGACAACAAACAAACAACAACAAAAACAAAACAGGGGAACCAAAGGAGAAAGAAAAGAAGAAAAACAATGAGGCCCATTGAAGGACAAAATGTGCCAGTAAGGTCGACTTGAAGAAATGCATGAAATGGCTAACATGAGCAAATTATTCATCTCCCCAATCCTCACTGCGAAATGGGGATATCTTTCTTACGGAGCAGTTGTGAGGGTGAGAGACGATATAATTAAAGACCGTGCCATGGTGCTATCACAGGGGCTCAGTAACTTTGGTAACTCCTAAATATAGGTGTGGCTGCTTCACTACACACAACAGAAAGTAAAAAATACATAATTTTGTTTTTTCTGAGACAGAGTCTCATGCTGTTGCCTGGGCTGCAGTGCTGTGGCGTCAGCCTAGCTCACAGCAACCTCAAACTCCTGGGCTCAAGCAATCCTCCTGCCTCAGCCTCCTGAGTACCTGGGACTACAGGTGCACACCACAGTGCCAAGCTAATTTTTTCTATTATGAGAAGAGATGGGGTCTCCCTCTTGCTCAGGCTGGTCTTGAACTCCTGACCTCCAGTGATCCTCCCGCCTCAGCCTCCCACAGTGCTAGGATTATAGGTGTGAGTCAAAAATACATAATTTTTTTCTGGATCAAATTCTAAGATATCTGTATTCTTTTGGTGTTGAAAACGCATTTTTGAATATGGGAGCATTTCTTTTCCCATTATATGTGAGTGTCCTGGTCCCACAAGGTTATGTAGGGCCTACAATAATTTCCAAAGTAAGTGATTTTTACCATCTCATCAGTATAACAAGGGTTCTGGCTGAACTCACACTGTGGGTACAGAGTCTGGCTGTGTGCACACTTAACAGGGGTGAACATCAGTGAGAGTGGGTTTATTTGGTGGTCATCAGTGCTGTTCACAAATGGTCTGGTTCTCTTCCTTCTGAGCACGCAGTAGGATTACACTCTTTGTCCCCTTGAAGCTAGGCATGCCCATGGGACTTTCTTGGGCTGATGAAATGAGTTTAGAAGTGATTCGTCTCATATCTAAGCAGCCTTTAGGAGCCAGACCACAGAAGCCATGGGAGCATGTTGAGATGGAGCCTCTTGTCAGCTTGGCTTCCTGGGTGACTCAGATGAGCAGAGGGCCCGGACAACCCACATGACACATAGGAGACACAAGAAGTGAACCTTTGCCGTGCTTCCCCACCAGCAGTTTCATGTGTTACTGCCACATAACTTGGCCTGTTTTGACTGATATATTCAATATTCTAGAGCCTTTTTGTCTGTGTGTGGGGATGGTGTGGGGGTACACCATTCCTGGAGGTACTGCAATACCAGGTGGATGTAATTGATGGAGTGGACAGAGCAAGCTCCTAGTCCATCTCCCTGCTCCAAAAATCCATTTGGTATATTATCCTTGCAGAGAGGACGTAGCAGATATTAAACTGATAAGAACAGATACTACACTTGATCTCAGCCCAAAGGCCAAGAAGTGGTTAGCCTTTTTTGTGTAACGTAAGGAGGAGAGAGTTTTTGTTTGTTTCCTTCTTTTGTTGAGGGAAGACGAGGATGGGGAGGGACAAGGACCAGGGAAGCAGATGCCACGTACCTGTTCTCCATCTAGGCCCTCAGTCTAGTTTGAAGTCCCAGTGGATGTCCAGCAGTGACAGCAGAAGCAGGAAGACATGGGTAGATTTGTTACAGGACATGCCTGAGACACCACTATGGAGACTCCCAGAAATGACTCCGGGGGATTTGGGAGGAGTGGCTGAGGTCCCGACAGTGGTGATAGAAGCCACTGTCATTTGGAATTGATATTAATGTGACCTTACGTGTATGCATAGGCTTGGGAGGTATGGGGACAGTGAGTAAGATTATCATTCAGCTGCCCGGGGTCGCCGAGGCTGGCGGCACGTCTGCAAACCTGTCACAGTGCGCACCTGTAGGTCTTTCTGATTGGCATCTGCTTTCTGCTCTGTCATCTTCCCCTAGACTGCTTTGATCTGGTGGTCTGGATCAGTGTGCATCTTCTTTAGCACTCAAACTGAATGGACAAAGTATTCATTTCATGAGGAAGAAAACCAAAATGTTTAATTAATTATTATAAAAAGCCACTATAATTTCTAGACTTCATGATGGGACCAATTTTCTTTTGTTTTTCTTTTTGATGAAATAATTTGCTTTTTGGGAGAGAGTTTGGGAAGTGGTTTGCCAAACTACATTTGTCTTATTTATGAAATGATTTTAAGAAGCCAACAAACTGTCCCAAAGTTGATCTTATCCGGTGGGGAGTGTTGGAAAGAAAGAAATAATAAGAGACACTGCTATGGAAGCACAGATATCTGTTTAGTTCTAAATCATGCAAAAAAAAAAATTAGAGACTATCTTTTATTATAATCAAACTTAAGTTGGGTTGGGAGGAGCTTTCATGTTAACACGCTGTTACAAATTCACAAACTCAGTTGAACTACCTAGCAGGGGTCCTCAAACTTTTTAAACAGGGGGCCAGTTCACTGTCCCTCAGACCATTGGAGGGCTGGACTATAGTTTAAAAAAAAACTATGAACAAATTCCTATGCACACTGCACATATCTTATTTTGAAGTAAAAAAACAAAACGGGCAAAAACACCCTGCGGGCCGGATAAACGTCCTCGGCGGGCCGCATGTGGCCCTTGGGCCATAGTTTGAGGACCCCTGACTAGGGTATGTTATTTATAGCTCACATTCATCTTAGGCTATCTGACCCCTGCAGACACCTTAGAGGACTGACTGTTCAGCTTTTTCTCTTCTATTTTGTCATCTTTGTCCCTGTCTTTAGGCAGCAGCATGGAATTTCCTGGTGATACCTACAGTTGTGACCCCAGCTTTGAGAATCCATTAATTCTTCTCCATCTGTGTGGATCAATAGCTAAGGCAACCCTGGCGTCACAGTTTTGTGCACAACAGGGCCATCCATCTTCCTCTTGAAATATCGTGTAAGATTGGGGATAATCTCAACATGGAAAATAGAATTTATTCTTTCAACAGTCAATGGCATGGCCGGGCGCGGTGGCTCACGCCTGTAATCCTAGCACTCTAGGAGGCCGAGGTGGGTAGATTGCTCAAGGTCAGGAGTTCAAGACCAGCCTGAGCAAGAGCGAGACCCCATCTCTACTATAAATAGAAAGAAATTAATTGGCTAACTAAAAATATATATATATAAAAATTAGCCGGGCATGGTGGCACATGCCTGTAGTCTCAGCTACTTGGGAGGCTGAGGCAGGAGGATCGCTTGAGCCCAGGAGTTTGAGGTTGCTGTGAGCTAGGCTGACGCCATGGCACTCTAGCCCCGGGCAACAGAAGTGAGACTCTGTCTCAAAAAACAAAAACAAAAACAATCAATGGCAAATTATTTTTGTTAATATCACATTTCCTTCAAGTATAATAACTTAGACATTTATGAAGCTCTTTCAAATGAATTAACACAATTTCTCACCCCAAAATAGTGAAGTCCAGTGAAATATTATTATCCTCAATTTACTGAAGAGGACACTGAATCTTGCTCAAGGTCACTAGTTGGTAGCAGAAATGGAATTCAAACTTTGAACTTCATGCTTCTTGGCCATCCGCCCTTCCTTCATGGGGGAGGAGCATTGTTAAATAATTAAAGGGTGACATTTTCTACAATCTTTTAACGCTTCAACACTGTTATTTTGCTTCTACACAAAGGATTAAAGAATTTTTTTCCACTTTGATGTAAAGTATGATGAAGTGCTACTAATGCATGAATTGCCACATTTCTCTGAATAATAAGCTTCTTTCTTACATTGGCAAAGCAAGCTGCGTCTCTATGAAGCACCCTACAAATTCATCAAAAATCTAGCTGCTGAAAAAAGCATATATATAAGCAGATATCTAGGATTTGACAATTCAGGATAAAAGTTATTAATCAAAAGAAAAGTAAATAGTTGTTTATATATTACCTAATCCAAACCCTTCCTTATTAGTTCCAAAAAGAATAACAATAAAATATTAGCAGCAACCGTTTACTGAATGTTTACTCTAAGGCCAAACAGGATGCTCAGCCCGATGTCCAGGCACTGCCATTTAATGCTCACTGTAAGTCCATGATGTCAGTGCTATTTTGGCCCCATTTTATGGATGAGGAACTGAGGCTTACAGAGCTTAGGTAACTTGTCCAGGGTTTATAGCAGGCGAGCAGCTGAGCAATACTCACAGTCACACCACCAACTTTATTCTTATACCCGAGGAACTCTCATTTCATGAAAAACAATTTCCTACAAATAAAAAAAAAAAATTCACTCAGAAATGAGCTGGAAAAGCCAAGAGACCCATCTAACAGATTTAAGCTTTGCTCATTGGAACCTGACCTCAGTGGAGACTTATTCATCTTGTCAATTTTCCTGCATAATTAATTTGCTTTGCAGCAAAGCCTAAAGACTGTGTGTATTAAATATTATAACTAAGCGAGATCCTCTAGCCAGGCACAAACTGTACAATTTAGAGGAGGAAAAAATGGTAAATTAAGATAAAGCAATGTGAAACATTTTTCAGTGAAAGCAAAGCTAGCCATGTAATTTATTATTTTTCTAGCTACAGGGTCTTGACCCTTTGGGGATGTTGAAAGGAATAACAGGATTGATTGAGGAAAGGGAAAAACAGCAACTTGAAAAAGCTCGTGGCAGATGAGATGGTGTTATGATGCCTGGTCATGACTTCCTCCTGCCAAATGAGATTCATTAAAGAAAACTCTTAAGTAAATTAAAACTCTGCTCGCCAATATCCTCCCCTCCAGATGTTAAGAGCTGACTGTGGCTCGTTTGACAACATGGCTGTGGGTAATCAGTAGAAACATTTCTATTAAGAGGGATGACGAGAAGCACTGGGAAATATTTTATGTGCTTTTAACCAGAAATGACAAAAACAGCTGACTGATTGATGACTTCTTATATCAGGAACCCAAGATGCTGTCACCATTCGGAGCAATTGCTCGTGAGTTCAGACTGGTTGTTCCTGACTTATATATACGACAAGAAGATGGCCAGGAGTGCAGCAGTGTGGGGGTGACTTTGGCTCAGAGAGTGTCAGACCCCTTGTGAGTTGTGGGTTTTTCCTGGACTCATCACCAGGGTAGCTTATTTGTGTTCTTGGATATAGCAGCAGTTCCTCCTTGTTGGGCATTTCAGGTTATGGGAAGTGGCAGAAAACAGAATTGTCCATGTTAAATGAAAATAAACTTCCAGTTCTGTTTTTCAACGTATATATCCATTGAGACAGCGCTCAAAGGACACATCTGGTCAGCAAGGCTACCAAATGACACTGATCCTTCCTAGTGTGGTGGGTTGTACCTGGGAGAAGACAGTGTGGGTCCCACACCTTGTGTCGTGTCTCTCTGACGCTGAGGGGGAGTTTATTTTTTTTTATTTTTTATTTTTTAATTTTTTTGAGACAGAGTCTCACTCTGTTGCCCAGGCTAGAGTGAGTGCCGTGGCGTCAACTAGCTCACAGCAACCTCAAACTCCTGGGCTCAAGCGATCCTCCTGCCTCAGCCTCCCGAGTAGCTGGGACTACAGGCATGTGCCACCATGCCCGGCTAATTTTTTCTATATATTTTTTTTTTAGTTGGCCAATTCATTTCTTTCTATTTTTAGTAGAGACGGGGTCTCGCTCTTGATCAGGCTGGTTTTGAACTCCTGACCTGAGCGATCCTCCTGCCTTGGCCTCCCAGAGTGCTAGGATTACAGGCGTGAGCCACCTCGCCCAGCCATCTGAGGGGGAGTTTAGAGCGCCCCCTCCCATCACCTAAATCCCGGGAAATAGGAATGTTGATGTGAATCAAAGGAATATTTATTGGCTTGAATCTTTTACTAGATCGTAAGCTTTTTAAAAACAGGGACTTAATTATATTTACAACTTCTAGTTTAGTGCTTGGCTTATAATAGGAGTGTAACAAATATTTTGAATGAAACAATAAATGCATGGGTTTAGACCTGATTTTAAAATGGAGGAGGTTACCTTTTCCACTCACTTTGAGGATGCTGTGCTCACACAGGGTGCAGGGGTGCTTCTTGCAAGAGAAGAGTCCTCCCCTCAGAAGACCAGGTGTGTCCAAGGTGTGCGCAAAGGGGAAGGAGGTGTGGAGTGGGCTCCGTTGCTCGCTCTACTCTGGGTCTTAGGGGAGAAGGCGCCCTTGTAGTTTTCAATTTGTCCTGAAGTTGAGTGGGGCCTGAAACTCCAATTCAGTGTTCTCAACCTTCGCTGAACCTTAGAATCTACTGGGAGTATTAAAAAAAACCCAAACAAACCAGGATCCCACACCATGTTAATTCAATGAGAATCTGGGGGGGTGAAACTGAAGGGAATGAGTAGTTTTAAAAAAGTCTCTATTGTGCAGCCACAGTTGGGGCCACAGCTCCACTTCCGTGGTTCTCAGCTCGGTAATAGGTCAGAATTACTGTCAATGTTAAAAATATGTAAATATGTGCCCACTTCCAGAGGTGGGACCCAGGGGGGGTTCCATTTGGGTTCACACTTCTGTATAGACACAGCGTTTGGAAGAACATCAGGATTGACACAACTCTTTGGCTCAGGGTTTTGCCTTTCAAACAACACACATTTCTGGGTTCTCACTAAATCTACTGACTCAAACCCTTTAAGAGAGGGGCATGGGAATTTGTAGTTTAAAAAGTGCTCTGGGAGATTCTCACCATTAGGGAAACATCACTCTAGCTCTCTGTTTCTCACAGTGTGGCCCCCAGGCCGGCAGCATCAGTACCACCTGGGGAACTTGTTAGAAGTGCAAATTCTTGGGCTGCACCCCAAACCCACTGAATCAGAAACCGTGGGGGTGCCACCCAGCGGTCTGTTATTTAACAAGCCCTGCAGGTGATTCCGATGCCTGCTCCACCTTGAGAATGGCTGCTCCTGTTCCTTGCTTCTCAAAGTGTGGGCCCCAGACCAACAGCAGTGGCATCACGTGGGAGTTTATCAAAAATGCAGACTCTGGCATGTGGGGAGGGGGAGGAGTGGTAGGGGCAATGTATAGAACCCTAACAATATTTGTACCCACATTATATGATGAAATAAAAAAAAAATGCAGACTCTTAGGCCCCAGGTGGAAGGAGTTAGAATCTACATTTTAAAAAGATCCTCAAGTGAGTCATAAGCACCTCAAGTTTGAGGCTTCTAAAGTTTGAGAAGCCCTGCTTATAATCCAAAATAAATACCACTTTGCTGTCGAAATTAAAAAAGTAAGCTCCTTTAACGAGAAGCAAAATCCAAAATCAATATGTCTCCTTTTAAGAATAGAATAATAACTTTTAATAATAATGGCTTTAATTATAGAGAAACTGTGAATCAAATCACTTGGAACTTTACTACTAAAATAAATCCCGGCATTGTGTTATTCATTAGGCTGAAGCAAAGATTCAAGTGGAATTAGATGTCAAGTTATAACCCTGATCCTGTGTTACTAGTACTTTCCATAATGTTTCCTAATTCAGTGTAGAGTCTGTCAAATTATTTTACTCCAGAGCCTGACTTTGAAGTATACATTTGGGACATATATACACATACGCACCGATATACACACATATCCATCTATTAGATTAATCAGGGTTCTCCACGGAAACAGAACCAGTAGGATATACAGAGCTGGGCAGGGAGTAGGGGAGGTATTTTAAGGAGTTGACTCACACTGTGGGGCTCACACTGTGGGGCCGGCAAGTCCAAAATATGCAGGGCTGGGCAGAGGCTGGAGATTCCAGGGAGAGTTGATGTCACAGCTGGAGTCTGAAGGCAGAATTCCTTCCTCCTTGAGGGATCCCAGTCTTTACTCCTAAGGCCTTAGACTGATTAGCTGAGGCCCACTCACATTATGGAGACTATCCTGCTTCGTTTAGATCTACTAGATTTAAAAGTTAATAACTTGGCCGGGCGCGGTGGCTCATGCCTGTAATCCTAGCACTCTGGGAGGCCGAGGTGGGCAGATACCTTGAGGTCAGGAGTTCGAGACCAGCATGAGCAAGAGTGAGACCCTATCTCTACTAAAAATAGAAAGAAATTAATTGGCCAACTAAAAATATATAGAAAAACTTAGCCAGGCATGGTGGCATGTGCTTGTAGTCCCAGCTACTCGGAAGGCTGAGGCAGGAGGATCGCTCGAGCTCAGGAGGTTGAGGTTGCTGTGAGGTTGAGGCTGACTCCACGACACTCACTCTAGCCTGGGCAACAAAGTGAGGCTCTGTCTCAAAAAAAAAAAAAAGTTAATAACTTCTAAAAAAATCCCTTCACAGAAATATCCAAACTGATTGTTTGGCCAAATGACTGAACACCACAGTCGAGCCAAGTTGACACATAAAATTAACACTCTCCACACACATGCATGTATACATATATGTTTATGAAATATATTTTTGAAAGTTTTAGAAAGTCATACAATATAGCTATTATCAGAGCTAGTGATAATTCATAAAGTGTGTCTGATGTTAGTCATTTGTAATTGAATTCTTTGAGGTTTTTCTTGTTTTCTCCCCCTCCCCGCCTTTTCTCACTTGGCAATAAATCTTGTGTTCAGACAATATAAAAATCTTCGTATAACCCCTGGTGTTCCAGATGGTTGTCACAATTGCTCGGCCTCTGTTATAACTGTTAACAGCAAATTTGAATTAAGTAAATAATTGCTGATAGTTGTAACTTAAAACACATGGTGAATCTTTATTTATTTTACACATGACCCACTGGGTTTAAGTAAATTTGGCTTGGACCCACATTTCAAAGCTTGGTGCAGTCAAAAGTCTCTTTGATTCTCTTTCCAAATTACCAGCCTAACTTCCTCACTGCTTTGTCTGCCATGGCTTCCGTGGCTATGAGGGCCGCTTAGTTGTGGCCTCTGTTGTACAAAATGGCAAATTCAAACTAGGTAAAAGCGATAGGACAGTTGTCGTGGACAGTGACACCTATTAGTTTTGAGGTCTTTTCCTTTAGTGCAGTATTTTTTAAACATGATAAATGATTTCTGTATGATAGTGTGAAGGTCATTTGTGTAGGCAAGCCTGAAGACAGTGTGGTTTTGCATGGCCCAAGGAAAGAAAAGATTACTTTATAAGACAACGTCTAGGTGTGGCCCCTGGTAGCTCCTTGGACTTTTGCTTGGGCTTGTCTTGGTTGCTATGCACACAGATCACTTTAGAGCACCACCAAGGCCAGGCTTACTGGCTACCAAAAATCATGCAAAATACTGTGGAAATGACAGCAGTTCTAGAAATGCATTTGGCCACCATTTGTTTAGGTGGATGATGGTATTAGGCAGGACTCTCAGCTATGACAGAAACTCAACTCATCCAGTTTAAAGAAAAAGGAGGCTTTGTTGGAATATCCCATGGACTGCAAGGCAGAGGACAGCTCCAGGCACTCGGGGCCAGCTCCTATATTCCAGGATCAGCTTATCTCTTATCTTTCTCCCAGGCTTCTCCCTAAGGTGGGATGACTGTTGACCAAGCTGAGGTCCCCGGAGTACAGCTCAAGGTCAAATAGGGAACAGGATTTCCTATCAGCCTCAGCAGAAAAATGTCACTAGTTGAATCACACGCCCAGCCCTAGGCTGGTCATGACAGGCAGGAAGAGAGTTCTGTGAGGACTCAAGCCCAGGTCAGTTACCTTCTTATGGATTTGTCCCTAGAAAAAGTGGGGACAGAGTTGAGCTGGGAAGATAAAAAGAAAAGCTACTAGGGTTTTTCTAAGAATTTGCTTGTTCATGGATTTTAGTAGTCTGTTGGAAGCTCCCTTCTCTGGGGAAGAGTTTCTTGCCTTTCTGTAAAGAGGTTTTTAGTTTTTTGTAGCATGCCACTCAAGGCAACCATTTTTGTTTATGGAAGACTTTTTGTGCTCCATCTCATATTTATTTCTTCTCCTTGGGAAACTCTTGCTATGATAGCAAGATGTTCTATTTGGTATATATTGGAGCTCTGTTTGGTTATGGTATGATAATTATCTGGTATATGGCATAATTATTTTTAATGTCTTTGCTGAGTAAGTAGGTGTTCTTGTACCAATCTGTTGGACACCTAAATAGTTTCTAATTTGCTCTCTTATATTCCTCTTTTTTTGGGGGGCGGTTTTTACAACAGAATATCTGAGTAATTTGCTCTCTTATAAATGTGGCAAGATGGGATTTTCTTATACCTTCAAATCCATCTTTTCTTTCTCTCTTCACCTTTTGTGAGAGAAGATATTTTATAGACAGAGTGGAAAGAACTCTGTTAGTTTAAAAATACTTCAAGGCTGGCGTGGTGGCTCACGCCTGTAATCCTAGCACTCTGGGAGGCTGAGGTGGGAGGATTGCTGAGCTCAGGAGTTCAAGACCAACCTGAGCAAGAGTGAGACCCTGTCTCTACTAAAAATAGAAAAATTAGCTTGGCGTCATGGTACATGCCTGTAATCCCAGCTACCGGGGAGGCTAAGGCAGGAGGATCACTTGAGTCCAGGAGTTTGAAGTTGCTGTGAGCTATGAGGGTGCCACTGCACTCTACCCAGGGTGACAGACCAAGACTCTGTCTCAAAAAATAAAAATAAAAAAGCTCCCTAAAACACCATGATAGTTCAAAATATTGCTATGAGAGGTTGTTGATATTAAGAAGAGAAAGGTTTTGGTTTTTTTTTTGTAGGGGGTGAGGGGACAGAGTCTCACTCTATTGCCTGGGCTAGAGTGCCATGGCATCAGCCTAATCAGCTTAGGTCATGGCAATCTCAAACTCTTGGGCTCAAGCAGTCCTCCTGCCTCAGCCTTCCCAATAGCTGGCACTACAGGCCTGTGCCACCATTCCTGGGTAGCTTTTTCAATTTTCAGTTATCTGGCTAATTTCTTTCTATTTTTAGAGACATGATCTCGCTCTTGCTGAGGCTGGTCTCGAACTCCTGACCTCAAGTGATCCCCTCTCCTTGGCCTCATAATGTTAGGATTACTGGCGTGAGCCATAGCGCCTGGCTGGTTTTGTTTTTTTTTTCCCAGTAGAAGTTAGGTATGTCTTGAGAAAGGTGTGCTTTTCCAGTGGATGTTCTCCCCTAAAGAATCTCAAAGCCGGTGCTTCCCCCATGAAGAATGGTAAGGACCTGATGCTGCCATTCCCAGATTGGAGATACTAATAACTTTATGGGCAATGCAAGAAGGACCATGTACTCTGGAGGAAAAGGAGAGGAAATTTTTAAAAATGACAAAGAATCAGGGAGAACATAGAAAGAAGAAATTCTTGGAAACTCATCCATGGAACACTCTGGATGGACAGTAAGGGGTTTATGGTTTCAAACAATAGAAACCAACTATAGGTAACTTAAGCATTGGAAAGAGATGAGTAGGTCATAAGATTCAAAGATAAATTCATAAACTAGACTTAGGGCAGACACAGACAAGCTCCAGAAATCCAGGGAAGAGGAACTAAAGGGCAGTGTCCAGCATTGGGCTCTCAGGATAAATTAGCTTCAGTCACTGGTTTAGCTGGACTTGGCCAGGGGAGATCAGGCTTCCTGCACAGTCGAATCAAGTCTGTGTACAATGGCAGAGGGATAATTGCTCAAAGCAAACTCAAGGAATTGCTACCAGAAGAAAGAGGAATGGATGTTGGCCAGGCAAAACCAACAGTTGCCCTTTACAATGTCTAGATAGGAAATGAGAAAATATGTTCCTCATCTTCGGGGTCCATTTGCCTTTGTGATGGGCCAGTAATAGGATTGTTTTATTTCTTATAGGAATATACTCTAATATAGGCAAAACCATGGAATTACATGAGTGATGTTATCATGAAGATCTTTTGCATTTGTTTTTGTCTTCTTCCGCCGGGTTATTTTCTGGGACAAAATTCCCAGGAGTGGAATTATCAGGTCAAAGAGGATGATTATGTTTATGGCTGCACAGCTTCAATTCTAAACAGATAATAAATGACAGCAAGGATATTCAAGAAAGGGCAAAAAAAAAAAAAAAAAAGATCAATATATTTGGCCCACCCTAATTTTGTCAATCATTTTTTTTGTTTGTTTTTTACAGTCCTAGAGACAGATTGTCAATCATGTTTTGTGAAGGATACAAGAAGAGATATGGAATCATAGTTAAGAGATGAAGGCACAATATTGTTAAAAATTTGAGGAGTAGCAACCAATCTCAATCTTGATTGTGTTTGGTACTTTAGATTTTGAGCAATAGAGACATCCTCAGCTTACCTCAGTTGATGGTAGCTTCTTTCTTTTTAATACAAAATTTATGTTGAAGCAATGGACTGAAAAGTTGCAACTACAAAAAAACACAACACCTTTTATTTCCTTAACCAACTGAGGGTAAATTGCCAACCTAATGCTCATCGCTGCTGAGGACTTCAATATTCATTTTCTATAATACAAACAAGGGCATTCTCCTGCATAACCATAGCACACCCATCCAAGGCAGGAAACTTATATTGACACATTTCTACCATCTAATCCTCAGACCCATTCAAGTTTTGCCAATTGTCCCTTATAGTAAAAAAAGTCCAGTTTGAAATCAAGCATTGCAGTTAGTTGTCATCTTTTTTGTTTTTTTTATTTTTTATTTCAGCATATTATGGGGGTACAAATATTATGGTTATG
>VBSM01001124.1:27863508-27892054 GCA_008086735.1 Cheirogaleus medius
ACTCTTGCTCAGGCTGGTCTCGAACTCCTGACCTCAAGCAATCCTCCTGCCTCCGCCTCCCAGAGTGCTAGGCTTACAGACATGAACCACTGCACTCAGCCTTAAAGTTCATCTTGATGTGTGTGTCATTCTAGGCCCTATTGCCCTCTTTCTCCCCCTGCAGGTTTGTTTGGAGTGCACTCTTCCTTCCTGCCTTTGATAGAATAGGTGGATTATGTACAAGGAAAGAAACAAGCCCAATTTTCAACTGGACATTTCGATCAGGCACAAGCTAAGTGTCCCAAACTGAGATGCATGGTTTGGGAGAATATATAAGAAAGGATGATGATCAATATTGAATTAGGGACAAGCATTTCAGGTACCTAAGACTTAGTTCATGTTTCCTGCCTGGATCTCCTGCATCCTTCGCTTGTATCATCCATTCACTGACGAGCTGTCGTACGCCAAGCACCAGAGACTCTGAGCAAGACCACCATAGTCCCTGCCTCACAGAGCTCATGGGCAGTGACAGAGACACACCTGACCTCCTCTGGCAGGGAGCGGGGGACAAGAAAGGCTTCGCTGAGGAAGTGATGAGGAGGAGGTAGCCAGATGAAGGGCTTTGGATGGAGGCGAGGGCAGGGAAAGAGATGGTGGAAAGCAGGGGAGCTTTCCTGGCCCAGGGAAGAGCGAGGGCAAGGTGTGGAATGGGCGCTAGGGTGTGAGTGTGAGGGGCTGTGGGGCCCGCAGGTGGAAGATGGGGTCAGGTACTGTCAGACATGGCCAAATTGGGCAGGGACCCACACGGGCTGGCCTTGGCAGGATTTGGGCCTTTATCCTGAAAGCAAAGGGCATTTGCTCAAGTACAAAAAATAGAGGAGCTACATGATCAGGTTTGTGTTTCTAAAAACTCAGTGGCTTCTGCACGAAGAGTGTGTTGAGAGCATGCAAAGGTAACCGAGGGACACCCTTTGGGTACCATCGAAGAAGTCCAGGCAATAGGCAATGGTGGCTTCCCCCTGGGTAGGAGCAGTGGAAATAGGGAATTGAGTCTAGTTAAGAGGATTTAGGAGGTAAAATCCGTGGGACTTGGTAGTGACTTTGCTACGAAGAGTGAAGGAAAAGGTGGTGTCAAAGGTGATGTGGGCTGGGAGGAGCACATGGCACTGTAAGGTAGAGTCTAGCTGGGGGAGAGGAGGCAGGAGGATTCAGAGAGGCGGGAAGAAGAGCCTAGGAGCAAATGCCTAATATGTTTGGGGGGATTTCTGTGTCGCACTTTTCAGAGTGTGCTTGGGGAGAGGCCATCATGGCACCAGAGAGGCCGGGTGAGGGAGGTAGTGTGGCATGTCAGTGTCTAGGGTGGCTTGAGAAAGAGACCAGAAGGGTCCTGGAGGGAGTGACATGGGGCGCTTTCGGGAGATGTGGTGTGGACTGTCCCGACTGGAGGCCACGGAATGAGCGTGGACTTTGAGAGTGGACAATGGGTGGTAGCAATGGGAGTCCAAAGACCAGATGGAATGAATTTCCCCTCAGCAGACTATAGCATATGACTTGTGGGGACTAGATATTGTCCATCTCACCAACTCCATGCTTGCCCATGTGTAAATGGCCAAAGTAAAAGAGGGGAAATTGGGTTGACTGAGTTAAATCAGGAACAAACAAAAGAGCCTTGAGAAGATTCTAACCCGATCATGTTCCAGTCACTGTCGGTCACGCAAATCTGGAGGAATGGCTGGGTTAGGCACAAATGATGTGACACTAGCCAGCTATTTGGAAAAAAGGATACGTCTTGTTTTGTACCTTATGCCAAAATATTCTAGGTAATAGAAAAAATTAGTATAAATAAAAGCTAAAAGAAAATATAAGGGAATATTTTCTGATACCTGAATGTGAGAGGCCTGTCTAATCAGTGAGTGAGATGTGAAATTTTAAAGGAAAACATCGACAGGGTTAATGATAAAAAGATTTAAAGATTTGCAAGCAAAAATGTCTCATACCTGAATTTAAAATGCACATACATGGGGAAAACAATTATAGCAAATAAGATAGCAGTTTAAATCCTAACAGTAGAAGGAACTCCTACCGAAGGGGTAAGATTCCAAAAGATAAATATGCCAAGCATGTGAATTGCTATATTATAAGTAGAAATTGTAAATGACTGACATAGAAGAATGTTTAACATGATTAGCTTGTATTAAATGTAAATTAAAATAAGAACGACATGCCTTTTAATATCTATCAATCTAGGACAAATTTAAAAAATATTTAATAATACTCATTGCAGGTGAGCGTACAGAAAGACACTCATTCGCTTTGCTGCTGGGAGAGCAAACAGAGCCTAATTTGGATAGTAATTCGGCAATCCAGAGTAAGAGCTTAAAGGAGTAGAAAATTGGAAACAACATACTTTTTCCAAATAGGAGAAGATTTAAGGAAATCCGTGTATATCTACATGCTGTACTATGACACAGCCATTAAAGTGGAGGCATTTGAAAATATTTACTGATATGGGAAAATGCATATGCTATAATGTTAAGTGACGAGAGGCAACACGCTGAATTATATACACAGTGTGATCACAGCTATGCAAATAAATGTGCATGGAAGTAGTTTGAGAAAAATGCATCAATCTACCAGTGCTTATTTTTGAGTGTTGTAATTATCAGTGATTTTATTTTCTTTTTACTTTTCTGTACTTCCATAGTACAGAATTCCAAATTGGAAATACTAGAAAATAATCTTAGAAATAAATATGTATTTATTATAGCTTACTGCAATTTAACTTATGGCTTCTGCTCTAATGGTTCAAAATGCTTTTCTTGGCTAATGTATTTGTCTCAAGTTACTTATATCTGCAGTCCCCAAACCTCCCCTCCCCCACAGCCGCTCCCCATTGCTCACATCACTGCCCGAGCCCTGCCCCCCGCCCCCAATCAGGTCAGCACGACATGAGACCCTCATATTAGCGTGAACCCCACTGCAAACTGCTCGCATGGGAGAGATCAGGCTGTGCGCTCCCCATGAGAATCCAACGCCTGATGATCTGAAGTTGGAGCCGAGGTGGCGCTGCTGCCCCTGGAAAAATTGTCTTCCACGAAACTGGTCCCTGTTGTCAAAAAGGTTGGGGACTGCTGATTTACATGATGTTCGTGACTCAGACAGTACTTTTATGGCCCTCAGTATGTGCCAGGGACCATATTAAAAACTTTGCACATATTAACTCATTTAGAACTCACAAGTCTCATGAGACAGGTCATATTTTAACCTACATTTTATGGAGCAAATTGAGAAATTGAGGCACAGAGAGGTTAAGCGACCTTTGCATGATCACACAGCTAGTAAATGGTGAAGCGGAGCTGGGATTTGAATTCAGATGGTATGGCTCCAGTTCTCCTACCTTCTGAGACACCTTTGTCTTTCAGGAAATAACTAAACAATAAAACTTTATGAAATCAAACTGGCCTCAAACAATACTAAAATGTCAATGACATTCCTGGATCATGGATCTCATCTAGGAACTAAGAGAGTTAAATTAGATGATCTTTAAGATTTTTCCTGGTAGTAATAGTATTGATTATGATTGTATTTATTAGAAATAAATGATTGTATTCATTAGCAAGAAAAATGGACTTTTGTATACTGTACTAGGAATGCTAATTACTTCCTCTACAATCATTTCCTTCCCAAACTCTCACCTTTTTATTAGCAAACCTCCCCTGTGACCCCTGGCCCTGCCCCTCTGCCCCAGCCCAGGTGGTTGGAACAGGGGAAGATATCTTACCTATGTTAGGCTAACCAGATTCTCTCCTGAGTTTGAATGACTGCTCCAAGATTCTAGTCCCTTCTCAACTGCATGTGCTGGGAGGTCATCTAGGCCAATGGTGCCCATTTTCCACCATGTGCTAGAGAAGCAAAAAAGGCGGCTGTGTAGAGTGAGAAGGAAAGTGACCCACAGAGAAGAGGAGTCTTGATCCTGTGGCCCACAGAGGCCGGACGACAGGATGGGACTGGAGAGGTACCGAGTATGGTTCCCTTTTCCCCAGAGGCTTTCTCACTCCTGGTGCCTCCAGAGGGCCTGGCAACACTGTCTGACGTGTATCTCCCAAAGATACTCTGTGTCCTTTCCATAAATCCCCCACTTGAGTTTGCCTAATCTAGTTCCAGTGGGATTATTACTTCCACCAACCACACAAGACATCTGGCCACAGCCACAAGGTGAACAGTGAGCAACCTTTGCATTGAGCTAGACTGCAACATCTGACTTGAAATGTTTTCCTCTGATGATTTGGGCATTACAGTGAAATCAGCTAAAGTAAGGAATGCACTGAAAACCAGGGCTTGCTGTGGAGGAGATATTAAAAGAGATGGTGAGAGACCTACTGCTAGCTAGCTGACTGGCCGAAGGCTTTAGGAGTGGGGTTTGCAGGTTAAAAGGCTAGTTTGCAGGTTTAATTTGGAGGTGAGGACACTTGATTGTTTGCAGGTTACCCAGGGCTTACCTTGATTTGAGGAAGTGATTCACAGTCAACAAACTGGTGAGAGACTCCTGGATCAGCCCGCAGGCCAACGTCTTGATACCCGGGGAGATGTACATGTTGCTTAGAACATGTGCTCTCAACTGCATGCAGGGGACACCCCTTGTCATGGGTGACATCTCCCCATGCCAGTTCCCATGCAGTGCTCTGCAGCCTCGTGCTGCACCCTGTCCGCTTAGCTCTCGGTACCGTAGATGCCTTGGCCAGTGCTGGTTTTTCTGTTTTCCAGGCAATACTTGCATATAACTAAAATTTTCAAAAAGCAATCAAGTATCAGAAGAAACGGTTAAACTCGGCGAAAGTGGCTGCTTCTAAGAGTGTGATGAAGGGGTGGAAAAGGGCAGAGCAGCAGGGACCTGCTCTCACTGTAAACTTTTTATTACCCTGATTTTTTATTTTACTATGTGCATATATTACTCAGATACAAACAAACAAGCACCATAACACCCATATTCCCCTCATAAAATAGTGTTCATTATATCTTAACGCCAGATTAGATTCCCTCTCCTGTGTTGTTGACACAAATCCTAGTGGTCTCATTCCATTCACTGTGTGCTTTTAATAGCACAGACCTTTGTTGAATTTAGAAGCATTCATTTTTGTCCATTTATTTGTTGAGTTCTTGCTGTGTGCAAGGCATTTCTACACAAAACAGTATATGTTGCTGTACACTTTGTCCTGTATTCGCTAATTATTAGGTAATCAATGTAGTCCCTTGAAGTTGGCAGTTTTGAGAATGTACATATTCTAAAGAAGCTTTAGAAATGCTGCTTAGTGCAAATAAATGTCTATGGCTGTCTTTAAAATGTTTACCTCTTTCCTCTTAGCTTTGTTCCAGCAATGGTAGGTTGAAAGCAGAGAGCATATCTAAAGCCTGAAAAACTGCTGTCTGAACAATTTGTTCATTTAAAAATTTATTGGTCACCTCTTATATGCCTGGTAGTGTGCCCCACTAGGTAGATACAACAGGTAGGACATGATCTGCGCTTTCAGGAAATGTAATTTCTTGGAGGATATTTTTTGAGGGGAAGAGAGCTCTCATGTTTACGTGAAAAGAATTCATTGCTTCTTCAGTGGTTTGCTGCAGCATCCCTTTAGATAGCAAGCACTTAGTAAAAACTTGATTTGCAAATATACGATTTCCACACAACTCTGCAGGACAACATCTACAGCCCAGATCCTGCCGCCCCACCCCGCCCGAGGGCTCTGCAGTGTCCCCCGGCGCCCCGGGCAGAGGCACACGTGTGCAACGTGAGCACCGTGTGTGGGGCTGCTATGCCCGCCTCTCCTCACCACACAGATGTGGGCGCAATTGTCCAGAAACAAGCCTTTGGGAGCCCCGAGGCTGATTTGCATGTGGAGAGGGGCGAGGCCGGCATCCGACAGGGCGGTGGGTCCGGCTGACGCGCTGTGGGGCAGGACAAGAACTAGCGGCTTGTTTGTGGCCGTGTGAATACAGCACCGACCTCGCCTGCAGTGGCTTTGGACGCGGGGGAAACTGGGGACAGAGAGGTGAATGAACAGCAGGAGAGAGGAGGAGGACAGGGTGGTGATGGAAGGCAGGAATGGGTGGATGGCAGCCCACACCTGATTTAGAAGTAGAGGAAAGCCGATACGCAGAGAGTAGGTTAGCCCTGCCTTGGAGAACTCATAGGGACTCCTATACTCATAGCCCCTAAAAACACAGACTGAACACTGGGTGGGCTCAGGGGTAGGGGGTGCCCAAATGCAGCTGGGCTGTGTGGCCTTCGTAGGTCTATCTCAGTGTTCCCTGGTCCTCGATTCCCAGTGTCAAGAGTGAGTGCGGCTACCGAGTTGAGCTGATGGCAGAGTGATCACAGATACAAAACAATCCCACACAAACGGTTTGTTACAGCAAAGAAAGAAACTGTACAAAGTGGAAGAAGGAAGCTACTCAAGTGAAAATATGTTCCAGAGAGAAATGGGTCAGTCTCCACGAGGGGAGGAAGATGGACTTTGAGGACTCTCAGGTGGTTTCCTTGTATTGGCCTGGACGGGTAGGGCTCACAGGAGGCGTGGGCTATTAGCAAATGATTATCAGGTGTTCAGCATTTTCCTGCAGTCCCTGCCCCTGAGTGGTCCCCCACCCCATGACTAGGAATCACCCTCTGGTCTACACCCACACCTGCAGATTTGATTCCTGCCTAACAGCCTTGGGCCAGTTACTTAACCTTCATGAAGGTGTCTCCACCTTCATGAAGGTGGATAAAATGGGGGTAACAGTTCTCACACAGAGAATTAAATGAGAGAATCAGATGAAAGCATCTGGTACATTCCCCAGCACACTGTAGGAGCTCAGCAAGCTTCGTCCTATCTCCCGTCCTACCACATCTCAGGAAGGTCAGAGAGCTCCATGTCTCCTATACTGAATACCAAGAAATCTTAGAGGTTCAGGGACTGGGAGCTGGGCTGGGCTAGAGATGTGTGAAAGAAAGCAGTGGGTGAGGCTAGGTGCGGTGGCTCACGCCTGTAATCCCAGCACTCTGGGAGGCCCAGGCAGGAGGATCACTTGAGGCCAGGAGTTGGAGACCAGCCTGAGCAAGAGCAAGACCCTGTCTTTACTAAAAATAGAAAAATTATCTAGGTGTGGTGGCACACCTGTACTCCCAGCCACTTAGGAGGCTGAGGCAGGAGGATCACTTGAGCCCAGGATCGAGGTTGCTGTGAGCTGCACTCTAGCCAGGGTGACAGAGTGAGACTCTGTTTCAGAGCAAACAAACAAAGCAGTGGGTATCTGACTGCAAGGCCCTCTAGTTCTTGAGCAGGTTGGACTATAAAACTCAGTCACATGGCTTATTTTATTAACTAATGCAAATAATCATGGCCAGGAGTCACCAAGAAAACTTTCAGATGTTGTGTGTATGCTATTTAATAAGGAAGGATATTTTCATTTTAGAAAGAATCTTCTTAAGAAATTGAAATGAGAACATTCTGGTATTTGAAGGCACTTGTCCTACAAATGTGAGGGATCTGGATGGTTGTGTATTTTGGCTTCCATTTGTGGAACACTTCTCTGCACCATGACATATATTATTTCAGGTAATCCTCACAACAGCCCTAGAACGTAGGAACTTTTCTGACCCAGGTGGTAGGCCGTGAATCACCGTCCTCCCCATCTCCAGCTGAGACTGACTGCATTAGGAGTAAAGAGCTTGTCCAAGCCAGGCTAATCAATTTTCCTCTTTATTATCATTCCCATTATAAGGATGAGACTTATAAAGGTTAAACCACTTGTCCAGTTATCCATCTAGTAAGAAGCAAAACTCAGATTTGTGCCCATGTCTAATTCCAAAGCCTGCTACCTTGCTGAACACATAGGTATGTTTGGCTTTTGTAGGTGAATGTATCAAGTTCTAGTGGACACAGACTGGCCTGGGGCAGTGTCTGCAGGCTGGCTTAGCACCAGAAAGGATCTCGTTTTTCCTCTGCCACGTTGTGTCTACTTGCTTGGGACAACAGGATCAGCAGGACAGGGTGCATAGCTGATGTATCTGGGCAGTCTCCACCAAGCAAATGGGTTTAAGTCATTAGCAGGGCCCAACACTAGAAGAGACACATGCCTCCTACATATCTCTAAGTATGGCCTTGATGGTGAATAGTTGATATGGGGAAGACGTTTCCTTGGTTTTTAATTATTTTTACAACTCTAGGTAAAGCCCCAAACCCTCTAACCCCAGTGAGCATTTCTTGGTATAAATTAGTTATTCTCTACTTAAATAAATGGCTCCCAAATAGAAGCAGATACACAAAAACTTTTATTAAGTGGAAGTTAGACTTACTTCATGGTAATCAACCAGTTACAAGTGCATTTAAATTCATGTGTGTGGACACTGTAGAAGTCAGAATGGTCTGTCTTACTGAAAGTCCAGTGTTTCTGGCTCGGTTCCAGCCAGTGCAACCCAAGGTAGAACCATACACAGAGTAAGTACAGGTCAACGATGATGTCAGACTAGATTGGCAACACCATAGTCATTGTCACAGCTAAGCATTACAGAACAGAAACATCCAAAGACCAGAAGACTATTACTAAAGTGGTTCCTACTACAAGCCTTTTCTTCTACTTAAATGCTTCCAGAGGACCAGTGTAGCAAATCCTCAACTCTGGGGGGACAGAGCCGCTTCTACGTTTCACACTTAAACGAGCCACAGAAACTGTAAACATTTGGTGGTCGTCCTGATGCCTGTTTCAGGTAGATGCCAGCTGTCCCCTCGGGAAAGTGCAGTTTAACTGGTGTGAACATTTTATATTGTACATCTTCAATCCACAATTTTTCTTCTGTCTCAATTAGCACCAGTTTATTTTAAAATATTTTTTCCTGGTGTTAAATATTTAGGAAACATTTTTTTTTTTTTAAAAACTAACGCACAAAGTCCAAAACAATGGAAAGCAAAAAACATTCAAAAGATTGTTTTAGAGAACAGCATTTAGAAAAACAACATCATTTAAACATTCAACAAATCTATGTACAATGTGCCAAAAGTTGGCAAGGAGCATGGCTGAGGAACAGTCATGGAAAAGGTTTATCAACCTGAACCTCCACAGGCTGTATTTACAGTCAGATAGGTATTCAGAAATGTAGTATCAGAACATCTGGATTTGGCTAAAAATCATATAAAAAGACACATTGCCCTCCCACAATAACTTCTTATTAGGTAGCAAACAATCCAGTATAACCTTAAGTACCAGGTTTAGAAGTGTTTTTTTCATATTTTACGTACAGTTGATAAACTTTCTCAATGGACACAGAAGAGAACCGGGATGGCAGAGAAATATGGAGTTCTTTATTTCCACGTTGTCAGATGAAAGAATATTTTTTCATGCTGAGTAACATAGTAAAGCAATGATAAAAGAGCAAAGACAAATTATTAGGAGAAAAGGTTTCATGAAAATATGAAATCAACAAGAGGGCTGAAGAAATTTGTGTATATTCTATATAGACTTTCCAAAATATAAGCCATTATCTCTATGTAATTTTGAAAAAAGATCAGTGATTTGCTTTTCAGGACAGTATGTTCATATTTTGTTCTTTGAAGCTATATAACCCAAACTATTTGAAGAATATTTTTTTCTTGGATTGAGAATTAAACACAACAGACAAAACCTATGCTAATTTATCTAATGTGATCCTCGTTCATTTTATGCACTTTTGTTTGCTTGTTAATCCAACATTACTAGAACATCCACCTATAAAGAACTGGGCACATTTTGTAACAGCCAACATTTCCCATTTATGCTTAAGAAGTAAAATATATACCATTCACCTTAATGGTGGAACGTTTTTAGAGCCTGAAGTTTCAGAGTAAAGTTTCAATACACCATCTTTAAAAACATCAACTAGGAGAATAGAGATGGGTGTCCCACATCCCCATGAGCATATGTGTTCAAGTTTATTTTGGATAATTTGCAGTTGTGATAAGTAGCTATGAAAAAAATTTACTTGGATTAGTTACAAAATACATGTTACTCTTTGAAAATGCATAGTTTATAATTTTATACATTCATTCACTAATATTAAAGACTTTTGGAAGCAAGTACTTACCTCCAAATGGTGGTAAGATTGTATTTCAAAAGATCTCTAAACACTGGATCGCATTGCCATCTAGCTTCTGAATTAGTGCCCAATGACATGTGCATGCCTGTCATTTTCACATCACAAAGGAAAGACTGCTGCCTTCCCTCTGGTCTATCTCCCTTCTTCTGTTTAGCAGGCACTAAAAAGCAATCTTTCTACTGATTGCATTTCCACTAACCACCCCATTTTAAATAATAATTTGATTTTCATATTTTAGATTTGGTGTACAAAACAATTTGAAAGATGGCTTAATGTTTAAAAGCAGAGTATTCTTAAACCTTATCATGGGCTAAGGGCAACCGAGGTTTTGTGATTACTGTTGTTCTCTCTCTCCAGTCTTCTCGTTTGAAAAAAAAAAATGACCGTTGGCCACTCAGCAGTTGCATTTGATGATAGTCATGAACCCTTTGGGACCTAGCGATTTTTTTCTTATCCTGAGTTCTTCTAAGTATATAGGATTTTGATACACAAAACACTTTGGAAACTATTCTAATGTCTGGTTATTCCAGAGAGTGTACGTTTAAATGGCTGACCATTATCCAACCATTAATTACAAAAATAAGAATTTTAGGGTATGTTGTAGGAAAATATTGATTAATGGCATTTTTCTTTTTTTTTTTTTTTACATATATGATCCACATTCCTGGGTTAATTTACACCCAGGGCATTTTCAGTTATTGAAGTCATGGGAATAGTAAATTTTGGGGATTTTTGAATTCTTCCCTAAAAATCTAAGTCTATTCTAAAGCTTTCTACCAGTGGTCAAGGAGGTTCCCCAAACGGCTGGGATACTGTGGAAAGGAGAGGCTTTGCTGTCATCACAGGCATTGGTCAAATCACAGCCATTGATTTCCAATATGCAGAGTATGGAAGAAAAGGTTTAAAAAGTAAAACAAGGGTTTGTAATCTGCAAGGTTATACATTGCTCCTCCACCCTTTGTGGGGTGGCTAGGGTAGTTTATCATTAAGCTCCGCTGGAGTTAAGATCCATTGACTGGGGATCCCTGAGGGGCAATTCAAACTCCAGCAGCCGCTGGCTCTAAGAGTTCTGGCTCTGTCTTCTCGGCCCTGTACATCTGTGCCCAGAACGTGGGAAGGGGCTCCACTGGAGTGAGAGACAAGTGCTTAACGTGAGCGGCTTGGAGTCATTTTCTTTCTCCATAAATATAAAATTAAAACAATCATGCCCTGCAGGAGCTACTTCCTTTTCACATACTAAAGGCCGATTCCTGTTTTCATGTTCTGTAATTGCAGGCAGAGGTCAGAGCCTGGAGTAATTCGAAGTGGAGCCCTCTCGCCCTGCCCTCTTGGCCCCTTGAACATGTGCCGGCTCCACCTGCTGGTTCTGATCTCTCTGAGCCTCGCGTGTGGGGGCCTGGTGGGTAGGTGACTTGCATGCGGCTTTGAGGCACAGTGGAAGGGTCAGGTCTCTGCCTTGCTATTCTTTATCGTGAGTCTGAACAAATCTCCTGTGCTGAGTGTGGCCGGTTGTCCAGTGACCGAGCCGCTCTCCTCCTGATGGCCTCAAACTGTTCAGACACACGGAAATTCCTCCCCTGCTACCAAGGAAGGTGGGAGCCACATTGACTGAGCCTAATGTACCAACCACAGTAACATTTATCTATCCCCTTGGACCTTAATTTGAGAGAGAGAAATCAGCACAGAAGCAAGAAGGTCCCATCACGGGCTTTGGAAGCAAACACACACATAACAGCCTGGCTTGGGGACATGAGGGCAAGGAGGGGAGAGTAACGTTCCTCTAGCAAATTCTTAGGGGCGTGGACAAAACAAGACTAGCAACCAGAATCGGGACTATTCTTGTCTCTCTCTCTTATAGCTCAATTTTTTCTCCAGAGTGCTGGTTTTCCTCTTTAGTTAGGGATGTAGAGAGGATTCAGAAGAAAACAGATGGGCACCTTTGCTTTTTTTTTTCTTTAAAGAGCATTTCCTTCTTTAATGACAGCTCTCTTAACTTTTTCAGGAGTTGCCGCTTTCTACTCTAATTTTCTGAATTAAAAATTTAGGGAATTGGCCCTTATAAAAGAATCTCATAGTTAATTAGACTTGAGAATTAATCTTTCATATTTTCATAATATAAAGGGGATCTTCTCTTTAGAAGTTGGTAGTTAATAATTATGTGGATGGTGCCCAACACGAAAGAACATTTTTAAAAAACAAGGACTGTAATTTAACTACCTTCTCCACCTTTTTTCAAAATCTATAGTTATCTGCTTTTGGAATCATAGTTTTCTTCTTGTCCCCTAAAACTTGGGTCTTTTTAAGTCTTGTCACTGTCACGGGATGGTGCTAACTGTTGCAAAAGGGGCTTCTTTTCCCTCAGAGGAGGAAAGTGCTAAACTATTTCCTCCTCCAGCACTGTCTTACTTCAGAAACATGATAAAAGTATCATTAATCAAAATGAATGCTAATGAAGTAGGTGTCAGGCCAAATTGGTTTTCTCAGACTCCTTCCAGCTCCATGGCTAAGCTGCCTGTGAGCGGCTTTACTCTAAACTCCAGATGGTAAACTAATGGGCGAAGGGTAAGATGAAATCGACTCATATATTGGACTGCTTTTTAATCATTCCCATTACATTGCCAATCTTATGTAAATTGCATTCATATTTAAACATGACTTAACTGTATTACCAGGCATTTCCAACTTTGAGTTTACATTACATTTTGATTTGATCATTACAGATTTATAAATTTGAGCTGGTTTTAAATGTTCTGGCATCAATTTAAGTTTCTATAGATGGCAAATGTTGTATACTAGCAGCAAAACAGTTTTCCCAAGGAGTCAAAACTTTTACTCAGAACATCACATTAGCTAGGAAAATCTGATAATTAACCACTTAGTTGGTTAGAATTTAGGGATTGTGGGGATTAGCTGCGGTAAAGGGATACATTTAGGTTTGTACTTGGCTACATGAATGAGTGAATGAGTGGGCTCTTTACTTCTATGCTGAAAGTCCTGGATTGAAAGGATGGGTTGAGACATGGTGGGTCCCTAGGTCTTGTTAGGTCTCGAGTCATTCTGGAAGACTAAGGTCTGAGCCAGCCCTTCATTGAGCCCTTTCCCTCCTCCTCACAAGCAAAACTGAGGCTGACTCTCAGGTCTGAGATTACTCTAGGTTGGCCTTGGAGGTGGGTAATGGTGATTCTAAATATCCCTGTTCTACACTGGATTCTTACGAAGATCAAATGAAATAACGTGTCTGAAAGAGACATTCTTTATTACGTCTGTGAAAGGATTAGTGATTATCCCGATGCCATCAGGATGTAAGATACAGTTTAAAATGAGTTAGTCCATCCAAACCAGGGAAGCAACTTCTAATTTTTTTCATGACACGTTTATTCCCATTTTGCTTTTTCCCTCAGACAAAGATGTTAAGGTTTTGTATGGGGAAAAACACCCTTTGGAAGTTAGTGGACACTCCAAAATACCTAAGTGCCTACCAGTTCTGAAGCAAGGACTTTGCCATATCAGAGGTGCAACAACGGTAATTTTACCCTGGGATGAAGACTCACGAGGGGAGATGGAGAGGGGAGGGTGTGGAGAGGTTGGCAAAGGGCTTTGGCACAAGGAGGTGTGTGCTATCTTAAAACGTCAGGGGCTCCTGCCTGCCTTCTCTGAAGGCACAAGGCTGCTCTTTGCCAGCCCCTCATCACAGTGGTCACGGCAGTGAAAACAGTATGAAAATCAGGATTACAGTTATTCAATGCTTCGGGGCACGGCCTGGGCACGCCAGAAGGAGGCAGAACGAAAGAGCTGGGTAACTCACTCTATTTTGATCCGAGGCAAGGCTAAAGACATTACATTTCTATATCTGAGTCTTCCAGAAGAATGGTTTCTAGGGAGAAATGACCTTTCCCTTCTTTTATTTTAGTTGTTTAGATAGTGACAACATGTGAGTTTGTGGGGCTGATGGATGAACTTGGCTTTATAGCCATGGAATGTGAAATCTGTTTTCTCCAACAGGTGAAACTGGTGGCCACAGGCTGCACTCACTCACATGCAGGTTCTCTTTGGTCTGAACAGTGTTGGCCAAAACCTTGAGTTAGTTGTCAACACTTCAAGTGTCAGGTAATATATTTCCAAGTCAGAAGATCCGGCAGCCCGGGGCCTGATTTCTTCATGGTTCTGATTGTCTAGAGCTGAGTATTCCTTCAAAGGGGGCAAGTGTTCTCCGTTTCAACAGGATCTCACGTTCCTAGTGTCCCTTTTTGTCTGATCTACATGGATCATTACAGAACTTGCTTTGCCCTTCTAAGGCATCTAAGTTGGCAAACTCTGCTTTATACTATTAGGAAACTTCTATTTAAAGATGAAAGGAGACTCATTTGATTCACAACTATACAGCAATAAACATTTCTTGGGGACTTCAATACTAAAATGGAAATATTCCAAGGGAATGAAGATAGAGATTTGCAGGTTGACTCATCTCAAAGACCGGGAGCCAAGGCTGTACATGGTTTTCCCTAACTCTGTGCATTTCTGGTCCTCACGTGTGCAGGTTCCAAAGCCTATTTGAAACCAAGGTCGGAGTGACCTTCTGGCCACCTCACAAGAGTTGCCCAGTAAGTGTATGGCCATTCTGTCTCAGCTTTTCTTTTGATGTTATCTGTGTACTTGGCTAATTAGGCTAGCTTTTGGATTACTAAAATCTTAAAACAATGCTTTCTTGTTTTAATAGTGAGTGGGCTTGAATAAAACTGTACACCATAATGAAATGGTTTTGGCAAAGTTCAGAATTGTGCAGTTATAATAGACTCGCCACAGCCCCCCTCCCTCCTTGCTTCCTGACTCTCGGGAACACAGTCACTTTCAGATCACAACCTTGTGTGCCTGTCAGTTTTTCACAGTGAAAAATCAAGCACTTGTTCTGATAAGGAAATTAAAATTATTTAGTTAGTGCTGAGGACAAAATTAATTTAAGCGCTACTGATCACCGAAAAATTCTATCTTTGGACCTTCATACTATGATTTTAGAGATTTCTACCAAATGATACTTGCTAGTTAAATGTAGGTTTGTGGTTCTGGTAGGTCAAGTGGTAAACTTGTCTTTTTGACATGGAATTTATCATTTTACCCTAAAGAATTTATAAGAATATTTCTCCCATGGCCTATAAACATATCTGTTAACATTTTTTAGATTTAAATTATATAGGCTGATTCTTCAAGTGCCTTTCCCATAATTCTTTGAAAATTAAGTAATGGTAATTAATGGTAAATTAATAGACTGGTAATGATAAAAGGAGTAGGTAGCTGTTGCTATCTTGATTCTCTTGCAATAACCATTCCATCTGATCTGCGTTTCTACCCTTGCTGCAGAGGGTTAATTGAAAAGATATGCATCAAAACACTTGCTTAAAAGAGGCATAGCCCTTTGTTTGGTGAGCAGGAATTGCTTGTAATATTAACACTTCCTGTCTGGTAAAATACTATATTTTAAAAAATAAGCTACAATGTATAAAACCAAGGTCATTTCCCACAAAATGTTCATGTTCTTTGTGATTACAAAACACGGCATCTTGTAAAATATTTCCAGTTGTGTTAACTTGAGAAGTTGAGTACTAATGCGTATTATAAAAGTGTCATGTCTCTTAGAACTGCAGAAGCCTAAGCAGTATATTTGTTGTTTTATTTGGAAAATTAAGTTATCATTATTATTGTCTTTAAGATTACATTTTGCCACAACATATCACCATTGTGATTCTCAGACCCACAACAAAAGTTATAAAACATGAGATTGTCTTCAAAAAAAGGAACTATTTACAAAACAGGACCATAAGTAAAATTCCCATTTTGATTGCTAGTCCTATGATGGATACACCTTTTAAAGCATATATATCATTGGATATGGGCTTTTTCAAAGTTAAGTCATACTAAGCAAACCGGTTGGTCTTAAATATAATACATTTTATACTTTCTTGTTCTATTGGTGTGCATTCCTCAGTGATACAATTGGTACCTAAAAGTGCTAATCTCATTTCATTTACTGATTTCAGGTTTGGTAGTTACAATGGGAAAAAGACACGATGAACCAGGTTCGATGCAGAGGCATCCCCACAGGTTTGAGGAACGGGAGAGTCTGTGTGCTGCTCGCAGGGTTACTTCCTTAGAGAAATGAAATTTCCAGTTGACCCGCGTGCCCAGTGCATTCTCCAGAATGATCCACATTCTCATGCATATTCATGAATCCTGCTCTGTTTCCACTCATTTTGTATGCACAAATTCTCCCCCGAGTTCACACAGGTCAATGCTACAGATGATGTGGTCGATAGAAATTCTCCGGGGTCTCGTGAGAAAAAGCAGCACCTTCTCCACAAAAGTCCATGGAAGTTTATTCCTTAACATGCTATTAAAGCAAAATGCACATCTTTAACGGCTTTCTTTCACCTACAGAATTCTGCTTATAGCTAATAAACAGTCACCCAATTGGGTGATTGTAGAAAGGAACAGCAAGGCTTTGTATTCACAATTACATTCAGAAAAAGCCTTACAAGAGTCTATGAATTACCCCCCAGGCATCGCGCCTGTGGTTCCAAAGTCAGTCTCGGACTACAGGTCAGCTACAAAGAAAACAGCTCCTGTTTGTGGGCCATTCCCCTCCGCCTCGCAAAGTCGGCACCGTCCAGTTCACTGAAATTTGTCTTGAAATGATATCACGTTCACTTGAAAAAACTTGTTCTGACTAGCAACGACTTTAGAGATAATAAAATTCTTCCTGGTCTTAGGATTCTCCAGACCTATTTTTCACATGCCCTTTATTTTTCCCTGAGGAAATGAATATAATTTACAGTATTTTGCTACTATTCTCAAGGTATTCTCTCCTCTTTGTACAGTTCTTGCCACCTTTCTCTGAGCCTTCTCTAGTGAATGCTGCACTTTCGTTTTCCGATGGAGTCTGATGGAGCAGGGACAGGAATTCAGCAGCGCTGGCTAATGCATAACCCAGGGCTACTTTCCAAAGGGTGGCCTCGTGTGACGCCAGAGACAGCAGATTTAAAACTTGAGCGATCTTGAAATTTAATGGAGGACGTTTCAGTTTCAGAAATCTTTTGTAACACACATGTGACTATCTCTTCTCGGAAAGCCCAAGAACTGCAACACGGGTCATCCTCTACTGAAAATTGTCACCTGCAATGTGGCTATGGCCGGGCAAGGAATCGTTTAATAAAGGGCACCTTGTTGGTACATGGAGCTGCCGACAGGCACTTTGCAGTGGAGGGTGCACCTTCCTGGTGAGAAACCCACTGCTCTCTTCCTGACGCTGGCTTTTGCCAGCCAAGGGAGAAACTCTCCTCCAAATGAGGTGGAGAGAAGTCCACGTCTGCTCAGGACGAGGTTGCCTGCTAGAGACAGCCCTGCACTCTCGACACCTTTGGGGAAGTAGCTCCAGGCCCTCTCCTCGCTTCGGGCAGCTGCTTCCAGAGGGAGAACATGGCAGTTCCCGGGGAGGTGCTCAGGGACAGTTACCACTGGCTGATTAGCACCAAGAAGATGAGTGGGACCAGGTGTTCACAGGCCTCTTGTATCTCCTCCCTGACCCCTTTGCTACCCAGGTGTTTTCTCCAACTTGTCACACTGCCTCCCACACATTGAGCACATGTCACCTGGGAAGGACTAAGTCTTAAAACTACTGCCTGATGAACACTCTGAGTTGCAGCTGTCTGGAGAATGCCCAGTAAGTCGCCGTGAAATGCTTTCTTTGGAGAGAGATGAGAAACCTTTTTTTTTGAAGGAAGGGGTGTCGAGGGAGCAAAAAATCAAAAGGCTACAACGTGCCTTATTTAGAAATATCTGGGGACTAGAATCCATTATATTGCCACTCCCTTTGCACAGATAGGCCTCTGGGCTCCCTGGGATGGACAGGGCTCCAGCCAGCTTGCCCGCTTCCCACCCTTCCCCCTCCTCCTGCCAAGTGAACACACAAAACAACTTGGTTCCACAGGGATGGCATAAAATGAAAGTCTGGCTTAATTTGGCACTTCATTTAGTTCTAAGATATAACAAAATAACTCTACATCAACAAAAAATTTAACTTTTACAATCAGCAGCTGTAGATTGAAATTCATAGCTTTCTGGGTGGCTTGTACAAAGCATAATCCCTTTTCTTCAAGGCTAACCAGGTGTCGCTTGGTGGTCTCCTAGTTAGTACATGCCTTGGTACAGGAAACGTATGCCTGTGTGTCCAGGAAGGTACCGAGGGTCTGTCAGCACCCGAAGCCGGAGAAGAAAGTACACAGAGCCCTGGGCTAGCCAGCAGAAAGGAGCCCCCACTCGGGCAGGAGAGTCAGAAAAGTGTGTGTAAAGAAGGCTTTAGAAAGGAGAAGAAATCCCAGGGAAGCTACATTCACCTCTACGGTTCTGCTGACACCTGTGCACTGGCTGACAACCAGGTAAGGAGCGAGTTGGCCTCAGGTAAGCCAGAGCTCCAACTACTCATGGGCTGCGTCTTTGGGGCTGGGAGCTATAGCGCCTTGCTCCAGGACCACTCCACAGTAAAGATCTTTCTCTTCTTGTGTTCCAAAGTTCTGGGAGGGGTGGATTTCACCCCTCATCACTTGAATCTTTTTTGATTAGTGACTTAATCCAAGGATCAAGGGCCAGAGCCTTGATCAATCTGGATTTTGCCGAAGAGAAAAACCTCTGGTCCAGGGTTGTCCCCTGACTCTCATTTACACAGTGAATTTGCTCAAACAGTTGACCAGCCTTGGCCTTCCCATGCCCACCGGGCAATCTGCCCTTCGTTCAGGGCCTCCTGGACCAGGCCAGAGCATCATATCATCTGCAGTGGTGCTGCAGGTGAAGTGACGGGACACCAGGAGGAGGAAGGACATGCTAGGGCAGAGGAAGCAAACGTAGTTCTGCATTTTAAAAAAATGCCCTTGTAATGCTGACCTTGTAAAAGTACTAAACATACAATAGCTGGTGCTGTGCCTAGTATTGATTGGTAATTAAGATGCGAAATTAGATCTGTTCTCTTGAAATAGAAATAAGTGTTTTTAAAGAGAAAAGGAAAAAGAAAACCCAGAATCTCTTCCAAGGAATAATTCTTAAAAAAGTTATATGACGGTTTAAAAAATAAATTGCCAAAATATATAAATGCACAGATTATGGATGTTGCACTGTAGAACCTCCTGATAGTTTCCCTTGCTTATATATATAAAAAGGATATCTATTATTACTAGATGACTTCTTTCTACTCTTTTTTTAAAAAGTATATGTACAAGCTCAAAACATATATTAAACTTCCCTCTGTGCAATTTCATTGAACATTCCTATGGCTGATCCCATGTCCCTTGTCCCTACACAGTACCTCCTCTAAGGTGCTCTTGCTTCTTTGCATAGGTATAGGAGAAAGAACTCTTTAGCAGGGCAATCGAGAGTAGGGGAGATAGAAAATGAGCTTATTTATAGGGCTTGACAACTACTCCCCTCTCCCTACATCATTACCACCAAAACCAACAACAGCAAGCAAATACACCAAGTTAGAAAGCCCAGTCAGTGGAACACAGTGCTAGCCTTGACCCTGCTAAACTGAGAGATTCCTATACCAACATGCATTTTCCTTTTGGTGTTCTGTATGTTCCCTTTTGAGTAAAATCTTACTGAATAGCTCCAATATTTTTATAAGAAAAATAAAGGTTTGGACCTCCCATTTACCCATATAATGTTTATATTGTTCGTTAACCCATCTCCCAGACATGCTAAAGCATAAAACCTATAAAAGTGCACTCAGAATGGAAGTGGTTTGTGGACCTAATGTGACTTTCTGAACAGATGGGGACATGTCAGCTGTGTACTTTGTCTAAAGCAAACCTGCTGAGAGAGTTTGGAGTTCTCAACCTTTTCTGAAATCAGTCAGTGGTGGAGTTTGGCGGGAAGGACCAATGACCCATTAACCTGGCTACAGTCGTGACAGACACGCGGTAACAAATATATCCAAGCTGCTGTTTGTATGACATCCCTGAAAGAAGCATCAAGGCTTACCCAGATGGCTACGGGGGCCAGTTCTTGACTGAGTTGTGGCAGGTAGAGAATTAGCTGTGCTGCCTCTTGGGGAAGAGCTTCTTTTAAATCCAAGGAAGACTCCTAGATGTTTCCCAACAGTGACAGCTGGATTTCCCGAACTTAGCTTGGGGCTGATATCTGCTGGTGATTTCCACGGCCAATTGCTTTTCAAGTTTGTGCCATCTGGGGCCCACCAAGCTAACAGCTCTACCATGGTTCAGTTTGGAGCCATTCTTAAAAACAAAACAAAACAAACAAAAAGACATAGAAAAAGATACCCAGCGTGCTGCACTTTCTTGCAACACATCATGATGTGTACTGCTCCAAGAAGTCAAATGGAAAACAGGGAAAAGATTATTCACAACAAAAGCAGATATTGTTCTTTGTACAATTGCTACTGAATAATGTGTAGCTTATTTTTTTTTATGTTTGTCAAAAAATCTCAGAAACGGCATAATTCAGAAAGCTTATCAAAATATGCCTTTCTAGGTAAAACGGGCTTTGTTGGTTCAATTGTTTCAAAAGTCCACAGTTTTAAGACCTAGACATACAGCAAAAAAGTTGACTTTTCTTTTGAAGGAAAAAAAAAAAAAAACAGTTATAGCTGCTCTGGGCTGGGTTCTCAGGAAGAGCAGTAAGGGGTGGTGACTTTTTTGTTGTTGCTGTTACTCCACCAAGGTTTCTGGAAGTGCTTTTCCTGGGCTTCAAGTGTGTTTTATTCGGAAGGAAAAGCTCCTTCCAACACCTACACTGGAAGGCCAGGGCAGGAGTGCGCAGGCCTGGGCATCTCTCAGTCGATGAACCTCTGGCAGGCCTTCTTCCAGCGGCAGGAGGTGCACCACATGTCTCGATTCTCCATCCCGTACACCTTCCGGCATTTTTTGCCCTCTCCTCTGGGCTTCCTGTGAGACAGACAAGGAAGATTATTGGTTCAGTGGGAAGAATTCAAAGGGCATTCTATGGAGAGCTTAGAAATCCCGAGAGAGAGAAGAGAGAAAGAGAGAGAGAAAAGAACAGAGAGAGAGAGAGAGAGAGAATATAGTAGGGTTCTCTCTAGGTTCAGACTTCAACATATGCAGGATGTGTTCATGGCCCCTACACTTAGCTGTTACAATTTGCTACTACAACCCTTAAGTTTCTATTTGTCCGTTTGTGGACATGTCCATCTGGCCGTCTTCGTAAAAGCGAATGAAATAAGTAAACATAAGAAATGCTAACAGAGAACACCATTGCTCTTTCAAGTTTTTAAATATATACTTCCAAGTGCTCCCTTGTCAAATTTCCAGTACAGTAGTCCCCACCTACCCACAAGAGACACGTTCCAAGACCTCCAATGGATGCTTGAAACCTTAGATAGTCTTGAACCCTATATGTAAACACACACACATGAATTTTTTTCCGTTTTCATAATTTCATGGGGAGAAGATTCATTCTTACACTGTAGATCTTCGCAACTTCAGCATGTAATTTTTTTTTTCTTTCCTGATGTATTCAGTCAAAAACTTTCACCTTTTCACCTAAGGGAAGCTCTTTAACAACTCCTCTTTGGCATGTCTGCATGCCAACATTACTGCTCTTGCTCTTTGGGGCCATTATTAAGTAAAGTAAGAGTGACTTAAACACAAGCACTACAGCAGGTGACTTGATAACCCAGCCGGCTACTAAGTAAGTGACTAACGGGCAGGAAGCATAGACAGTGGGGACAGGCTGGACGAAGGGAGGGTTCATGCCCTGGGCAGGACGGTGCCTGAGTTCTCGTCATGCTACTAAGAATGGCATGCAATTCAAAACTACGATTTGTTTGTTTCTGGAATTTTCCTTTAATATTTTTGAACTGTGGTTGACTGTGGGTAACTGAAACTACAGAAAGAGAAACCACAAATAAAAGGGGACTACTCTGTTCTCCTAGGGAGACCCTGCTTGATCTGTATTAAAAACCGTACCTTGTAGCTCCTTTAAATACAGAGGCTAATACAGCATGACTCTCACTAGACCCAATAACCACCATTACCTATTCTGTAAGAAAACTTACTGAAAACCATTACCACCCCACTCCCCGCAAAACCCCCCAACAAATCTTCATTAGTAGTTAATGAATGGAAAAACCATGGGGAAAAAAGAAAGGGTGTTTCCTCGATTGTGGATACATTTTATGGACGATCATCTCTTTGGTTTTTCTTTGTTGTTCTTCTGTTTCTACAGCTAATTCCCTTGAGATGAGGTGTGTGGCGTTTTGAGCAGTCTTACCTTAGGCTGACGGTGCCCCTGGGTGGGGAGGACAGGATCGTGTGGCCGTGCTGTCTCTGCTCTCCTGTGCCCACTGGGTGATGATGTGTTGGTGACACCTGGGAAATAAATACATGGAAAACAAAGTCGATAGGGTAGGTTCTCCACCCCATGCATTTATTTAGCCTTTTCCATGTGGGCAGTGGTCCTTGGCCGTTAGAAGTAGAGATGAAGGCCGGGTGTGGTGGCTTACGCCTGTAATCCTAGCACTCTGGGAGGCCGAGGTGGGCGGATCGCTCAAGGTCAGGAGTTCGAGACCAGCCTGAGCAAGAGGGAGACCCCGTCTCTACTAAAAATAGAAAGAAATTAATTGGCCAACTAAAAATATATATAGAAAAATTAGCTGGGCATGGTGGCACATGCCTGTAGTCCCAGCTACTCAGGAGGCTGAGGCAGGAGGGTTGCTTTGAACCCAGGAGTTTGAGGTTGCTGTGAGCTAGGCTGATGCCATGGCACTCTAGCCTGGGCAACACAATGAGACTCTGTCTCAAAAAAAAAAAAAAAAAGAAGTAGAGATGAAATACTTTCCTCACAGAGATCACGGCAATGAATGAATGGGGGGTGCTCATGGCAGGATTTGAATGCATTCCCAAACAGAAAAGATCTGTCACCAACCAATATTTTAAAAATCTTTGTTACTTCCTATTTATGCATTCCAAGTTGCCCATAATACCATATTTTCACTTGAATAATATTTTAAACCTTAAAGCATTTTTAAATTTCATTTAATCCTCATGAACGCTGTCAAGCAGGGCAAGTCTCATGATTCCCATTTTAGAAGCTGTAAACTACCTAGAGAGGGGAAAGAGTTTTATCTGAGATTACAGAGCTAATCAGTGACGGCAACACAACATGGGCCTAGGCCTTCTGTTTGCTCTATTAGATCTATCACAACTACTAAATCAATAAATCTGTGTATAAGTCATCCCGACAGCAGAATCTGGGGTCCAAACAAGAACAAATGCAAGGGGCAAAACGCCTGAGCCAATCAATGTCTGCCATCCGTGGAATACTGACCGAGCACTCACTTTGGGCCAGGTACGCTGACAACAGCTTTAATTTTCACTACGACCCTATACAATAAGTACTATTATTCCCCATTTTATAGATAAGGAAAGCAAGGCAGAGGAAGGTTAGTAACTTGCCCAAGGTCACGGCGCATGCGATGGCAGAGCCAGGGCTGTACTGCAGCTCTCCTGATGCAGAGCCTGCGTCTAACCCTGTTACACTCTGCCTCTCAGGCGTAAGAACAGGAGGGCCTCTGTCCTGGATCGCTCCTGGATTACGCACTCTGCCCCTTTGCATCACCTGCTCCCATAAAACTAAATATCTTCCCAGCTCCCGGAATTCTCAAAAGCTGCAAAAAAATTTTCATAACAGGAGAAAAATGATGTTTCAAGTAATTACATAGTATTGCCATACGTGGGAAAGCAGACATTTAATAAATTTAAAAACTTAGTCACCTAGAAGCCAACGTGGTCATAGAAATACTGTGTTTCCCTGAAAATAAGACCTGCCCATAAAATAAGCCCTAGCAGGATTTCTAAGCATTTGCGCAATATAAGCCCTACCCTGAAAATAAGACCTAGTGATGGGCGTGGCTACGCAGCATATCTGCACAACTCATGCATTTCGTCACGGAGCGGTAAAGAAGACGAGCAGCCCTTCTCATCTGCCATGAGAGCTCTATTGCTCGACGTGAGAGATTGGGGCCAATGGTTCTAAAGGAAATAGAGTCGCAAGAAATTCAGAATGGAATTCGGGGTTTGGAGAGTTATGATATTTCAGAAGATGACTTAACTATATTTAAATAAATGTAGATTGTTGTAGTGTACTTAAAAAAAGTAACACATCCCCTGAAAATAAGCCCTAGGTTGTCTTCTTGAGGAAAAATAAATATAAGACCCTGTCTTATTTTCGGGGAAACACGGTATCATTGCTAATTAATAGTCATGGAGCATTCCTGAGGCATACATATAGCACTGCTTTTTCTCTAACGGGACCTAGTACTTTCTCTTTTCTTTCAATGTAAAGGAATGCACATCGGTGTTATTTTCCTGGACATTAATTTTAATGCTGTGGTTTGAATGTCCCTTGTAAAACTCATGTTGAAATTTAATTGCCATTGCAACAGTATTAAGAGGTGGGACCCTGAAGGGATGATGAGGCCACAGGGCTCCATTCTCATGGGTGGGATTGGTGTTGTAAAAGGGTGAGGCTGGCCCTCTCTCACCCTCTCCCTTTCCACCCCCGAAGAAGGCCCTCGCCAGACGCTGGCATTTTGATTGGACTTCCCAGCCTCCAGACTGTTAGCCAATACATTTCAGTTCATTATAAATTATCTAGCCTAAAGTATTCTGTCATAGCATAGAAAGAACTAAGACACTTAGATTTTTACCTACCTGTATAATTTTTTAACAATTTGAACTTTTGCCTTGAGTCTGAATTATTCTGTACCACTGGTCTTTCTGCTAAAGTTGGGTGGAACAAGGACCAGCAGATGTGATTAATATATAGAATTTAAAAAAATAAAAGCTTTTAAAAGGCTGAGGCAGGAGGTTCGCTTGAGCCCAGGAGTTTGAGGTTGCTGTGAGCTAGGCTGACGCCATGTCACTCTACCCAGGGCAACAGAGTGAGACTCTGTCTCAAAAACAACAAAAAAAATCTTTGGAGTTCAGTGCATTCATTTTATGCACAAACACAGAAAATTTTAGTGATAAGTACCTGAACGGAATAAAATAGGGTAAAAGGTATACATATAGGTATACAATAGTTATACATATCTATGTATATAGATATGTAGGTCCTTCCAAGAGCAAAAGGCCCCTCACCCCCATCCCATATGGCCTTGGTTTTGTACGGGATGCATACTAGAAGGGGTGAATACCACAGATGCCCATGGTCACTGTAGATGATCTAGAATATGTGTCTATGAATTGTTTTAAATTATCAGAGCAATAAAAAATAAAAATTCAAAACCTACTGTAGACCTTGTAGAATCCCAAGAATACAGCCTCATTTAGAGAACTGGAGTTCAGTTGACAAGACAGTGACACTACTTCCATCAGCTGGGGACAATGTAGAAGGTTCTAGATTGTACAAAGTTGCCATAGTCCTTGTACATGAGGTGGTATGAGCTTATTGGGTATTCTTCATTCGATAAATATTTTTAAGTACTTACTATGCACCAGGCATTGTTCTAGATTCTGAGGATACAGCCATGAACAAAATAAAGTCTCTGCCCTCAAAGAGCTTACATTCTAGTGGGGAGACAGACAGCAAGCACAAACACAGACAAGATCATTTTAGTGATAAGTACCTGAATGGAATAAAACAGGGTAATAGGCTAAAGTGTAATCAAAGGGGAGGACATTTATTTATTTAGGGTGCTGAGAGAAGTCCTCTTGAGGAGGTTATCTTTTATCTCCAGGGCATTCCAGAGAAGGAGAGAGCAAGGACAAAGGCCTCCAAGCACACAGAGCCCCCATGGGGCCAGAGGGTGCTCTGGGAGGAGAGGAAATAGCAGAATCAGCTTATGCCTCTGAGCTGCGATAAGGGATCTGAATGTTATTCTAAGTGCAATGGCAGCCACTGGAGAGTTTAAAAAAAAATTAGACTTCTGATTAATGCTTTAAAAAGATCTCTTTGCCTCCTTGGGGAATGGATAGCGGACAGCCTGGAAAGAAGCCCTGTAGACTAGTGAAGAGGCTTTTGCAGGATTCTAGGCAAAAACATACCAGTGGTTTAGACCAGGTGTGGCGGCGGTCGTGGGAAGGGGCTGGATTCCTGTCTTTAGAGGCACAGCCGAGGACTTGCAGATGGATGGGATGTGGGAGGAAGAAAATTGCAGATGCATCTTTAGATGAATGAAGGATGAGTCAGGAGGCGTCAAAGAGGAATCCTAGGTTCTGACTGAGTGGCTGGGGAGATGGTGGTGCCACGTATCGAGATGGGAAAACTGGAGAAGCACTAGGTTTGGTGGGTGGGGGCGTGAGGAATAGGGTTTTTGAAAATTCCATGAGCAGAGTTTGAGGAATATGGCCTGTCCTAGTCCATTTTGTCCTGATATAAAAGAATACCTGAGGCTGGTAATATAATAAACAGAAATTTGTTTCTTATAGTTCTGGAGGCTGGGAAGTCCAAGGTCAGGGGGCTGCTTCTGGCAAGGGCCTTCTTGCTACACCATCCCATAGTGCTTGAGAGAGGGCTGAACTTGTTTTTTTTAAACATATATACTTTTGCAATAATAACATTAATCCATGAGAGCTCTGCCTTCATGACTTCATGATTTCTTAAAGGTCCCACCTTTCAACATTGTTGCACTGGGGATTAAATTTCTAACACATGAGCTTTGGGGACACATTCAAACCCCAGCATAGTCCTACAGCAGGAATGACCCCCTCCACAGCCTTTATTCCTGCTAATGGCTCTCTTAGCTCTGGAGTTCTGGGTATGCACTTATGTGTGTAGCTTCTCCCCGTTCCACAACAGACGTGGGTTTGCACAGGGTACAGCACAGCAAGAGACAGAGGACTCATTTCATACTTTGGTGTGTGGCTTCACTCTGTGGGAGGCTCAACATGACTTGTGAGTTTTCCTTGAGACTTTAAATAGCAAGACAATCATGTTTTAGCTTCTTATTTTAGTTGGGGACGAGGGTGGGGAACTACTATTTATTCAATGCTTGCAAATGTGAAAGATGGGCACCTAAGTTACTTATTACCTCTTTTAATCCTCACATCAAGCCTGCAAAATAAGTGAACTATAGCTGCATCTTGTAGATAAAGAACCTTAGGCTTTGAGCAGGGAAGTGGCCTGCACAGCATCCCAGAGATAAAAGTAGCCCTAGCAGCAATTTACTGTGAGCCTGCTATATGAGCTGAGTACCTTCTGTATGTTATCTAATTTAATCTTCACAACGGCCCTATCCTATCTATTGTTTCCATTTTATAGATGAGGAAATGGAGAAGTTAAGTGCATTGTCCAAGCCACACAGTTAGTAAATGGCAGACCCAGGACTTGACATGGCTGTCCGATACCAGCTGGCCTTGGAACTTACTTCTGAATGATGTCAAAACCCTGTCCTTTCCACTCTTCCATCCTGCCACATAATTAAGGGAAATGATATGTGCTCTAAAATAAAGCTCTATAAAGCATTAAAGCATATAAAGCATTTGGTGCTTTCTCCTAGTGGTCTTCGTATTTTAATCTTTGTTCTATTTCATAACCATTTCTAAGTTCTATTTTACAGCATGTTTTATACAGTACAGAATATACTTGGAAAGTATTACATGATATTAGTTCTAAATAAATAAAATCATTGGGCTATGTGTCCATAATTTGTCTACTTATTAGGTATGACCTCAGAAGACTTTAAAGAACTCTAAACTATTATAGTCTGTAAAAATTGGGGCTAATCTCTCCATGTGTTGAGAATATGTGTGTTATATGAATCAATCCTAAATAGGGAGACTCCCCTTTCTCTGACCCCCGTTTTACAGGAATGGGACATGTCAAAGGTAGCAATCACAGTAAGTGCCCCATAACATTAGCCTATACCAGGCACTGTCTGAATAACACAACTCTACGAGGTAGCATTGGAGTAGAGGACATTACTTTAGAAAGGCCACATGATTGGCTAGAGGTTACAGTTCGTAAATGCCAGAGCCAGGATTTGTAACTAAATCTCACATCGGAGGAGTAATACAGGTGTTGTGCGCTTCTACAAATACGTTGCAGAAATATCTTCTTTGTGATTTTCTATCAAGAGGGGGAAAAAAAAGACCTTTGGTTTAGTTTTAACCTCTTCTTATACTATTCTGAATCCTCCCACAAAGCATTAAAACAACAACAACAAACCAAACCAGCTAAGCATCTAACAATTAAGCACTGCTCTTTCAGGTTTGGAGACCCTTCCCCACAGCCTGAAGCCTGGAATGGCCCTTGGGCAGCAGGCTGACTAGCTGCTACTTGCTTGTTGGGGGCTGTTACGTAATGAATGTTTGCATCCTCTCAAAATTCATATGTTGCAGTTCTAATCCCACAGTGTGGCTGTATTTGGAGACTTAAGGAAGTAATTAAGATTAAATGTGATACAAGTAGACCTACCATTTGATCCAGCAATCCCATTAC
>VBSM01001124.1:27899496-27924940 GCA_008086735.1 Cheirogaleus medius
AAAAAAAAAAAAGAATTATGGAAAAAATGTTTTCTTAAAATTTGAATGTGTTGAGGGGAATAAAAGTTTTAACCATGTCCTAAATTTGCAGGATTTGTCCCTATGGTGTCGTCGGACTTTAGCATGACTCAGAGTCCTCTGGAGGGCTGTCATGACACAGAATGCTGGGCTCAATCCCCAGCTTCTGATCCAGTGAGTCTGCAGGGGCCCCGAGAATTTACATTTCTAACAAGCTCCCAGGTGATGCCGATGCTGTTGATCTGGGGAACACTGAAAACCACTACTGGGATCTGAGAGGTTTACCCATTTAGAAAGCAGGGCATGAAGTCCCACACTTGGGGTACAGTGATTGTGTCATGGTGCCAAAGCTTTCCCATGCTCACCTGTTCATTTATTCTATTTTTTATTTAACACACACATGTAATGTGCCAGGCACCATTCTGGGGGCTTTCCAAAATTAAGGATTTTAATCCTCATAACTACCTCTAAGGGACTGAATCTGCAGTCAGCATCGAGAAGTCTGAGAATAACCTACAGGGCCCCCAACTGTGTGAGACCTTGGTTTTAAAAAGAGAAAAAGAAAGAGAAACTAAGCTGCTAGGCTGCAGTGTGTGGTACTGTTTTTCTACCGAGTTATCTGTTACTCACAGGCCAGATGGCTACTGCTTTTGTTCAAGGTCAAAGTGATTACTCTCACGTCCCCTGCAAGTCACCTGGTAAACATGGTCGGTGTGCACGAGGTAGAGGGTGGTGGGAGCTGAGCGGCTCAAGGGCGTCATCAGTTTAGTCTCGGTTTTGGCACAAGGAGTTTCTGTTCGGCTTGAATCTGGGATGGGGAAAGTAGGAGGCGAAGCCAGGGACTGGGAAGGTGAGACTGGGGCCAGGCTGCTCAGTCCTTCGGCCACTGAGTCTGTGTTGAGCTTGATCTCAGTGTAGTAAAAGTCCTCTTCTCCATCGCTGTAGTCAGAGTCCCCGACACGCCTAGCACAAAGACAGCAAAACAACCGTACTAAGCCAATCTGTTTTTTTTGTCTCGAAATCTTGCACATGCTCTGTCTAAAATGCTTTTCCTCTCTCTTATCTGCCTGGAAAACACATGCTTATCCTATATAACACTCAATTGTCTATTTCCAGAGAAGCCTTCATAACCTCTTAAAGCAATTCATTTATTCATTCAATCAATAATTCAACAACAATTTATCGAGACTCTATTATGTCCAGGCACTGTTCTAGGGTCTCCTGATATCACAGTGAACAAAGTGTAGACCCTGCCCTGATGGAACTTTTAGTCTAGTGGGGGAGGCAGACAAGGAACCCACAAAGAAATAGATATTTAATATATCGGGTGTTGATAAGTCCCAGAAAGAAAAATTAAGCAGCAAAAGAGTGACCTTAATCAGGGAATTGATTGGGAGAGGGGCACTATTTTAAATATTCAGGGGAAGCCCCTTGAGGAGGCGACATCTGAGCAGGGACCTGCCTAAATGAAGCACAGGAGAGACCATGCTGGAACCCTTGGGAAGATCATGCCAGGGAAGAGCGACACGGAGCCCCCAGGTGGGCAGGCCTGGTGTTTCCCAAGAAGGCGGAAAGGCCAGAGGCTGGAGCTCAGGACACAAGGGAGTGATGAGAAGAGCAAGGACCAGGCAGAGGCCAGATCACGTAGGGCTTTGTAGCCCACGGGAGTGGCTTAGCTTACAATCTGAATGTGCTGGGAGCCACTGGGAGCTTTGAGAAATCTAACTTACTTTGAAAAGAAATATCCAAACCACTATGGATATTGTCTAGAAAACAGGGGGCAGGAGGGCAAGAGCAGGAGCAAGAAGCCACGGAGGAGCTGTTGTCAGCAATAATCCAGATGAGCAGTGATGGGGCCTGGCGAGGGCCACAGCTGTAGAAGTGATGAGAAATCACGTTCTGAAGGTTAGGAGTTAGGGCTTACCTCCTAATGGTTAGTTCTCTGTGTTCTCTTTGAAGTTGTTCATCTTTTAGTTAATTACTTGCCACCTTTTTGTAATTCTTTTAATCCCTTTTTTGCCTCACTGTGACGGTGATTCTCTAGGGCTGTCTTGTTCATCTTTGTGTCACCCCACACATATCACGGTACTTGGCTTAGAGTAGATACCTACTAAAGGTTGAACGGAGGAATGAATGAATGAGTGAAAGAAGCTGAGGTGATTAAGAGCATGGATTCTGGGCTCAGACTTCCTAGGTTCAAATCCTGACTCCGACACTTTCTAGCTGTGTGTGTGATTTTGGCAGCCTCCGCATAACTTCTGTGCCTCAGTTTCTTTATTTGTAAAATGATTGTTGTGAGGAAAGCGAATAAATATAAAGTGCTTAGAAATATACCTGACACATAATAAGCACTACATAAATGCTTATTAAATAAAAATAAGGACAATGTCAGAAGGTCTTAATTTTTACTATCGTCAGGAAAAGTGTCTTCTTGGGTGCTTTCAAAGTTCTTCCTCCTGAGACATGCAACACTGTACTTTTGCACAGAAAGTTTTGAGTAAAATAACTGTCTGTAACCTCAGAAAACATTTATTAGATTTGCTAATTTCTAGAGAAGAGGTGCGTATCTAATGACCTGGTCATAGATGCATCCAGTGGCAGCAGCAGATCATGGACTCAGAACAAACTTTTCCAGATTAATGATCCCTATGTAGAACCTAAAATAACAGTCCACCCCCTGCGTCTCCCCAGGCCTTTCTGGCTTGTCCCTGGCTAGTTCCATTTCCCCTGAGCTCTCAGGGCTCTCAGGCTGAGGCGTCTAGGGAGGTGTCTCTGTACCATATCAGGTCTGGCGGGCTTGGCTTTCAGACCAGCATACCATTAAAGACCCCAGAGAGTGGGCCGAAGAATGAGCATCTGTTCTATTCCTGTCTCCACTTCCTTTCCAGTTAAAGGCTGGCTGAATTGCTGCTGGTTGCCAAGTGCTACTAATAGACACACAGGCCTGGGGGAAATTTTGTGTCCTACATGGGGAGAAATTAGGACCAGCCCCTGGTATACAAGAATGGAGATTTAAGAAGAAAACAGTGTACTTTTTATACTGGTAAGGTGCGCATTGAGGCTACACCAGATGCAAGGATGTGTCTTCTTTGGGCTTTGATATGCTTCCCTCCTCACCTCCCCGCCAACAGCCAATAGTCATTAAAAATGTCCCATCATCCTAGAGTCATGCAATCGAGCTCAGGGATTGAGGCAGAGGCATGTTCCCTCTTCCAGTCCATGATGGAGCTCAGGCCCCAGGCTTCGTAAACACAGACTGCCTGTGCAGTCCTGCTAACCCAGGCCTGTTCCTGCATGGCGGCTGGCAGGGCTGTGAACCATAATTCACCAAGGCAATTCTAAGAGCACATCAGTAAGAAGGGGGCCTTAGGGAAGCAAATAAAGTGGCTGCATTTTGAATTCCACCCACTGTGAGAGCACCCCAGGAGCTCAGAGGAAAATCATGTGCTGCCGCTTACAGTCTATAAATGCACATATACAGCATGTGCTTCTGAGTGGGGCTGAATAGGATGCAATTTTCTAGGCAGGCATACTTTAAAACAAATACTCTACCTCTTGGCTATAGCTTTGGGAAGTTCTTTCAAAATCTTTAAATAACTGAGTGGTTTACATTGTGAATTGTCTGGACAATGAGATTTGAGGGGAGACACTACAGGCTTTCCTTCCCTGAAGGTTTGAGGAACAGGAATGAGGGTGGTCTGCCTGCAGGTATTTCAATGTGGCATTTCTTAGACATGAAGGTGGACCCTCTGGCTAGGGGAGCAGAAGCCCAATCTTGCTGGGCCACATTCCAGTCCCTGGTGACCTTCTGGGTGCTCTAGAAGGCTCTGGTGTATCCCCAAATATCAGCCTGAAGGGTTAAAGAGGTAGATCTTGTTTCTCACCAGTTACTGATAAAGCAATCCTCACAGATTAGCAACATTACTGTAGAACCTGTTTTTACCTTCTGCCTATAACACTTGTTATGGACGATGCATCTCCTAAATTTCTTCCTTGCTGGGTAAAGTAACTATTTCGTTTTATTTCTCTACACTTATCTTGTTGAAAGGACTCTTCTGTGTCCAAGCATGCTAGTGCTTGGTCATGCATTTGTGTTTGCCTATGAACACTGGTGATGGCTTATGGCTTCTCAAGGTCCCTTCTAAGTCCAACTCCCTGGACGAGAAAGACTCAGGGTGACAGCACAAGACTGCTGGATCATCACTGCCCCCATGGGGTGACCCCTAACCATTGTGGCTCCTAAAGATTCATTTTATCTTTCCTTTAGAAAGGTTGTTATATCATACAAGGAAAAGTGTAGATTGTTTTTACAAATAAAGGGCTTATTTAAGCAACAGAAAGGGATGGAACCAGATCATCAGGATTTATAAGAACAGCAGCAGAATTGATTGGTATGATTCTTCAACCCTTTTTAGGCTATATATGCCTTTGAGGCTCAAAGTCACGAATATTCTCCATGAGAAAAAGAAATGCACATTTCATTTTACAGATAATTTCAGGGGGTTCAAGGACCTCTTAAAGTCCAACTACAGATGCCAGGTGAGGAACCCCTACCCTAGTGTTTTATACTTTACAACTATCTCTCACTTTTGTCTTTGACCTTCACACATGACCCTGAAGAGCTGACATTATTACTCATTTTCAGAGGGAACTGGGCTCAGAGCAGTGACTCAGTAGGTAAACTTGGGAGGCTTTAAGGTGTTAAATCCTTGTTCTTTCCACTGTGCCGCAGTGGCCTATGTTATCTTCAGTGGCCATCTTTCTAGAGATTAGCAAGACCAAGCCATCCCAGCGTCCAGAACTTCCAAGGCACAGTGTGGTGTGCAACTACGGAGTGCAGGTGGCCCCAGACTGAACTGACAGAGATGACAAGCAGCTCTCACCCCAGATGGATGGTCCGGATGTGTTTCTGGATACCTGCCGCAGTGCTCAGCACCTTCCCGCAGTTTTTCCAGAGGCATTTGAACATCACCTTCATGGAGTTCTATAACGGGGAGAGAAAGTTACATTAACATGAAAACTATTTTCTCTCAATATTTTCTTTCTATCATCACAACATACTTTTTCCTTCATTAGAAAAGTAACAGCTTCCCATCTCTTGACTATAACTCAGCACACTGTTCTAGGGCCCCACCAGGCTGGTGAGTGTCTTGGTGACCTCAGATATTTTCCCACATCCTTCATGAGAACTGAGCTCTGCTGGAATATTCCAGATCACATTCATGCCCTTTAGACTGTAAACACAGTGGCTAACATCCACTGGGAGTGTTCACCATGTGCCAGGTGCTGTTTTAGGTGTTTATCTCATTTAATCCTAAAAGACAGGTGCTATTATTAATCTCCATTTTACAGGTACACAGCTTCAGTCAAAGAACTGGCTGCTGGCAACACTGGAATAGGAATCCAGGGAGTCTGGCTCTAGAAACCATTCTCTCCACCAGTACACAATTCTACCTTCTTGAACGAGGGTCCCAGTATTTTCCAAAACAGTCCAGCACTACGATCAAGAGCACTGATTTAGGACTTATTTATCAAGTCCTCAGTGCTCTTATTTATAAAGTAGGAACAATAATAGTACCTGTCTCATAGGGTCATTGTGAGGATTAAATGAGGTGATATTAGTGAATCAGCAGAATGTGGACAGGAGTAATCATTCAGCCACTAGCAGCCATTACGCTATCATTATGATTATGCGTCCTGCAGTGCATTTTATAGGGAGTGAGTTTTCTCCAAGGAGGTCCCTTCTCATTGGGATGCTGTCTCTTTGCTGACTGTTCCCTTGGGCTTGGCGACAGTCCCTTCCATGTACTCACCAAGCCCCATATCCTTTTTCTCCTGGGCACATGGCTAGACCTCATTTCCCAGCCTTTTTTGCAGTCAAGTGGGCTCATGTGACTGAATTATGGCGCATGGAATGTGGGCAGAAGTGACGTTCCTCCTAACTCTTACCCTAAACTACTTTCCAATGTCACCCCCGGCCCATTCTGTTGACTAGATGCAAAGGGCACCCAAGGATTGAGGGGGCAGCAGAACCACTAGATCAGGGGTTCTTAATCTTTTGTTTGCCATGAACCCTTTTGGAAGTCTGGTGAAGCCTATGGACCCTTGCTCAGAATAGTGTTTTTAATGTTTAAAATACATAAATTACAAAGAAAAGTGTATTGAAATACAGTTATAACATTACTAATATTTTGTGATATGGAAATATGTGTACTCTCAGACTAAATAACAAAATCTTGAGGTGGGTCTACTATCATAATTTCAAAGTAGTGTTAAGCATAAATGATATTTCATGATAGCTACTAAAATTATGTGATATGAAATATCTATAATTTCTATTGGGATTAAAGTCATAGGTGGTGCTATTATTATTACAGATTGATGCCTTCAACCATAATTGCAGGAAACGTTAAATTATAGTTAAAAGGTTGGTGACAATAAGGATATACTTTTTTCCCCCCATCCGAGTTCACAGACCCCCTGAATTCTGTTCATCACTTTGGGGATCTGTGGACTCCAGGGTAAGAACCCCCACACCAGGAGGAGGAGCCTGGGTCTCTGGAGAGCTGTTTGGAGGAGAGACACCCCACCTCCTTCCCCATCCCCACTGACCCGAGTGGATTGTGACATGAGAAATAAATAAACCTTTATTGCATTTAAGCTACTGAGGTTTGGAAATGGGTTGTTCTGACAGTAAGCCTACCCTCACCGACACACATAGCAGCGGCGACACTTCCCTGAACTGATGGAACTGATGTAGCTTGGTTTACATGTCTACTAGGATTTCTGCCATCGAGTACTTGCAGTTCCCACTGTCATACTCCTGGTTCTCCAAAGCGATCGTTTACACATTTAGAAGGTGGCTTATCTGGCTATTACTGTTGGTATCAGTATCCAGAGGACTTATCTAGATAGCCATTCTCACTGAAGACTTTCTCTAGGTTTCTGAATTGAAAAAGGCACTTGAGAAGCTTCCAGAATTAAGGAGTGTCTGTGTGTTGGTGAATGGTCACTTTTAGCATGGCAAGCAGAGGACAGAGCTTGGTAGCACGTTGCTGCAGTCTGCTAAGAGCAGATAAATGACAATGGAAAAAGCCCACTGTTTCTGTGAGCTTCATGAGCCCGGTGGCCTGCTGTGTCCCAGAGCCTCTGCCCGGGCCCTGGCATTCACAGGACAGCAACCTAGCTGTTCCTCCTGCAGCGCCTGGCACCACACTCGGCTGGGCCATGCTCCCCTGCAGTGTGTGGTGTTGAGCTGTAAAAGCCGGAGCTACGAGGAGCTGGAGCTGAAGCTCTTAAAGGGATGTGAAGAATCTGATAAACGAAGATGTAATTTGGAGACTTTATAATACATGATCCTTGTGAGTCTGAGTTTATTCTAAGGAGGTAGTTCACAAGTTTCAGGCTCCCTGATCTCCTGGGACCACTGATCTAAACACAAGGGATGTAAGATGAGCCAGAAAGGGTGATTTAAATCCCACCGCCAACCTCCAAGGTTCACAAAAAGGAATCCTGCTTGATATTTTTAATTCAAGCGTTATTTTATTTAAAAAATATAACTTAACACAGTTACCTTAGGCCATTTTGTGTTGCTATAAAGGAATGAATACCTGAGGCTGAGTAATTTGTAAAGGAAAGAGGTTTGTTTAGCTCCCGGTTCTACAGGCTGTATAAGTGTATAAGAAGCATGGTGTCCGCATCTGCTTGGTTTCTGGTGAGGGCTTCGGGGTGAGTCAAATCATGGTGGAGGAGGTCAAAGGGGAAGCAGGAATGCATGAAGAGGGACCAAACTGAAGGGGGTGTCCTAGCTTTAATGACAACCCACTCTCCTGGGAATTAATCCATTCCCCCCACCCCAAGAGAACCAATCTAGACCCATGAGAGCAAGAACTCACTCATTACCAGGGAGGGTGGATCCTCCCGACACCACCACACTGGAGATCAAATTTCAACCTGAGACTTGGTGGGGACAAACCAACCCTATCAAACCATGGAAAATACGAATGAACAAATCCTTACACTATGAATGCCTTCTGCCTATTTTTCAAATAATGGAACTACAGTATGGCAAATATCTTCCACTTAAGGGAATTAATGACTCAAACTAAAATTACAGGTACCTGATAGTCCAAGCATCTGTCTGGAAATGAAGTCATGATAGATGAAAACACTTTTTTGGTTCATTCCTAAACTTTTTGCTGATGACATTCTTTCATTCATTAAACTAAATATATATTTAGCAAGGAATACTAGGTGCTGGGGATAAAGAACAAAAAAAGAAAAGTGGCTGCTCTCAAGAAACTGAAATTCTCATTGGGGAGAGATATAAATTATAACGATGACCATTTCAGATATGGCATGAGGCCTCTAGAAGGTGATTTTTCAGCTGAGACCTGAAGGTTGGAACAGGAGTCAGCCAAGCTAAGAGCTAGTGTATTGCAGATAGAGTGAAGAGTTAAATGCAAAGGCCTGAAGATGAGAAAGAGCGTGGCATGTGGGAGAGCCAGAAAGAAGGACCCTGTGTTCAGAGTGAAATGAGGGAGGGAGTGATCTTTTCGAGACAAGGTGGAAAGGCAGAGCCAGACCCTGTGGGATTTGTAGGTAAAGAATTTGGATTTTATCCTAAAATAAAAGAGAACTTACTGAAGGAGGGGAGTGATACTATACAATTGAGGTTTTTAAAACATATTACTTGTTTTGGGTAAGAAAGCAAATAAGGTCACTAGTGTGGATGGTACTGTAGGTTAGAGGAGATGGTGGCTTAGAAGGTTTCGGCAGCAAGGATGGAGAAAAGTAGACACATTCCAGACATATATTGGAGGCAGATCCAACAGTACTTGCTGCTGGGTTGAACATAAAGAATGATAAAAGGGTTGGTATTAAAAATGACTTCTATGTTTTAGGTTTGAATGACTTGGGTGAATTGTGGTCCTATTTTGGATATGTTAATTTTGAGATACCTATCATATGTCAAAAGGAGGTAGCAAGCAGGACACTGGACACATGAGCGTGGAATCAGGGAAAGTCAGGCTAGAGATATAAATTTGGAGTTAAGAGCTGAAGGAGCATTTAAGAAATAATGGGCTTCAGATGAAACCATCGAGGGAAAAATGTAGCTAGAGATGATTAGAGGGCCCAGGACACTAAAGCATCCAGTATTTTATGTTGGAGATTGCGAAGGAGCAGTCAGAAGTAATCAGGACGGCATGGGATTAAAAGCACAAACAGAACAAAGTGTTTCAGGAAGGAAGATGTGACCAACCGCGTTGATGACTGGGACGTGCCTCTTGGGTTCAGTATACGGAGGCTGCTGGTGGCCCAGACGGCAGCAGGTCTCCCAGAGTGGTGGGAACGGAAGTCGGACTGGCATGGACTGAAGAAGAAGTGGGATGTAAAGACATGGAGAGAGTAAGTGCCAATGTTTTCAAGAAGTTTTGCTGATCTAGGAGCAGCCAAGGGAGGGTTGATAAAGATGACACTAAAGGAAGTTTTTATGCTGGTGGGAAGGACTGCAAAGACAGGGAAAAGCCAAAGGTGCATTAGAGATGTGGATGGGAACTACAGGTTCTTTGGGGGGCGGGAGGGGAGCAGCGCTCACGCCCACGGCACAGGTGGAGGGGCGGCCTTAGACCAGACAGGACGGTTCCCCACTAGAAAAGGAGGGAAACCAGAAGGTGGCTGCAGATGCCATTAGCTTGCTGATTTGGTGCAAGGGGAGAAAAAGGCGTCCTATCTGAATGCTTCTAACTTTCCAGTGAGGTAGGAAGTGAGGTCAAATCCGAGGACAAGGAGGGGAGGCTGTGTGTGAGGTTTGCGGAGACCTGAGAAGGATAAAATAGTTGCCTTAGAGAGTGCGGAAGGAACGGGCAAAGCATAGGATGCTATTTCCATATTAGTGATGGGAAATACAATTCCAAAGAGTCATGAGACTTATCCAGTGTCATCTGATGGTTCTTACCAGTCAGTCAGATGTAAGCTTTCATAATTAATGTTTTTACACAACATAGAAAGCCAAATTCCTTCTATATTAGGAATTTTTCAAGGCCTCAAATTGCTGATTGTTTTAGGAAATGACAATCACAGTGGTATTTTTGTGCCATAACAAATATTATTTATATGATTACTGTTCCTCATCCTTGTAATAATACACCAAGCATTTTTTAAGCTGATAAGTAGTAAAGCTTGGTCCTAATTATAGAAAAATAAATGTCACTGGTTTAACTCCTTTCCTTAGTTCTCATTCATTAGTTCAAGTAGATGATACAGAAGTATCAAACCCCCAAATATGGTGAAGCTGACCAACGTCCTCTAAGTGCTTTGGAGTTAGAATAACTACCAACTGCAATTGTTTATCTCCTCCTCAATCACACATAACCTTCCTTGAGCCCTTGCTAAGGGCTCCAGAAGAAATTTGTTGCCCAAAGAAAATTTGGTAATGGATATGAAGAAATATGATGAACTTTGCCTCCTTTTTTTCCTTCTTTTTCTCTTTTGCTGGGTTTTCAAGAGACAAGTTGGGGATACACTAAGTAGTTTTTGTTATAGCATGGTATGCATTTTAAGAGCAGGAACCCTGACTTCTTGCCCAGCGTGCTTTCCTGGTGACTAAACAGTGTCTGGATCAATAAGTATTTGTTACGCTCAACCTCGGGAAAGTTCTGTTTGGGGCCCAAAGAGATAAGCCATATTTGAGACATCTCACTTTATTTAAGCATTTTGTGAAATTCGCTTAGTAAATGATGCTGTGTTCAAAGAACGTTTGTCACAAAAGATTATTGTTCTATAGAATTTATACTTCCCAGCACGATTAACACTTGCTTATCTTACCTGGCTGTAAATTAACTTCCCAGGGAAGGTCCACGGTGATGCTCTGTGTGGCAGGGACTGAATGATAGACAGTTTTTCCTTCACTCCATATAGTACATTTCTCTTCCAACCTTACATAGCCTGTACTGGTAGCTACTGGAAAAAGGTCTAAATTTACCAGAAGAGAATGGAAAATCTGCTACAGGAGAAACTATTGTTCAATTTTTTTATGACTTGTGTCATTTAGCATAAGTGATGAGAAGGCAACATTGCATTCTAGAGGTACAGCTAGAGAAAGTTCCTGTTGATTTGCAAAGTAGTTGCAAATGGTGGCTCAGAAACATAATTGCATATAGTGGGCAGACCATAAACTGTTTTTGGGAGGCAACACTCCCAAACATCTTTCACAGAGGGGAAGCTCTGCTTTCTACTCCACCTCTTCCTTTTGACATTCCTTTTGAATAATACGTCTTACACTTATTATCCTATTTCTATCAGAGCTCTGCCCTTGTAATGTACTCATGCAGAGATAACTTTTATTGCTAAATTTGGAGGTAATACAGATTAAAAGCTTCCAAAATGCCTATAACTTGGACAGTTCAACTTTTAGGAATATATCCAAAGAAAATAATGCAAAATGCCTGCAAAGATATATGTATAAAGGTATTCATCACACCGATCTTTTTAGACCAAGGACAAATTAGAAATAACTTCGAGGGTGACAATAAGGGATTGGTTAGATTAATTTCATGTAACTGAATATTAAGCAACCTTAAAAATGAAATTGTAAGAAAAGCTGCTTTGATGTGAAAAGTTCCCATCTATAAAGGGAACAGCCTATACCTCTATCTGACCCTACAGGTCCACACCGTCCCTTTCTGTGCCAGGCTCAGCACCCCAGGAGTTGACCTTTATGCACTGTATCCATGGGTCCCCTTGCCCATGGATTTATGGTTGGATTTGGCCAAAGGGAGGCACCGACAGAAGGCTGGGAGGCAGGAGAGATTGGAAAGCAGGAGGGTATCGATTCCTCCTGACCCGCTTTCTGCTAGGTCTGAAGTGAGCAGTGGCTACATTTCTCCTCTAAAAGTCACCATTTCTGTTGGGTGACCTCCCCCATGGCTATATTTCCAGAGTCCCGGTAACATTCTGGGTTCTGGAAAGCCCTCTCTTTACTTACCTCTTCAGGCTTAGGAGTGGTAACGGCCTTCCCTGGTTGTTAGCCCCAGGGGTACTGTACCACCCCTACTGTTCACCCCTACCTTGTCTATATCTTTGCAAAGGGTCTCTTCATTAAACTCTTCTCAAGCACTCCATTGGAGTGTGCCACCTGCTCCCTGCCAGGACCTCGACTGATATAGGGGAAAAGCAGGTTATAAAAGAATATGAGTAACATAATCTTTTTTTGGGAGGAATAAGTAATGCAAAGAAAAATATATCATATCACTGCATGGTGGAAATATTGAAGAGTGACATTTAGGTTAATTTCCAAATTTAAAAATTATTTTTAACTTTAAAAAGTTATTTCTTTAAAAAATATTGACTTGACTAACTTTGGGAATAAAAGTATACTAGCAGGGATAGATCAACTTTAATGAAATCAAGCAGCTTCTCTCTACATAGGCCAAGGATGTTCTTGCATCAAAGCATGAGGCCCACGAAATGGTAGTTTAGTTTAACTTTTCAAAGTCCCCTAACTACATCCAGTTGAAACAAACCCTTTGTCTACAGACAGACTACTTGCTGTCACACTAAAGGAAAGCAAGCCATGGGAGGAGGAGAACATGAAAAAATAGCTAAATAAACAACGCCCAGATTGCCACATGGGTCCAAGCTCGCCCAAGGAAGCCAAACCAAGCAAAGCTGCTGGCAGAGTAGCAGCAGCCAAGTCTGAACGGGGCCATCTGTGCTCCAACCCTGGCTTCTCCTCACGGCTCTAACAGATGTTCACAAAGCCGGAATGTCCGCAAGCGCATGGAACAACAGCTGAAAATTCATCCCTAATGGAAAGCACTTCTGAACACCAAAGCCAATGTCAGCAAAGACTTCAAGTTTAACAGAATGGTCTTCTTCATGGAAGGCAGAGGGGCCAGAGGGAGCGTAGAAAGAGGCCACTGTTGATTGGGAACCACTCTGTGCCTGGCCCCGTGCTAGGAACTTCCACATATTTACCTTTTTTTAACATTCACAACCACCCCAAGAGCTGAAGCTCTGGGCGGTAGCAAGCAGTTGCAGGCAGACTCGGGGGGATCTAACATACGCCCAATGTGAGATGCATGGCAGCTCCCAGCTCTTCAGAGTCACCCAGCTTTGTGCTGTGGGCTACAGTGCTAGGCAGAGATTCTTCATCTTTGCAGCAGCTTCCGGGCTGTCTCTGAGAGCAACTGCTCTGGGGCTACAGGCTGGGATCTCTGGCCCAGGCTTCCCTGTTCTTCTCTCTGTGTGCCCTTCTGACAGCAAGCCTCGATCCTTTTCAAATGGTTTCATACTTGCAATATATGGAGTAGCTTCTGTCTTCCTGACAGCACCCAGACTGATACTAAGGACGGACAAGATGACCGCTGAAGGTTACCTTTAGTTCTAAGAGTGGAAACATGGCTGGATTTTGAAGAATGATATAATATGTCTATATCATAAGTCCAATTAAAGCCATATTCCAGAAGGTAGGTACATGAACATCACTTTACCACACAGCAGCCTGGGGTTAATATCATGGTCTAAAGCATGAGAAGATCTTCAGTTTTTGTTTTTGTTTTGTTTTTTTTCGGGATAGCAACTGGGGTATGTGTATGCACATGTGTGTGCCGGAGTAGGGGTGGATGCTTATACATCCAAGTCTCTGCAGAGAGCACAAGGTCCTTGACGGATAAAGAAGGTCCAATTATTCTGTGCAGATGAGTTAGCTGCATTACACATACATCCCCAGCCTGTCCCATGGGAACTCGCATCCCCTGGCAGAGGCTCCAATGGCTCCTTCAGGATCAAGAGGTCTATTCAGACCCTCGGCAGTGCCAAGCGATTAATAAATGAACTGGTGTATTTTAAAAATGAGTAACTGCCTAGAAGTTGGTAGAGGTTCCAGTTCTTTCCTTAACTGAGAAAGCAGCCTTATACATGTCATCTCGTTGGGCTTTATGTCTTTATTTGTGAAATGAGAGGACTGAACAAGATTAGAGGTTTTGGATCTTCAAGATGTGTGGGGCTAAGTAATGGGTGAATTCAAATGTGTACCAAACATAGGTTAAAATTCTCTCACCCATACGAACTGTGTAGAGATGCTGTGGTGAAAAGTAAATAGAAAAATAACAAAAAAGATTTTTATAAATGGGAGAACAGAGAACATACTCTCTTATGTCTGGCTTTTTTTCCCCCTCAGCATAATGTTTTTGAGATTCATTGATTGTTTCGTGTGTCAGTGGTTTGTTCCCTTTTATTGTGGTATAGTAGCCCATTGTATGAACAGACCACATTTGCTTATCCAGCTACCTGCTGATGGACATTTGAGTTGCTTCCAGATTGGGGGATAATGAATAAAGCTGTTATAAACATTTGTCTGCAAGTCTTTTTGTGGACATGTGTTTTCTTATCTCTTAGGTAAATATATACCTAAGAGTGAAATTTCTGGGTCATATGGTAAGCATATATTTAACTTTGTAAGAAACTGCCAAACTGTTCTACAAAGTGGTTGTACCGATTTACATTTCCACCAGCAATGAATGAGAGTTCCTGTTGCCAACACTTGGTGTTTTGTACACCAAAAATACACACTGTATGATTCCATTTACTTGAAGTTCTACAATAGGCAACATTAATCTATAGTCAGATCAGTGGTTATCATTTGGCGTGGGGGGGACCTTTGACTGCAGAGGGGACCGAGGAGTGCTGACCTTGATTAGAGTGGGTGATCATTCAGGTAGAGACATTAGTCAAAATTCATGGAACTGTACACTTGAAATGGGTTCATTTTATTGTGTGAAAAATTATAACTAAATAAAGTTGATTTAAAATCATTTCTGTAACAATAACAAAAGGATTCCTGAATTAATAGAAATCCCTAGTCATTCTGTGTTTTCTCAATCAATGAATTCTCAAAGTGCATCTCATATTTGGGGACACCTGCACATTTCTAGACATGACTGAGTAGTTCTCTAACTTGGAAAGGTTGAGAGTGGGCTAGAAGATTTTGAACTCCTTCGAACACCAATGTCCTGGTACCTATATATTGCATGGCCAGTTATTCTAAGATCCTGTTGCTAAGTTGCCTCGATCTTTCTCTTCTTTACCCTCGGTTCTCTCTCTGAGGCCAATCAGCTCCCTTGCTTGGCTGACGATGCTGCGTCATCGCCATGAAATCAGTGCAGCTGACCCAAGCTGCTGTTCTGAGCACCGCCCTCCCCAGCAGTTCTAACAGATGGGTCTATTTCTGGAGACGCAGCTCTTGCAGGAGGCATTCTGCTCAAAATTAGTGGGTTAGGAATTAAGTCAGCGGAGAGACTGGCAACATGCTTATTCGTGCGGGCTTTACGAGTTTGTTTTCTTTTCGGAGCAGTCATTCACAATTTAAAGTGATTCATTGCTTTTCGGTTCTGAAAGATGGAAAATGCAGAGTGGAGCAAATGATTAATTCATTGTTTACTACTGTACGACTATTCCTGAAGCACCTTATGTTAACTCGGTGCTTTCTTCCCTGACTTGAGGTTCTCCCCAGTATACAGGTGAAACTGTTCATGGTCAAAACACTTGTGAAGTAAATGAAAAGGACGAAGGCTGGAATTTAGTAATTGCATTTGAGGTTTTGCTGCTGATATTCTGCAATGTGGAGTCCTGAGTCAGGTTTCCTTGTATGCCCCCAATGTCTGCTACCGTCACTGCTGCGCTCACCAAGTGCATTTTACCGGGGCCTCTCAATGCACCCCCAAATGAGTGCAGGGTGGTTGGGGGGTCCAGAGTCATCCTGAGCCACTGTGGCGTTGGCACAGTCGATGTGGGTCAGGGTGGAGGGTGGAGGCAAGCAACCCCTTCTCTCCACACCCATGCTTCTCAGATTTCCCATTCAGGCAGTTGCCAAATGGGTCAAAAAAAAAAAAAAAAAAAAAAAAGTATTAGCAGCTAACATTTATTGCTCTTCACATGTCCTCCCAAAATATCTTCATAACAGCCACATCAATATGGTGCCACCATTGTCCATATCTTACCTATGAGGGAACTGAGAGAGGCCAAGTGACTTGCTTAAAGTCACACAAGTACTGGAGCCATCACGCCAATTTCAGAATGCACAGAATCCAGAATCTGACAGAATCAGGAATCTGGCATGGAAAAGAGCACATCAATAATAATCAGCATTTCTTGATTTTCTAGGGGTCTTGTGGAATTGATGGTTAACTCTTGGCCTTCCATAAAATTCATTTCTCCCACTGACACCCGGAGTGGCTGTATTTAGGGTCACTGCATCACCTTGTGGTCATGATGGGAACTGCATCTCCCCAAAGTCAGTGTCCTGGCTCACACAACCCGGGTTTTCTCTGAGTTTGGAAGTTCTGTCAGTCCGTCTTGAAATCCCAGAGGAAAAATTCTGCTAGAACTGAGCTTGACAAAGTAGTCCAGCCGACCTCCAAAGTTGAGAGAGAGAAGGCTTTCACTTCCCTTCTCACATTCTCACCTGCTTTGGCCGCAGGTTCTCTTGAGAGCGATGGATGCTTCACGTAGGAAGTGAGTCCTCCAGCAAGCAGCCTGGAGTTCCTGTCTCAGCTCTCCATTTCTTTCTGAACCTTCTGCACCTTGCTCCCACCTGCCATGGAGTGCGGGCTGTAGCTGTGTCTGATTAGTTTCCCTCCATGTTACTCTCCTCTGTGTGCAGAGAGAAATGTGGATTCTTTGAATTAACTTGCCCGAACAGAGTTTCCTCTTTGCTCCTTCAGCTAATCTTATCTCGGCCACATTATAAGTTTACACAACCTTGGACAATTCACATAACCTCAATGACCCTCTTTTGCACAATGGGGATAGGAATATGGATTTTGGTGATGATTAAATGAAATGCTGCATTTAAAAGCATTTGGTAAACTGTAACTAAATATGCAAATATAGTGATTATCAGCAAAGCTTCCTTCCTCACTACTGATAGTAAGAGATAATGTCTCATCTATGCAATGCACCTCACATTCTCATCTTTGCATAAGTGGAGCATGGGTCTCCATAAGAGGTGGGAGTGGGTGTCTGCATGTGTGTAGGGGGGGGTGGGAAAAGAGATATGATAGCTTCCACAATGAGGAGGAAGATCAGGATAATTGCTTCATAGTCAGATATAGGCAAGGCCCCTCCTCCTTGGCTCGTAGGTCCTAAACTGTCTATTAAAATGTTGCCACATTCCAGTACTTATGATCACATTTAATCTTCGTGATTGTGCTGAGAGAGGTGTAATGATACCTGTTTGCCTGTTTTACGGATGAAAAAGCTGATGATCAGAGAGGTGAAATGATTTTCTTAGGTTCTCAGGACAGCAGAGTTGAGTCAAGAACGTGGAGTTTTTGATTTCCAATCAGGGCACCTTAATTTACCATATGTATTATTATATCTCTATGACATAGAATAGAAGCTTCCAAAATTTTTTGACAATGAGCCACAGTAAGAAATACGTTTTTCATACTACACACTCACTCATAAATATACAACTGAAACAAAAACATCAAGGAACATTACTTACCCTTATCATGTACAATGCACTTCATTTTGTCCTATTAATTAAAGAGTGCTGTTCACAACTCATTAAATTCACTCACAACCCACTGGTGGATTGAGACTTACGGTTTGGAAAACAATTGATCTAGAAGGTTCTCCAACAATCCCCACAGAACATGTGACCATCACAATTGCTCATGGTTTCAAATGGATATTATGAATTTAAGGGAATGGAGAGGAAAATGATGAACTCAGGAAGTTCTACCAACTGGAACATAGTGTCTGATTTAAGCAAATTAACTCTTAGAAATCTTTTGAAATACGATTTTTAAAGAACTCTAAAATAACTGTATTTTGGTTACTGTGTTCTACCACATCATGGACACAGCATTTGTCACTCACAATTATCATCGCCTCTGTCCACTCAGTCTCCACCCACCCCACTTGCAACACCTTGAGGAAGGGAGCTATATCTTATTCTTAGGGCAGTAAGCATTTTGCCTGATGCTCAGTAAATATTGGTTCACTTATTAATAATAAATAAAAACTGATTAGCAACAGTCTCACTTTCTTGTTATTTTCACTATTCAAAGTAACTTTAAGTTCAAAAGGCCAAGGCAACACCTTGTTTTGTGTACAAATCATGCATTAGTAGCCATGAGCTTCATCCTACCGGTGTCACCCTTGGGAAGTCCAGAGCCTGAATAAAGGGAGAACTCATAAAGAAGGAAGGATAAACACAGTTCTTATTCATTCATTCATTCTTACTATCCAGCTCTTGTGGAGTAGACCTGTGCCCTTCAAATAAATGCTACTTTTTTTCAGTTGGTGACTAGCCTATCCCCTAATTTAGTTAAAGTCTGTGGACCTTTAATGAGGCTGACTAATGCAACCTAATTGTAATGCAAGAGTGTGATTTTTGGCTCAGCCGCTACATTAGAAATGCAAAGCTGTGATAGGCTTTCAGCAATGCACCTTAAAAACATTGGGGTTGCCTGTGATGTGAGTCCTTGCCACAACACTGGGGGGCCATGCTTGGTGAGAATCAGGACTACACATTCAGATAACTCCAGAGAGAAAGTCTGTGCAGCCTGAAGCAACAGGACAAGACTTCAGGTCCACAGTGCTGTCCCGCCTGCAGGTACCCACTGATACAAGTGCCAGCCTCTCTCCCTGACTGGGCAGCATCCCTGGGGACCCACAGGATGCCAGATAACTCCAGCCCCCCTGCACAATGAACTGGTGTGAAACAGCAACTCTTCAGGTCACTGCCTCTGGGAAGGGCAGGGAACTACATTAATGTCTTCTTCTCTGGGCAAAAAATGTTGGCCCTAATTCCCATGGACACACCCAGGAGGACAATGCCTGTCCCACCTCCACTGTTACACCTGCTGAGTGATGCTGAGAGAGGCAGGGAGAGAAGGTGTTGGATCAATGCCATCTCTTTGTTTTCCTCTTTAAAATGAACTGGGGGAGGAAAAAAAGGTTGCCTTGCAGTCCTCAGGGCTTTTGCACTGGATTTTTGTTTGTGAATAGTCATCAATAATGAGGCTACCAATAGAAAATTTAAAAACTTAAAAATTTAAAATAAGTTTCATATTAACATGGTGATTTTTAAAATAATGCCAAAATGTCTTCTAGGTTTAGTGGCAGTATTGCTTTATTGTATAAAATAAAGGTATTTTTGAAAAATTGTCAGTGAACATAGTAATTGAAATATACCTGAGGAGAATGAAAAGAATATGAGCTTTAGGTTCAGGCAGATCTGGGTTTGAATGGTGGCTCTACCCCTTTCTAACAGGCCTGACAGGGTCCAGTTAAATGTATACTCTCCCTGGTTCTCAATTTGCTCATATCAAGATGGAAATACAATACTTACTGCACAGGACTGCTGGGAGGATTAAATAAAAGTGCAATCAATTAATTTATTAAATCAATTAATTAGCTGTCCTTTTTATTTAGTAAATACGTAATATTCTATATGTAAGTATGGACATATATGTCAGCTTTCATGTATATTTTACATATGGTTGTATAAAAATAAGATACAAAATATTCTTCCCAATAACCCTTCAGGGCTGATTAAAGCAGAAAAGAGAAAAAGATATTAATTACATTTCACATATGAAAAAAATAAAAGTCCCACAAAGAGATTGAGTTAATACCAAACCAAGCCTACAGTCCAGTTTTCTAACTTCCAAACACTGGTCGAGTCTTGGGTTAGCAATGTTTAACCAGAGGAAGGGGCATGTGTGTACTTTGAGGAAACGTATCAATATGTTAGTCCTTTTTATAATTGTCTTTAATCATGACAATTTATTTTGAAATTTCAAAGAACATTGCAAGGTGAGCGTGGGCTGCTTCTCTGTTTATGGAAAGGGGGTGTGGATCGCAGGGGCCCTTCCTAAGCTCACACAGGTCCTTCCAAGGGGACAGGAACCACCTTCTTGCGACTCAAAACAGAAAACGGGGCGCCCGACACACCAACCTTTCTTTTTCTGGGAATGGGCTCGTCAAAGAGCAGGTTGCTGGCCTCAGACTCGTCGATGCCGTCGTCCGGCTGCGCGGGGCTGCGGAAGGGCTTGAAGCTGTCGGCCGACAGCGGCGGGGACGGCGTGGACGGGTTGGACTGGTCGCTGGGGGCGCTCCAGCTCCAGTAGCCGCTGCTGCTGGTGCTGGAAGGCACGCAGCCCGCCTCCTTCCAGGATCCGCTGAGGCCCTCTGCGTGCACAGACACAAGGGGGAAATGGGAACCTTGATTCTATTCCAGTCGAACCACCCGCAGCCCCCTCAATAATTTGCAACAGCTGGGTATGTAAGTATTTATTCTATTTATACACACCCCCTCCCGAAAGTCACATCACAGTTTATAAACATTTAGTTATTTTAACCACATGATAATAGGTTTTTCTAAGAGTTTTCTGATGTGTGTTATATTGTGCAACACTAGTTCCTTGGAATGAGAGTGGGGATGATATGAAACAAAGGAGAAAAATAGATTTTCTTGTTCACTAAGTTTGAGGAGTTCTGGGTTTGGTGAGTACAGTATTTCTAAGAGAGGAATATCATTTGCAGTATTCTCCCAAATTGGTCACAGAGTTTCCTCTCAGTTCCCACCCCTCTAATTTCAACTTTTTTTTTTTTTTTAAAAAGGCATTTCTTATAGGACTGTAATTCTTAGAATACATTTACAGGAGTTTAGTCTGAGATTTAAGAATCTAAGAGAAATAATTTCTGGATAGTTATCTAAAGCCATTTCCCCATTTCCCATTCTGCTTATTATAACAAATAATAGTGCCTTAGATTTTGTGAGTGTTTCATAGCTTACAAAGCTCATTTGCATGATCTCAAGTATGCTCACAACATCTATCTCTCAGAGTAAGGATCACTATGCCCATTTTACAGATGAGGCCCCTGAGGCAGCAGGAAGTGACTTGCCAGGTGACCAGTAAGTATACCTGGTGGACCCAAGGCCTAAGCTGGCCTGCTTGTTGGCCTTCTTCCCTCGGTGCATGCAGGCCCTCAGTTGTGAACATCCCCCCTTCTCTCTGGCAAAGTTGGGATAGGATAAGAATTTATTGGCAATAATTACCGATAAGACTGGTGTTAGATTTTACCTTTCCACTTGTGATGAAAAACATTATGAAATGTTTGCTCATGTAGAGAGATTTTTTGCCCAGTTAGGATGTCTTCTGGGTATTCTTTTAATCACTGAAGATTTGCTTTACCTTTCAAGATGCACAATCTTAATTAGCATTTGTGTAAATTCTACTTTCTTCTTGGATAATTTCTCCTCCATATTTATGTGCATTTTGAATATATTAAAACTATAGTCTAACTACAAGGAGGGAAAAAAATCCCAAAATACCTCATTAAAAAATACTGTTAATGTCTGTGTAATTAGTAATGAAGACAAACGGTAGACTAGTATTCACGGAGAAATTTCTTAACTATCTTCACCTAATTATAGATTTCTACCGTATTCCTCAACTATGTCAAGCAAAAAGTTAAGTGAGAGGAGTGAAGTTTTAAGTTGAAACAGAACTAAGCTACCCATCTCATTACAGCAAGGTTCTTTTAGAATCAAATGGTCATTTATGCAGGCTCATGCCTTGCCAGCGTCAACAAAACCAAATTACCATCTCGCTCCCTGCAGCCTAGAGAGACTGATGCACTCGCCGGCCAGAGCTGCCTATTACAGACAAGAAAACCCCATCCAATACAACAGGACTTCAAGAGGAGCCTAATATAAGGCCTTAGGTGATATTACCTGCGTGAAAAACTCACTTGGCAGGCCCAGGTGATTTATAAATATACTGTAGCATGCACTTGTAAAATAAAATAAAGTTCATGGTGCTAGATATATAATCATGGTAAGTATGAGGAACTGAATTTATTTTGAGAACCAACTATTATTATTACATTGTGGTTACATGGTTTCGTGTCAATGCCAAAAGTTAATTTGCTTACTGACTTGTGAATGACATTTCCTTTAGAAACACTATTTAATCAGAGGGACTGAGTGATGTAGAAATAAAATTTTCAGAAAAAAGTCAGGGCCAATTCATAATATTCTTAGGGGACAGAGTCTCCTTGTATTAAACAAGTATTTGCCAAGAATGCAGACAGGTACTGCTAGACTCTCACTCTCTTTGCAGATCCACATCCTGACAGAATGGTCCTTCTCAGGAACAGAAAAGGATAACAACAGTTCCCCCAAATTCACTGATATACAATAATTCTAGAGAAAATCTTTATCCCCCCCCCAAAATAATGCCTTCATTATCATAAATTGTTTTCCCTATCTAAGAATTTGCTTCCTGTTACAGACTAAATGAGAGACAGCAGACAATTTGGGGTTATTAGTTGAGTAGTTATTTTTTAAACCATAAATGAATACTGAATTACTTTATTAGTGTGCTAACAAAAGTTTGCACTGAAGAACCAAAAGGTTTATTTTAATTCTAACCTTTAAATACAAAGGAACACTAAAAATGTTCTAATTTAAAAAAGAATTCAATCCTAAAAACAATGATTAATTTAAAATATACTTTTTTTGTGTGTGGCTCCTTCAAGGATCCCATGGAATTTCTGCAATTCTTTTTTCCTAGAGTATGTTTTGGGGGGGGTGTTCAGTTTTGCTTTCACTGTAAGCCTACTTTAACAGTGTTGCCAATCTGAGGAAGGTATATCAGAACATCTATTTGCCAAGAAGCCCTCAGGATAGGTCATCGGACAGGAGTGGTCAAGCTCACCAAGAGCTCCTCGTCTGGTGCTATGTGAAGAGGTGGCGTCACCCCAGTTTGTTGGTGAATCATGTTGCTGAGTACTACTGATTCATGACGACCATTTGAATTCCCGGTATCTTGGTCATTCTTACCACTTATAACGGGGTAGGAGTAAGTTTTGGTGAGGACTCACTGGATGTTCAACAAATGTACCTTAACATCTCATGCTTACAACTAAATTGTGTGTGAACTGTGGCTCAATCTCATAATTGACCATGCCGGTTTTTGAGAGAAGGCTGCCATTGCTGGTAAGTCTCATTCAGTGGTCTCAGTGCATTACATTCCGGTGAGCTGCAATCTGGCTTCCTTCCATGGGGAGTCCTTTGTGAGTGCCCTTGCCAAGGCCAAAGTGACCTTCTTTTTTGATGCAAAATTCAGTCCTTTTCATGCATGACCTTCTGAAGCAGCAGACGCCTCTCCTTCAAACATGCTTTGCCCTTGGCTTCCATGAAACAACACTCTGTTAGTTTTCTTCTACCTCTCTGGTCACACCTCAGGCTCTTCCTGAGGTCTTTTTCCTCTGTGCCAATCTCTTACGTGATGGCGAGCTTCACTACTTCCCTCTTGGACATCTTGTCTTCACACTGGGCTTCTACAGAACTCTCTCAGGGTAATCGCATTTACTCTCATGGCTTCCAAATGTTGCCTTCCCATTGTCTACTGTCAGCCCAGATCTCCTTCCAGGCTGCACCCAAGTCTCCACTAGAGGCTGCCTCTTGAATGATCCTCAGGAACTGCCTCCTTATCGTGTTTCCAACTGGCCCTATTGTGTTCTTCAGCAACCCCACATCTTGCCCCAAACATCTGCCCTGTGCCTTAGTTTCCTGCCTCAGGTAATGGTGCCTCCTCGCCGAAGCACTGGAAGTCACCCTTGACACACCTTCTCCTTCATTCTTTCTGTCCATCACCAAGTCCTGTTGATTCTACCTTCTTCACATTTCTCAATTATATCCTATTCACCTCCATTGTGACCATCAGTGTTTTGTCTTTTGTTGTTGTTGTTGTTGGTAGACCTGATTGTAACTTTCCAGGGCTAGTGTTACTTTAATAGTTCTCTCACAGCCTCAGAACAAAGTCCAAACTCCTAGCCAGATAAACATAACCCCTTCTGATCTTCTGCCAGTCTCTCTAACTTAATCTCCCTCTGCCCACCCTCTTGACTTATCATACTGGATTATATGAAGCCATGTTATATCAGCATCAAGAGAACAGATCTGGAATCAGAAAGATATGGAGTAGAATTTCAGTTCTACCATTTATGAGCCAATTAATCTCTATGAGCCTCAGTTTACTCATCTATAAAATAGGGATAATAACATCTCACGGAGTTGTGGGAATTACAAGAGATAAAGCATGCGTAGTACTTGGCACACAGTAAGTGTTCAATAAATGTTAGCCATTACCATGGCTAAGACTGATAGTCTTTTTTTCCTAAAGGGACTGTACACTACCTGAGAGTGTGGACACTGTTTTTCAATGATGTATTCAAATCATCTAGCTGGTACCTAGTAAATATATATTGAATGAATGGACTAAATAATTCTATTTGATTAAGGAATCTAGGATAATGCTTTTAAAAAATATTAAATCTTCTGAGAATTCTTTGATCCTTCCCAAACAGAAATAATGCTAAGGAAAATAATTTCATTACATCTATCTCCATTTACCTGGGAAAAAAAGAATATAAGTACTGCAAATATGTGTTCTGGAAAGGAAGAAAACAAGTAACAGAACTCACAAAACATGAGTGAATGTATGTATGTATGAATGAGCTGCAGTGGGCTCTCTGGGAAGATGAGGGAGAGGCTCTGATAGCTCTGGGGCATCCATTTCTTCCACTTTTCCCCTTTCTTCCTGCTAATGGGTGGGGGTTAATTGTTTGTTCTGTTTGACATGAATGCAACTTCTCGAAGAGAGGCCCTGCTCTTGATGTCAAGGAGTCCTTCCCCAAACCCCACGTCCCAGGCTTACCATTCGGCCGCACAGGAGGGCTTCGAACCAAAGGGCTGGTTGACAAGCTGGTCAGTACCATTGCTGCTGTCACCTTGTCCATGTCCAGTTCCTCTGAAGATTTCCTGTAAAATAGAGAGAGAAATTGGTGACTGTGTTCACTACGCCCATGCTGTTGGCCAAGCAAAGTATCACACGCTGCCATGCATGTTTGCTCCTTTAACTTTATCCCATGAACATCCATGCTGTGCTAGCTTTATTTTATAGATGAGGAAGCTGAAGTCCAAGAGGTTAAGTGATGCAGTCAAAGTCATACGGTATTAGGAAGACAAGGATTCCTTCATCCATCATTCATCTAACAAGTACTTATTGAGAGTACGCTAATGGGCAAGACCCTGTTCTGGGTGCAAGTGATACATGGTGAACAGCAGAGAAGATTCTTGCCTTCATGGAGCTTAGCGGCTGGTGGGAAGAGACACAATTATCAGTAAACAAATAAGCCAGATGGAACAAAATCATTTTTGATGGTGACAAGTGCTATGAAGGTCATAAACAGGTTGACATGGTATTGACTGTTGGGGAGCTGCACTTTGGGTGGTCAGGAAATGTTTCTCTGAGGTTGGGTGTGAGAGTCAGTTCTGAGGGGCAGGGAGGTGCCCTCCAAGCAGAGGCAGCCACTTGTGGGAAGGTGCGGGCAGGGAGCG
>VBSM01001124.1:27925040-27937746 GCA_008086735.1 Cheirogaleus medius
GCTTTAAGCAGGCCTAGTGAAGTCATATGATTAATATTTGTAATATCATAACCTGAGCTGCTATATGGGGAATGGATTTCAGGGAAGGCAGAATAAAAGCTGGGAGGCCAGTTAGGAGATGATTGCTAGGAGTCCAGGGGAGGGGAATCGGCGGCTTGGGCTGGGGTGGGGCCAGTGGCAGGCGACCTGGCGGGACTGGCTGATGCACGGGGTGTGGGAGGAGAGCAAGAGGGAGTGATCCAGGGTGGCTCCAGGTGTTGCTGGAGCCCTAACAGAGCCATTGACTGAGATGGGCGAGACTGGAGGAGACATGCAATTAGGTGGTGTTTAAACTCCAGTGTTTTTTTAAACTACACCCTACTACAGGAAGCATAGGTACCATGTTGTTACAGTGAAGAGACATGGGTAATCATTCATTGAGATGAAAAGCTTGCTCTGGTTCATTAATTTTGGCCAGCTGGACCTGAATAAAAGTTCATAAGATAATGATCATGGTGACTGGAGTCAGCTTGTTTTAAGCTTATTTCAATAAAGTTAACATTGAGAGGAAAAATTTATGTGGTACACTGACATCAAATAAATTATACCACCTCCTGAGAGATGAACATTTTCAAATTAGAGAACAGTCGAAGAAGCACAACAGAGGATTAATAAGCCATATTCACAAATGAATTGTCATTTTGACAATGTGGCTTCCATTCACAGGTGTGCAGTATAATTTGTAAAAGCAACGAACTCTTAGAGATGGAAACTTTACAGCATGGCTTCATAACACAGTGGGAAAAGAAATTGTTAAATTGGAGAAAAATCAAATAGTTCCCAACTGGGGGGGGGATGCTCAATTAATTTCATCACGAAGTTACAAAAATTGTTACAGTTTGGTCCTCTGATGGCCACCATGATACTAAATTATGAAGCATAGCTTACTCTTTCAGTCCAGGGTACCAAGAGATGGAAATCTATGAAATATTCTTCTATAATTCTTCTCAAAGCACTTTATGCTCTTTCTCAGCAAATTTTTCCATCAAAAGACAAATTACTTGTTTCAGAGGTTGACAATTAAAATATGTCTATAAAGCAAGCTTGAGAGCGTACAATGAAATTCACTCTACAGAAGTTTTCAAGACACTTTCATACACGTAGAGAAAAAAAAAAACCATGCTCATTCATTTGGCATATCATTTAAAGATTTTATAATATTCACATTTACAAGAACCCTGCAGTTGGGAGTAAAGGTAATGCCAGTTTCTTGCAGAAGCAAAGCCTCTTTAAACAGCACCGGGGGAAGAATGTAAAGCACCTTCAGGTCATTTTGAGTGTTTTGCTGGTTCAGTGTCCCCATGTGGTGATCGTCACAGGGGAAGGGATAAGATGGGGGCCTTGAAGGAGAAAGGCTTGTCCTATATTCTGCTAACAGACCCTGGAGCTCTGCCTACTGTCCACCCTCCCCAGAGCCCAGCTGCCAGGATCACCCAGAACAGGGCACACCTGAGCAGGCCACTGTCCTCATCTCTTCCAAGACCGAATTATGGGAGCTGCTCACTTCTCTTTCAAACTGTCAGTCTTCTTTTTTTATCTTACTAACCAAAGGTTTAAGAACCAGGAAAAGTGGCCCATGCACCTGGTACTGGGGAATGACATGACTTTATAGTGAGAAGGTCCCCTCACCCTTCCTCTGATTCCTAAAATGACCAGCTATACAGTTATGCCTTTTTCCTCCACCACATCTTGGTTTCAGGGACCTTTTTGTTCCTCCCTCAATCTGCTTTGTATCTTTTTTGATTTTCCCCACCTAAGGTGAACATCTTGTTTTTGAGGTCTAACTAATGATTAATTCAAATACTGGTTTATGTGGCGTTTTCATATGACAATCAATAGAGAATGTATCATTATAAAATAAGCATTTATTTTGCATTGCCAAAATCTACCACTACATTTCAAAATAATTGTTGAGCATCATAAAGAGATTTCCAATGAAGAATGAAATGAGGAATAAACATTAGTATAATCAGAGTGTTTTTGCACTCGGATTTCCTTTAAGTTTCCCATTGGCATTAAAGTCATTAACAACAACAACAAAGTCAAAGGAGTACATGGCTAATGACTCAGTTAACCTATATTTCTCAGGGAGTATTTTAATCATGCTACATGAAATGTTACCAGATGATATGGCCTTGTGCTGAGTTGTGTTTTTGTTTTCATCTTTGTCTAATTTCTTTTGGTACAGTACTATCTAATTACTGATTAATTGGTGCTGCAAATTCAAATCCTTATAATTAAACACGAGATGATATACAAAGTAGAATTTGTTACACTTTGAGAAAACTGCTGCAAAGGCCTTCTGGTAGATTTAGAGTTGCTGAGAAAAACACAAGCCACTAGAGGTGATATTAAATATTCTCTCCTAATTTGAAACTGAATTTGAATCTACTATTGAAAATCTTACTAATCACATGTTTATTACAGGCTGAGACTTTTTTCAATTAATCTTTCCTCCAGCCTTACTTGAGTATTATGGAACTTAACATTTGGAATTAATTTTAAAATACAGTTTGAGTATCCTTAATCTGAAATGCTTGCAACCAGAAGTGTTTTGGATTTAGGATTTTTTTTTTTAATTTTGGAATATTTGCATATCCATAATGAGATATCTTGGGGATGGAACCCAAATATAAACATGAAATTCATTTACATTTCATATACACCTTATACATATAGCTTGAAGGTAACTTTATTTTTCCTTTGGGGACAATGAATAAACTGTGTGTTATGTGCCTGTGTTTTGACTGTGACCTGTCACATGAGGTTAAGTGTGGAATTGTCCACCTGTGGTGTCATGTTGGTACTCAAAAAGTTTTGGAGTTAGGGGCATTTTGGATTTCAGATTTTTGGATTGGGGATGCTCAACCTGTAATAGTAATATGTGTTGTCATTTGTTCCTTAAGTTGACCTGGCTTCTGTGGATGACTGGGATTTCAATATGGGAGAGTCAAATCAGGGAAAGGCAACAGACAAGTCTTGGGCTTGCAAGAGATCACTGAGGGGTCCTGTGTGAAGGATGTGGTAGAGATAAATGGTGACAGAGCCTAGGCTAGATTGTGAGGCTAGGCTGGGTGGTTTGTCATATTCTTGTAAGCAAAGAGAAACCATCTGAACATTCATGAACCTGGGAGAGAGATGATCAATCTGTATTTAAGAAATGGGTCAAAATGGAAAATATAATGGAAAGGGGAGAAACAGAAGGCAGGCTATTCAGCTATTTTCAGTTGAGTAAAGTCTCAATTCAAACTCAAAGTATTAGATGAAGAGGGACGACTGTCTCTCTGTGCAGAGACACTGTCCAGGCTGTGAGTGCAGACGCTCCTCGATTTCTGCCAACGGTGTGCTCTGGACCTCTCCAGGAGACGCAATAAAGATAATGTTTAAGAGTTCAGGCTCTAATATGAGTTTGATAATGTGGCCTCAGATCCTCTCTCTGCGTTACTGCTTGTGTGACCTTGGGTGGATTTCCTCATCTGAAAGGGAGGATAAAAATAGGTCTGTTGAGAGAAAACGTACGTGAGCACCGGTACAAGCCTTGCCCGTAGTCAGAGTTCCATGGATGTTAGCTATTATTTACCTTCCAATTCATGACTACACCCAGAGTATGTATCCCTCAAGAAAGAGGAAGGCATTAGACTACTCCACTTGCTGTTCTTGTTCAGCACCAGTACTAGCAGATGTTGCTTTTCTCTTTTGTGTGTGTGTGTGTGTATTATTTTTCATAAAGAACAAAACTGTTAAAAACTTCCTAAGAGTTACTCTTGAAGAGGTGGCACCTGGCATTTGAGGAGCAGCTGCCAGGCCCTCACTAGAGCTTCCAGTTGGTGCTTTGCAAAGATATAGTTCATTACACAGTAAGTTTTGGCCACACTGGCCACACGTGGCCAGAGCCTAGAGTGCCTATCTGGATTTTATGTTGAAGAATCTATGCTGTCAATACTTACTCTTGGAGCATGATGTGCTAGGGGTGTGCTAGATAAAACAATTGCGGTCTCAGTGAAAATTAACAAAGTCTGTGCCCTCTTGAGCTCTAGTGGAGAACCAGAGCTTAATCAAACACACACACATAAATATAAAACTTAAAAACGTGTAACATGCCAGGCAGGAGTAGCATGGATTTGGTGAGGACTTACCCAGGCACTGCCAGCTAATGGGAGAAGGGGGCTGGCATTGGAATGAGTATGGGCGTTGCCTAACTGAGGTGCCGCAGTTGGGAAGAGCTTCTAGGCAAAGGCTCCTTCGAAAGGAATGGGAAGACGGGCTGAGCATGACTGGCAGGGAGCCTGGGAGGGGACAGGGGAGGGTCTCCCTAGTTCTGTAAGGTTGTATCCTTATCTTAAAGGCCCTGGGAAGCACTGAAGTGTTTCAAGCGGAGTGGGGTTGGGAGAGGTTGGGTAAGGTTGGGGTGATGCTATCGGATTAGCTTTTCAAAAAGCTCACTCTGGCTGCCGTGTGGAAAATGAGTTTTGTGGGTTTGACAACCCATCTTTTATCTGAGAAATTGATTGCCTGGTGACTGCGGCAGCAGGTTGCAGGATGACATCATCTGCGACACGAAGAGGCAATCAGCACAGCGCGCAGCAGCAACAGCAGCAGCAGCAGCGGACACGGCCCAGCTGAGTCTCGTGCTAGGGTAGGCACGGCTGGTCTGGCCCTGAGCGCTCAGCCGTGGCCTGTGCTTACAAGGCCAGCTATTGTCTGTACCGCAAGAAGCCTTTTTCTTCTTTTGAGCCACTTCATGCCTGAACACTGTCCGCTTGGAGGGTGCACATGAACATGGTTTCCCCTGGCTGGCCCCACCAGCTAAGGGAGAGATGTTTCACACTTTGGAGAGCCATAAAAGACATTAATCTGTAATTAAAGTGCTGTAGTAACAAATGGAAATAAAAATGAATAATACATTCCTTAGATTAGCACTAATCCAGTTCCTTAGCAACTACTGAAATCTGCTGTCTAGACCAAGTTCAGTTGCTTTTAAAACTTCTGACAATCTCAAGATAAGGAATAATATCTGAAAATAAAATCTCTTCTACTGGAAAGGCTATAGTACCATCCCTAATCTTGGAATTCTGGGAAAGCTTTTTGCTAAGAGTTTGGAAAACTGGATTCAGTAACCATTAAATATGATTAAGCACAAAAACTTCATTTGCATTCTAAAGGAATCTTGTAGCAAAAGTGGTAAATGTTAACTCCTCTAATTTAATTTTAGCAGCTATTTCTTCTAAGGCTATAGGGAAATCAGTATCCATCAAAACTGATGGAAAAAGAAAAAAAAAAGACTATAGGGAAGATTAGGAAGCTACCTATTGCAATAAAGCATTTAGTGGCCTTGATCAAACAAGATGGAAAAATTAGAGCAAATGCATCATGACACGTAAGGCAATATAGGCCAGTACTTCTGAAACTACCTGTGGTGAAGGATCATTTTTAAGGAAATTTTAATCTGTCATAGATTGATATTTTCGTAAAATACGAAAAACAAAACAAAACAAAACAATGGCCTATGGAAGTTGTAGCAAATTTCTAAACCACTTCCTCTTAATTTCTGCACCTGGCTCACTGTGGACTGTAACAGAGCTTGCAAATGGGCATTGGCTGCCGGACCACACCTTGAGTAGCATGGAGCTAAGCAATTATTTTGATTTCCATTAAACTTCACCTGAAAAGAAAACACTAAATCTTGTCCCTCTTTCTCCCACTTGCTGTTCTCTCCTCTGGGACCCTCCCTGACTTCACTTTCCATTCTGTCACTCTGCCCACAGGACCCCTCTCCCCTTTTATCATACTGGGGCTCTTCCCTGAGGGTCGGCCTCCTTTCCCTTGGAGTTACTCAACCTGCCACTCCCACTGAGATCAGGCAGGGTGTTGGCCTTTTACCAGCCCTCTTCACTCTCATGCAAAAACTCCTGGTCCTTTGAGGCTCAGGCCATGCACTTATCTTGTTCTCTCTTCGTTTCTATTTCAGGCATCGACCAACCTTCCCATCAGCACCTCTCTCCCCTAATATTCATAAAATATTTTGGCACCTAAATTACAGCCTTTATTTTATACCCTACCTGGAATTATGATTCTAGATATATTGAAAGCAACTTCATAATGTTTGCCCCCTTAATCCCAGCAACACTTAGCAGAGTGCTGAGCTTGGGAGGAAAGATGTTGTAGTCAAATAGACTGTTTACTAGCTGAGTGCATTAAAGGAAAACCTTGTTGCTTCGCAAAACTTCCGATTCTTCATCTGTAATATAGGAATGATAATAATACAGACACCAGAGGGTTTTGGAAGAATTAAGATAATGTATATAAAATATCTGGTATATACTAAACACTCAATAGTTACTATTATCATCATCATCCTTTACCTAAACTCTTATTTCAGTGAACTATTCTCAGGTTAAGAACTTAAATTTTACTTACTGAAGTATTTTTAGGTGAAATAACATGAAAACTGGGATTTGCTTTAATATACTACAGCCTCCCACAAGCCCACCCGCAAAAGTGTGAGTTGGGGATGATTAGATGGAATAAGATAGACAAAATGTTGATAACTGTTGGACTTAGGTGATGGGCACTGAGGATTTATAGATTATTTCTGTGTGTAACTTGAAACTTCCATAATACACATTAAAAAACAAGAACACACCTAGATTTTGGCCATGACCTGCTACTGCTCCACCCCAACTCCCCACTCTCCTCCTTTCCCTCTGCTCACACTCTCATTGTCACTGCATCCAGCTCCCGGGGACAGCCAGGCTCTAGATCCCTCCCGTTCCTCCCAGTACTTCTGACTGACAACCACATTTCATGGCAGACCTGCCGTCTACCTCTTCCCTCCCATCTGGGCTCACGGGGGGCTCACCTGAATGCTCCTTTCCTGGCATCCTCGAGTCCCCGGCCCAGAAACACCAATCCCTGGCTGCGTCCTCCCTGGCTGCTCTTTTACTCTCCCACTCTGGGGCCTGCTGAGGGAAACACTGAAAGCCGGTGGTGACCGGCACCATCCTCAGCACCCGTCCTCCCTGTGCTTCGCCTCAACAGGCCCTTCGCTTGCCATTTCCACCCAGGATTATCCCACATCTTCACCTCTCCCTGCCAGCCCCAACAGCAGATGCCCTTTCCTCCTAGATTACAGAGAAAAGTGAGGCCTCCACGCGTGGTCTCTGTCATGCTTTCCCTTTCTTACCTCCTTGCTCGGTCTCACAGGTAGGTTATGCTGATGCTGTTCCTGTTTGAAGCCACTGCCTCCCCTGTGCTATCTCCATCCTCCTCCCGTGAGACCTTGCTCCGACCTCCTCTCTCCTGTTCCCACCAGCCTTTTCTCTCAGTCCACTAACATGCGGATGTTTATTCCCCACCTACACTCAGGGGCACCAAGGAGGAATGGTCAGAGAGGTAGAAAAGAAACAAGGAGAGGAGAAGAGTGACTACAGATACGAGAGGGGAGAGAATGTCAAGGAGAGACAAGTGAACAGCATCAAGGAATATAGAGAGATCAAGCCAGATAGTATAGACGGGATGTAATTTAATTCCCTTGATATGAGCAGCAAGGAAGTAGGCAGAGACTTTAGCAGGAGTGGAAGTGGATTGCTGGGGTTGAGAGGTGAATGGAAACTAGGAGGCGAGGAACTGGAGGCAGTGATTGCAAAGGACTCTTTAAAGAAGCTTGGCCATCAAGGGAACGGAAGTGTGGTTCCTTGAGGAAGCTCGGGTGTTTGGTTTTTCAGATGAAAGGAACCCTAGCATATTTAAATGCTGCTAGGAAGGAGCCGGCAGACATGGAGACATTGAAGATACAGGAGAGAAGGGATAAGAAGTGGACAAGGTCTCTACTGGAGCGGCATAGAAGGGGGTTCTGGGCTGAGATGGAATTAGCTTTAGACCAAAGGAGGTGGTCACACCTTATAATGGGAGTGAAGAGAACAAACGTGGGCTGGGCTCAGGCACGTGTGTCAGTGTGGGGCTCCAGGAGTTGATGCTTCCTTCTGGAGCTCTCTCCTCAGAAGTAGGTAAGTTTCTCTGCAGGGAGTGGGAGAAAGGACTCTAGAGTGCTGAAGGTTTGGAATCGCCGTTATGGGTAATGGTAGAGAAAATGGAGCAGGGCACCAAAATCTGTCAAGCAGTAACGATGCCTCATCTGACATTGGAAACCTTGATTCTGTCGTGATGTAGGAGAGGGGACTGATGGCCATGCCAGAGGCAGGGCAGGAGCACATGAGCAGGCTGCTGGACTAGGACTGTGCCAGCTTTCACGAGGTGGATACAGTGGATAAGAGCACAGGGGGTGGAAGGTCTTGGTAAAATTATGTCTGGAGAGATGGCCACAGGCTCTTGGCTGGGCTGGGCAGTGAGTGAAGGCTGGAGGGGAAAGACCAGGGAGCAAATGGAGAGAAACCAGAAATCATATTGAGGTCAAAATCAGGTGTCATGGAAGCAAAAGAGAGGGCATGCTGGGAAACCAGAGGTTATGGGAAGGAGAGGGGTCCTGGAGGTGGAGTGCTCCTGTGCAGAGATCCTGGGATGGCAGAGTCCAAGTTCCGGTGTGGGAACAGCAGGCAGAGGAGAGGTGAAGGCCACCAGATCAGGAATGGTGAGGCTGATGTCATGCAGGTCGATGGCAGAATTGAGTAGAGGAAGACTGTGGCCAGGTGGCTCACACCTTCAACAAAGGGCAAATGACCAGGGTGTCAGCATAGTCCAGGAAGGGAGAAGTGGAAGAGGCTTCAAAGCAGCAGGGAGGGGTGACAGCTTATTGACAGAATGGGGCATAGAGAAATTCACTCTTGGAAAATCCCTCTCTGCCTTCAGGATGAGATTTGAACTCCTGTGCAGGAAACTCTTGACCCTCTTTGATCTGAATCTCCCTACGTTTCTGCCCATTTTCCTGCAACTCATGACAATTCTTCATAAGAAGACTCACTTTCTCCTCTGCATACCCTTGCACAAGCTTTGCCCTCTGCATGGAGCAGGCTTCCACCTCTTTCCCTCCTGATTTATTTCTTCTTATTCTCAGCACTCAGCTCAGTCCCATCCTGGAAGCCTCCGCCCGCCCAGCCCTGCCCAGGCCCTCGCCCGTGTCACGTTGTGGGGTTGCTTGTGCTCCTGTCTCCTGCCCGCTGCAAAGATAGGGCTCATCTTGCATTCCTCTGTTCCCAGCATCCCCAACATCTAGCACAAATCCTTGCTCAAGATAAGTTCTTAATGAAGGATTTGGGAACAAATTAGCATTAAGTGAGGGTGGTGACAGTCGCGGAGGGGTAGCAGGGGAAAACAGATAGCATGTCTGAAAAGCTTCTGCGGTTGTCCTTTGCCCTCTCTCTGTCATCTTATCAGACCTAGTGATTTATTTGGTCCCTCTTATGGAAAACAATTGCTCAAAAATTCAGCTGTTAGATAAATTGTTCATATGAATATTTTTTTTACTGGCTCTAAAAATTGTTGGCCTATCTGGGAAAAATTGGTTTTGTTCCAGTGTCTGTGATAATTCTTCTATATTCACAAAGGCTCACAGACCCATCAGTGAACTCTAGAATGTCAGCAATAACATTATTAAATAATAAGTTTCAAATCCCCTGAAAACAATTCTGTGTGATTAGTTGGACTTCTTGATGTGAGAAGGCTGCAAAGCACAGCTCAGGGAGGCATCTCGAACATCCCTCGATGGCCTTTTTGCTTTGTAGGTTTGGCGCTTTTGATTGCAGCCAACGTGTTCTCCTGGGAGTCACGTGGCCAAGCTTAAACCAACACAAAGCCCTCTGTGCACGTGTGAGCTCCACTGATATCGTGAAGCACATATTTGGTTTACATCCCTGTGTCCTGGCATACAACTCCTAAAATGGTTGGAATCTCCAAAGTGATAAATATCTTTTTGTATGCTAATGAGTTGACTGGTGGCTTGAAGCCCTAGGTATTAGTAGCTTCAGGATGGGGACAGTCACCAGAAAGACCGAGGCAGGACAACAGGGTTGAGACTTTGAGCATTTGAAGAGCTTCTGGCTAGCTGAACACGAGGAGGTTCCTGGAGGGGGCATGGACGCTCCACACCCCTTCTCCCATACCTTGCCCTATGCATCTCTTTATATGTATTCTCTATAATATCCTTTATAATAAACTGGTAAATATAAGCCTTTCCCTGAATTCTGTAAGCCACTGTAGCAAATTAATTTAACCTGAGGAGGGAGGTGTGGACCATCCCCAATTTACAGTTGGTTGGTCAGAAGCACAGGCAAAACAACCTGGGACTTGCGATTGGCATCGGAAGTAGGGGGCAGTCTTGTGGGACTGAGACGTCAAACCATGGGATCTGATGCCATCTCCAGGTAGACAGTGACAGAATTGGATTAGAAGATACCCAGCTGGCGTCCACTGCAGAAATGATTGCTTACTTGAGTGCAGGGAAAAACTCCCACGCAGCTGGTGTCCGTCAGGAGCATGATGTGGGAATACAGTGGGAAAAACTGGGTTTGTTTATTCCCTTGTTCTCAGAGTGCCCTTCTGGGGTACCATTTAGGTACCATGTGATGAAAAAAGAGCAAAGGGAACATAGCCAATTCCTGAATTTCTTACTTTCTTTTTTTTAAAATTAAAGATGGGGTCTCGCTGGTCTCTAACTCCTGAGCTCAAGTGATCCTCCTGCCTCGGCCTCCCAGAGTGCTAGGATTACAGGCATGAGCCACACTGTGCCCGGCCTGAATTTCTTGATAGTATGTGTTTTGTATGTCTGTGTGTGTGTGTGTGTGTACATGGTCGTGTCTATGTCTATGTGGGGTGGTGTCCTGTGTGTGTGTCTGTTTCTATAAGTGCGTGCACATCTGTGTGTGCTTGTGTCTCTTTGTGCGGGTCAGTCTTTCTGTGTGAACCGTGTTGCTCGGTGCATGCAGGATGAGATGAAGGGACCAGGAGGTGACTGTGTGCCCAGACCCTGTCTCCTCCCCAGAGGCAGCCAGCCTCTTTCTTCTCAGCTCTTTCTCCCTATTCCACTAAGCGTGTACCTGCTACTCGGTAGTGGCCAAAGCGCAGTTGTCAAACTCTCTGCAAAGGGCTCTTGATCGTTTCAGGAAGCTTTTGGCTGAGCTGCCTTTGGCTGGGCTGCTGTCTGTCCGGGCTGTCAGCCAGTCGGTCAGTCCCGGTGCCCTCAGGAGCACCTCTCCAGGCGGGGCCTGCCGCACGCACAGGGGCAGAGGGGCCCAGGCTAATGGGGTTGAAGTGCCCTGTGTCATTCGGGGAGTCTGTAGGTTAACAGTCTGCCTGATAAATGTCATGGTTATCCTCAAGAAGAAAACTAATCAAAATTACATCTCTCACTCTCACATTTGTGTCCAAGTCGGGTCATTCCAGACTTATTGGTGAGGTTAATTACGTCATTGCTTGGAGGCCTCAAATCCATTTAAGCCCTAATAATGAAAAGAACTTCCAGCAGCATTTTATGCTGGTAACAGTTATTTTATGAAGGCAGTTGGGCGAAAAGAAAGCCAGTGTTTTCTGGTTTGCCAATGCAAGAAAGATAAGGTGATTTTTTTCCCCCTAGACTTTCTTTCTTTCTTTTTTTTTTTTTTAAACCAGGTTTAGGCCAGGCATGGTGGCTCATGCCTGTAGTCCCAGCTGCTTTGGAGTCTGAGGCAAAAGGATCACTTGAGTCCAGGAGTTCGAGGCTGCAGTAAGCTATGATTGTGCCACTGAACTACAGCCTGGGTGACAGAGCAAGACCCCGTCTCTCTCTCTCTTTCTCTCTCTCTCTCTCTCTCACACACACACACACACACACACACACAACCCCCCCAGAAACCCTAGGTTTAAAAGGACCATATTTCTTATTTCTGCTGCTTCTCTTACCTGAAATGGTAACATAATTATGTTGGCAACATACTGAAATGTGGGCTAGGAGTGAGAGTTGTAGCCTTTTTACCTTTTGTTTTTTCAAAGAGAGAAGACTCACATCATTCCCTACAGAGCCTCCCCTAACAGGCTTCCCAGGATTGGGAAGGGGAGCTCCCTCTCCCCCCAGTAAAGCAGCTTCAGAGCCATCATCACTGCCTGTGTCTTGTAGAGGCGCTGGGGTAGGTGCTCTGAGACAAAGGCCTTGACCTTCGGGAGCAGCCACTCCAGCTGGACAGAGAAATGTTAAGATTCAAGTCAAGTGGGCTAATTTGCTCACATGCTAGGCTGAGATTTCAGGGATTTTTATTATAACTTTTAATTTAAGTTGATTTCACTTTCAGCCTGTCTGGGACCTGACCTGCCTACAGATTTCAGCCCCTTCTGACTATACTTGAGCAGGACTCATGCCTCCACTGTCTTATGCTGTGAAGAGGGGGACAGACAGGCAAGAGACCAAATCAATCCCTTTTTAAGCAGCTTAAGTTCCAGATTTGGCTTAAAAATGTAATTTAAAAAAATTGTACCTTCTTTTTACTAATAGCTAATATTTATTGAGCATTCATGATGCCAGACACTTGAAATACACTATTTTAAATTGCCACCGAGTGTTGATATTACAGCCCCATTTACAAATGCAGAGGCTTTAGTCACTTTCCAGGGCACTCGGCCAGTTAGCCAGGGCTGCCCTATTCAGTGGCCCAATGGTGTCTTCATGCCACACACTAACACTGTTTTCATGACTATCTCTACAACCTTGTTTTTAATCTGAGACACATATGTAATTTTCTATAAT
>VBSM01001124.1:27954972-27966325 GCA_008086735.1 Cheirogaleus medius
AAAAAAAAAAAAAAAAATGGATGATGGGGGAAACAAGTCTCTATGGTGTTTGGATGCCACTGGACCCCTTAAAAGCGATGCTACAATTCTTTTTATTAATAATATCAATATTACATCCTTAATATTTAGGATATTAATATTTAGACTTATAGTGTAAAATTTAAGATGTCAACTTTAAAATGTGTGAGAAGATACACACTTTTCAAAATTCTTTCAGAAGATCCATGAGCTAAAAGTTTTGCTGACCACCAATCTAGAAAGTAGCCTGTCAGCTGTGATTTTAAGCATCAGAATGGAAAACACTGGTTAATAGATGTTCTCCTATTCTAACATTTCAAAAGACCTTTATCACTGTTATTTAGGTATCGATGAGGGAAATGCTATTTGGTGGTGTCTCCCACACCAACTCTTATCAGTTTTTATACTTCCAAAACCATTGCAAGCCTTTTAGGTGGAACTGTATTATATTTATGCAAGTACTATACATAAAAATGGTGCTACTTTGAGGATTCTTGGAAGGGATTACTTTTTTATGTCATCATCAATAATTACCTGATGATGTTGGAATTTTCAAGACTTTTTTTCTTTCACACAACTCAAAGTACTTTATCTGCCATATCCAATTAGTCTAACAAATCCTGATGAAACATGTAGGAGGTAGTCAGAAAGAGGTTAAGTGATATTCCTTCAGGGAGTCAAAGATGGTGTTGATAATAAACCAATAAAACCAATGATTCTTCCTATTTTATACAAATATTCTGGCTGTAGAACAGCAAGGTCATATTAATGACTCACTATTCCTTTTCCAACCTGATGCTTGGTTTGGGCTCATTCAACCACATGCCTTTCCTTTAATTCACTTATGACAAATACATATCTGCAAACTGGCATTTCCCAGACCCCACTCTATTTTAATTTTATACACTCTGGCTAGCTCCATCCATTATCATGGCTTTAACTCTCAAGACTCAGTGATGATTCCCCCAAATACCTCTCCTGTTCAGACCTTGTAAAACTGTATTCCTGCCTGCCATTAATGGAATCTTCATTAAATGGTTGTAGAATCCGGAAACCTAGGAGTTGTCAGGCTTCATTCCTTTTTACTCCTTACACCCAATCGATCCCACGTTCTATTGATTTTACTTCAGAAATAACCCTAAAATCTTTCTTCCATTCTGATTTTTCACCACCACTGCCTAATTCAGGCTATTTCCTCTCTGCGGAGTCCTTCTTCCCAAAACAATAACCTCTTAACTGGTCTCCCCGTCCTACTTCTCATTTATTTCACTCTCCACAGTGCCATCCACGCAGTCTCTTCAGAAGTTAAATGAAATCATGCCATTCCAGGTCTGAACATTTTCCAATGGCTCTTCATTGTTCATAATTTAAATGCAGATTTCCAAGTGTGGTTTGTTAATATAAAGCCCTTCACGATCTGCTCTCTGTCTACTTTTAGAGCGACACCTCCTACCCTTTGCCCAAGTGCAAACGCTAAATCCTAGGACTCAAGGAATAAGACATACTGTTTGTGTCACAAACTGGTATCGAGACACACACATATCACCATAGAATGTTGGGGTACTTATGTATTTTACTAAAGGTTCCAGCAAAGTGCTGTTCTTGGTGGTAGGGTGGAAGGAGGGCACTGGGGAAGGCTTTCTGGAAGAAAAGCCAGCTATTGAAGGGTTTCTTTAGGTTAGAAATGCCAGATAAAACCCAGGACTCTCAGTTAAATTTGAATTTCAGATACATTTTTTTAATAAATATATCCCATATAATATTTGGGACATAAACTAAAAATTTATAATTATTGTTTACATGAAATTCAAATTTCACTGGGCCTCCTATATTTTTATTAAATTCAGCAACCCCACCTCACGTATATGGAATAGCTTGAGAACAATAATGACAGGGACAAGAAAACACAGAGAGAGGGCCAAGTTGTCTAACAGTGTTGGAGTCTCAGGTCTATGAGGGATGCAGAAAAGAGGAAGTTATGGGAAATACTGCTAGGAAAGTAATTGAGGCCTGACCATGGAGGCTTTTAAAAATTATTTTTATTTTCATTTTTTTTTTTTAGAGATGGGGTCTCACTCTGCCACCAGGGTAGAGTGCAGTGGCATGATCATAGCTCACTGCAGCCTTGAACTCCTGGCCTCAAGCGATCCTCCCACCCCAGCCTCTCCAGTAGCTAGGATTATAGACACGAGCCACCATGCCTTGCTTTCAGAGCCTTTTGAATGACCTTGATTTGTCAAAGAAGAATATGATGTCATCCTGCAAGCTTATAATCAGCAATGAAACACAGACAATATCCTTTATGAAAAATAGAGTGTACATATAAATTTTTAAGGATCTAACTCATATCTCCCTGGGGGCTTACTGTTAACACTGATTATATGAATTCCAAACACATCTGGAGCCATACAGAGCTTGCCCTTAAATGGAGAGAGATGTATTTTCTAAAAGTTAAATTAAATGTTTACATTTAAACAAAAACAGCTATTGGCAATACTGAACATTAAATATTTTTCCAAACAAATTTCCAATGTAGGTAGTGATTTACACGCTTAAAATCTTAGATGAATATCTACAGCAAGGAAAGAGCCAATAAATTATGATCTTGTTTATACATTAAGTGTCCATTTAAGTAATATTTTAAGTCATACATTTAGATACAGAGCATATCAAAATATTGGCCATCTGAAGCATAGATATAAAATTAACAATTATAAAATTAACATATATTTGTTAGTTACCCTAGCCAGTACAGAACCTCTTAGTTTAATATAAATCATTCAGATTAACAGTGATTAAAAAAATCAGCAATTTTGGTTTTATTTTTACTGCATAAATATCAAGATATGTGTTTTTAAATCACTTTGAAATTCAGCTCTGAAACAGCAAGAATTCACATGACATATTTAGAAATCTCTTGTTAAAAACATTTAAGCATTGAGGAATATTTTCTGTGATTTTTATTTAAAAAAGGTATGAAAAGACATTTTTGAGCAATTGGGGAAATTTAAAGATGAAGTGGACATTAGATGACAATAAGCAACTATTTTAATGTTGTGGGGTTTCAGAATAACTGTGGTCAAGTTAAAAATAAAATCCTTTTCTGTTGGAGGTACATATTAAAGTATTATGGGTGCAATGATATAATGTCTGGGATTTGTTCTTAAAATACTCTACTTTGAAAAAAGGGTGGGGAATCGACGAAACAAAACTGCCAAAATGTTGATAATTGTTGAAGTCTGGTGATGGTCTCTGGGGGGCCCAGTATATGATTCTATTTCAGCGCATGTTTAAAAATTTCCATAATAAAAAGTGAAAAAGAAAACAAGCCTTTTTCATGAGTAAATAATTTCCTTGAAAGTACATCATAGAATGCCTTCACATCCTCCTTCCAATTCATGTTCATACAAACACACACACACACTCACTCACACTCTCTCTCTCTCTCTCTCTCTCTCTCCTATAATGGCTAATAAAGCAGTTGAGCATGTGTATCTTATTAATGATCACTCATTTATTGGGTACATTCTGTAGACCAGGTACTATGCTTAATAATTATCATGAAATATTCATTTAATGTTTGCAACAATCTTTTGATCGATGCTCTATTGTCATCCCCATTTTACAGATGGAGAAACTGAGGCTTGGAGAGGTGACACAATATCTGTGTTGGAATCCAGACTCAGTTTGGCTGACTCTAACCACAACCTGTACTGTCAGGTAGAACAGCAAGTGTATAAAATAAAGATAAAGATAAAATAAAGATATCCACAATTCTTATTATAGTGAAAAGAATGTGGAAAATTGCTGACATTCTCCTTTGCTATAGCCATGTGGCTCAGGGCCAGGCTTGCGATCGGCTGAAACCCAGTACTGGTTCAGTCATTGATCAAGCTGTTGTTTTAAGTAGAACAGGAGAAAGATACTGCTCTCAGACAAAGGAGGAGAAGCAAAGAGAACCAAAAGAGGAGTCTCTTCTGACAATAGCAACTCTGCAACTGTTTTTTGTTTTTGTTCTTTAGTTTTAAAAAATAATGCAAAATAACCAAAATGCACGGTTTGCTTTTTTCGTGCCTTCTGATGCCTGGGTATATTTTGCAAGAGTTCGCTTGGGGTTTTAAATAATTCATCATGCAGTGCCTCTTGTTTGGCGCAGGCAGGCAGGGGGTGGATGGAGGGGGTAGTGAGGGAGAGGCGAGCTTGGAGGATGCACATCGTACAAGTGAGGAACTGGCACAGCTGCAGCCCTGTGAGACCCCGCCCCGATGAGCTCATCCCTTGGCAGTGCAAATTAGGATGACATAATATTTCTGGAGAGCTCCTTCCAGCCCACTGCAGCAGGAGCGCTCTTGCTTTTCCTGAGCACAGGAAAAATTAGCATCGGTATTTCTAGCTGTTCCTGAGGAAATGGCATTTTATTCAAGGGTGTCGTGGGAACCATAGCTCATTGCCTGCGTTAGTATCAGCTCCTGAGCAAAAGGAAAACAGAGCTTGTCAGTAAATAAGTCACTATTTCAAACGATGAAGGTAACCAGCTTTCTTCAAAAACATGGTCCAATTACAGTGGCATGAGCTATAGTCTCTGTGTTTCTTTTCTTCAAAGTTTTTTAGCCCAAGAGTATAAAAAAGTAACCATAGCAATAATATTAAATAATGGTAATAATTATAATTTATTTAGCTTGTACTTTATGCTAGAAGTTATGCTAAGTGTTTTACATATATTATCTAATTTAATCCCTATTGCAACCCTACAAAGTAGGCATTGCTATCCCCACACATACACATACTTCACAGATGAGGAAACTGAGGCCCAGAGAGGTAAGCAATTTGCTCAAGGTCAGACAGCAGCAGTCCAAAAGCCCGCACTGTTGATTGCTCTGCTATGTTGCTCTATAGGCCATAGCACAGCTCTGATGGATGTATTGCAGTGTTCAACAACAACTCAAGATAAAATATAGAAGAGAGGACTGTTCCAACCAAGAAATCACAGATGATTGAAGCTGGGATATTTTTTATGCCTGGTATTTCTCACGCCTCATTAGACATCCCATTTGGTAAAAGAGGTGGGGGAGAGTAGTATTTATTAAGAGTCAACATGAGGCCAGACAAGGTGGCTCACACCTGTAATCCTAGCACCCTGGGAGGCCGAGGTGGGAGGATTGCTTTAGCTCAGGACGTCAAGACCAGCCTGAGCAAGAGCAAGACCCCCATCTATACTAAAAATAGAAAAATTAGCCGGGCATGGTGGCTGTAGTCCCAGCTACTCCGGAGGCTTAGGCAAGAGGATCACTTGAGCCCAGGAGTTTGAGGGTGCAGTGAGCTATGATGATGCCACTGCACTCTACGTGGGGTGACAGAGTGAGACCGTGTCAAAAAAAATAAAAGTCGACCATGAGTTAGACATTTTGCTATAATGACTGTTCCATGTGTAGTTACCATTAACCCTAATTTATACATGACAAAAACCAAAGTAGTAAAGTAACTTGTTTAAAGACACAGAGTCATTGGGAAACCTGGGGCTTGCAGCCAAGTCTGTTTATTTCCGAAGCAGCATGCTACAGTAAAACATGCAAAGATTTTGGAGTCACTAGATCTGGATTTGAATTATGGCTCCTACACCTGCTTTGTAACCCTGGACAAGTTATTAATCCTCCTGAGTCCCAGCTTCCTCATCTATGAAATGGGAATGATACTTGAAAGGGATGTCGTGAGAAATAAACTAGAAAATATGAATAAAGCAGCCATCACAGAGTCTAGCAATAGGAGGCAGTCATGAAATGTTGATTCCTTCTTTTTTCTTTGCATGAAGAGAAACCACCTTTGTGAAAATATTCAAAGGAACATGAGGGAACAAATGGAAACACCTGCAGGTTTCATCATTCCGTCCCCCAACTCCTCAAATAACTTCTGCTCAACTATTTGATCCAGGGTTTGGGGGAAAAGAAAAGTAAATGAAGGGAATGGAAAGAAAGAATGAAAAAAAACTGGGACCAGAAGAGGATGAATGAAGGACAGACAGAAGAGAAGAAAGAGTGGACAGAAAAGGTGAGAATCAAAACTACTAAAAAGGTGGAGATGTGACAAAATGTGCAGTTGGGTGGGGGCTCTACGGTCAGAAGGATTTAGATTTGGGTACAAGCTATACCCCCAAATCTGGGTAACCTTGGACAATATACTCAAATGCTTTGAGCCTCAGTTTTCTCAGCTATAAAATGGGATAATAATGTATTCCTCATAGGGTCATTGTGAGGGTCCAATAAGATACTATACAGTCCTGAACCCAATGCCTGGTGTACAGCAGGAACTCAATAAAGGGTAGGGTATGAGGACTAAGAATAGGAACCTAGAATCCCCTCCACTGCAGCTGAAACCTTGTCCTCTTCTTGGGTCATAGAGAGTAATCCTGGTTCACTGGATTAAGTGGGAGACAATCATTTTTCTGTGATTTTTTTTTTTAAGACTTTCCACCAGAATTCATTTCACTCCCAATCAACTTTCCAGCATTTTGGTTCCAACACTGGTTGCAGTCTGGGGAAGTGCAGTCTAGTTGGCAGGTAACTGAGCACTTCAGCTCAGCTGCAGTGCTGATCAGAAATGCAGTCCTGCCTCTGGGGGATTCCAATTGAAGACAGAATCTATTCTCCATGGGTGAGATTTCATTAAAGCTGGGTAGATTAGGTATAATGAAATCTCGCCCAGGGAAAATAGAGTTTGATTACTACTGGAACCCCCCTGAGCTAGGATCAAATTTCTGATCAGCCTTATTGCAAAGAATCACCTGGATGGTGGCTTCTTATGTGTGGGGGCTATCTGTCCATAAAATTGCATGCCCAGTTCTAACTTCTGTTAAATTAGGCAGCTTGATATTAATAACACCAAAATCTGTGCCATGGGATGCCAGAAACAGAACATACCTGGGGAGATGCTACAGCAGCACTAAGAAAGAAACTTTAAACTTCAGTTACATGACAAGGAAGTAGATTTTAAAAACATAATGGGCTCCACATGTACTCGCCATCAAATTGGTACTGACTGATTAACACTATGGTGCTCAAAGGGTGGTGGTGTTCACCAGGGATTTGGGGGCTTGGCGGGGGGGGGCGGGAAGACCTACATCTGAGGGATGTGGTGAGCATTGTGGAGGGGAAGGGCATACCTCTAACCCTTGCTAGGGAGAGGCAAAGATATAAAATGTAACCAAAATGTTAAAAAAAAACACACAAAACATTTATCGGGTGTGGGACAGGTGGGAGAGGGAGGAGGGGACGGTATTTACATACATAGTGAGTGCGAGGTGCACCGTCTGGGGATGGACACGCTTGAAGCTCTGACTCGAGGGGGGAGGGAAGGCAAGGGCAACGTACGTAACTTTAACGTTTGTACCCCCATAATACGCTGAAATAAAAAAAAATAATTCCTGTGAAATCATTTCTTCTCTTACAGTTAAAAGAAGAAACACATATGTGTCCAGAAAATACTGTTTGTACACTCCACAACCACATCTGAAATCATGCTGTATTGGTTTGGCAATTCTTCACAAATAGTTGTGCATTTGTTAGTTGTGGTTCCAGGTGACAGATAAAGCATAACAATTACCAACAAACAATGTATTTTAATTTCTAAAAAAGAGATTAGATTTTTTTCTCCTCCAACTGTGGAAGCATCTCCTTCTCACTTTTTAAAGCTGCATCTTTGCAAACAACATTACTTCTAAACTTTGCTCTGGTACAGTAAAGCTGGTGGTTTATACCAGCGAGAAAAGGAAACCACTTGAATAACAAGAGTTGAATTCATTACTAATTGGGAAATGAAGATTGTGACATGAATGTCTCATATGCTACAGTTTTGATTAACTTTGAGGAAACAAATAGAATCATATAATTTGATAACTGGAATCAACTTAAGTCATTTATTTCAAATTTATATTTGAGGAAAAACAAGTTCGTTTGAGAATGAAAGAAGCCAGTCTAAGAGATAATGGATTAAACCCATCCTTATGACTTGCCACCAAATTGACATTTGAAGCTGGAAAGGCTGTCTGTCCCTACCTGTCATGAATAAGAACCAGGTTCCATCTCAAAATGGACAGCTTTTACTATTTCACAATCCACACCAACATTTAGGGAGTTTGATGTTAACTAGAATTTCTATTGGTAAACCCTATTATTTAAAATACTTGCCATTGGCCGGGCGTGGTGGCTCATACCTGTAATCCTAGCACTCTGGGAGGCCGAGGTGGGAGGATCGCTCAAGGTCAGGAGTTCGAAACCAGCCTGAGCAAGAGTGAGACCCTGTCTCTACTAAAAATAGAAAGAAATTAATTGGCCAACTAAAAATATATAGAAAAAATTAGCCGGGCATGGTGGTAGTAGTCCCAGCTAGTCCCAGTAGTCCCTGTAGTCCCAGCTACTCCGGAGGTTGAGGCAGGAGGATCGCTTGAGCCCAGGAGATTGAGGTTGCTGTGAGCTAGGCTGACCCCATAGCACTCTAGCCCGGGCAACAGAGTGAGACTCTGTCTCAAAATAAATAAATAAATAAAAAATAAAATAAAATACTTTCCATTTACAAACAACTGGTAAAAGCAAAACTGGCAGTTTTTCTAAACAAAAGAGCCAGGTATACATCAAGTTAACTCCTACTTGACATAGCATGACCAAAGAATGGTGCCTGTGGGGTTATTCAAATACAATTACCAATGCTATATGCACATGGTTGATTTTTAAAGATCTGGATTACATAATGATATATTTAACAAAAAAAACCATCATAAATACATCATGACACTAAAATAAATATATTGATGGGATTTAATACTTTAAAATCATCTTTATGAATTTCAATTATCACTGTTTTCTATATGTATGAAAGCACCAGTTAGTAATAGTTGAATGCTAGATAGCTAGATAACAAGTTCATTGGAGTTTTATTCTCTGTTATAATATACTTTTTCCTTTTTTTATGCTGCTTCACATTGATCCAAAGGTTAGTTATCAAGTACTATAAACAATTAAGAATGAAATAGACCTTGCAAAAATCTCATATCACATCCAGACTTTTCCAAAATAAAAATGAACAGCTTTGTTCAAACCAATAGTAATGTGTTCAAACAGAGGCTAAAAATATCTAAGACTCATTATATGTGCATATAGTGTGGGAGAGACTCTGGTTTTATACTATCTTTTATCATGCTTGGAATTCATAGGACTTCTTGAATTTGTGCCTTGATATCTTTCATTGCTTTTGGAAGATTTACAGTTATATTCTTTCAAATAAAGTACTGTTTCTGCCTTAATATCTCTGTTCTCTTCTCTGAAAATCAAATTACATACCATATCCTCTCTCCTGAATTTTCTATCCTTTTGTTTCTCTGTGTTCTATTCTGTTTATTAATTCCTTTTTCCTGTTTATTAATTCTGTCTTCTGCTGTGTCTAATCTGTGGTTAAAGCCCTAATAGTATCCAGCCAGCAAGGGGGCCCTGCAATGATCATCACCATCTAGTATTCACACTCTTGATAGTCTCTCACAGTGGCTCATCTGTGTGACCAATAGAATATGGCAAAAGTGACATCGTGTCAACTTTCGAGGTTTGGTCACCAAAGGCCTTGCAGCTTCTGCTTTGCTTGCTTGGATTTCTAGTTCTGAGGAAAATCAGCCATCATGAGGATACTCAAGCAGTCCCCTGAAGAAGTCCACACTGAACAGAACAAACTTGCCATCCATATGAGTGAGCCACCTTCAGATGGCTCCAGTCCTACTTAAGTCTTTAGATGACTGGTCCCCAGACAAGATCTGATGGCAACCTCATGAGAGACCTCGAGCAAGAACTAGCCAAATTATATTCCTGAATTCCTGACTCACAGAAACTATGGGAAAGATTAAATGATTATTGCTGTTTTAAGTCACTAAGCCTTGGGGTGATGTGTAATGTGGCAAGAAAGAACCAACCCAACCACTCATTAAATTTTTAATTTCAGTTCTTGAATTCTTCACTTGGTTCATTTTGATAATTTCCAGTTCTCTTCTAAAATTTCCAGTGTCTTTTTTAAATCTCATTGAACATATTAAACATTTTTTTAAAAAGTCTATGTACTAAATTCATTATGGGGGGCTCCATGTTTCCATCATCTGTTATTTTTATTGTTTTTTTCATGCACACTATCTTATCTCCTCATGATCCTAGTTATTACTAGTTGAGTAGTAGACATTGTATGAGAAAATTTATAGAAATAATTTGAGACTTTGATGACATTCTTTTTTGAGAGACACTTTGCTATTGGTAGGTTTAGAAATAAGCAATCTGAGATAATCTTGATCCAGTTTTAAGGATTAAAAATGGCTTATTGAGCTGCAGGCTCTGAGAGGGACAGTCTACTTAGAGTTCATTCTTATTCCTACTGGTAGCTATTCAGTGTCTCAATCCAAAGTATGGGGTATTTATTAGTTTCACCCCCAACTCTGGCAAGTTCTGGACTGCAAGTTTTATTACCCTGTTCTACAGTACACTCAAAAGCCCTGCTATGTCTCTCCACTTCTCAGCAACCTCTTTCAGGATCAGTAGACATCTGAGTGGAAAAGTGGCCCCAAATGGTAGGTTCATCTCTCCATTTCTACTTCATTTTTCATATCTTTCTCATAATGCTGCCTTATTAGATCTCTCACATCTGTAAGCAATTCCTCTTAGTGTATTTTGTCCAGCTTTTATTATTCTCAGTGGGAAGGTTGGTCTAAACTCTGACCATTACAAAAAAGTAGAAGTTTTTTATATTGTTTTATTAGCTAATTGAGAATTACAGTCACCTTAGAAAATAAAAGACCATGTGTATATGTTTTACTAAGGGTCTATATAGCATAACTTCTCCAAAACTACTCTGACACTATAGGAACCAGCATTCTTTATATGAAGTTGTGAAGAACTGCCAACCCACTCATTTGTGACAAGTCAGTTGGTCACAGCAAAATGTGAAAAACTCATATTGATAGAAACAAATAATTTCTACAGAGAATGTCAAGCAAATTCCTGCAAGTACAGATCACTAGACAAGCAGACCATTGCTCCTCACATTTAGTCTTTGGAAAAAGACACAGACTCTAGATCTGTGGAAAACCAGTGGCCATTATATAATGACCTTCTTTGTCATTTTTTACTGTGTTTTGATTTAAAGTTTGTTTTATCTGATGTAATTATAGCTATTTCTGCTTGACTTTGATTTCTGTTTGCATGGAATATCTTTTTCCACCCTTTTATTTTCAGTCTATATGTGTCTTTATGGGTAAGTCAAGTTTCTTATAAGCAGCATATATTTGAATCATGCTCTTTTCTTCTGCTAATCTGTA
>VBSM01001124.1:27972253-28003575 GCA_008086735.1 Cheirogaleus medius
CCTGCTAGGGCTTATTTTATGGGTAGGTCTTATTTTCGGGGAAACATGGTATGATGATGCCACTGCACTCTAGCCAGGGTGACAGAGCAAGACTCTTGTCTCCAAAAAAACTAAAAACAAAAAAAAAATAGGGAGATCTTTCTAGACTTGAAATGTAACTAAGTGTAAACACCAGATTTCAAAGACTTATTTGAATAAAGAATTTAAACTATATCATTAATATTATTTTATTTTTAAAATACTGATTATATGCTGAAATAACATTTTAGACATAAATGATTTTATATTATTAAATTTAATATCACCTGTTTCTTTTTACTTTTTTAAATGTGGCTTCTAGAAAACTTAAAATTACATATGTTTCTCACAATATATTTTTTTGGACAGCCCTATTCTAGAACATTTAAGTTGCATTGAGAGAAGTGCTTCATTGAATTAAATCCTACAGCCCTCAAAGAGTTAATGCATCTCCCCAAAGTACTATTGGAGAGTAAGTAACTCAATCACAAGGGAACACAAAGCAAAATATGTCACAAACTACTAATCACATCATTAAATACAGTCTCCCTTGTTTCAGGGTGTAATCATTTATGAGAGCAAAGGGCTCAGGGATTTTCAAATCACAAAAAATTTCAAATATTCATTCAAGAAATCTTCTTGTCATCCCTGCTAAATCTGTCATGATCTAATGTGGATGCAATTTAGCACATGACATTTTTATCACAATTCACAAATGTACTCAACTGGCACTAATACACTGCACAGAGCCAGGAAAAGGGTGATCTTTGCTCAAAATAATGTGCTTAACTAATGGACCATCCCTTTTACCATTGGGGATGCCAGGGGTAATGAGAAGATACACATGAACTAACCAAAATTAAATATTCAACTAGCTAATTACATGGTTTACTTAAACTAAAAGATAAACAGATATATCTCTATTTATTATTGATTCTCAAAGCTCCTAACTTTTACTTATTCTTTTGTAGCAGTAAACTACTATAAGAAAATGAAAGTAATACAAAACAAACAGAAACAACACTTGCATACATCGAAACTTTACTTAAAGTCTATGGTCAATAATTTAGAAAAACATTTACAATTTAAATGATCAACTTTTTGAATGTGTAAGTTTAGAATGAAAAATGGTCTGTTTTGCTTAAGATGATACCCATCCCTTCTATTCCTACAACGTCTTGTAGCATTGCATTTTTTTTTCTTTAGTTTTGCTATAAGTCTATACTTATAGACTTATCTCAATATATTTGATATAAAAATGTCAAGTTTCAAAATTCATAATTCAGGAACTAAATAATTTTACTTCTTTTTGAGCTCCTATGGAATTTTAAAGAAGTATTATATTATATTTTTAATGTCTGCCTCTACTTCTGCAATATTATTATCTACTAGCTTTAAAGGTAGTTAAGATAAAAAGAAATTTCAATTCAAGGAATTCCCAAGCACAGGGGGAAATTCCTTAGTTTTGATTGGTAGGACTGTGGCAATTATGCACCTAAGTTCCAGCACTAGAAAAATGCTCTAAAGGGAAACTTAACTGCAAGTGAAATGACTTCTTCCTGGAGAAATAACATTATGTGTTAATAATGTCCAGTATTTTAGTAGTCTCCCACCTACCTCACCCAAAGCTGTAAATAAGGGATATGCCTTAAATGTGTAAAAAACAGAATATTTTATAAAATTTACAATCAACTTTGCTGGAAAGCATACATATCACAATAGGAGGGATTACTATACATAAGTGTGTCCATTAACAAAATTACTTTGCAATTCCTCTTTCTATAATTTTGGAAGTGCTTTCATATCCTAAAATACCAGTCAATGCACACGAACATGGCAAAACTCCACATATCAGATTACAGCTACAAAAATATTGTATTTTAAAATGAAACGGAACACGAGCTCAGAACCAAGCAGATCCTAAAGACAGAGTGTACAAAACAGGAACAAGCAGGCCCTTTGGAAAGATAAGAAAAACATCAAAATCATCTCAAATACTTCCAGCTTATTAAATATATTTCTGTCAAGGGAAAGTAGATTTAATTTCCTAGTATAATTCAGACTTTCTCCCAACTCAGACTTTCTCAGGACTGTTGTGAGGACTGTAAAGCAGTACAATCACTTTGGAAAACTGACAATTTCTCATAAAATTGAACAAATAATCTACTACTCTAGAGAAGTGTAACCTCACACAAGAATGTTTCCAGGAGTGTTGTGAAGATTAAATACGATCGGGAACATGAAAGAGGCTGACACAGGGTTGTGAGTACGGGAGGAGCTCACTAAATGATATGTTCAATCTCCTTTCACATTTTTGGACATAACGGAAGGAGTCCAGGATTTCAATAGTGCAGCCCTAGGTTTCTGTCCTGGCTCTATTTATTACTCATCCATTTTATTCATGCGTTCAACCTTCTTGAGACCTACTCTGTGCCAACCGCTCTTCTAGATGTTCAGGATATTGTACTAGATGTGATGGTCCAAGTCTTTACTCTCAGGGGTTGACATTCTAGTGCCTTGGGCAAGATGTTTAACTTTTCTGAACCTCAGTTGCTGCCGTCAAAATTCAATTCCATTCGGCACCTTTGACGTGCTGGGTAGTGTCCTAAGATTGGGAGCACAAGAACTACTATAAAACCTGTATTCACCAGTCCTTTACAAGTCTAAACAAGCAGCAGACATGTAAGCAGGCTGAAGGTGCTGTGAGAGGTAAGGACCCAGTGCCATGGGCAGCACCAAAGCCAGTCCTGAGTAGAAGGAGACTGGTCGCAGGAGTGCCAGAGAAGGCTTCCTAGAGGAAGGGCACTTAAGTGCAATCTGCAGATTAAACCAGGCCAAAGATCCTCACAAACTCATATTATTAGTAAGGTGAAATGAGAATATAGTTGTGAAAGCACTAATCAATCAGTCCATAAAGTCCTTTATCATATAAAGCAACGCTATTCCATTTTAAGGGCCGTAGTACTGTGTTCCCCCGAAAATAAGACAGGGTCTTATATTTATTTTTCCTCAAGAAGACACCCTAGGGCTTATTGTCAGGGGATGTGTTATTTTTTTTAAGTATGGTACAACAATCTACATTTATTCAAATATAGTTAAGTCGTCTTCTTCTGGAACATCATCATAACTCTCCAAACCTCAAAGTCTATCCTGAATTTCTTGCGACTCTATTTCCTTTAGAACCATTGGCCCCAATCTCTCATGTCGAGCGATAGAGCTCTCATGGGGCAGACGAGAAGGGCTGCTCGTCTTCTTTACCGCTCCACAACGAAATGCATGGGTTGTGCAGATCCGCTGCGTAGCCACGCCCATCACTAGGTCTTATTTTCAGGGTAGAGCTTATTTTGCGCAAATGCTTAGAAATCCTGCTAGGGCTTATTTTATGGGCAGGTCTTACTTTCGGGGTATTAAACTGGAAAAGCATTGCATGGTTCTGAATCCAGTTTATACTGTCTTGGACAATATGTTGTCTTCCTAACACATGTGCTTAATCTGGACTTTCCACATTTGTTTCCTCAGTCTCAGCGCTTCTAACTTTCTGCCTGAAGAAACTGGGTAATTGAATAAATTGTTTTTAATCATATGGGACCAATTCTGACTTCTAGTCAAGTTTCTGGGATTTGCTAAATTCACAGTCTGTGGAGTGGCTCTGTGGTAGGCCACGCTGGCCTCAGATCATGAAACAGGCCTTCAAAACAACCAAGTTCTTGTTATTCTGGAACCCACCAAGCACTTAATAATTTTTTTTAAATTTAATTGAAAAGCTCTGTTTATGAGACTTGAATATAGTTTATACCATAAATAGCCAGAACTATAGAGCAGTACAGGAAACACCAGCTCTGCTGGAAGACTTTTGATCTGCATTCGCTGTTTTATTTTATACGCTACACAAACGTCTGAAAAAAAATGAAAGTAGGAAGTGGGACTGGGGACAAGGGCTTAGAAAATTACTCTGTACAAATACTGTGGCATTAAAATAAACTTGGATGAAGGATGTCATTAGAGAAATACAGACTACATTCAGCACATCCTCGTCGCATGGTGTGCACTCAGGCCGACTGAAGGCCTTCCTGATTGCATCAGCAATTATGATGACAGCCACTCCAACCACATGAACCTTGACCCATTTAAGTAGATTTTGAGAAAATGTTTAAAGCACTTCATTCTCCTCTTGGGAAGTTGCAATAATTGTTAAATAGAGCAATACTATTAATGGCAAGGGTTTATGCGAATGTTACACTCTATCTTCAGAAACATCTGCATTATAGTCAGATGTCAGAGATATTTCCTGGGTTGTCAGAAGAGAGTGGTTGTGATATAGAGATGGCCCTTCCAAAAATAATGACAAGTATATACCCAGGACGAAGTCATTGGTGTATCTAATAAAAGTGGATATGGAGCCCTCTCCATCCCGGGTATGCTCAAGCGCCCTCTCATGTGAATGGGTAGAATGTGTCTGGTGAAGTAAGAATGAGAGATTTCTTTGTTCCTTGAAGGGACAAGCTGACCAACAATAGGAGGCAGCTGCCTGGGTGCCCAAGGCATCTGGGTTAAGGCCATCAACCTCTCAGCCCTGGCACCAATGCCTTCACACTGTAGGCAACCAACCATTTGACCTCAGAGTTCTAACTATGCCCTGGAAGGATCTCACAAGGACCCCTTGGGCTCAAACCAATGCATTAGCAACAGTTTTTTCATCACTGCATAAAATCCATGTTTTAAATCAGTGGAAATGGCAGAGGAATGGGCAATGACCATAGGAAGTAGCAAGAGAGAAAGCAACTTGTTCTTGGGTGGGAAGAACCCAAGGATACGAATTGGAGAAAGTTCTGGAGAGAGAAAGACTGGTGAGGGGACTTGGCTTAGAGTCAGACAAGGCACTAAATTTTGGAAGGAAGTTAGGAAAGAAAGGAAGAAGGGAGAGAGGGAGGAAGTTGGCTAGTTCTAGGATTTCTCCAGCTTCCAGGTCTCCTCTGGGAGACACAGTCAGATCTTTTTTCCAGTGAGGAAGGGGGACTGCAGAAATACCATCCAAACCATGGTGCACTTAACAAATATTTATTCAGCACCTAACTGCCCCTATCATTATTGCTGGTGCTGCGGATTCAGTAGTGAACAAACAGAAACTGAAGGTCTAAAGCAATCTGATAACTAGGGTCGTCTACTAATGAGGGAGGTCTGAGTTCATCCCGTTTACCCCAAACAGAATGCCCTCACCTATTTCCTTGAGAGATATGATTTTATAATAACTGCCTTCAAATGTTAAGTTTCCTTTACCTCCCTAGTAGATGACGATCCCTTTGAGGTCAGGGACTGTATCTTGTTTTTTTCTTACTTACTCTTTTAATGCACAGAAAGAAACTTAGTCCCTGGCCATAGTCAGCATTTAATAAAAGTGTAGTTAATATTCGGTGAGTATCTTCTGAGGAAAACTGTCCCTGTGGAGTGCAGCAACAGATGAGCACCTGTGATCTACCGCTGTGGTGTCAGTAACTGAACCAGGGATGGGCCCTGCTTCCCTATTTACCAGAGGTAGTTTAGCAGGCTGAACTCAGCCAGCCTGGATGGTTCCAGGTGTGCAGATCTTTCCTCACCTGCACTGTGTAAACTCCTTTAAGGCGTTCCTTCTAACAGAATCACCTTAGCTTTGGCTTGAACTTTGTCCTGTTTCCTGGAATCTCGTACTCAACAGTCCTTTAGGCCAATCAAAAACTGCTCCTGGGTGGGCAAGTGAGATCCAGCCAGGAGTTTGGGGCATTCTTTCCCACTCAGCCAAGGTATGTCTCATGTTCCTTCTCAACACATCACACCAGGCAACTGCAACAAACATGGCTGGCACCAGAAACGACACCTCACGGTAGTCGGATGAATCCAGTCTACTCCTAGAAGTGGTAATGATTGCTGACTTGGGTGGCACTGGGGACTGGGTGTTATTTGTCACTCCCACTGACTTGGAGTAGGGGATTCCCTCAGATCCTAAGGCAGCAGTGCCCAGTAGAAATACAATGCCAGCCACATATGTAATTTTGAATTTTCTAGTAGCCACATAAAAAGGAAAAGAGAAATTAATTTTAATAATGCATCTTATTGAGTATAATGATGCAAAATATTATCATTTCAACATGACATCAATGTAAAAAATTATTAATGAGATGTTTTACATCCTTTCCTCCATACGAGTCTTTAAAATCCAGTATGTATTTTGAACTTGGAGCACATCCCAATTCTAACTAGCCACATCTCAAGTTCTCCACAGCCCCACGTGGAGACTGCACAGGACAGCACAGCTCCAAGGAGTTTAGCAATCTCTGAGGACACTTTGGGGTGACTGTTCCAAAACAAACCTTTTTGCATAAAGATCAATGTAGGAAAAACAAAATATGTTTACTAATTAATAGCTCTAATAAATCCTAGGTGGGAAAATGTTTATTCTCGCAGCATAGAGATTACTTTGTTTTAACAAAACAATGCTAATGAGAAGAGTTTTGCTCCTTTTTAACCATCCAGATATTAAAATCTTAATATCTGGACACACTGGAGAAGTGGCAAGGCTGAGGAAGTTTTTGATGATCACACTACAAAGCTAAGATGCTTCTCTCTGCTGGGGCTTCTGCCCTGACTGAAGAATAATTTCTTGGGTTGGCCTGCTGATTTTTTCCTGGTCTTTGTTTACAGTGTGACAAGAGCCCTGTAATGAGGCACAGAAATAGACTACATCTTGGTTTCCAACGTGTGGGCCTGAAGTTTTTATCAGTCTGCTTGGACACTACCAATTGTCCATTGACTGAACAATGTTTAATTTTCAGTTGAAACTATTTACTGACTGCTAATTATGAGGCAAGCCCTGTTTCAGGAGCTGCAATTTGCCTACCACATATTTGTAACTATTTTCCAAATATACACAGAAGATAGTATAATGAGTAAACTAAAAATTCATATAAAAACATTCATGAATTCCGAGTAACTGTCTCCTTTTTTGCATTTTCCCACAGTGAATGGGATCTAAAAAGTACATGTGAAGATTCTGGAAGTTGCTTGATGCTAAAGTCTGGTCTTTGAGCGTCATATATCACTATTTATGAGGTTGGTGACCATGAGATCACTGTTTTGCTCTCCCTCGAGTGGTGTGAGCAGTATGGCTTGCTGTCAGCCAGGATTCTCCTAAGACCAGGGCCTCCCAGTGCTTGTTATTGAGTTAATGGTCTCTTGTTAAGAAGCACTGGGTTTTAGAACCGACTACATGCTGAGTTTAATTGCTAAATGTTAATACATTCAACACAGATGATTTCATTATATAAATGCACTGGCTACTTTGCAGTATTTCCTTAGGCATAATAGGCTTTTACCCTAAAAACCAAATCAATGTTAATCTGCAAAGCTGTCATTTTATATCCACTGCCAAGGAAAAAAGATAAAAAGAAAAAAAAAATCAAAGTGAGATAAAGTAAACCTTTATCAAGGAACTGGACCAAAACAATGATCAAACCAGCTCTCTCCATCCCTTTGGGGCAATCTGATTTGTAAGCTGAGGTTTCAAAGTATATTTTATTTAATTGCTGAGGGCAACAGAACAGTAGGAGTTTTCGAGCTAAGCTCTTTATGGTGTGCTGGCCTGCTCTGCTTCTGGGGAAAACTGAACAGACAGTCTTTTAAAGTTAGTGTTTTGTAGCTAGTCTAATAACCCCACCAGCTCTAATTCCTTTCAATTGCATCAAGAGTAAACAGGTAAGAAAGAACAAAAAGCTGCCCTGGTCAAGTGAAAAGTATTCAAGTTTCAAAGCTGGCTGGTAGACAGTAGTCAGCAAAATCCTCCTGTTATTTCCAAGCAAACACAAGGCAGAGAAACGTTTTTTTTTTATACCTTTTATAAACAATCTGTGTTTAAACAAGCCATACACAATGCTTTCTATCCAGTCTCTAAAAGCTGGCCATTGTTACGTGTTTAATTACACTCCGAAATCCTAAAGAATAAAAACAGCCAGCTAGGCAGTGACTGATCTGCACATCTTGGCTGGAGATGTGAGCCTAAAGCAAACCTGCCCGGCCCTGGTTCCCAAACGCCTGTGGTCGGAAAGCGTGCCTGAGGCTTGCGGGTAGCCCAACTCCACCCGCTGGAGAGTGGCAGGGAGTACGCAGCACACACCAGTTGCATTCATGAGGAAACAATCTTCCTGCCTACCCAGCACTATATTTAGAGCCATCTCTTGGCAATGTAAACTTATATTTCTGGGCTTTCTGCCACTCAGACAGAAAAAAAAAAAAGGACAAGAAAAACTGGTTTGGTTCCAGTGTTGAGCCCAAACAACAAAAGTTAAACGTGGCCTTCCCCATTGAAGCACTTCTGTGTCAAACATCACTCTTTCTTCAAAAGCAGTAAACACTGGATGTGGCTCTGAAAAATGCTTCTCCCCCCACCCCCAATTTTAATGAGAAAAACGTGTCCCAGTCTCTAAGGGGACATGTTGTGAAGAAGGAAACAATGAAGAAAATTTCTCTGAAAAGGAAAGAATGTTTTGAAAAATTTAAAGTAATATCTATGGTCCATGCTGGGGCCTCTCGACCTCCACAAACATGTGGTGACCCCTGAGAAAAGTTAAAGCCCAAAGCCAGTTGCAGAGTTGGTGGAAAAAGAACAGGCAGTGCTAGATCACCAGGCCTCTCTGACCCTCAGATGCAGACTCTGTGAGAGACACTCTCTAGCATTTTGCTGTTTTGTCACGAGAACATCTAGCGTTTGGGAATATTAGGGCTCTTTACCAAGAGGAGAAGTGACAAGGGCAGAGACCTTAATACATATACCCTGAGCAAACAGCTGCCCGTCTTACTCACATTGGCTCCAAACTGTGTGCAATGCCACCCTGTTACCAGAAATGAGCAAAACAAATGTCCCTCCTGTCCCCTCCCAAACCTAAAGGGCCTTTCCTGACATTTTTCTTCCAGGGTTTTTTCTGACAAGCGTATTTTCTGAACTAATTTTAACATTTCTTTTATTTCAGTATCCTGTCATGGTGCTGACCGCTTAGCAATGGAGAACACTAGCAGGAGCCAATATCTTCCGTAAAAGCAACATCAAGCAGGACGGTCATTTAGTGGTCTGGATAAGTATTTCCTACACGTTGGTACATGCAGTCACCTCTAACTAGTTTAGCAAGTATAGAAAAGGAAAGAACAAAAATATCTGCAGCCTGTTGCCATTTTACCATGCTAAAATTATAACAAAAAATTAAAAGTATTAAAATTTTTTAAAAGCCCTCCACAAGTCTCTTAGGAATATTTAACAAGTCCAAGTGCAGTGGCTCATGCCTGCAATCCCAGCATGCTGGGAGGCCAAGGCAGGAGGATCATTTGAGGTCAGGAGTTTGAGACCAGCTTGAGCAAGAGCAAGACCCCATCTCTACAAAAAACAGAAAAATTAGCCAGGCGTGGTGGCATGCACCTGTAGTACCAGCTACTCAGGAGGCTGAGGCAGGAGGATTACTTAAGCCTAGGAGTTTGAGGTTGCAGTGAGCTATGCTGACACCACTGCACTCGAGCCCGGGCAACAGAATGAGACCCTGTCTCCTGTCTCCAAAACAAACAAACAAACAAACAAACAAGCAAAACCCTAAATGATATGTGTGTGTATAAATCAATATCACTTGACATGAAATATTAACACTTGTGAAAGTTCCAGAATAGCTCTATATAATACCTATTCCAGTTTGGGATTTCATAAACAGATAAATAAATGCAAAAGTAAATTGACTTCCTACCAAACAACAACAACAAAAAACCATTCCTAGTATTCAAGCCATAAAAACTGTTCACAAGTCCTCCTCTTTCTAGGCCTAGGGTGGGATTGTAAGCCCCACTCCCTTGAAGGTAGGCATGACCACATGGTCTGCTTGGGTCGGTGGAATGTGAGTGGAAGTGACGTGTCACTTCTCTTTTGCTGGTGCTCAGTCCTCTGCCTTCTCTTCCTCTTCACATTTACCTGAGTCCTAGCTGGACATGAAGCATAAGCCAGAAATATACCTTTGTTGTTTAACTCCACTGAGATTTTGAGGCTGCTTGTCACCACAGCAAACCTAGCCTAATCTGACCAATACAGTAAATTAATAAAAAATTAACAATAATCAGTAGAAGATAATCATGTAAAAGTCCATCACAGGTTCTGGTACCAAGAAGGCACTCAGTCAAGCTGCTCCTTTCATGGTGTCCCTATCCCACCACAGTTTAGGATTTGCATCCACTAAACTTCCAGGACATCACCTAGCAACTCTACCAAAACCCAAGCAAATAAAACACCCAAGAAAGAACAGAACAGAATAGGTCCAGCTAAGCAAAACATACATGACTGCTGAGAAACACAGTGTTTCCCAGTATCTGTAGATCTGCGGTTCTCAACACTGAGTGCCCATTCAGGCCCAATCCGAAAGATCCAGATAACTCCGTTCCAGGCCAAATCCAGGCATTGGCACCACTTCCCTGTCTTCCCTGATGACTTCAATGCGGAGCCAGGCTTGAGAACCACAGCTTTACCATTTTCCAAAACTCGGTCCTGGGGTAGCATGTATTTCAGGAAAAAAAGAAATGCATAAACAACAGTACCCCGTGTTGTAGCTAAATGTAGCTGAAGAGGTATTAATATATTCTATGTCATCATCAGGGCCCCTCAAAGAGGGGCTCCAGCAGAAACCCAAGTCTCTTGGATACCAAGAAAGAAATATTCAAGGGCTTGTATCTCACAACCTCTAGGAACAACCAAAGTCCCTTAGCACCCAGTTATCTGAGCATATGAGTTTCCACTATAATGGAGATGTTATTTATCATTCATTTACTGCTTATTATGCACCAGAAATAGTAATAGGTATACGACAGTGGTCTTAGAAATTATAATGGAGTTGAAAGATTCCTACCACCTAGTATTTACTGTTATACTTTTTGTTGTTATTTTAGAATATACTCTTTCTACTTATATTTTTAAAAGTTAACTGTAAAACAGCTTCAGGCAGGTCCTTCAGGAGGTATTACAGAAGAAGACATGGTTACAATAGGTGATGACAGCTCCACATGTATGACTGCCCCTTGAAGACCTTCCAGAGGGACAAGATGTGGGGGTAGAAGACAGTGATACTGATGATCACGATCCTCTGTAGGTATAGGCTAATGTGTGTGTTTGTGTCTTACTTTTTAACAGAAAAAGTTTAAAAAGTAAAAAACTAAAAAACAAAATAGAAAAAAGCTTATAGAATAAGGATATACAGAAAACATTTTTGTACAGCTGTACAATGTGTTTGTGTTTTAATCTAAGTGGTATTGCAAAAGAGTCAACAAGTTAAAATGATTTAAAAGTTTATAAAGTAAAAGGATATAGTAAGCTAAGGTTAATCTATTATTGAAGAAGGAAAAACATGTTTTTGTAAATTTAGTGTAGCCTAAGTGCACAGTGTTTATGGACTCTACAGTAGTACACAGTAAAGTCCCAGGCCTTCACATTCACGCACCCCTCACTCACTGACTCACCCAGAGCAGCGTCCAGTCCTGCAAGCTCCATTCATGGTAAGTGCCCTGTACAAGTGTGCCACTTTGTATCTTTTATTCTGCATTTTTACTGTACCTTTTCTATGTTTAGATATGTTTAGATACACAAATACTCATATTTTGTTACAGTTGCTGACAGTATTCAGTACAGTAACATGCTGTAAAGGAGCAATAGGCTACACCATGTAACCTAGGTATGTAGTAAGCAATACTAAGTTTGTGTAAGTATACTCTAATGTTCCCCCAGCGACGAAGTCGCCTAATGACACATTTCTCAGAATGTATCCCAGTCGTTAAGTGATGCACTTGGCTTTGTTCCTTTTGTTTGTTTGTTTTTTGTTTTAGAATGCTTTTGATTTCAATGGCTTTGTTTCTTATACCTGCAGCCAATTTGACAGATACTTTCTTTGTACAGACTTTGGCCTACTATGGTGCTGTATTATAGCTATGCCTTTAGAGCAACTGGTATCAATATCACGTCGTTTCAAATATATCTTCATTGTCATTTGAAGTATTGCCAGCCTCACACATAAAGGCTTTCCTTCAGTTCATTGTGGAGCAATTGCTCAGCTAGTCACCAAATTATCAGTTATCACAGGAACAGGCAAGCAGAGCAGAGCTGCATTAAAAGCCAGCTCTCAACCTGTTGAATTACTAAGCATAATTTTGGCCTTTATTCTACCTTCATTTAATAGATGAAGTGTGGGAAGCATACTTTCCACCAAAAGGCCTTTGTCAAGTGTCACACTTATTAAGCATTTGGAAAGAACCACAGGTCATTACACATCATCCAGTCTGAGGCAGCCATTTTGCTATCCCACTCATTATTTGCAAAACCCAACAACGGCTTTGTAGATCTGCTCTGCAACTCAGTTTCAAATATGAGAAAAGGCAGCAAAATATAATGATTCATTTTAGGAGTTTGCAAGAAAATGACCGCAATTGCTAATAATAAAATAGCTAATACTTACTAGGGTCTTACTGTATGAAAGGTAATATATGCTAAGTGTTTTACATGTGCTATCTCATTTAAACTTCATAAAAACCATACAAGGTAGGCATCACCATATTTCATCAAATCTAAAGCACACATTTTAACATTTTTTAAATCAAGGTCCATCTTATAATCAATTAAGTTATATCACAGTTTAATTGGTAGCAATTTTTCTTTATGAATTACAGAGAAAATAATACTGTATCTTAAAATCCATGCTGCCTTAGGCTGGGTGCGGTGGCTCACACCTGTAATCCTTGCAGTCTGGGAAGCCGAGGCGGGAGGATCGCTCAAGGTTAGGAGTTCGAAACCAGCCTGAGCAAAAGCAAGACCCCGTCTCTACTAAAAAATAGAAAGAAATTAATTGGCCAACTAAAAATATATAGAAAAAATTAGCCGGGCATGGTGGCACATGCCTGTAGTCCCAGCTACTCGGGAGGCTGAGGCAGGAGGATTGCTTGAGCCCAGGAGTTGGAGGTTGCTGTGAGCTAGGCTGATGCCATGGCACTCTAGCCAGGACAACAGAGTGAGACTCTGTCTCAAAAAGAAAGAAAAAAAAAATCCATGCTGCCTTAGATGCAATAAATTATGGTAGTATTATCCCCATTTTACAGATGAAGAAACTAAGGCTTAGAGAATTTGAATAACTTGCCCAAGATCACACAGCAAGTAAATGGCAGAGCAAGCATACAATCCCAGGTTTTCCTGATTCCAAAGTTCATACTCGAAACTTGTATGCTATACTGCTTCCTACCACATAGAAACAATAGACTTAAAAAACATTCATCCATTCAGCACTTAGCATCTACTATGAGTTAGTCACCACCACTCTAGGAATGCCAGGGGTACAAAGATGAGTAAGACAGATTTAATGTGACTAATGAGGGACTATAGGTATCTGAGCAATTAACTAGAATGTTCAGCTTCACAGACTTTTGATTGACCCTAGAGTAACATCATATTTAAACTTGAGCTTTCTTTTCAGGATATGTTTTTTCCCCACAAAAGGCTATTTTTTTTTTCAATAGCAAAATATCTCACTCCTACACACCAGCATTAGACTGGGTGAGTAGTATTCAAATGAACATTTTGGTATGGCAGACAGACTCTAAGATGGTCCCCAATGATATCGCCTCCTACTATCCACACTCTTGTGTAATATCCTCCCAGGAGCATGGCGTGATCTGTGACTTGGCTGTAACCAACAGGGGATGACAAAGGTGATGGGATGTTACTTCCATGATTAAGCTACGTAAGACTGGGGTTCCGTCTTGCTAGCAGACTCTCTATCTTGCTGGCTTTGATGAAGCAAGTTGCTGGGGTGGGGAGGCCCACATGGCAAGAAATTGAGGGCTGCCTATGGCCAGCAGCAGCTAAGAATCAAGGCCCTCAACAACCCAAAGGGAAGTGAATCCTGCCAACAACCACATCAGTGAGCTTAGGAGAGGGTCCCTCCCCAAGTGAGCTTCCAGGTGATATCCCAGCCCTGGCTGACACTTTAAATCAGCCTCATGATTAAGACCCTGAGAAGTTGCCCAGCTAAATGGTGCCCAGATTCCTGACCCACAGAAACTGTGGGATAATATGTATGTGTTGCTTTAAGCTGCTAAAATTGTAGTAATTTGTTATACAACAATAGATAACACATTTGGTGCTATGGTTTGAATGTATGGGTTCCTCCAAAATTCATATGTTGGAACCTAAAACCTAAAGTAATATTAATAGTATTAAGAAGGTAGGGCCTTTATGGGGTGATTAGTGAGGCTGAGCCCTCCTGGATGGGATTAGTAACCTTATAAAAGGACTGGAGGGAACTAGATAGGCCCTTTTGCCCTTCCACGTTTCCATCATGTGAAAACAGCAACAATGCACCACCTTGGAAGCAGAGAGCAGCCCTCACCAGACACCGAATGCTGCTGGTACTTTGATCTTGGACTTCTCAGTCTCCAGAACTGTGAGAAATAAATTTCTGTTCTCAGTCTCAGGTATTTTGTTACAGTATCAGGGACTAGGACAATTGATTAAAAGGTAAATTTATTTGTGTCATGGACCTTTGTGGTGGCCTGAAATAATTGATACTAAAAATTCTAATTGTGAATTTAATCTCTTGGGGGTTGGGGCCATAATCCCAAAAGATACAATCCTGAACACTATTATTCCAAATGTTGAAACCCCAAAAGATCAAAACCATTAAAGTCTAAAATCCTGAAAACCACAATCCTGAAAGATCAAAATCCTGAAAATATAATTCTGGGAAACATAACTATTAAAAATTCTTTAAAAGATATTTGTTTATATTTTTAAAAGAGGATTTATTTGAGAAACATATAAAAAACATGACAGAACACTTCATAGGCCACATTACACAACAGGCAATAATGATGTATGTTCTTTTGCAAGCATAAACACTCAGGTATACTAACAACAGTCATGCAGTATAACAGTTAAAAGCAGACAAAGCATAAAGAAATAGGTCAAAAAGCAAAATGTATAAACACATAACACTACGGTTGGTAACTGCGTGCACCCAGCTTTATAACTGCAGTCATCTGAAATACCGTGATGGACAACCTAAGTCTTTTGATGAGATTGATCAAAAACCACGGTGGGTCACCACCACATATGCAGTTGCCCGAAGAGCCGAGGTCTCAAGAAATTTTATCTTTCACAAATGCAGGTGTACCAAAAGACATCATTTCATTTTCTGAGGAACTCTCAATGTTTTTACATACACACACAATGCTTACACAGGTCAATGTTGTGATAATGCCCTGTTGTGGAGTCAAATTTGCAAAAAAATGTATAAAACAAACGAGAACTCTGTAAAAGTCTCTATGCAATTTATATCTCCAGTGTTGGAAATGATGCAAAGATGAAATACATAGCATAGCAAATTACTGCTAAGTGTGAAGGAGCAGAAGTCATACATGATTGAATAATTTGGCAAGGGAGAGTTTGGCATTTTTCGCCTGCAGTTTCACTTCTTCCATGATCTTCCAAACACTCACTGTACTTGTATTTGGATAATAGTTGCGGTCTACAAATTTTCTAAGTATATGCTGTCCATTTGAAAGTCTGGTTATTGCTTGGCCATTGTAATTAAGTGATTTCCTGCTTTTCCAGTACGAATAATAATTAGCTTTTAAATTTTTATCTTTCACCATTAAATAGCCTTGGACACTTATCACAGCCTTTTTGCAAAAGAACAATTTCACAGATCTCTCTCATTGTGTTGTAAGAAATACAGTAAGAAGTAATGATATTTGGCTTCTCCAATACCAAATATGTATTAGTCAGGGTTCTCCAGGGAAAACAGAAGCAATAGGATAAGTATATGGATATATGAGAGGGGATTTATTAGGGCAATTGGGTCACAGGATTTTGGTGGCTGAGAAGTCCCACAACAGGCTGTCTGCAAACTGGAGACCCTGGGATGCTAGGGGCATGGCTCAGTCCAAGTCCAAAGGCCTCAGAACCAGGAAAGCCAATAGGGTAATTCTCAGTCTGAAGCTGAAAGCCTCAGCACCTGGGGGCTGCTGGTATAAGTCCTAGAGTCCAAAGGCTGGCGAGCCTGGAGTTCTGATGTCTGAGAAAGCAGAAGAAAAGTCTGTCCCAGCTCTCACAGAGAGACCAATTTGCCTTCTGTATTTGTTCTCTCTGGGTCCCCAGCAGAGTGGATGGTGCCCACCAACAGTGAGGGCAGACCTTCCTCACCTGGTTCACTCAGACTCACCCACTGATCTCGTCTGGAAGTACCCTCACAGACACACCCCAAACAATCCTTTACCACTTTTCTAGGTATTCCATAATCTAGTAAATTGACACTTAAAATTAAGTCCACAAGTCCAGCCCTTGTCAACTTGGCCCCCATGTGCATCTCCTTAAACTATAATTGATTTCCTAATAAAGACAATAACAAGGTACTAATTCCACCTAACATGATGCAACCAACATGACACAACTATCCTGCATACAACCAAAAATACACCAGTCCTTTCCCCAGAAAGGACTTCAGGATTTCAACATTTGGGATTTTTAATCCATTGGGATTGTGATTTTGGGGATTTCAGACTTTAAGGATTTTGATCTTTTGAGATTTTGACATTTGGGATTGTGTCTTTTGGTATTATGATTGGCACATATCTCTTCGTTAGATCATAAAAATAACAGCTACAATTTATTTAGCACACATTAAGAACCAGGTAGATTCTAGCATGTATTAGTGAAACTATGATAACATTTACCAAGTAAAAATTCATTAGTATAGTTACTGCACACATAAGAAATATTAAATAATTTCATTTAGTAGTTTTTAAAACTAGGTTAATCGACTTTACTCTTTCCTTGTCCAATGACTACTATTTCCCTTCTTTTGGAAAATGTATCTTTTCATTCTAGAATATGCTACTTCCCCTAATACCAATCATATTATTCTAGGTATTCCCTAATCCAGTAATTGACACCTAAAATTAAGTCCACAAGTCTACCCCTTGTCAACTTGGCACCCATGTGCATCTCCTTAAACTATAATTGATTTCCTAATAAAGACAATAACGTGGGTCTTGATCTTATATGACCCACTTCCCTGCTCACAGTGACTGATCCAGGGTTGGGCACCTCATCCAAGCTGAGCCAACAAGCATCCTTTCCAGGATTTTAACGTGGGACAGGAGAGAGTAATGGAAACCCAATTCAGTTCTAAAGCAGTGACAGTCAAGCATGAACTTCCAATGGCTACGTTCCCTGCTGTGTGCAGGAAGCCATTCTTCAGGAGGAAACAATGATACAGATACTCAGAAAGCAGCAGAGACAGGCAGGGAGAGTCTGATTTCTTCCAGTCACTGCCGCTATAGTTCCAAAGTCAGGCTGTACACACCCCTGCCCTTTCTCGGGGTCACAGAAGCCTTACTATAAACTCCCTTTGGGATCCAAGCAAGCATAAATTTAGCTTCAATTACCGCCAATCAAAAGAGACTTAGTTAATACGACAATTTCCTGATCCATGTTACTGATATTTTGAAATATTTGAGTCCTTCGTATTTCTTTAAAAATTGTTCAAAAACAACTGTTGTATTACTAATTAGACCACACCCAGCTGACTGCTGCATCACAGAATGTTAAAGTTAGAGGGACATTAGGGTTATCCAGTGTGACTCCCATTTACAAACCAGGAAACTATCCCACACAGAGGTTAAGCTACTTTCCAAGATAAAAGTCTATGTCAAAATTTCCTGAAGTTTGACTGACTTTCTACATCCATTCCAGTGAGTGCTGTCTATTATATAGCATTACTTCAAGGTTCCAGGAATTTGTAGAGGCTCACTTTAAAGAATTTGGCATTTGTTTTAAAGATCTCTCACAAATCTGTCATCTTTCAAAGATGTATAATTAGCCTGGCTAATTAAATAACCTATAATAATTAAGAACAGTTTATCTGATGTCACCCATAAAAGTGTTTATTGTTCATTCCCAATTCTAACCATACTGAGAAACACACAGGCACCAACATTAAAATTATCTAAAATAAAAGGAACTCTGTGTTTACTCATCTACACTCTTGTTTAGTTTAACTGTTTCCCTTCTAGACTGTGTAATATTTGCTAAACACATAAGAATAGTTAAAATTTACTATATAATCAGTAACACTGCCTCATTTTTATACTCATGTATAACTTTTAATCATAAACTTAATAATGCATATTAAAGAAAATATGAAAATACAGAAAAGCAGAAAGAAAACAATCACTTATATTTCATGTCTGAAATTGGTAGAAGCAATGACCTTGGATTATGTAATTCTTTGGCCAGTTTTTGTAAACGTATTAAGTTTTTATTATTTATTAATTATTAATATGCAAACTTATTATTAATAAGTTTACAAAAACTAAATCCAATACCCCAAAGAAATAGTCCTTAACATGTTAATTAATACCCCTAGGTATTCTCTTATAAGCACCATTACAAAGAAATGCTCTCACTTCCCTCTACTTAGCATTTTTTGCTGCTTTTAAAATTGCCCTCTCCTTGAAGCCCTCTAGAACCAGGGTCAAACTACTTTTCCTAGGAGTTCCTTTGCTTACAGTATACATTTTAAGACTACCTGGGTCTTCTAATCATCTTGAAATTTAGAAGAAACTAAACTAGCTTCCATGAGGTTTTCTTGGACAGTTTAGCTCACTTGAAATCTCCATAGCAACCCAAATGCACAGGTATTTTTGGAATAAATAAACCATGTCAAAGCAAGTAGAGATTGTGGCCCAAGGGCATGTGTGTTGCAACACAAGCTTTGAGTATAGATTGTATAGCAGCTGCAGGATAAAGTGAGGAGAAAACATTGTCTATGAGATGGTTTTCAGAAACATTTAACAAGATTGAAAACAAGAAGTGGGTAAGTGTGATTACTCAGATGTTAGAAGTGATGCTTTAATACTAAGAGACAAGCCTACGGTACAAAACCAACAGGAGATTTTTCCTTTCAGATTCCTTAAAAAATAAAGCTTTATACGGTATGTCCTTTAAGATATATACTTAAAAGGACATTCTCCTATATGTAAATCACCCTCAAGAAGAAATGAAAAGGCTAATCAGGAAAAATCAGCCTGTTCCACCATGAGTTGGGCACCATTAAATCACTATAATTCACATCTTTCTCAGCACTCCACATGAACACAAAAAGGTTTGTACTGACCAACAATAAATCATATTCTTTTAAATTTTTCCTTTCTGGGTGGAGGCCATGGGTTTGCTTTGAGACAACTACTGATTCTCGTTGGATCTCTCACATCAACGTAACACCTTTAATAGGAAGGCACGAGGCAGCAACTTGAGGCCCAGTTTTTCTTTCCAATTTTAACTGGACTATACCAAGGATGGAGTCAGAAAATAAAGGCACTCAGCACCACACACTACCCAACCCAGCTCCATCCAGCGGTATGCTGCAGTCAGCTCGTGCTGGCTCATGAAGGACTGCTGTTAACATCTCTCCCCAGCTCCATGTCACATTAGTAGCTTGAAATCGGCCCTATGGGAGGATTTACACCAGAGAAATCAGCCAGTGTTACAAAGGAAGACTTCATTTTTCTTCCTGCGAGCTAGTTGTTAAGCATTTACCTGAACACTACTGGTTTCATCCATTCATCCAACCATGCAACAAAGATTTACTGAAATCTAACGTGTGCTAGCTAACACCTTAGAGTCTTAGGGCTCTGAGACTATACAACATACAGTCTGTGCCATAAAATAACATACAGTTTTGTTTACTAAAACATGTGGACAGGCAAAAATCCCAGTATATGATTATCGTTCCCAGCTGAGTTAGATGGTCTGTGATGATTCTAAAGAACTCCATTCAATAGACAATGAAGTAGAACCTAGGAAAACTGCACTAGTTCTTGCTGGAAAGAATTAAGACTTATTGCTGAAACTTGTGATTTGGTGTTTCTGCGGAGGCCCACTTTCTTGGCTATTTTTAAATTAAACTTTTTATTTTGAGATAACTGTAGATTCACACTAAGTTGTAAGAAATAATATAGGGAGATCCCAAGTATCATTCACCAAGTTTCTCCCCATGGTAACATCTTGTAAAAACAATAGTACAATATTACAACCAGGATATGACATTGCTACAATCAAGAGAGAACATTTCTATCACAAGGACCCCTTATGGTGTCCTATTACAGCCACGGCCACTTACCTCCCACCTCCACCCCTCCTTATCTCCTGGCAACTACTAATCTGTTCTCCATCTCCGTTGTTTTGTCATCTCAAAAGTATCATATAAATTGAATCATACAGTATGCAACATTTGGGGATTGGTATTTTTTCGTTCAGCATAATTCACTAGCACTTCCTTTTTCACTGCTGAATGGTATCACACAGTATGGATGTACCACAGTTTGTTTAACCATTCATCCACTAAAGGACATCTGGCCAGTTTCCAGTGTTTGGCTAGTACAAATAAAACTGCTATAAACATTCATGTACAGGTTTTTGTGTGAACATACATCTTCATTTCTCTAAGATAAATGCCAGGAATGTAATTTCTGGGTCATGTGGTAGTTGCATGTTTAGGTTTTTAACCACTTCCGTACGAGTGTCGACTATAGTTGACAGCCACAGATGAACGCGCACAGCGACTTTAGCTGTCAGCCGTGATATGAAGGCGCACAGCCGAGCGTCGACTTTAGTCGACAGCCAAAAGCTTTTACTTTTATCTTTGCAGTTGCAGTGTGTACGTTCAGCTAATAAGTTACTACGAATCTGTGACCTTCTTAACAAGTCCTTAGTAGGAGTTATTATAGTTATTTTCCTAAAGCTGCCTGTAAAGTAAAACAAGCTTTCAGTGCTTTAAAGCTTTCCCCATCACACAAGAGCAAAACGGATTTGTCGTCAATGCACAGCACAAACTATCGTGCAGACTATGAGTGCCGGCTGTGGGCAAGGTTTCGCGACTGGTGAGCGCGGTACCTAAGTGGTTAAGAAAATGTTTTCTAGAGTAGCATCCTTGCCAGCATTAGCATTTGGCATGGTCATAATTTTTTATTTTAGCCATTTTAATAGATATGTAGTGATATCTCATTGTGGTTTTAATTTGCATTTCCCTGATGGCTAACAATGTTGAACATCTTTTTGTGTGCGTAATTGCTTTTTGTGTGCTTATTTGCTGTATATCCTCCTTTGGGAACTGTCTGTTCATATCTTTTATCCATTTTCTAAATGGATTGCTTTTTTACTATTGAGTTTTGAGAAACTTTATATATCCTAGATACTAGTCTTTTGCTGGATATATAGTTTGCAAATATTTTCTCCCACTTTGTAGTTTGTCTTTATATCTTAACAGGGTCTTTTGCAAAGTAAAAGTTTTTAATTTTGATGAAGTACAATTTACAATTTTTGTTTTAATGAACTGTGGGTTTGGTGTCAATTCTAAGACCACTTTGCCTAGCCCACAGATTTTTCTCCTATTTTTTTCTTTTAGTTTTATAATAATACATTTTATATTTTAAGTCCATGAGCCATTTCAAGTTAATTTTGTCTATGGATGTCCAATTACTCCACCGCCATTTGTTGTGAAAGGTTCTCTTTCTTGCATTGAATTTCTCTTACACCTTTGTCAAAAACCAGCTAGGCTTATTTGTATGTCTGTTTCTGGATTCTTTATTCTGTTCCATTTATCTATGTGTCTATCTCTCTACAAATAGCACACAGTCTGGATTACTGTAGCTATATAAGTCTTGAAATGTATTCCTCCCACTTTATTCTTCTTTTTCAAAATTGTTTTAACTATTCTACTTCCTTTGCCTTTCTATAAATTTTAGAATAACCTTGTCTATATCTACAAAATATCTTGCTGGGATTTTAACAGGAATTGCATTAGACCTCTATATCATTTCTGGAGAATTGACTATTATTATTACTATGTTGAATCTTCCAATCCATAAACATGGTATGTCCATCCATTTATTTAGATCTTTGATTTCTTTCATCAGTTTTGTAGTTTTTAGCATGTAAGTCACGTAAATATTTTGTTAGATTTACAACTGAGTATATCTTTATTCACTTCAAGTAATTGTAAATGATATATTTTAAATTCCAGTGTTCATTGCTAGTATATATAAATACAATTGATTTTTGTATGTTTATCCTATATCCTGTGACCTTGTTTAACTTTCTTATTAGTTCTAGATTTTTTTTTTTTTTGGTAGATTCCTTGGAATATACTACATAGACAATTACATCATCTGCAAATCAAGACAGTGTTTTTTTTTTTTTTCCAATCTGTATGCCTTTAGCTCATTTTCTTGACTTATTGCACTGGCTAGAACTTCCAGCAATATGTTGAATAAGAGTATTGAGAGCAGACATCTTTGCTTTGTTCCAATCTTACAAGGAAAGAATTCAGCTGTCCCCAATAAAGTATAATGTTAGTGGCTCTTCATCAGGTTTAGGAAGTTCCCTTTATTCTTATTTTTATCAGTGTTTTATTGTGAATGGGTATTGAATTTTGTCAAATTCTTTTTCTGAACTGATTGATATTAATATAATCATGTGATTTTTCTTCTTTAGCCCTGTTAATGTGATGGATTATACTGACTGATTTTAAAATACTGAATCAGCCTTTATTCCTGGTATAAACCCCACTTGGTCACAGTGTACCATTAGTTTTATATATTGTTAAATTATATTTGCTAATATGTTGCTAAGAAATTTTGCATATATATCCACGAGGAATATTTATACTTTTCCTTTTTTGTATTGTCTTTTCCTGGTTTTGGTATTAGGGTAATACTAGCTTCATAAAGTTAACTGGTAACTCTTATCTCTATTTATTTTCTGGAAGAGATGTATAGAATTGGTTTGTCAATTTTATTGACCTGTCAAAAAACTAGATCTTTGTTTTATTTTCTTCATGATTTTTCTGTTTTTTATTTCATTTATTTATGCTCCTTATTCTTTCATTCCTTCTGTTTGCTTTGGGTTTATTTTGCTCTTCTCTTATTGGATTTTTGAGGTGGGAGCTTTAATTATTGACTTGAGACTTTTTCTCTTTTCTAATATATGCATTTAATGCAATACACTTCCCTCTCGGGACTGCGTAGGCTGTGTCCTACAAATTTTGATGTGCTATATTTTAATTTTCATTTAGTATAATGCATTTTAAAATTTCCCTTGAGACTTGCTCTTTGATTCATGGGTTATACAGAGGTGTGTTATTTAATTTCCAAGCATTTGGATATTTTCCTTTTATCTTTCTATTATTCATTTCTAGTTTAATTTTATTGTGGTCAAAAAACATACTCTATATGCTTTTTTTTTATTTCAGAATATTACAAGGATACAAATGTTTTGGTTAAATGAATTACTTTTATACAGTTTGAGTCAAAGTTATAAGTATATCCATCATTCAGATAGTGTGCATTGAACTCATTAGGTGTAAATTAACCCATCCCCACCTCCCCCCTCTCACCTGCTTGATTTCCACTGAATTCTACTGCCATATATACACCTGGGTGTTGATCATTTAGTTCTAATTTAATAGTGAGTACAAATGCTGTTTGTTTTTCCCATTCTTGCAATACTTCATTTAGGAGGATGGTCTCCAGTTCCATCCAGGTTGTCACAAAAGGTATTAGTTCACTATTTTTTTTAATGGTTGAGTAATACTCCATGGTGTACATATACTACATTTTATTAATCCACTCATGTACCTGGGTTGTTACCACATCTTTGCAATTGTGAATTGTGCTGCTTATAAACATTCGAGGGCAAGTGTCTTTTTTATAAAATCTCTTTTTTTCCTTTGGGTAAATACCCAGTAGTCGGATTGCTGGATCAAAATGGTAGGTCTACTTTTAGTTCTTTAAAGTATCTCCATACTACTTTCCAGAGGGCTTGAACTAGTTTGCAGTCCCACCAACAGTATATAAGTGTTTCTTTCTCTCCAGATCCATGGCAGCATCTACTGTTTTTGGACTTTTTGATAAGATCCATTCTCACTGTATTTAGGTGATATCTCATTGTGGTTTTGATTTGCATTTCTCTGATGATTAGAGATGCTGAGCAGTTTTTCATATGTTTATTGGACATTAGTTTACCTTCTTTTGAAAAACTTCTGTTTATGTCTTTTGCCCAATTTTTAATGGGCTTTTAATGTTTTCTTCCTGATTTGCTTGAGATTTTTGTAGATTCTGGTTATTAGCCCTTTATTGGACATATATAACATGCAAACATTTTCTCCCATTCTGTAGGTTGCTACCTGTTCTATTGATTGTTTCCTTGGCTATGCAGAAGCTTTTTAGTATAATCAGATCCCATTTATTTATTTTTGTTGTTGCTGTGATTGCCTTTGGGGTCTTCTTCATAAATTCTTCGCCTAGGCTGATATCTATAAGAGTTTTTACAACCTCTTCTTCTAGAATTCTTATAGTTTCGTACCTTAGGTTTAAGTCTGTTATCCATCGTGAATTAATTTTTGTGAGTGGTGAGAAGTGTGGCTTCCATTTCATTCTTCTACATGTCACTATCCAATTTTCCCAGCACCATTTATTGAATAGGAATTCCTTTCCCCATTGTATGCTTTTGTCTGTTTTGTCAAAGATCAGATGGCAGTATGAAGATGATTTTATAACCAGGTTCTTTGTTCTGACCCATTGGTCTAGGTCTCTGTTCTTGTGCCTGTACCATGCTGTTTTGGCTACTATAGGCTTGCATATAGCTTGATCTGATAAAGTGATGCCTCCAATTTGTTATTTTTGCTTAATATTGCTTGGGCTATTTGGAGTCTTTTCTGGTTCTAGCATAGAATTACTTTTTCTAGATCTGCAAAAAATGACGTTGGAATTTTAATGGGTATTGCATGAGTTGCCTATGGGATGTTCTAGCAGGTTGAGTGTACCTCTTGGGTTACCTCTGATCCACTGTCTTCACCTCTTCCCAACATAGTGTAGTGAGTTAGTTCCCCAGCTTACTCTGGGAGATGGTGGGTGGTACTTGTGAGTGTGAATCAGCCACACTCTGTTTGCGTGAGTTGGAAGACGCTATGATGAGCTATATCACTGTTCTCCCTGCTGACATTTGTGTGACAGAGCCAGCTGCCAAGATGTTCTTTTGTGACAGTGGTAGACTCTGGTCCCCCAGGTGGAATACTTGAATGCCCTAAGCTTTAGGAGGGACCCTGTAGCTCCCAGGGGTTTCTTGATCTCCACCAGTACTGAAGTTGGGGGAGGAGCAAGGCAGTTCATGGCTAGGTTGTGTGAGCCTGAAAGGCTTTGCAAAGCCTCAGCGGAGCTTAGAAGCTGCTTTTCCGGCCACTCAGGAGAGCCACTGGCAGGAGGGTCAGGACAAGGTCTCCCAACCAAGAAGGCTGTTCACGGGGGAGGTGGCTAAATGCTTGCATGCTAAGGCCCCAGGCTAGGTTATTTCTGCCCTTCTCCAGTAGTGCAGTTATTCTGTGAGAAGGGGTAGGTGCTCTCCTAAATGGTCACTCCTTGGACACTCTGTAAAACTGAGTCAGTAAATGCTATAAAGGGCATACAAATTGACCTCCCTATCAGTAGGAGGCACTTGATAGAAGGAACAAGCTGCAAGGTTGTTTCTGGGTCCTATGACCAGTTCTAGTCCCTCAGGAAACACATTTGAATGCCCCAGGTGGTGGGTGGGGCCATGGAACTTCCAGGTGAGTCCTTATTCTCTGCCACAGCAAAGGTGGGTGGGTGAGGGTGTGGCTGGATTGGGTGAGTCTGCCTTTAGGCTACACAAAAGCTGGCAAGGTAGCTATTTTGGCAGAGGTCAAAGGTCTGCTCCCAGCTTCTGGGCAGAGCTTCCAGGGAGGGGCTGAAGTGGCCCATCCCAACCAGAAAGTCTACTTGTGGAGGCAGGTCCACCTGAGATTCGCAAACTGGCAGTCAGCAGTGGGCCTTGCTCCCACCCCCATTCTGCTCCACAGTTTTTTGGTTTTTTTCGGTGTCTGCCAACAGACAGGAGCCCAAACCAGGCAAGCTCCCTTCCCTACAATGGTGCTGCAGGCCAGGAGGTTCCCCACCCAGGATTCCTGCCTGAGCTGAGAGTACAGCCCTCCCATGGGTGAAGGGGTTCCCCACGAGAATGCTGCAGCTAGTACCCACACGACACTCTCCCTCCAGATCTGCCCATATGGGCTCCCTTGCCTCCCGAGACCAAGAAGATCAATCCCTGACCATGCCAGGGAGAAGCGTACTGGTCCCGAGTCACCCACAGGGTGCCTGAGCAGGATCGAAGTCCCTCCACCTCAGGGTATGCCCTACTCTGATGGTGCCACAGGGAAAGCAGCACCAGGGACGGCCAGCGAGTAGGGAGCTCACAGTCTGAGCACCCCTCAGTCTGCTGCAGGACCCCAAGAGGAAAAGCCTGAGCCTCATTCTCTGTGGAAGCCTCGATATGGTGGCTAGATTGTCTCTCATGGCAGCCATGGGAGAGGGAGGCAGAGGGGAAGAAAAGAGTCTGAATGGAGGAAAGCTAGCCCTCTGGTCATTTCCGACCTTCTCTCTAGGAGGTAGTCTACCCAGAATGTCCAGGCTCTGGAGTCATGCAGATCACCTGGGACCCACTGGTCCCTTGGGCTCCTATGTCTGTGTGAGAATCACATTTGAAACCTGAGGAGTTGAAGCCCCCTGGGGAGGACAAAGGTGCACGGTAGGTAGAGAAGCAATATGGCGCCTACCATCCCAGCTCAGGTCTGTGGGGGCAAGAAGTGGCCCAGGGGGCTGGGAGCCTTCCTGGCCACAAGAAGTTCCTGGCTCACTGGCGGCAGCAGCCTCTGGGCTCTTGTGGGCAGAAAGTCTCTCCAGCAGCTTGGGGACTCACTGACTCAGAGATGCGAGGGAGGGAGAAACAAACTGCCCCATCTTCCCTTCTCCCTGGACTCCAAGCCTCTCTGGGTTTATCTTTGCCAATACCTTGCTCCTTATTGTTCTGCAGCACAGCTCCTTCCTGGGGATACTCCTGAGGGCTCTGGCACCCTTCCTTCAGACCCACATCCAATCTATGTCTGTCCATCTGTTTGTTTTTTCTCTTTCATCTACAACTTCTCCTTCTTGCTGAGATGCTCTGGCAGCTGGTGTCATCCATCTTGCCACTGACCACATTCAACCTATGTGATCTTAATTCTTTTAAATCGTTTGAGGTTTATTAAACAGACTGTCCATGGTACAGTCTGTTTCGTTAGTTTTTATTTCTGTTTTCTTTTTCCTATCTTCCTGTGGGTTAAACTGTTTGAGAATCCTATTTTTATTTATCTATAGTGTTTTTGAATATATCTCTTTTATAGCATTTTTAGTGGCTTCTCTAGATATTATATTATATGTACATAACTTGTCATGGTCTACTGGTGTCATCACTTTACCAGTTCAAGTGAAATACAGAAATCTTACCTTCATTATGTCTTCTTACTCTCCCCCGTTTTTACTTGTTTTAAGTATGTCCTCTAAGTCCATTTAGAACATCAGACATTACTATATTTTTTGCTTCAACCATCAAACATAATTTGGCAAACTTAAGAGGAGAAGGAAAGACCATTGTATTTACATGTTTTTGCTTACTATGTTCTTTTTTTTTCTTTTTGCCATTCCAAGGTTCCTCCCTTTATCATGTAGAGAACTTCTTTTAGCCTTTATTTTAGGGTAGGTCTGCTGGCGACAAACTCTCTTAGTTTTCCTTCATCTGAGAATGTCTTGATTTGCAATTCATCATTGAAGGATATTTTCTCTGGGTATGATGCTGGATTGACAGTTCTTTTCTTTTAGCACATGAAAAATATTTTGCTATTTTTTTCACCTCATGGTTTCTCAGCAGAGACTATCTATTTCTTTGCTGAGCCTTTCTATTTTCTCACTTGTTTCAAGCATGTCCCTAATTGTTCACTGAAGCATTTTTATCATGACTGCTGAAAAATCTCTGTCAGATAATTCTAACATCTCTGTCATTTTGGTGTTGGTCTGTACTGACTGCCTTTCTTTCATTCAGTCTGAACTCTTCCTGGCTTTTTATATTATGAGTGATTTTGAATTGAAACCTGGACATTTTTGTATTATGTAATGAGACTCTGAATGTCATTCAAATCTTCTTTTTTTAACTGGCTTTCTTTGACATGCCTCTGGCAAAGGAGGGAGGGGTGCACTGCCTTCTTACTGGAAGGTGGGAGTAGAGTCTAGGTTCCTACCTGGGTCTGTCAACAGCTGAGAAGCAGAGCTCCTGGTTACTGCTACTGGTACTCCCACGTGGTCTCCACTGACACCATGGGGGCAGAGAGTCATTACTGCACGGGAGAGATGAAAATCTAAGCTCCTACCTTGGCCTTATCCGAAACCACCCCAGTAGGAATGCTGGGGTGCCTCCTTACAGTTTCACAGGGATGAAGGTCTGGGCTCCCCATGTGGTCTTTGCTGGCATGGGTGGAGCTGGGCCCACATTTTTTTCTGTAGTGCTTGGCTGGAGTTGAGCAGTTACAGTCTAAAAGTTTTGTCTTGCTAGGATGCCCCTTTCCTGGTCTTTTGGCTAAGGGAGAGCAGGCTTTGTTTGAGGATGTTTTGTCTACGCCATTGGCGTTTCCAGTTTGCCAGCTTCTTCACTCCAAGTCTGGGATATATGAAACAAAATGAAAACCAAGGAACTCCTCACTCTGTCACTGTTCAGGTCCCAAGGTGTCTAGCCAGCCTGTCTTCTCCTCTCCACCTTTCATTGTTATGTTTGGTTTATATATAATATCTAAAGTTTTTAATTTTACTTAAAAGAAGAAATAGGGAAAAGTATGTCTATTCAACCTTCTGAAAGTAGAAATATCCCACTCTGTTATTTTTATTAACTGCTTTGACACCTCAGGGATTAAAAAAACAATCACTGGATCTCAACAAAGCAGTTGATATTCTTGCTATAATTATGGTGTATCAAATACCTTGCTTATAAAAACACAATTTAGCTTATATCAACTGCAGAGAATTTACTAATAATGCATGTAAGGAAGACTGACATTTCCAGCATGGTATTTTCAGTGTGTATAGAGTAAACCTGCAGACCTGTAAAGACTGTACAGGTACATAAAAATTTTAGAACAGCAACCATCACTTAAGTTGAATATCCCAAATAAACCATTTGTTGAAAATATCTTCTTTAGTTTGCTTCTTGATTTACTCAGGGTGTAACAAAAATGATAAGGTGGAAAAAAAGAGAAAAATATACTGTAAGAACAACAATACATAGTTGTTTGAATACTTATCTTTCTGGACAATTCTAGAGTGAAATTTGCATTTGCTTTAATACATAAACGCTGCCCTAGATGGGAGACTGCATTGCGTTATTTTTCTTCCTTGGAGGGAAAAAAATACTACAAAAGGTAATAACTTTGGTAAGATGAAGGAATATTTTTCCTAGTGATTAAGAGTAGCTCATAAAGTTAGCATTAAAATTGGCACCATTTATATCATGCACATAATTTTTCAACTTTTTAAACTTCACATTTCAAAATGACTTTTCCATGTGATCTCTGTAACCATTTTTAACAGCCGTATGATAGTCCTTTAGGCATCATACTGTAATTCTCTAAATCGTCCATTATTGCTAATATTTAGCTCACTTACAATGTTTCACTTTTATAAATGAGTGACAACTTTTTTGAACACAGTTTTCACCCTATCACTATTTTAGATTATTTACTTAAGCTAGAGCCCTGAAGCAGAATTACTAAATCAATGGTATAATGATTTCTGTGACTCATCATAAGTACTGCTAAATTCTTTCTCTCCAGAGTTGTACAGCTTTGCGATGCCACCAACAAAGTATGAGAACAGGAGCTTGTCTGCACCCTCTCCAGCAAGCCACTGTTTTTTTTTTTTAAAGGTGATTTTAGAGTTGAAATATTCATTGTTTAATTTGCAATGATTTAATTATCAGTTCATTACTAGCTTTATTTCTTTGGTGAATTGTCTGATGTTGGCCGTTGCCATTCGTCCCTGGGATTTGGGGATTTTTAGAAATAAATTGGAATGAATTCTTTATAACAATAAAATTATTAACCTGCAAATTGTTTTCCAGATCACTCTTAGTATCTGTTAATGTAATAAGGTTATCAGTTTTATTCAGTTAAATTTATGATTCTTTTGTGATTTGTTCAGTTCATTCTAGGCTTAGAATCTCATTTACCATAATTCTGTATTTCTTTTTCTTTTTATATTTATTTATTTTTTAAACTTATCCAATACAATTTAGTTCACTGTTTGTTTTGAGAGGAAGGATTAAGTTGATTTTTCTTTGAAAATTGTTAAGAATGTATCCCAATATGATTTCATAAATAATCTTGCCCTTCCCTATTGATTTATCCTGTGAGAAACTGTTAGTTATGCCAGATCTTTTGGCTGTTTATTTCAGTCCACTAATCCCTGTTTATCCTTGTGCCATTACTATTTTAATAACTATAGCAATATAGGCCGAGCCCAGTGGCTCATACCTGTAATTTCAGCACTCTGGGAGGCTGAAGCAGGATTGCTTGAGGCCAGGAGCTCAAGATCAGCCTGGGAAAGACCCCCATCTCCACAAAAAAATTAAAAAAAAATACAAATTGTAGCAATATACAACATAGTGTGCAGTCAATATCTGCTTGTCCTATGAATACTGGATCTAGCAGGGCTGACAGCCCTATTACTATTTTTTTTAGAGTTTTCCTTAATATTCTCTCTTCTTCTTGTTATTCTTTTTGTCCCCCATAGTTTATTTTTAAATAACTTTAAACCTACAGAAAAGCTGAAAGAATAATACAATGAACAGCTGTATGCCCTTCACCTTGATTCACCAATATTTTATTACATTTTATTTTTCTCTATATTTGTAAACACGCAACACATGCACACACACTTATTTTCCTTGAACTATCTGAAATTAACTCACAAGGATCATAACACCTCATCCCTAAATATTTTGATATATAGCTCTTAATAACAAAGGTATTCTCCTTTATAATCACAATCCAATATTGCATTCAGTATCATCAAGATGCAAATTTCCACGATGCTCCCACAATTAACTTCAAAGCTTAAAAAAAAGAACTGATTAAGAATCACCCATTACATTTAATTGTTATGCCTCTTTAAAATCTTTCAATATAGATCATCTGACCTTCCTTCCTCCCTCCCTCCCTCCCTCTCCATCTCTCTCTGTCTTTTATGGCATGACAGTTTTTAAAAGTCCAGGCCAGGCCGGCACGGTGGCATACGCCTGTAATCCTAGCACTCTGGGAGGCTGAGGCGGGCGGATTGCTCAAGGT
>VBSM01001124.1:28003675-28032083 GCA_008086735.1 Cheirogaleus medius
AAAAAAAAAAAAAAAAAAGTCCAGGCCAGGTGTTTTACACAATGCTTTTAAATTTGCATCTGTTTAATAGTTTCCTCATTTGTATATTATTATTAATAAGTTTGGAAATCCTTTTATACCTCAGTCTCATCTCTTCTTGTCACATGCACCTCAACTTCCAAAATTCTACCGGAATTTTGATCTGTACTCTTATGATATAAATAACATTTTTAAATATTAAAAAAACCTACATTGAACCTTAAAATCAATGTATTAAGAATGGATATCTTTACATTATTTTAAAGAAAATAATAAATATTTCTTTTAGTCATTTCCCTTTATATCTCAAAATTTTAAAAATCTTCATATGGGTCATATACTTCTAAGAGTATTCCTAGTTATATTATTTCACTATTGACAATTTTTAAAATTATATTTTCTTACTGGTTATAAACTAGAGTCACCCTCTAAGTAGAGGGCAACTGCTTTTTTAAAATTGATTTTATCTATAGTCACTTTACTAGAATTCCTTCTATGAATTTCCCATTATTTTGTTAATTTTTCTAGGTATATAATCAAGTAGCTGAATATAATTTTATCTTTTTCTCAACATTTATACATATTATATTACTGATGTGACTAAAACATTATAAAACAATATTAAGTATGAAGATAAGAGTGACCACTCTGCTCTATCATTATAAAAACACCAGGATAAGATGCTTCTAAAAAGAATTCCAAAAGTAATTCTGAATTTTTCCTGCTGAAAATCAGGAAGTATAATTACTTAATTACATGAGATTTTAATTTATATTTCTCATTTGATGGAACAAATTCTTGTATTTTTGTTTAATTTGTATTGCAATTCATATATATATGTCAGCTCAAATCTAGCATTTTCAATTTTAAAAACTTTTTAAATGAAAATAATACATGCACTGAGAAAATATAAAAATTTTCAAAATTATTTTGTGTCTGTACTCAGAAACATGCACTTGAAGACAATGCTTCATGTGTAGTCAAGCTACAGAGTTGCTTACAAAACAGAAGGTTGGCCACCTACACATGCCATCTCTATACCCCGCCCCATCCGCCCCATTCCTACCTCTCTAGTCACCCTGTTGTCCCATAATCCACACAAGTCATCTTTCCTCTCTTCCCTACATCACCATTTTTCTCCCTCAGAAATGCCATGTGCAAGCAGTATTTTCCCTTTTTATTAATCACAACTCACTCGAAGTCACCACAGGCAAACTGTTGTTACCCAGGGCACGAATGTCTTCATGCAAGTTCTCTTTCCACAATCTGATACTCTTTCCTAGATATCTTGGAAAAATCAGCTTAGTTTACTGCACTACATCTATAAGTTAAAAAGCAAGACAGGTAACTATAAGACTGTACCAGTAATATAAGAAATAAAATGAGACTTAATATAAATTTAGTATTTTGTTCCTTGGACTTTGGAAGTCCTTAAAACAACTTTAGAATTTGTTTCCTGTAGAATCTCACAAGTCTCCATTTACATTCTCATCTTTCATATTTCTCTGATTAAACTTGTTTTTTTTTCATTATTAGCACTAAGAATAAGAAAGTCGCATCTTATTGGTTTTTTTGTTTTGCTTTACTTTGTTTTAATGAGTGGTATTGAGCTGGTTTGAGGTTTAGTGATTAGAAGAGTTGAGGTACACCATCCTGTTACGATGCAGGCAAGGAAGCGAGGAGAACAGATGAGGGGGGACAAATGGGAGAAGCTGGGGATTGGGAAACTCAAGGCAAAAGCAGCAGCTCTCGGGAAAGGTCGACAATCACCAATCAAATCCAAACGAGAACCAGGGCAATACAAGTGCCAGTGGCAGTTCCAGGCAACGCAATGGCAGGCAGTGGGGCACTCCCTGGGAACGTGTGTACGGCTCACTTCTGCAAGGTCAGAACACAGCGCTTTATGCAGGATACAGGAGTAACTAGAAACACGCATCTAATGTTGCACAGGGAAGAATGTGTGGCTGGGTCATAACTACTTATGCTGGGGCTAGGCTGCCTGGGTTGGAATCCCAGGTCTCTTTTTGTTAGCTGTTTGATCTTAGCACCTCTCTTGGACTCTCTATGGCTTAGTTTTGTCATGCAGAAAATGGCGAAAACAAATCTCAGAGTTATAAAGGTTACATAAATTAACATATATTAGCATTTGGTGTATAGTAACTGCTATATATGTATTATTTTTATTTCTAAAGTCATTATATAATTATTATGCTTTTAGGCACCAGAGGCTCTATGATAGTTGAATGATAAACCTTGTGGGCACAAACTTGGCCCCTACTAAAGGAAGCCACACCTGACAGTGTCCCTACAATCCAGACAGCTTCAGCTTTCAACCAACAGACTTTCCAAACCTACATACCAAGGGAGACTTGGCAAGAAAGATGAAAACGATCTACTTGGCAAGTCTTCTCTGGTTCTGTAAAGGGTAAACTGCCTGTTGGGTGGCAGGAGGCTCCATGTGGATAGCAGGGATGGGGCAAAGGCTGGAAAATAGTATGTTTTAAAAAATATTTTTATTGACAATGTATTACACTTTGGCTACATTATGGATTAAACTGGCTTTAGGGTTTTTTTAATTGTCCTTTGAAGTTAACTTAATAACTTTGCTTCCATGGGGAAAATGTACATGGAGTTCTAGAATAAATGACTCCTAAGAAAAATCCATTTGTTAGTTGGGGATTTTATGTACGTCTAGAAGAAGTTTAACAACACCTAAAAGCTGTCTGTACATAGGATTGCTAGGTAAAATCCCATGGAACTTCCAAAAAGCAAAATCCTGTGAGGGAGACCAGAAAGCCCAACACCAGAACCCAGTATCAGATTAACCAGGCCTGCACTTTCTTTTTTTTTTTTTGAGACAGAGTCTCACTCTGTTCCCTGGGCTAGAGTGCTGTGGCGTCAGCCTAGCTCACAGCAACCTCAAACTCCTGGGCTGGAGTGATCCTTCTGCCTCAGCCTCCAGAGTAGCTGGGACTCCAGGCATGCACCACCATGCCCAGCTAATTTTTTCTATATATTTTAGTTGGCCAGTTAATTTCTTTCTATTTTTAGTAGAGATGGGGTCTCGCTCTGGTTTCGAACTCCTGACCTTGAGCGATCCGCCCACCTCGGCCTCCCAGAGTGCTAGGATTACAGGCGTGAGCCACCATGCCCGGGCCCAGGCCTGCACTTTCTAAAACTACAGGTTCTGCATTGGGGCAAATTAATCTGGCATTGAAATCCGACTGTATTGCTGAGTTGTATAATGGCAGCAGCTCCTCTGAAGTTTGTTTAAAATCTGGTTCTAACCCAGAGCTTCACCCACATTCCTTCACTATGTCCTACCATGACACCTGGACCTACCTAGGGTTTTGAAAAATATTATGTACATTTTAAATCCTCTTTAAAACCATGTTCGCCAACTGAGCTTAGAAGCTTAAAGACTTCCCACCTTCTAAGCCTCTCCATTCCCAGGATCTGCCAGCACGGGGCACCCCTTGGAGCCACAGAGAGCCACCTGTGTTCTCTGCCAGGAACCCTGCAGTCCCACAGCAGAGTTTGTTAGATCATAAATCATGAAGCAAGCGCACACTCCGAGGGCTATTTTTAGTGGGATTTGCCACAAGGGCACTCTTCTTTATGAGTGTGACTACAGCCTGAAAAGAAATCTATAAATTGTTAGTTTCTGGCAGGTATCACAGGCCATGACTCCTTTCTTTTCCCAGGCACTTGCTCCTGTCAATGGACATCACAAAAATGAAAGTTTCTACTCAATATTTACTTCAGGCTGATTTAGTATTTGGCTACGAGCTAGTCTGTAGGATGGGAATTACTAAAAAATGAAAATCATATTTAGCCACCAACTACCCATTTGATGAAAAGAAACAGTACCAAAAAGAACATTACAACAGGATTTCTAATAATACCTCTAGCAAAAGAGAGAAAGTTGGTTTATTTATGCTTGCTCTTACTGGAGATACGTCATACCTACTAGAGTTGATAAACACAGGGTCTGAACAGAAAAACACTAGGCTATCACCTTCTGGTCTCAGGTTTGAATTTAATGATTTAAATTCTGTAAGTATTTATTTATAATAGCACCTACTTATGGAAGTCCTCGTGTTAGTTGTCAGGAAACAAAGACAATAATAACAAATAATTATTGCATGCTTCATAGAGTCCAGGTACTTTACATGCATTATCTTGTTTGATCCCCACAACAATATCAGGAAGTAGTTATCATCATTCCCTTTTTTGATGGAAAACCATAGCGAGGAGAGGCTGAATAACCTGCCCACTAAGACACGGCTGGTTAGTGACTAAAGTTGACCTGGGCAGCATGATTCAGAGCCCTTGTTCCTAACCACTGTGCAATGTGAGTACAGATATTATGGCATGAGGAAGAACAAGATACACATCGCACAAGGTGCAGAGATTCATACCCAGTGGGAAAGAGCAACAAAGCTCTCACAGGGAGGCAGGACCTCAGATGGGCTTTGAGAGATGTTTGGGTCTTAGGTGGTGCAAAGGCAGGGGTAGCAGTGATGAGGATGGAGGAACAACCAGCCTTCAAGGAGGAGGGAACTGTGTGAGTGGATTCAGGGACAAGGCAGGAGCAGGGTGCTCAATGGCAAGTAGTACAGTGTGGCTGGAGAGAAGAAGAGGGAGAAGGAAATGAAAAATACACTGGCAACATTCCTGCAGAGAGTCCCAAATTCCAGGCTCAGAAACATGTTCTAAACTTTTCAAAGAGCGGGAAATCATCAGAAATTTCAGAGTAAGGAATTCCTATCGCAGAAAGATATTAGAATGGTACAAGTCAGACTGGAGAAGAAGGAACAGAATCTTCTAGACTTGGAACCTGATTGGTTGTTGGGGCAAAAGGAGAACAATGGCATCTGCAGTGAGTTGAATGGTGCCCCCCCCAAAATATATCCCTTTTCTAACCCCTGAAAACCTGTGAATGTGACCCTATTTGGAAAAGAGGTCTTTGTAGCTTTCCAGATGTAATTAAGGATCTTTAGAGGGGATCATTTTGGATTATCCACGTGGGCCCTAAATCCAATGACAAATGTCCTTATAAGAGAAAGGCAGAGGGAGAATTGAGACAAACAAAAGAGACGAGAAGGAGGCAATGGGATCACCAGGGCAGAGATCAGAATGATGCAATTACAAGTCAAGAATGCTAACAGCCACCGCAAGCTAAAAGAGGCGAAGAATGGATCCTCTCTCTAACCCCCTCAGAGGGAGCACAGCCTTGCTGGATTTTGGACTTTTGGCCTCCAGAACTGTGAGAGAATAAATTTTTGCTGGTTCAAATCAACCAACATTTCCTAATCTGTTACAGCAGCTCTAAGAAACTAATACAGCCTTCTTTCTATAATAGAAACATTTGGAAGATAACCGATTGGAAAGACACCAATCAATATAATTTATATAGTGCACAGAAAAATTATGGCAAACAAGATTACAAGAGAATAGGTTGGGCAGAAAAAGCAAGGCAGGATCTTTTCCTTTCCTGTATCCTTAGCTCATTATCATTAGTTTTGTCTCAGTGTGTGTGTAGGTATGTACTTCAAGAGCTTGCTTAACATGCACATTCTTGGGCCCCAATCTGCAGACATTCTGATTCCTTTGGTCTGGGGTGAGCTCAGCTCAGGAATCCAGTTTCAGAAGCATCCCAGGAGAGTGTGATGCAGATCTCTGCAGGTAATCCTTTAACACAGGAGTCAGCAAACTTTTCTGTACAGGGCCAGGTAGTAAATATTTCAGGCTTTGTGGGCGATATAGTCTCTGTCATAACTACTCAACTCTGATACTGTAGTGTAAAAGCAGCCATTGACAATACATAAATGAACATGGGTATGTACAATAAAATTTTATTTATGCACATGAAATTTGAATTTCATATAATATTCATGTCATGAAATATTATTCTTCTTTTGATTTTTTTCCCCCAATCATTCAATGATGTACAAAAACAGGTGGTGAGCCAGATTTGGTCCACGGGCCATAGTTTGCCAACCCCAGCTTTAACATGCAGCAGTTTGCAAATTGCTGCTTTAAATGTTAGAGCTGAGATTTTTTTCAAGCCAGTGGCATGTCATGAACCAGCAGGAGAGAAAGCAGTAGAGAAACATCCGATGCACTAGGATAATCCCCAGCATGCCGGCAGTCTCTCCTAAAACAGCAGCCCACAATGTGTCACCACACTTATGGAAGGGTGCCACTCATGGGAATATGGTCCTGCAGGCATGCCACAGATGTAAGCTGAGGGCCTCTGAGCTGGCGCAGTGATGGCAAACCCAGCTTATGGACTGCAGCCTAGATGAGAAAGCCTGGTTTCCACTAGTGTAGTTCTGCTCCTTTTTCTCCCACTGAAGAAGGTCTGGAGAACGCAAGGGAGTAGGAGGGATGATAGAGATAGTCTCAAATTCACTCTAATTTATAGAAATAGTCCTTCATGAATTTCAGTTTGTTAAATGTAATTAGTGATAAATGACTTTTGATATACCTGACAATGTCAGACTGTGAACGGCTACCAAAGATGTTAGGAAATTGCTACTTCAGGAATGGGCAGTTGCCTTCCCCATCCCTGAGCAATCATCACTGCTATCTCCTCTCTGTACCTCTCGCTTTTCGTTAGCCCAGCTGGGATACATTTATTTGCAAGCCTCCTCTACCTGGGTTGTAGACACAAGCAAGCACGCATAACAGAAATCCACGACAGAACCAAGATTCAATAAGATCTCGACAAGCTGGAATTCTGGGCTCAAAATAACAAGATGAAATTTAACTAGGACAAATGTAATTGTCTGCATTTACATTTAAAGAGATTCAATTATAAAAGCACAAGTTGGAGGAGAGAAGGCTTTACTAGCAGCTGCGTGATGCAGCAGTTCACAAGATAAAGGCCTCAGGGATGTTTTTTAACTATAGTCTGAATAAGAGCTAGGGAGATGGGGCTGCTGAAGTACTTAATATAATTTTGGCTGCATTAATGCAATTACAACGTCCAGATGAATACAAGAGTCCACTGTACTCTGAAATCATCAGATGACATGTAGAGTACTTCAGCAGTTCTGGGCACTAGTTTTTAAAAGGAATGTTAGAATAAGACAGTAGGGAAGATATTTAGTAATGGGAGTGTAACCAGAATGGGAGGAGAGACTAGGGTAAAAAAGAACCTGGAAAAAGGGTTTCATTAAGAATATTTGAGGGAGCAGGAGTTGTCAGCAGTGTTTTTGAGGAAGTACTGGCATCACTGCATGGTATCTGCAGGGGGCTTGGCTCCAGGATTCCCTGTGGATACCAGAATCTGCACGTACCTAAGTCCCGCAGTGATGTGAAAAGACCCTGTCTATGTTGGGTTTGTATCCTGAGAATACCGTATTTTCAATCTGCATTTGCTTGCAGATGCTGAACCCGTGGATATGGAGAAATGACTGTATTTATTGGGAAAAATGCGCATATAAGTGGACCCACACAATTCAAATCTGTTTTGTTTAAAGGTCAACTGTACTTGGAAATACTTGGAAAAGAGAGAAATGTCACGTTTTGAAAGTTAAGCTACAAAATCAAAGCATAATGGGTCAAAGCCATAAATGGACAAAGTCTATACATTTGGACTCCTAGAAACCAGATCTGAAGATAACCAGACTGAACATGATGTATATGTCAGCAGAGGTGTTTATGTCTACAGGGAGCAGGAACAAAAGTGGGAGTGACAGAGCAAACACATGCCCTGCCCATCCTGCACTGCCCAGCAGAGAAGGCCTGGCGTCTGAGAAAGACAAGAACATTCAATTACCGGAGTTCGGAGCCATCGCACATTTAAATTATTACAACTTCAGTTCTTTGTTCTGACTCCATTTCTCCCAGCAACCTGGTTAACCTTTGGATAATGTGACTTCCATTCAGCTTAACACCTGGGGGAGAGGATGTAATATATTTCTTATTGGCATTTTTTTAAATTAATAAACTTTATTTTTTAGAACAGTTAAGGTTCACAGCAAAACTGAGAGGAAAATACAGAGGGTTTCCACTTCTCTCCAGCCCTTGACATGTTCAACCTCTCCCACTGTGGACACCCTGCACCAGAGTGGTACAGCTGTTACAACTGATGAACCTGTACTGAGACATCGTCATCACCCCAAGTCCGCAGATTACATTAGGGTTCCCTCTTGGTGTCCTGTCCTACAGTCTATGGATTTTGACACATGTATAATGACACGTATCTACCATTACACTATCATATAGAGTAGTTTCACTGCCCTAGAAATCCTCTGTGCTCTGCCTAGTCACCACTCTCTCTCCACTAACTCTTGGAAACCACTGATATTTTACTGTCTCCACAGTTTTGCCTTTTCCAGAACGTCACACAGTTGCAATCATACAGTATGTAGCCTTTTCAGATTGGCTTCTTTCACTTAGTAATGTGAATTTCAGTTTCCTCCATGTCTTTTCATGGCTTGATAGCGCATTTCCTTTTGGCGTTGAATCATATTCCATTTCTGGACGTACCACTGCTTATCTATCTATTCAGCTACTGAAGGACGCCTTCATTGTTTCCAAGTTTTGGCAATTATTAATAAAGCTGCTATAAGGATCTTTATGCAGGTTTGTTTTCAATACAACTGAGTAAATACCAAGGAGTGTGATTACTGGATTATATAGTAAGAATATGTTTAGTTTTTTTTTTTTTTTTCTGAGACAAAGTCTCACTCTGTTGCCCGGGCTAGAGTACTGTGGCATCTGCCTAGCTCACAGCAACCTCAAACTCCTGGGCTCAAGCAATCCTTCTGCCTCAGCCTCCCCAGTAGCTGGGACTACAGGCATGCACCACCATGCCTGGCTAATTTTTTCTATATATTTTTAGTTGGCCAATTAATTTCTTTCTGTTTTTAGTAGAGACAGGGTCTCAATCTTGCTCAGGCTGGTTTCGAACTCCTGCCCTTGAGCGATCCACCCGCCTCGGCCTCCTAGAGTGCTAGGATTACAGGCGTGAGCCACCACGCCGGGCATGTTTAGTTTTCTAAGAAACTACCAAACTGTCTACCAAAGTGGCTGTGCCATTTTGCATTCCCACCTGCAATGAATGAGAGTTCCTGTTGCTCCATATCTTTGTCAACTTTGGCCACATTAATAGGTGTGCAGTAGTATCCCATTGTTTCAATTTGCAATTTCCTAATGACATATGATGTTGAACTTCTTTTCATATGCTTATCTGCCACCTATGGATCTTCTTTAGTGAGGTATCTGTTCAGGTCTTTTTATATTAGTATGGTACATTGGTCATAATTAATGAACCAATATTGATATATTAACTAAAGTCCATAATTCATTCAGATTTCCTTGGTTTGCCTAATGTTCTTTCTCTGTTCCAGCATTCCATCCAGGATACCATATTACATCTAGTCTTTATGTCTCCTTAGGCTCCTCCTGGCTGTGACAGTTTCTCAGATTTTCCTTATTTTTGATGACCTTGCAGTTTTGAGGAGTACTGGTCAAGTGTTTTATAGAATATTCCTGAACTGGGATTTGTCTGATGTTATACTCTTGATTATACTGTGGTTATAGGTTTCGGAGAAGAAGACCATAGAAGTAAAGTGTCATTGTATCAAGGGTACATACTAGTAACATGACCTATCACTGTTGATATTGACCTTGATAACCTGGGTGAAGTAGTATTTGTTAGGTTTCTCCCCTGTAGCGTTACCTTTTTCCTCTTTTCTATGCTGTACTCATTGGAAGGTCACTATGAACAGCCTATACTGAAAGAGTGGAGCGTTACGTTCTACTTCCTTGAAGTGAGAGTATTTATATAAACTATTTGGAATTCTCCACAGGAGATTAATCCATTTTCTCCTCTTCAATTCATTTATCAAATCATTTATTATATATCTGTATGGACTCATGGACATTTATTTTATAGTTTGAGTTATAATTCAATACTACTTCATTTTGTTGCTTAAATTGTCCTAGTGTTGGCCATTGGGTGCTCCTGTTATGGCTTGTGCTCCTTTGATATATGCCATCGATAAGTTTGTTTGTTTTTTACTTCCTCACTTTCTGGCATGACAAAATTCTCTACTCTCATCTTGTATGTTTCCTGCCTCAGTCTTAGCAGTCAATCATTTTTCCAGGACCTGATTCCTTTTATTAGAGAATGGTATTAAAAACCAAGGTCTAAGCCAGGTGCAGTAGTATGTATCTATAGTCCCAGCTACCTGGGAGGCTGAGGCAGGAGGACTGTTTGAGGCTAGGGGTTTGAGTCCAGCCTGGGTAACATGGCAAGACCCCATTTAAAAAAAAACAAAAAACAAATGGGTGGTGGGTGTTCTTCTTATTTCTAGGGTGCTGTTGCTTTTAGGCCATCTTGGCTGAATATGTACATATGCTAATCCATGTACATACACCGATCTATAAATATGGCATCTGCATTTAAAGCCCCCTTTCATGTGAGCTTCCTAAGTGCTGAGTTGCAGTCAGCTATCTGGTCAATCCTAAAGAGATGCAGCTTCTGTGTCTGCCTGGGGCCTACTGGTTTTTACTTGAAAATTTTTCTGCTACACTCCCATACTATGTTTAGTCTTAAGAAGAAGATATCCAGAAAGGACATAATAATTGCATTCAATTATTTGAGTAACCATTGCATAGAAAGTGATATAATCTGGGCGGAACCACAATCAGCCAGTTATATGGAAGATAATGTGAAGTTAATATGAGGGAAAATATGTAAAAATCAGAATTTTATCTTCAAAAGGAATGGGTGGGTCTTGAAAAGTCATTAAACTCTGTATAATAAACAAATTTGCTCAAAGACTGGATCACCATCAGCTTGTCCTGGATGTTATGATGGAGTTTCCTACATTGGGTCATAGACTGGACTCACTGATAGCCAAGACAAAAAGCAAAAAGTCTTAACTTGTAACAAGAGCTGCTTTTTAAGAAATGGTCTTATATACTAAACCCATGTGCCGATAGCCCCAACGATCAGGATTATCACAAAATGAATAAGTCTCCTGATTATTATAAAAATGAACACATTTTTAGTAAGTCCCTATTCGTTGTTAAATATGGTAGTAAAATATACTAAAGAACAGAAGAGGCTTGTTTTTATTGAATAAGTGTGACTGAAGTAGAGGTGGATAGTATACACTTTAATTGCTAAGATTATGGCAAATATTTGAACCATTGCAATAACCTCATGCAGAGAAAAGATTTTGAGCACTATTTTACATCAGCTGTACTCTGCTTGCTGGTTCATCTGATGGGATAGCTTCTGGGATAGCATCCAAGGAAATCAGGCAATTCAGAACACCTTTTTTAGAAATGCTGCCAGATTCTTTCTCTTTACTTCTTCTTTTCCTCAAAAACTGTTCATATGAGAGCACACGTGTGCTGTACATGCACATTTGTATGGGCACGTGTGTGTGCACACACACTTACTCACCTTAAATAAGTAATAAAGGTCTAATTGCGTCCCCAATATGTCACCAGCAACCCAGGTGTTCTTACCCAGGAAAACTATAGCACAAAACTCCACAATAGTTAGGAGATGAAAGAGCTTCCGAAGCTCTAAGCTTTCAATAAATACAGCCATGGCATCAGGTGGAGGTAACTGCATTTTAAACATGTACCTATAGTCTTATAAATTATGCAGAAGGAAATCATCAGGAATGTAAATGAAAAAAAATGTATTTCAACTGAGTCAACGGGAATGGCTGATTCCTTTAATTTTCTATTAAAAGGAAAAAAATTTCTTTTTTTTAACAGTAAAGCAAATTTTTCTTGCTTCATGTTTACCCCTTCCCTGTATATTTTTCTATTGACAATGACCACAGCTCAGTTCCACTCTCCCTCCCTCTTATTTCTGGGATCTGTAGTACAGAATTAAGTTAGGTTATCAGTTCACAATGGAGCTTGTAACTAAAAATGTCAAACAAACACAATCAGTATGTTGTAAGAAGAAAAACAAATTATACAGGAATTTATTTCTTTTAAAAAATTATCTTATATAAAATCCTAATTATGAAAATTTTTCCATGTAAAATTGGCTACTTTGCAGAATCAGAATGACCAAGAAATGATAACTGTTTGAAGTGATAGATACTCCAATTACCCTGATTCTATCATTACACACGGTATGCCTGTACCAAAACATCACATGTATACTATAAATATATACAATTATTATGTACCCATAATAATAAAAATTTGTCCAGTATTATGACAGAAGGAAATAGTTTCTTTGACATATTGTAGTCGCAATGATTCAAGAGGTTCCTATTTTCTCATATTAGCAGGATTTCACATATATCTGCAAATTTCAAAATCAAAGCACCAGGCAGCGTGAATTATGACACATTTTATTTTGATTAATAAAATTCCATGCATGATAATCAGAATTTTGTGCAAAATGCAGTGATGTGATTCAAAAAAAGTGTTGGAACAATTAAAGTAGTTGAATACTTTTAGAAACACAAAAAAGCAAAACCCATAAAGTAAGACTTCACTCATTTGAACCAAACACCTTTATAATTTATAAAAATCTAGCAAGTGCTGGTCTTGGGTTAATAATTCTTTTAAGACTAGAAAGTTCATAACTTCTGACAATAAATTATGAAGAAAAAGTAATCAATGAACTAGAATGGCAAGAAAAATTAAAATGCTCAATATATTAGAATGGCAGACACAACCAGCTACTGGTTCTATAACCAGTCTCCATTTCTCTCTTACTAATAGAATATGTTTCTACTTATGTTATTTGGGATGGCAATGTTCCCAGCTAAAAAATTACATTTCTTAGGCTGTAAAAGTGGCCAAGTGACAATTCTATCCAAAGAGATATAATTGTGAGGCATAGGGTGTGAATTCAGGGAAAGTTGTTTAAAAGAGAAAACTTAACTTTTCAACTTTTACTCTTGCCTAGAAAGAAAGAAGTGATGTTGGAAGATATAGAAAGGATCTTAGGTCTATGAAGATGTCACCTATGAACGAAGGTGGAGGATGAAGTCAGACATCTCAAGCTACTGTATAAATTATGAATCTGTTTCTTTAAGACTTATTACCTAAAGTAGGGGAGAATAACTTGTTTAAGCCACTCTTTAGTCAGGTTTCCTCTACATAATGCCAAATCAGTTCTGATGAAAACAGTGTCAATCACCCTTAAGAATTTCAAATTCCCTACTTAAAAACAACCATATGCTAACCACTACCCATTCTTACCTATTTCTTAAAGCCGATCTCCTAAGGGTCTCTACTCTGAAACACTGTGTACTACATTTGGATAAATATGTGCGCCTGAAAGTAATGTACACTGTTTTTATTAAAAATATTTTAAATTTAAAATTGTCATTGTTTGGGGGATAACACACAATAAAGCATTATAAAATGTTAAAATAAAAATATTATATGTACCATTAATTTCAATTAGTTGATTTCCTATACAATGACAATGCTAAAACCAAGGGAAACCATAAGTAAACATACTCGAAAAGCATTCATTAGGAAGAAACTAGAATAATTCTGCAAAGGAGGAAAATAGCATTTTTGATGATAGTTTTAAAGTGAGGAAATGATTAAAAAGTGGCATAATATTCTGAGGATCCACACAGCATGGACATCGACATGCCCTTCTGAGAGCGTCACAGCATTATTATTAAGCTCTGGTGATAGAAGAACTAGCTTTTGATCAAGTCTAATTTTAGTTACCATCTTTAAACTGATACTTCAGTAAAGACAAACATACCTTAAATTAAATAAGTATTATAATGGGCTACATTAAATTGACTATTAAAGATGGTAAATGCCAAGAACACTACAAAGATCATAAATAAATACCAAAAATAACATATGATGCAGCTTCAACAAACAGTAAAATGAATTAAGTATGTTTAAAGTTTCTGCCACTATCTCGGGTTTGTGCTTCTGTCTCTGTTTGATGGAGATAAGGGTTATTAGACTCAAGAAGAGACGTCAAGAAGAAATAGTCAGAGGAAAAGTAAGTCTTCATGGATATTTGTACGTTAAAATCAAACGACTTGTCAATGAACAGATACTTCATTTCATCTGACAGATATTTCCTATAAGCTGACAGGTATTTACTGACAGTATGCACTTCAGAATCTGGTAAGAGAACAAAGGTAAAGAAGGTGGGAAAAGATCGGTGTGGAAGCACGTGGAGCTGGTTGTCAATACCACTGTATTTCCAGCTTAAGGATGCTGTTGTCCTCACTCTTCCATGTGCATTGGTACCACCTGGGGGGTATTTTGAAAAACACAAAGATGCTTAAGTCCTACCCCAGAGTCAATTGTTGGAAGGTCAGTGCCAGCTACAATACTATTTTAAAAATACCTTAGGTATTTTTAATGTGCAGTTAGGGTTGAGACTCCTTGGGCTGCAGTGACAGGGGCTGAGCCTTGAGCTAGAGCCTGGGGATGGGCAGGACGTGGATCAGTGGAGAGAAGGAAGATGAGTATTTGAAAAGGGAAAATATGAAAGGGATGAGGAAGGAATGACTGAGGGCCAAGGACAGTGATGAAGAATGGAGACGGTATGTTAGAAATATGCAAGAAATAAAAATCACCTACATGAATCCATATATAAGATGAGACCAGTTTGCAGACTTTTTATAACAATGGCAGGAAATGGGAAACCATAGGCAAGAAAGTGACCAGGTGACCATGACACTAGGGGAAGACTATCATGGCAGGAGCCCCAGGGAGGACTGCCAGTGCAGGGAGACAGCAGCAGGAAGACCAGCTAAAAGGTGGTGGAAGTCCCAGGGTGCAATAATGAGATTAAAACTTGAGTGGAGCCACACTAGGCAGAGTGGGCCATCTGGGGGGGGGGAGTGGCCTGAGGACACAAAACTAAGATTGTTGGATGATGCGCTGGAACACCAAGAAAAGAAAAAGAGGTGGAGCAAAATGAAAAGAGGAAATATTGAAGGCACTGCAGATCACTAAGAAAGAGCTTACTAGAAATCCAGCTTGAGATTTCACCCTTGTGAAAAGGGAGAAAATGCACGTCACAATGCCCATGTCTCAGGGGCAGGGAGGGTGCACGAAGGAACAGAGCCCACACAGTATTTTAAGATGCAGTGCTTGGTTGGGGACAGGGAAAGGGAGCACTGTAGCAAAGCATGACAAGGTGATGTGGTGCTGGGCTAGTAAGTTAATTCATGAAATATTTACAGCTCATCAAGAGTATGAAAGGACTTGCCTAATATATTCAGGTAAAATGGAATTAAAACGAGAGTATGGGATGCAAAAGAATATTTTCCATGTGCAAACCTATTCACACTTCTCAGGAGGATAATCAACAAGGACCTCCTGTGTACACTCTGCACTTGAGAGAGAAGACTGTGTGCAAAGGTGAGGTGGAATAATAGTGTACCAATAGCTGCAGCAGTCCCTGCCCCTGGAGATCTGCAGGCAGGATCAAACAGCAGTATAATTCCAGAAAAGGGGGAAAGAGATTTCCATCTCTCATCAAAGCAGGTGAGAAATGTGGGGCCCAGAGCCACAAATTATCCTAAGAGTGGACTGTCCCAGTTGCAGGAGATGCTTGGAACTTTGGTGGCTCACACAGGGGCATTCTTAGTGGGCAGATGACAGCTGAATCTCAGCCTGTGGGAACCACAGTCCTATCAGCAGATTCTGATTTGTTGAGGAACATGACTCACTGAGCTCCTCTGTTGCAAAAGTGACTCCTACCTACACACACCGAAACACTTCCTTATACTGTGCAGGGGAGAAGCAGCTGAGGCTCCTGCTGACTAGTCTCCCCGTGTCTACAGTTATTTGGGCTGAAGAAAGTGGTGGCCACATTGTCAGCAAGAGAGCAAGGAACAGCCGGAAAGACAGGCCAGTCTTGTGGGGGAGGAAGGAGCGAGGCAGTGATGAGTTCCGCTGGACACGTTCATATGGAGGTGTTTCTAGGACATGCATGCAGCCCTGTGTGTGGGTGCTGGAACTATGGGAGTAGGGCCCAGGGAAAGGCCAGGTTGGACTTGAATCTTGGGAGTCAGCTCACGATGGTGCTGCCTGAGGCTTGGGAGCAGGTGAGCTCACTACTGGCCCACAAACAGTTGCCCATCGACTGGAGAAAGATAAATAAAAGGCTGAAGGCAGAACCCTGGGGTACATCTGATGTCGGGGTAGGAAGAAGGGTAAGGAAAAGAGACAGAAAGGAAAGGGTCAGTAGGTAGAACTACAGGGAAGTTAGTGCCATGAAAAGCAAAGGAAAGAGAGTCAAGGTGGTCTGATTTTCACCTGTTAGATTGCTGAAGATTTTAAACAGGGAAAGAGAAGAACTGATCAGGTTCTCTGACTGGTGGGAGTGTAACTGCTGGAGGGAATGCAAACTTGAACAAATTCTGGAAAGTAATTTGGCAACAGACATCTAAACACCCCAAAAGTATGTATACCCTTTAATTGGGAACATTTCTTCTCAGGTTTAGCATCTGGAAATATGTGAGGATGTACATAAGGCTTAGGAATAAGATGGTCAATGTGGTACTCTAAGATGACCCTAGTGACCCCACCTCCTGGTATTCACACCTCATACAGTCCCCTCCCCTTCAGTATGGGCTGGCCTAGTGACTCGCTTGTAACAGAGACTGTGGCACAGGTGATAGTACAGGATGTCACTGCTTTGATTAGGCTACAAATGATTGTGATTTCTATCTTTCTAGCAGACTCTCTTCCTAGCATAGTAAATATATGAGATCCTTTCAACACATCGGTCAGGAATAAAGGAGGGTTCTTCTTGCTGGCTTTGCTAAAGCAAGTTGGCACGCTGGGGAGGCCCACATGGCAAGGGTCTGAGAACCACGTCCAGCCAACAGCCACCTAGGACCTGTGGCCCCCAAGTCTAACGGCCATTTAGGAAGCGAACTCTGCCACAATCACATGAACTTAGAAGCGGATTCATGTTTGGTTGAACCTTCAGAGGAGACCCCAGCCCTGGATAACACTTTAATTGCAGACTTGTGAGAGATCCTGAAGCAGAGGATCCAGTTAAGCCAAGCCCAGATTCCTGACCCACAAAAACTGATGTGTGTTGTTTTAATCCAATAGGTTTTAGAGTAATTTGTTACGTGGTTATGTAGCAATAGATAACTAATTCCATATGTATTTGTAACAATAAATAAAGAGAAACAACCAAAATGTCCACTAGGGTAGTTACTGAATAAAAAAATGGTATACACATTTGATGTAATACCATTTATCCATTAAAATTATGCTCCATGAGGTTGAAAATCTGAGCAGGAAAAAAAATTAAAATAAAATAAAATTATGCTCCAGGTGAATGTAGATAAATATTCATGAAATATGTTTGCAGTATATTAATTATAATATATACTAAAAAGTTCAAAACATTATGTGCCATGTAAGCCTATCATATGGAATATGCTTTTTATATAAAGCATAATATAAAGGAATGAGAATAATAAATAACAAGGTATTAATAGTAGTTATCACTGAATGACTGGTTTGTGTTTTTTCTTTCTTCTGCTTATTTATGTTTACAAATTGTTTAAAATGATTGTGTACTGCATTATAATAAAAAAGCACAATTAGATGCATGAGTAAGAAGAACAGAACAATAAACAAAAAGAGGATCATCAGCAATACAGAATGCATAAATTAAGGAGGTTTCATTCATTTTTTTTTTTTTTTTTTATTGACTGCTTCCTATGTGCCAGAATGAAAACTGAGAAGAGTTATTTGATTTGATTTGGCAGGAAGAAAGCAACTGGTTATCTAAGACAATGCAACGTAACCTCTTCGTTAGTGGAAGAGGGTAAGTGATTTTTTTCTCACTTGCTGAATACACTGAATAGTGTCCAATATAAATAAGGAAATGGAAGAATTTCAAATAATGTGGCAAAGACATCATAACAAGAGTTGCATATGAATGGAATCATTGCACAGACATCTAAAATTTATACTTGATATAAATAATAAGAAATTAACATTAATTGGACAAATCAGAGAGGTAACAAAGTTCCAAAAATGAGAGGGTCTAGGCAGTGAAACTACAAATAAAGTAGATGTATATATACCACAGAGGAAGAAAAACATATTATTTCAAGAAATCTTAAAATTGTTCTGGAAGGTTTTGACTTTTTGTCTGGCTAATATGTTTCTTAAGAATACAAGTAGCTTTAGGGCAGAAGCTTACTTCTTCAATTCTGTTGGCTTTATAAAGAAATACACTTATATAGTAATCATTCACAGTTTGATTTTAATGACAACTATGTAAAAAGAACAATTAGATCAACTTAATCATCAGAGAAACTGCTGTTCATCTTGTAGCTCAAAATTTCAAAAATCTCTCCAGGAAACAGCCCATATAAAAGACAACCACCCAACATAAAAACACTCTTCAGAAGACAAATCAACTCTTTTGAGCAGCAAGATATCACACTGAAAGAAACTAAAAAAGTTATTTTAATTTCCCAACATGTCTAACTTACTCCCAGGAAGAAAGCTATGCAACATGAAACTAAAGCTTCTAGAGGAAGGAGATCAAAAACAGTAAAACTGCCAAGGTCTTTGCAAACAAATGCACAGTTAATTACAGATTCTGTTTCTGTTTGGACACACACAAAGCTGTGCCTGGGAACAAACCCACAAGTGGATGTGAAATTGGCCATTTTGAATGAGTGAGCCATTGATGGGAAGCGTGCACAATGATGAAACTGCAACTAAACTTGGGGCTTAGGTTTGGAGAGAAACTCTAGGATTATTTGCCCTGTCTAGTCTCTATGGTCCCATGAGTAGCATTCTCAGGAATTTTTCATGTAAGTTTATGAAACCCGAAGTGAAAAGCAACAGCATAAACGTATGGTATGTGAAGCCACCCTCACTTGGAGACAGAAGAGTACAGGGTAAATACTAAACTGAGCAAGTCTGTGTTCAAACCAGGAGATGAGCGATGAATTTTATTTCTTGGATGCAGCAAGGATCCAGCTGTGGGGGAATCTCCCCAGCCTACCCCACCACACCCCTCATACACACTTAGAGCTTAAATGAATAGCAGCAGAGAGACTCAGCGGGACAGCCAAGAAGAACCAGCACCTAAACATGAAGAGACAATGCAAATGAATGACCCTTGGGTTTCTGAATGGAATCTGCCTTTTTCTTTTTAAAAAATGCTGTTCACCCTGTTTTAATGGCATGGAATAAAAACGGTACTGTAACTTGTAATTTTGAGATATAAAATGTGAAACATAAAACAAGGGGTTATAAATCAGCTGGAGACCAATTAAAATACTTAGACTGTCATTCAAAAACATTCCACAGAATGTAATAAAATGAGTGGGTGGTTGGTTCTATTTTAACAACCAAAGCCTGCAGGAAGATTTTATTTCTTCAAACTATCAGCCAAATATATCCAGGACTGACTGGAACATTGAAAATACACTTTTACATTATGTTAAGCCAAAAATATGAAATAAAATGCCTCAAAAGACTGCATCTGAACAGTGTTCTGATTCACAGTAAGCCTCATGTGAGGTCAAACTACACTTTATTTTCAGTATTCTCTGATACTGATACATAGTATTTATGCAATTAATGTGATAATGAACTTATAGTCAACTGTTTATGATGAATATGAAATCGACCAATGGTTCTCAATGAGGGTGCACTGGCATTTGGGTCAGAAGAAGTATGCATTGTGCAGGACTATTTTGTACAACTAAAATCAGCCCTTAGACATTTCCAGATGCCTCTTGTATGGGTAGAATGGGGCTTGGTGGTGGTGGTGGTGATACTAGTCACTCATTGAAAATAATTGATTTTCATTACTACAAAATTTCTGTCCTTCAAATGGAGAAACATAACTATTTGCTTCTTTGAAAAACTGACCCTTCTCTAGAAACCAAATAAAACCTGATGTTTTAGTCCATTTCCCATTGCTTATAACAGAATACGTGAAACTGAGTAATTTATAAAGAAAAGGAATTTATTGCTTGCAGTTATGGAGGCTGAGAAGTTCAAGGTCAAGGAGCCGCATCTGGTGAGGGCTTTCTTGTTGGGGGGACTCTCTGCAGAGTCCCAAGGGGATACAGGGCATCACATGCTGAGGGGGCTCAGTGTGCTAGTTCAGGTTTCTCTTCCTCTTCTTACAAAGCCACCTGTCCCATTCCCATGATAACCCATTAATCCATTAATCAATGAGTGGATTAATCCATTCATGAGGGCAGAGGCCTCATGATTCAAGCACCTCTTAAAGGCCCACCTTTCAGTACTGCCACATTGGGGATTATGTTTCAACATGAGTTTTGGAAGGGATGAACATTCAAATCATAGCATTGCACCCATGACTCCCCCACCCCAATCTCATGTCCTTCTTATATACAAATACATTCATTCCATCCCTATAGTCCCAAAGTCTTAATTCATCCCAGGATCAATTCAAAAGTCCTAAGTCTCATCTGTGAAATCAAAACAACACATCTACTTCCAAGATACAATGGTGGGACAGGCACAGGGTAGATGCTTCCATTCAAAAAGGGAAAAATAGGCCAAAAGAAAGAAGTAACAGGCCCCAAGCAAGTCCAAAACCCAAGAGGACAGACACTGAATTTTAAAGCTGGAGGATAATCCCCCTTGACTGTGTGTCCAGCATTCTGTGCACGCTGGCGCAGGGGTCGGGCGCCTAAGGCCTTGGGCCATCCTGCCCCCACAGCTTCCCTGGGTTTGACTCATACTTCAGCTCTCTCAGGCTGGCATTGTACATTGGTAGCTCTATAGTTCTGGGGTCTTGGTGGTGGTCCTGCTCCTATAGCTCCACTAGGCATCGATTGCCCTGATGGGAAGGGAACTCTATGGCAAGCTCGACTCCACATGTCTGCTTGGCATTGCCCAGGTGGGGGCTCTCTGTGGTAGCTCTGTCCCTGCAACAAGTCTCTGCCTGGGCCCACAAGCTGTTCCATGCATTCTTTGAAATCTAGGTGGAAGCTGCCATACCTCCATAGCTCTTACCACTTCTGTGGGCCTGCAGAATTAACACATGGACGCCTACAAGGTTTATGGCTTGTACCTTTCAGAGTGCTGGGTTGAGCCACACCTAGGACAGCTGAGGGGTGCTGGGCTGGAATTCAGGGAGCAGAGACATGAGGGGGCCCAGAGCAGCAAGCCCAGGGAGGACACCCTGGGTCTGGCCCGAGAAGCCATTCTGCCTTCCTAGGCGCAAGAAGAGCAGCCAGCCTTCCCTCCCTCCCTCCCTTCCTTCCTTCCTTCCTTCCTTCCTTCTTTCCTTATTTCAGCATATTATGGGGGTACAAATATTATGGTTACGTATATTGCCCATGCCCCCCTGCCCCCCTCAAGGCAGAGCTTCAAGCGTGACCATCCCCCAAACGTTGCACATCTCACTCATTATGTTTGTATATACCCATCCTCTCCTCCCCCCTCCCACCCGCCTGACACCCGATAAATGTTATTCTTATATGTAGGAGGAGCAGCTTTGAAGATCTCTGAAATGCCTCAGGTCCTTCTTCCATTCTCTTGATCTTCCCTTCTCTCTATACTAATCTCCTTAGCTAATGTCACTGGGCTACACCCTTGTTTTCTGCTCCTGAACACGCTTTTTCATTCGTTACATGCCCAGGCTGAGAGTTTTCCAAATCTTTCCACTTTGCTTCCCTTTTGATTATAAACTCCATCTTTAAGTCATCCCCCCCTCCCCACAGCTTAATGTAAGTGATTAAAAGTAGCCCTGCTGCAGCCTCAATGCTTTGCTGCTCAGATATTTTCTCCACCAGATATCCTAATTCATTGATCTTAAGTTCTGCATTCCATAGAGCCCCAGGGCATGGACACAACACAGCCAAGTTCTTTGCCAGTTTACAATAAGGATGGTCTGCACTCAAGTTTCCAATACCTTGTCCCCTAGTTCTATCTGAAGCCTCATCAGAATGGCCTTTATTGTCCATATTTCTATCAGCATTCTGGTCACAACCACTGAACCAATCTCTCTAAGGAGTTCCAAACTTTCCCTAGTCTTGTATTCTAAGCCCTCGTCAGAATCTAGGCTTTTTCTAGCCTGTTCCTCCAACTTCTTCCATGCTCTGCTCATTAATAAGTTCTAAAGCCACTTCCACACTTTCAGGTATTAGTTATTAGCAACACTTCACACTCTCAGTACCAATTTTCTTAGTCTGTTTTCTGTTGCTTACAAAAGAATACATGTGGGTAATTTATAAAGAAAAATAATTTAGTTTTCTACAGTTATGGAGGCTGAGAAGTCCAAGGTCAAGGGGCTGTTTCTGGTGAGGGCCTTCTTGCTGTGAGGACTCTCTGTAGAGTCCTGAGGCCAACCAGGCCATCACAGATGATGGGGCTGAGCATGCTAGCTTAGGTCTCTCTTCCTCTTCTTATAAAGTCACCAGTCCTGCTCCCATGATAACCCATCAATCCAACAACCCATTAATACATTGACCCATGAATGGATTAATCCATTCATGAGGGCAGAGCCCTTAAGACCCAATCACCTCTTAAAGGCCTCACCTCAATACTGCCACATTGGGGATTGAGTTTCAAAATGAGTTTTGGAGGGGACAAATGTTCAGACGATAGCACCTGGAAATTACTGTTAACATTCCAAATTGTAGGATGCTATACAATAATACATATAAAAAGTTTTTAAGGAGTAATTATAATATCGTGTTATGGTGAAGAATTAAACCATAAATTGTTCAGAGTTACCTTTTAATTTTTAGACGTAAAGTAAATGCCGATTCCTCTTGAGACAAGGCAATACTTAATGATGAACCCTAAAGTTTCTTGATTGTCCATGTGAAAGGGAATTTAAGAGCTTGACTGGTACAAGTGCCCAAAACATCTGTAAAAACAGATGACAACATGGAGGTTTTTGTTTGCCAAGTACACACAATGAGTGGGGTGGAAGAATCCATGTTTTTTTACTTTTAGAGCATAGTCTTTTCCTCTAGTTTCCAGACTTTGGGATTTCAAGACTCCAAAATACTCAAAACAAAACAAAACAAAACCTTAGCAACCAACATGAGATTGCTAAGGTTTTATGTTGCCTACAATTTAAATATTAACAATGACCTATCATCTATCATGATTTCATAAAAGAAAAGATATTCTAATACTAAAAAATTACAAAACTGTCCATCAGACTTAAAATGTCATCATCGTGGGGGGCACTGACTACACCACTTGATTTTTCTATTAATTTCTTACTTCTAATCACCACTGCAGTCACTACTGTGGAGACTACTAGAGTACGATTCTTTTAAAATGCTACTGGGATGTAACCATAAGTAACATTATTAAACTGTAAAAATTATGTATCTTACCCCCAAAGTAGGCAAAAACTAGATCTATAGACTCTTATTCTTCCTCAACAGACCAGTTAGTTGCCTGCTGGGAAAGTCTCAAGCTTGGTGACCCACCTTGTCACTTAACAGAATTATCATTGTCTTTTACGCAGTTACTTTTCCCTAGCACTTCTGGCTGGTGATGCTGTAGCTCTGGGGAGCATGGAGAACAAACAGAACCAAGGAAATTCCTATTCTCTGATAAGATACTGCATGGCATTCCCAAGCCCACAACCTGGAATCCACTCCAACTCAGTTGCAGGGTCTTTGGTGACAAGTCACTATAGCCATCGACCACCTTATCAGTTCTGGAATTATGTGGGACCCAACTTTAATCTAACATCTCCCCTTACATAACAGGAAATGTGAGTTGGGAGCAATTTCACTCAACTAAGAGAAACAGAGCAAATCCCCAAGAGTCAAAGAATGAACATAAAAACTAGATATCATCTTTTTCACCATAGGATTATTACTTTTTTTCTTTCTCAATAAAAAAAAATGTTCTTTTGTTTCTAGTGTCCAGAAGGTATAAGAAACAATAAGTTGTTTAGTGTTCCACCCATCAAATTAAGCATCATATTTTCCAAAAGACTGATCTTAATTCTACTTCTAGTAACAGTGGCCTGTGTTTTCCTAGCATGGTCAGATTTACATTAAAAATGCCTGACTTTGATTTTTTAATTGTTCTCCTTCACCTTAGGATTCTCCCTGGGCTCCTGCTCATCTGCAGACAGCAATGCGCCACACCGGTTGCATTGATCACTCCCTAAGCTGCCACCTGCTATCGCCTCCCACCTTTGATCCTTTGCCATCATCAGTGTTGTCTTCAAACAGCATTGCCGTGTTCTGACTGCAAAAACAAGTGTACTCCTCAGTGGAAAAATACCACATTCCAGCTTGGTGAAGCAGGTGGTGTGTTTCATAGGATGGAGCAGAAAGTAGCATCTCTTCCTCTCAAACAAGAAGGAAGTCTATTAGCGCATCAGCACATAAAGTCGTGCACGATGAATTTTAAATGCTGCCTCACAAATGAAAATGTGGTAAAATTTGAAAAATCAGCTTTCAGAAAGTGTTTAAGTCCGTTATTCAAACTCAGACTCTTAACTTTTTTTTTTAAACCATTTTCCCATCTTTCAAATAAGGGGGATGGAGCAGATGATTTTCAAGATGCTCAAAGTTCTTTTTGCTGTATGAGAGCTAAAACCTGACCTTGGCATAACATAATGATTCAACACGCTCAACAATGGCCACAGCACATACATTAGACACCAAACACATTTTACAGCTACCACCCAGACTAAATATCCCATTGCACTTCTAGCCCAGGGAGGCAGAAGATGAAACAGTGTGTGTTTTTTCTTTATGCAGACAATTGGAGTTAATATAATTAAATTTCTCAGAGTCTGGGAAATAAAGAGGAAGCAACAAACATATTCAGACATCAAAGTTCCAGCTACAGGCTCAGAAAAACCCATTTTTAATTTTAATTTTTAGAAGAAGTTTCTTTTTCCCATTAAGGGTGGCTCCTCTGAAGCTAAATAGGACCAAATGGTGGTTCCAATGAGGTGGAGAGAAACCCTCATAACCAAGAGAGGGAACTGTCCCATGCCACTGACATAGCTTTGCAAATACAGGGCATCCTGCCTGATTCTAACTGGGACTGATAAAGCATAAGGCTGACACCAAACAAGGCACTGTCCTTCATGGACAAGGGCCTTTACCACTGGGTCACTTCTAGATGGGACAACGGCTATTCAGGGCCATCCTGTCCTCAGGCTAATACCGTCTATAGACAAAGAAATAGCTTCTCAGTTTTGCACACAGTTTTCTCACACAATGCTGGACCGAAGCAGAAACTCTATGGTTTTGCTATGTATGCTGGAGCAAACTTGCAAACTGGTGTCGTTTCACTGTCGAGATCAAAGGAAGCCCACGTTATACTCAGTCCACTCAGCTGGGCATGGTTGCACAGGAAATGCAAGCACCATAATTCTAATATAATAACGTCTTCCTCTTTTTACAAGGATAGCAACAGAAGGAGTGACTCAATATATGCAATGCTGAGCCCTGAAACATCGGGCACATCAAAGAAAAGCTGTGGAAGCCTTTCCTTACTGGTTGGTCCCTTGCTTGTCTAGAAGGTGTCTCAGGGTGCCAGGTTCAAGCGGGTCCAGTGGCTGCTGCTGGTCTCAGCTAAGTGGAGTTTGCCATCATGTGATGAATGAGGCAGGAGCCCTCACAGCCAACTGCAACAGCTAAGAATCCATTTCATCAGATTTTTTAGAACACCTATCCAGTATGTTTTTTAAATAATGAGAAAGAAAGCTGACTGAATTCTATATAGGAGAGGCCTTGAGATAGCACAACTATTACTTCTAAGTGGGCATCCAATAAACATTTCTAATTGACACCCCCCATCCAAAAAAAAGTTAGCCAACAGACAATACATCAACATTTAGAGCAGAAGATGTGGGCGATACATGCACTAACTTAGCTTATGAATGTATCAGCTCTGCTTAATGTATTTTGTTTGTTTGCATAGAAAAAAATAGCTGAAGCATGAAAAATATAAATGTATATATAGTACACCATTGTCTGATCCATCGATGAGAGGAAGTGACCTATCTTTTTATATCTATTCCAATATTTACAAAAAATATTGACAGTTTAATAGGTGAGTGATGCAATAATCAAACTGACTTTATAAACATAAGTTAAATAGTTGAAAAATCACAAAATTGGCTTTTACTTCTCTTTAACCTTAGCAGATTATTAAGGGTCTTTCTAATTTTGAGGGAGGCAGCAAAGTCCTAAACCTTGTTGGTCTTCTCTGTCCAGCCTGATTTTATCTAAGGGAAGAACAGGTTGTTCCACTAGCTTTAGATAAACAGTGCTGGGAGAAAGGAAACTCTATAGCTAGCTGTAGAGGCGCACAGCCAGACAGCATGGTTCCCATGGGGCAGAGGTACACGGGGTGCCTGGCCCTGTGCACACATGGGAGAGGTCAAAGGATTTCCTTAAGACAGCAGTCCCCAACTTTTTTGGCACCAGGGACCATTTTGATGGAAGATAATTTTTCCATGGGGATAGGGGAGGGAGGATGGTTTCAGGGCAATTCAAGCACATCACATTTATTATGCACTTTATTTCTAACATTATTACATTGTAACATATAATGAAATAATTATACAATTTGCCATAGGTTGGGAACCCCTGCCTTAAGATCAATGAGACCCCCAAATTCCTCCCTCCTAACTACCAGTTCGATTTTCTAAGCTATTTTATCTCCAGTGTATAGAAGTGCTCTTCAAAAACTCTTTCATTTTTTGAAATTACATTCCTCTCCAAATAATCTGTAACTAAAGGTAGAAAGTTAGTTGTTTTTTTTTAAGTTGTAGATTTTGCTTTATTTTGTTTCAATTGCCTCCAAAGAAAGGGACAGTTATTAATTGAATGTGAAGATGGATTTGAGGCTTAACACACTGATTGATGGCAAATCACAAAATGCATCTCTCTTCAGGTTTGAGGCAATGTTTCCCTTCAATTCCAAATGTCAATTTTCAAGTCGTAACATTGTCTGTGGATATGTTGAAAATATGACTGCACTGTTTGTTAGGAATGAGTCAAAAGGGAAATTTAGTAGTGAAAAATAAACATGTGGGAGAACATGATTCTTAAGTATAGCTTTGATGGGGGTGATGCTTTCTATTCTGGTTCAGAGGCACAATAGAGGCTAAATGCTATGCCCCTGTGGCCCCTCCTTTTAAAATGTGGCTCAGCTGTCTGGCACTTTCAACACGATAGTTTGGTATGATTAATAACACTACCTGCTTAGTATCTGCAGAATTGCACTGCCTGTGTAAAGAATTGAGGTGATTTTTGAAAACCACACAGTTAATGTATTTATCAACTGTGGTTAGAAGGAACAGTTCCTCCAAAAACAGTTCACAATTACCAGTATTTCAGATTCAGTTTTGTGTTTTATTCAGTAGACTTTGAAGAACTCGGTGAAGTCTGATCCCATCCAAGTAACATAAAAGATTAGAGTTATTCTAGTATAATCAATCTCGAGGACCAAAAATATATGTTTCTACGGTGATTTGATGAAATCTCACATTCTGTAGATAAAAGCCACATTTCACTTTAAAAAAAAATATGTGATAGCAAAGTGGATGTAGAAAATAGCAGATGACCTTATAAGATGTTATTCTTAGAAAGGGGCAACAAAACTAGGTAAATCTATTACAGGATGAATATTATTTTGGGGGTTTGATTTAAGAAAGCTAAGTTTGTAAGCTTCCTTGAAGAAGTGAATATTTGCCAAATCCATTTAAAACAAATCCTGAGTGAGGGAGAGCAATCAAACTCTTTTCATTATGTAGGAATTAAGCTGTACAAGTAAAGCTCACCTCAAGAAAAGTCCTACGGCACAGAAATCTTGATGAAGGCTGGCAGTACCCAAGTGGAATGTTCTCCCTTCCTAGTCCACCATCCTACTATCCCATCTGAATTTTTTTAAATTTCAAAATATTAAGGGGGTACAAATGTTTTTGTTACATGGATACCTTGTTTATTGCTTAAGTTAGGGCTTCTGGTGTGCTTATCAGTGGAATAGTGTTCATTGTACCTGATAGGTAAGATTTTGTCCCTCCATCCCCCTGCTTTAGTTTCCAACGTCTTTTACATCTCTTTGTAGCTGTGTGTGCCCATCATTTAGCTCCAACTTACTAGTGAGAACATTCGACAGTGTTACGAGTATCACAGTGGTAACTAGTTTGGAAAACTAATAATGATTGTTGACTTAATTCCTAAAGGTACTTCCTTTATGCTTTGGAACAAAGACCCCAGGGTTTTTTAATATAATAATGGTGGAAGATGAGTTCCAAAAATGTCAAAAATCACATTTTTAACCTCCCTATCCATGGGAGGACTAAAATATCAAATTAAGTTGATTTAATGAAAATAAATGCCATCTTATTTCCATTTTAATATTATATAATAGATTGAAATTAATACTGTTAACTAATTTCATTGGTTTATTT
>VBSM01001124.1:28032093-28044755 GCA_008086735.1 Cheirogaleus medius
TTAGTGGAATATAGGTATTGGAGACTGAGAAGGGTGGGAGGGTGGCAGGAGGCTGAGGGATGAGAAATTATTTAATGAGTACAATATACATTATCTGGGTGATGATTACACTAAAAGCCCAGACTTTACCACTACATAATACATCCATGTAATACCAGTGCACTTGTACCCCTTAAATTTATACAAACAAAAAAAATTTTCTTAATTACTTATTTTCCTTCAAACTACAAAGAAAAGAAAAAGCCAGCCAAGATGCAGAGAGGTGATTATTTACTTTAAAATAAAATACCTTAAAATAGCAAGCACTTCTATTGCATTTATTTACATTACGACTATGAATTGACTATTTACATTGATCTACATACTGTTCTTTATAAACACATTTATCATCCATTTGATTTTTGCTCAAAGTATGTAGACTTTTGTTATAACTTTACCGTTAAAGGTATCTTAAATTCAACATAACCAAAACTTAACTTCTGAAATCCCTCCACCCAGATCTACTTGTTTTTTAATTACTTCTTTTGATTAGCATCACCAACCATTTGCTCCATCCAGATGCCCAAGCCAGAATTTCTGCAGCCATCCTGAGCACCCCTTTCATCCTTACTAAGCTCTCCACCCACTTCACTCCCACCAAGTTCTGTGGAGTCTGCAACTGCCACTCTCCTGAACATAGCCCTCTTCCCTGATGCTTTTGTCCTGCTTAAAGATTTCACAGTTACCTCTCTCCCATTTCCTCATCTACTTCCTAATCTTTCTGCTTTTAGTGTCAAAACTTGTATGCAATTCCTCCCTATCTCTTCAAACCCACGGGTACCAGATGACTTTTCTGAAATGCCAATCTAATGGTAACACCTGAAGAGCTCTTCATGACCTAACAGATAAAAATCAAATGCTAAAAGTATTCCAACTTAAGCCAAACTCTCCAGCCTTATCCCTTATTATTTCTCCACCTAGAACTCTATTTATAGGAGGTAAAAAAATAAGTGAATATTTAAGATATGTATCAGTAACAGTCTAAGCCAGTAACAAAATAAATCCTTTGTACTTAGGAGTTTTAAAAAAAATATTTGATATATATGTTGCATTTCCTAGTTTATAAGTAGTACATATTAATTATTTTCTTACAATATAAAAAAAAGCATAAGAACATGTATTCAGTGTGGTGACCCTGGTCTGACCCTACAGTATGCTTACGTGGCATGTTTTAACCACTGTAATGGCAGCTACAGTAGGGAATGTCAGAGTATTTGGTAATAACTAAAAAGGCTCTCTCAAACTCTGAAAATGAAGTGGCTTTTATGTTTTTAAAGGACCAGAACTGTGATGATACCCATTTAATCTTCCTTTGATTTATATGGAATTTAAACATCTTCATAACAATTATAACTGTATAAAACATCAGTTATGCACAGCTGGGAGTCATTGCCCCTTTAGGGGACATACAGGAATCATGCTGCAGATTTCCAACTCAATCTGTTTAGTTCCAACTATTCCAACTAAATATTCCCTGGCCCACAGTTGATTGAAATATCTCCCTCCTTCCTGGGGATGCTCTTTCCTCCCCCTGCAACCCTTAAGAAACAGGGCCATAGAAAGCTACTGTTCACCCCTCACAGTGTGAGTGAGGGATTTTCTTTATGGGGGGAGGGGAGAAGAGGGGGAGAAGGGGGGAGAAGGAGGAAGCGGAGGGTAGAGGGAGGGAGGGAGGGAGGGAGGAAAAGGAGGGTGGAGGGAAGGAGACAGAGGGAGAGGGAGAGGGGGAGAGGGAGAGAGGGAGAGACCATTGCCTTAGGGATAAGTTGGACTGAAATGCAAAATTAACTGAGGAAAGCTGCAATGTCCAATACAGTTGTCACTAGCCACATATGGCTACAGATCACTTGAAATGTACCTAGTCCAGCAAACTAGTACAACTAGTACAACCTCTATGGAAAACAGTATGGAGATTCCTCAAAGAACTAAAGTAGACCTACCATTTGATTCAGCAATCCCACTACTGGGTATTTACCCAAAGGAAAAAAAAACATTTTATCAAATAGACACTTGCACTCAAATGTTTACTGCGGCACAATTCACAATCACAAAGATGTGGAGTCAACCCAAGTGTCCATAAATTCATGACTGGATTAATAAAATGTATTATATATATATATACCATGGAGTACTACTCAGCCATTAAAAAATGATGAATTAATACCTTTTGCAACAACCTGGATGGAAGTGGAGACCATTCTCCTAAGTAAAGTATCCCAATAATGGAAAAACAAATAGCACATGTACTCACTATTAAATTGGAACTCATTGATCAGCACTCTTGTGCACATATGGAAGTAAAACTCAATGGCAATCAAACAGGTGGGAGAGAGGGGAGGGGATGGGTGAAGTCATACCTAATAGGTACAATGTACACTATCTGGGTGATGGGCACACTTATAACTTTGATTTAAACTGTATAAAAGCAATTCACGTAACCAAAACATCTGTACCCTGTAATACTCTGAAATAAATAAATAAAAAAGAAATCTGACTAGTCCAAATTGAGATATGCTGTAAGAAGAAATATATACCAAATTTTGAAGACTTAGGATGCAAAAAAGAATGTAAAATATCTCATTACTGACTTTTTATATTGATTACATGTTTAAATAATATTTAGGATATACTGGGTTAAATAATATGTTGTATTAAAATTATTTTCAACTGTTTCTTTTTCTTGTTTTTAATGTAGTTATTAAAATGCTTATTTTAATTATTTTTTATTTGTGTAAATTTGTGGGGTATAAGGGAATTTTGTTACATGCATAGATTGTATAGAGGTGAAGTCAGGGCATTTAAATTGCAGATGTTGCTCACATTAAGTTTCTACTGGACAGCAATGCTCAAATTCAATTCTTTTTAAATAAATAAATGACCAACATCTTAATTATTATTTGTCTTTCTGTAATAAAAGCAGAGTGCCACCCACATTGGCAAAGGAAAACGAGGAGGAGAAGATAGTGAGAATCCAATTATTTCTACTACTTGATTGTTTACATTTTGAACAGGTGTAGGGAGAAATAAAGATATTGCATCAAATCTAAATGTAGGGCTGGGGACAGTGGCTCACGCTTGTAATCCTAGCAGTTTGGGAGGCTGAGGTGGGAGGTTCACTTGAGGCCAGGATTTCGAGACAAGCCTGGGCAACAGTGAGAGCCCCATCTCTAAAAAAAATTTTAAAAAAAATTAGCAGTGCATGACTGGTGCCACGCTTGTAGTTCTAGCTCCTTGGCAGGCTGAGACAGGAGGGTCTCTTGAGCCCAGGAGTTTGAGGTTGCAGTGAGCTATGATGATGCCACTGCACTCTGTGACGCCTGGGCACAAGAGCAAGATACTGTCTCAAAAACAAAACAAAACCCACCTAAAGATAAACCAATTCTGCAGAGGCAACCTATGGCATGGGTACCACAAAAGTGGAATAATGGCACTCCTAAGCATTTTGGAACATTACCATATATCCACCCTGTGCAATAAAGCCAATGGTCCACCTAGCACAACAGTGCTACTGCTACACCTGAAGTTTCAGTTGTTAAATTTTCTCCATTTTGCTGCCAGCAATGATTTACAGAAGGACATCTACTAATTATCCAAAAACTCTTCAGAAGTGATGCTTGCAAATTGCCTGAACTTCACAATTTCAGTATTTTATTTCAAAACTATCCAGTTGATCCAGAGAGCATATCCTTCAATAGCACAGTGACATAATTGTTTTAAAAATTCATGTTAATGACCAAAATTCCAAATTCACAATGCAATTCTAAACAGGTGACACATTCTAATTAGGCATCAATGTGTGGGTATAATAAATGGCTGTAGTACACAATTATTGGAAACTGATGAATTTTAAATGTCATAGAGTCAACCCAAATGAAGAAGAGTATAAAGTTTTCTTCTTTGTAACCCAATGCCAGCAGAAAAGCAGAGTGTAAAATTCTCTTTCAAACACACACATGGGCGCACATACTACAATGAGCCAAATTTGTGTCATAAAATGCAAGCTTTCCTAAGTCACAATTAAGAAAATTAAGATAACATCAATCAATATTATTAGTCTTAGTGAAAGAGAACCGCTGCTTTAGAAAGGGTGTCTGTCTTACCTTATTAACCTCCTTCACATTCTTATGGACTATCAAGAGAGTCGAGTGGCAGCATATGTACGTTTAAATTACAGAAATCCATCTGTAGGCACTTGGCAGGAAGAGAGGGCTATTTTTAAAACAACAAACAAAACCCCCACCATTCCATTTAATGAAATTTTGCCCCAGAGTAAGAAGGGAGATAGAACTGTCTTTTTCTTTTCTTTTTTTTTCCAATCACTTATATTTATTTTATTTTTATTTCAGGATATTATGGGGGTATCGGTTTCAGATCTCAAGTCTTTCATGGTGGGTTCTGGTCTCACAGGTAATTGAAGATACTGTAAAGAATAATTTTGTCTCTACCTAATCTTGATTTACTTGTTGACTTTTCCCAGCAGGATGCAACTTGATTGTGTAACGACGGCACAATGTGTGTCATTAAGCCCTAAAGTCAATTTTATTAGTTCCTACCATTTTTCTGTCTCCATCCCTCTATCCACATGATTATACTTGAGTTTTAGAAAGATCATTTTGGCTAATGTGTAGGAAAAAGACAGACTGTAGCCAAAACCCAGGAACAAAAATTACTTGCTGACCTGAATTACTGAAATGATGGGAAGGGATGGAAGTGGGTAAAGGCTATCTTGGAAAAGAAGGTCTTTATCACCACTTCATGAAGCTTGCTTCAGTTTTCAAGGGGAGCCCACAAATTATATAGTATTATTATTTCTCCAACATGGCTGGGTACATTTATATTCCCCTTCTAATATATTTTTAAACAGAAATGTTCTAAAATTTCAGTGCTCTATTTTTTCAAAAGAAATATTACAGAGTTTGTGACCTGAAAAGTTTTTAATGCATTTAAACATTAAACAGTTGTTCCAGGAAATGCTATTCTAGAGATTCAGAAATAAAAGATAACAATTTTGCCTTATCTCACTTAACCACACATTCGACACAAGAGACTTTCCTATAAATGGTATAAAGTATATAAAAGACAGGGGAAAACGTAGACATCACTGAAAACGGCAGTCAAATTAGTTCACATTTCATCATACACAAATTAGTTCATCATATACATAGGATATTGCTTGTAGCTCAGGTCATTTCCTAACTTTGAACTCAAAGGTCAGTTAGTTTCTGAAATTCTTTTAAGCTATACAATTCCCAGACTGGCATGCTATTAGAAGATGATTTCATTCTATCCAGCAAGTGATAAATATGACATCATTATATTTTAAAACCCTGCAAAACAAACAGCACCATATGGTTTTTTTTTTTTCCTTCTAACTGCAAACTAACAATCTGTAGTATTCTAATAAACTGCTGTTAGGTCTAGGAATATTTTTGTCCAAATTTTTCCTTTTTCCATGTTATAACTGGTTTGCTAATAGACTTCTTTAGCTTTAGAGTTATAATTAGAAGACGGTTACTTCTTTGCATAATCAAATTGTAATTGCTGTTTGGATGAAATCCAATTAATATAAGCATCGGTACCTTCAAAATCACAATGTCTGGCAAAAACAGAATAACAAATGCCATGCTCTGATGATCTAGGTTATCTAATAAGGCTTGCCTAACTGTTGAATTTTTTAGAGACTGGATAGCAAGTGATATTAGAATTATCAAGGAATTTCAAGGCATCATAGTTGTAAATGACAATAAGTTAATGTTCTCAAAAAAACTAATTGTAAAGATAAGGAACAAAAATTCACATGGAGTCAGAAACCTACCTTAGTCTCAGGTCTGTCATTTGTTAAATGTGTGCTCCTGGGTGAGTCACATAACGTTTCTGAGTCTGTTTACACATTTGTAAAATGAGAATTAAGATACCTAACAATAACAGACATTTGTCAATTTTTCAGATGCTTCATGGCTGTATTTGCTTCTTGTGTCTGGGGAATCTCCTAGCACGTATGTTTCTCACTTTAGAAGCCAAAAAGGCCAGTTGCAGGCCCTGGTTCTGCAGAGCAAGTGAACATACTATGTCTCTAGCTACCGACTCTCCTGTCCTTTTTCTGACCCGCTTCCCCAGCCTTTCAGCAACTCTGCGAGCTACCTGAGAGTCTTCCAAAAAATTCCACTCTTTGTTAAATCAGCCAGAGCCATTTTCTGTTGCTTACAACCAAGGCGGCTCACTTCTATTTCAAAAATATACCTTGAATGTGTCCACTTCACCTCCTCTCAACTGTCACTCTAGTCCAAACTACCAAGCTATCTTGTCTGTACTATTCCAGTGGCTTCCTGACTGTTCTCCCGTGTCCATTCTTGTCCTCCTCCAACCATTCTACAGATACATAACAGCCAAAGTGATCTTTCACCAATACAAATAAAATCATATCGTTTTCCTCGATAAAAATCCTTCCTGTTGACTTAAAAACATAATTTAAAAATCTTTAACATAATCAATATAGCTCAACATACTCTGGCTCCTCCTTTCTTTCCAACCCGAAATGTCCGCCAACTGACAAGTGGATAAATAAAATGTGGTCTACCTATGGAACGAAATGCTATTTGGCAAATGCAGTACTGATACATGCTACAACCCTGAAAACATGCTGTCTTTGTATTCCTATCCTTATACTCTTAAAGCCTATTTTCCTCAACTCTCCATAGGGTTCAATGAAGCTAGTATTTTTTTCCTCTGGAGATACTTCAAAAGTACTTAATACTACATATTGATAATTAGTAACTATTCATTCTTAATTCACAATCTCTTTCAGAGGGGGTTGTGTTTTACCTTTTATAAACAGGCATTACTAAATTAATGTGATGAAATATTCAGAGAGAGAGAGAGAGAGAGAGATCAGTCTTTGAGTGACTGTTGTCCTCACTGTCAGCATTGACACTTCTAGTATTAATACTTGTTACCCCCAGCCCAACTTACTGCTCCCCAATGATCCTAAAAGTTTGGAAAATGTTTCCTTTCTGCTAATGATAGATCTTTATTTCCAAAGACAAACACTATTCACTCATGTGCTCTTTCATACGCTCTTGCTCTTTCTGTTTAGTTTTCCCTACCAAAGAACGTTGAATAACTTGAGGAATATTTTGAGTACCTCAACTCTATAACGTACTCGCCCCAAATCACCCTCCAAAACGAAAACAGTGTTTCTTCTTGAAATCGATCAAGTAATATCCCCCGGGTAAGTGGACTCTCTGACATTAAGATTTGTCCCTAGCAACCCTAGGCAATTCAGGAGAGAGAGTTTCTGTTCTTTCCTCTCATGACTCAAAAAAAAAAAAAAAAAAATCAATCTTGGGATTCTGGAACCAACAATCTGTTGCCATTTTTCACACGAAGTTTGCAGCCTTCTTAGAAAGTGAAGATTCCAGGTGGCCTACACTGATAGCCCAGGGCTGTCAAAGGGCAGAAAAATTGGCCCCTCCCTCAAGCCTGCACAGCATATGGTACTTTTAACCTGTAAAGAACAATACTGGGGGGTGGGAGGAAGGCAGCCATGACGATGTGCCTCACAGACTCCCCAGCAGTAGGTAGCTGGCTGACCAAGGGCCCAGCTGCTGGGCTCCGAAACGGCTGCATTTGTGCCAGGGCCACAGTTCCCGCATGCTGCTTCTAGCCAGTGACAGTGGACAGCAGGGATACAAAGGCAGCACTCCTGATGGCCTTGCAAGGCCTGCTAGGACAATTCCACCCAACTTCTCCTCCCTTTCCCTCTCCAGGGGCTCAGTCTAGCACCCCAGTCTGACTTGCATCTCCCTCCTGCCCTGGCCTCTCCCACCTTGTTTCTCACTTGTGTTTCTCCTAATAAACACTTGCATGTTTAATCCTATCATGGCATTTGCTTCTCACGTGATCCAGCCTGATCAGACATCTGGATTAAAGACTTAAATTTATATTTTCCTAAAACTAGCAACTTTTAAATGGGTTCTCAGAAAACAGGCAAATAAGCAGGGATTTTGTATTGTAGATCTCAGAGTTCCCACTTGTCTGTTCCATTCATCCTTATCGTGAAAAAGATACTAGTAAGAGAAAATTAGGCTTTTAAATAGATAGAGAAGAAAGAGTCTCTACAAGAAAAGTCTCTACATATTCAGTACAATTTTTCTTCCAAATATTTTCAGTTGTGGTTGTTTGAATCCATGAGAGCAGAACGCATGGATATGGAGAGATGACTGTATATAGACTTCCTTATACCAGTAAATTTCACTATACTGTAGATTTACTCAAACCTCATTATTTATACACTGCCAATAGATATAATTATATTACTCCTTAATACACAAAAGGAAAATCTTGTATCTCCCTACCATATCAGGTAAAGGAGTTTCTTTAAAACAAAATATTGATCTATTTAGATAATAGAAAATTGACATTTATTAAATAACTTGATAATAGTAAACAGAAATAGAACAAAAAGTTTGAGAGTTGATCATGATACTCTGCAATGTCTGATTCCTTCATCATTTTTTTAAAAAGCTATTTATTTCACCAACTATTGGCATACTGTATTTATGATGATTAAATTCCTACTATAGCAATGAAAACAAGTGTATTAGTAGACACCCCAACCACTAAAGCTTTAAGTAGTATTTCCCATAATAAATTGATACATCTAAATTATAACCTGTCATTGGGGAATTTTGCTGTACATTAATGAATTTAAAACCTAATTAATTTCCCCATACTGTTTAAGAACCTCACAATATCAGTGGCTTGACTCATATAGTTTTAAGTACATTTCGTGAATTTGAAACGGTGGGAAATATTCCACATATCAGAGTCAGAAAAAGCAGAAAACATTTTTCTTCCTCCCCTTTCCATTATTTTCCCCAGAAATATTGCAAGTGGGGTTAAATGAAAGAATAAAGGTATATCTAAAACAATCTAAGCAATTTGAAATGATTAATTCCAGTTTTAACATATACAGTGGTCTAATGAGAATTTTACGTAGAGTAAGTCCCATAGAATTTTAAGTTGGCACTAAACTGACACTGGAAGTTTAATTTTTGCCCTACAGGCTTAGGAAGAAAATAAAAGCATAGCTCTTCACATTTCAAATTGTTAACATGCTATTTTTCCTATGAGTCAACCAAATAACAGATATGAACTGGGGTGCCTACCAGGTTGAGGGTGTTAGGAAACATTTCACAATGAAGCCACAGTAGAAGGAATTACTCCTAAACAATTTAACCTGCACTTAATATGAAAAAAATAGAAAAGCAAATAATTCCAAGTAAATAGAAGTAAATAAATATATAAAAATTTCTAATTAAAGGTTAAAGAAAACAAAGAGACCTATAATTTTAGAAAGTCTGACAAATGTGATAACAGGATAGAATACCTAATTTTCTAGAGAAGATACTTTTGATTTAATATAGAAAGAAATAAAACTCTAATTACAAAAAGTGAACAGGTAGAAAAGGCACATTTATTCGTTTTCCAAAAATACTATTTTCCTTGTTAGATGTCAGAAACCACTTGAACAAATGCAAGAATTCTCAAACAATTGCTTATAAAGTTTCATTATAAATGATTTTTGGCAACACATATTAAAAACAAGCAATCTTCCATGCTAAAGCATCTCCTTTCTTTCCTTCATCTGACAAATATTTATTGAGTCCTGAAACATAATTAAGAAAAGGACTAGGGACGCAGCACATATGGAATGGACTAAAATCCCTGCCAAGGTAAAGCTTACTTTCTAGGTGAGACGTTAAACACAAAAGTAAGTAACAGGTCTAACGTGTTTATTCCACTACTGTTCCATTGTCATTATGCCATGACATTGTCCTTTGGTTCAGTGCTACTGGATATGGGTTAAATGAAATTATAATATGATAAAGGTCTTTTGGTATTTCAGATAAACTCTCTTGGCCAAGTTTTAAGGTAGATCTGTTTTAAAAGGATACCGTGATATAAGCCAGGGATCACCAATTTTTTTTTTACATATTATAGGCTTTGCAAGCCACCTATGGTCTGTGTTATCTATTCTTCATTTCTTTTAACCCTTGAAAAATGTAAAACCATTCTTATCTCACAGGCCACACAAAACAGGCCAGGGACCAAATGTGGCCTGTGGCCATAGTTTGCCAACCTCTGACCAAAAGACCTGAGTATACTTGCTTTTAAGTGGCTATGCTCAGTCCTACATTTCATGTTTCATTCCATTTTTTTTGTTGTTGCATTTATTCTTTTGCTCTTTATTATTCATTTACCAAAATCTAATAAAACATTCTTTTCTAGAGCTGCAACAATTCCAACTACAGCAGCCTCAAAGTCAGTTCTGAAGAGTAGGGCCACCTGCTCTATTTCACACAAGCAACAGAAAAAATTTTTGGCAGAAAACCTTTCATAAGTCTATATAGTGAAGAGAGTCTATATACTGGCAGAGATTATGCATGCTCCCCACCAACTTCCGTGGGCAGAAACATATGAGATCTAACGTTCCCTTACCTTGCTGGAGGAACATCAATATTGGAAGAAACCACTTTTCGCTTTTGTTCAAGGAGACAGATGGAGCGAGTGTTTTCTTTTTCATGGTCAAGGACCCGGTTGGCTTTTTTGGTGTCTGCTGTTTTCACATCTTCCTCCATGGCCAAGGAGAACAAATGTTGAGACATTTTTCTACTAGAGTCACGTTTTAAGTCCTCTGATTGAAATGTGAAGGTCATTTCCCGCTTAATGCTCCCCACCTGTGAAATGAAACACAGACATTCTTACTCACACCAAACATCAGCTTTGCACGACCATTGCAGATGGCTGTGAACAGAGACTACTGACACCACCTTCTGTGTTCTTCTTGAAGATTTTATAGTTTTAATGGGAAAAATGCAACACAGAAATAAAATAACTAATGTCACAAAGTAATAAACAATCGATGCATCTGTCATAATGCAAATAAGAAGCATCAGAGACACAAGAAATGCCTTTCAGGTGTACAAAAACTGAAGATTTTAAAGCATAAGAGCTCTAAATTTTTAAAAAATTTTAAACATCATTGTTTTCTCTTCCACAATTAAGAAAACTTAGTTAAATAGATTGTTAAATACTTCAGGCTGATTATCACGTTCAATAGAAGAGAGCTAATGTATAAAACCAAACTCTATCTTTGACTATTAATACTGATCTTAACCACTCTGTCATTTATGAAGAATTGTTTTTTTATCCTTTATCTACAGTAGTTAAGATCCTAATAAAATCTCTTCTAAAGCCATCTGATAAAGAAGTCAGACTAATTTTTCTTCTCATTTTTAACTAAATGCAATGATGACTGAGGTGTAAGACAAATATCAAAATAAACCTCAGTGAATTGAATCCTGTTAGTTCAGACTTTGTGATAATTGGAACAGGAGACTGAAGTTAAAAAAAGGGTTTGTAAGGTAATTGGTATAGTAGATGAGGATTGGAGCAAACCAGTTAAAGTTCTTAGCATACAAAGATGAGTCAGACTATCTAGTAATTTGGAGCCTCACCTATCAGCGGGGTGTATTTCAAAATAATGTCCAACTATAAGACATTTCACAGGTTCCTAAGACAACATGTGGAGTCCACTTGTAGAGTCAGTAAATCTTCACTCACCCATTTAACCAGAATATATGCTTGTTTCTTTTTAATTTTAGGTGGGAGAAAAAGCACAAAGCTTTGATCAAATAGATCTAGATGTACAGAATCTAAAGCCATAAGAGGAGGTCATTTTCAGAATAAAATGAGAATATGTTTGTTTAATAATAACAGAGACTGGTAAAGAAAGGTATTAATAACCAGAAATTCTCAGACTAAAGGAAAACTTTAGTTACATGTGCGTTGCAGTCACAGGCCTGTACACATACGAAAATTTCCAGAGACCAGGCATGACTTGAGCTATGAAATCCACTTGGCTGTCCTCACCTCTCCTATGAACACACAGAGAGCTCAATTCTCTCCTGGACTTGTCCTGTCAGGGAGAAGGGAAGATCATCTTCCCAGGGTTTTCCTGTCAGACCTATACCCAGCTCCACAGGAGAATGGTCAACCACTTTTGGTCTGCTCGTAACTCATAAAAAGTCGCCATATTTCTTAGAATGTATTAATAAAATAAAATAAGTCCAAGAAAAACTAGTGTCTGCTTTTAAGTACATCTATACACAATTAGAAAGGAATAAGAAAATATTTCAAACTTCCAAAAATGTAATGAATATTTGATAAAAATGTAGTTTAGAAAATGGACAAATGCAACTACAAGTATTTTAACTATCCATCACTAATTAATATTCTATACAACTCTTTATACCTGGAGGTGGGTGAGAAGGAAGTGTTTCTCACTTCCCTACCAGCCCATTCCCAATCTGTATTATAATAGGAAAACTCTAAACACCGGGCATAAAAACAGAAAACAAAGGCTGGTTTTGATAATTATAAATAGCTTCTCCCTAAGTGTCATGTATTGCATTAATTAAATATTTAAGTAGTAACAGCATTAAGTTGAAGCAATAATTGACATCCATGGCTCCCTTGGGGACAAGTGGACTGGTGAAATGAATTCCATCCGAAGTTTATTTATTTTTTTTTTTTATTTTTATTTTTTTTTTATTTTTATT
>VBSM01001124.1:28044855-28085578 GCA_008086735.1 Cheirogaleus medius
AAAAAAAAAAAAAAAATCCAAAGCAAATTAATATAAATAGATTAAATTTCCTATAGAAATGATGTTATAATTGCATGTCATGCTCTTTGCCAAGGTTTCATAATAAAATAAATTATAGTAATATTCAACAATGCAAGCTATAAATCTTCTATAATACTTTCTAAACTAAAAATTAATCTCTTAATAGTAACTAGAGAATTTTAACAATGTAATGGATTTCAAAGTCAATTTAGCTCAGGTTCCTTGTTTAAAAGTAGAATTAAAGTGACCAGAAAGGACCAAAAATAATTGTAGACATGAGTAAGAGATATTAGACACTTTGAGTCCTGGGTTCCGCTGTTTGTAATGCTGGTGGAAGGGGTATCGGGTAGATGTAGATAATTATACCACTATGCTTTAAAGCTTGCATTTTTCTTTTTAATGTTCTTATATTCATATTAAATGTTATATTTAAAAGACAAAAACAAAAAAGCAAAAAAGGAGAGTTCACAAGAGAGAAGACAGTAGAAAGAATACATGAAGTCAAATCTTCTGAAGTTGGGCTCAGAATGGCCCAGAAAACCAGGGTGGTGGCTGGAGGGAATGCCAGATGAGAGAATGTTCTAAGATGGGAGGCAGAAGAGCTGTCTGAACACTGAAGCAGGAAGGAAGGGATGAGCAAGGGCTTGCAGCAGCAGTAGAAGGGGAAAGGACTCACATCCAGCTACTGCAAGAGCACTGATTGGAACACCTATTAGATTAGCTGAAGAAAGAAGAGAGAGGAAGATATGATCCCATTTAGATGAGATTTCCAGAAAAGGCAAATCTATAGAGATAGAAAGCAGATACGTGATTCCCTAGGGCTGGGAGTAGAAGCAGGAACTGACTGCTCATGTTCATGAGAGAACTTTTTGGGGTGATGTAAAATGTCCTAGAACTACAGTGTAGTGATATTTGTATGAGGTATAAGTTCATGAAAAATCATTGAATTGTATTCTTACAATGGGATAAATGGTATGGTATATAAATTATACCTCAATAGAGCTGTTAAAAAGAAAAAAAAAAAAGAACTAAACCAGCATTAACTGGTATAGAGGGTGTATTTCTAAGAAGCCCTAGACCAAAAATTTAGAAATTGTGGTGCAAAGAGGGAGCCACAAAATCTATAGGTTTAAAAAAAAAAAAAAAAAAACACAGGTGATACGGCAACCCAAGCTGTGACAAGCAGGTGAGTGGCTGTACCCTACACCCTGAAAAGATGGGGCTAAAATCTTGAACAGTCCCCATTCAAGCCAGGTCCCCAGGCTTCCTTACCCTGGAAGAGGGGCATTTTTCTAATTTATCCACCTAGAGAAGACCTTTTTGTGCTTCATCTGCCCAAAGAGGGCACTTTTACTTATTTTTTTCCCCCAGTTTGCACAATACCCTGGTGACAAAACTGTTCCTTGTCTTTTGCAAGGTCTAGGCTAAATTAACTTCTTTGAAACTGATATCAATTATGTGACTCATAAATATGAGTTGATATTCTTATTATTAACGGAAAAGTTGAGGCAATCTGAGAAGTCACTCTATGCTACAGCTCATAGCAGGGAAGAGGTTCAATGATAGAAGACAGCTAGAAAGAACAAAAATAATCTGATTGGATGGAGTGAAATCAGCAGCATCAAAGTTGGTAAAGTACAAAAGAAAGAAGAAACGGCACGCACAGCACTAAGTAACAAGTAAATTTGCTCACCTCTTGTTGTAAATGGGGATCTGCCAAAGAAAGAAAGAGCTTCTCACAGCTATGGGATTCTTTGTAAATAGCAAGAAGAGAACACAACATAGGTAAGAAACTGACAACCTCCTCCAAAAGAGATACCTGAGTGTTGAGGTAGAGCTGATATTCAAAAGTGTGCTATTGCTTGCCTTCCTGGACCTGAGGTCATTGCCAAAACTCCTGATTCACTACCACCATCAGCTGTGAACAAATAATCTAGAAAAAAAAGCCTAGGAATTATCCTATGTAACCTTAAGGACGCATCCAGGAAAAGTGAAAGATTTAGGAATTTCTAGTAGGGTGTTTTGTTTTTTGCTGTTTTTTCTTTTAGCACTTGAAGATTTAGAAGGCAAAGGAAGACATTACAAGGTAATAATTGGCTACATAAATAGTCAAAGATAATGATTTGATTCTCTACACCAGAATAATGGACTCTTGGCAAAAGACAGTACGAATTTTGTGAGATCAAGAAGAATTTTCCTGTCAGGAAATTCGCTGACCGGAAAATAAGGTTTTAACCTAAAATTTGAGAAGGAAGGAGGAAAACATCTAAAACAGGAAAACTACCAAACTAGAAACCCTGTATGACAAATAATGAAGAAAACAGCAAGACTGTTGACCAGTAATTTTCCAGGAGAAAATACAAGACAGAGATTTGGGAACAATATTAGTCTGATTTTTTTTTTTTTTAGGTGTCTCCTGCATAAGGAAGAATTAATCTGACTGTATTCCCAAACTGGTGAGACTGGAAGCGGAAGGCAGTCTGTATTTGATTTTGGTTGTCACCTTTCCAGATGGAGACTGACAAATCGCAACAAGCACATGGAAACCTGGATGACAAAGGATCTTATTGAGAAGGACTGGGGATGTACTGGCTAGAAAAAAGGAAGGCTTATGGCCCACACCACATAGTTGCTCCTAAATATGTGGAGGGCTCACTGAAAGAAGAGGAATTTGAGTTCTTCTGCGTTCCTCTAGAACCAGATCAATGGCACCTACTTCTGCTTCCAGCCAACTCCCTTCTGACCTTCTGGTTTACTCTCTCGTCCTTTTTTCCTCTCCTCACTCTTCTACCACATTGTGAGTGAAACATTTTGTATCTATAACAAATATTTACTACTTTATGTTTAACTGTATTTTCATGGAATTATAAATTATTAAGCAGGAGGAATCCCAGAGACTGCTCAGTCTCACTGAAACATTTTATTTTTCAGTGTTTTTATAGAGTTTAAATGTACTTTTCATTTTTAAAATGCTTATTTATTACAAAATATATGCTTGTTAAAATTTCAATAAAAACATGTATAAGGGAAAGCTTTCTATTCCTTCCCATTCTCCTCCCAGCCCTGCCCAGCCAGGCCTACACTGCAGTGGTACCCATTTACCACTGCAAAACTTCAAATTACTTACAATGCATTAAATACCTTCCTGTGCATATATACGGTTTTGAGATATGTAAAAATGAATGTGATTAGACTACATATACTATTCTGCAAGCTATTTTTTCACTTCACAATATATCATGAGCATCTTTTCATATGAGTAGAGCTACTATACTTCTTTATTTTGAACAGTATAACATTTCATAAGACAATATATTTTAAGCAAGTCCTTGATAGACATTAAGGTAATTTTCAATTTTTCATTGTTAAAAATAATAAGCATCCTAGTGTACACATGCATATACTATTATGTGCTTGTGCAAGCATTTTTGTACGAAAAATCCCTGGAGGCTAGAATAGCTGAATCAAACAACCTAAATTTTCTTTCATAGGTGAACTAACTATGGAACACTCATATAATGGACATACCATGAAATCACTAAATAGAAGGACATCAGAATATACCCATGATCTATTAAGGGTAGCACATTAATTCATGATCTAGTTAGAGATGCATGTAAGTTACAGCCTGATACGTTAGGCAGGATTTCACTGAATGTAAGAAACAAAGTAGTATGCCAAAAAGCCACATCCCTCAGGGAACAGAAGACTGGTTGGGCCAAGAGGTCTCTTCCATTTCTTTTCATATATAGTTAAATATCCACATATAGAAACACACACAATTTTGAGTGGTGAGATTATGAGAGAGTTTTACTTTTTTTTTCAAGGTTTTCAAATAGAAAAATTAAAATAATGAGACAATTTTTGGTTTTGAGATTCACAAAAATTATGAAGACTAATGCTCTGCTTTTTAACATATGAGGTAATTGGCATTCTCAGGTACTGTTGGAGAGAGTGTACATATTTTAGAAGGCAGACATGAAAAAATGTAGCAAAATCTAATTGTGCACTCCTTTGTTACATGAATTCTACAACTAAGGAAAAAAACAGAAAAGCACACAAGGATATTTATCACAGAAATGCTGATAGTATTAGAAAACAAAAATTACCTGAGTATCCATACAATAAAGTCTGGATTAAAAATGTACAAATAAAATGTGTGGTTAAAACAATGGTATATCTTTATATTTATTGACATGAAGACATTTAATAAATTAAAAAAAGGAGATCACAAATAATATATATTATATGATCTCAGAGAGGAGGGATGTGAATATATAAAGAGAGAAAAAATACTGAAAGGCATTCTAAAATGTTAACAATGGTTTTCTTTCGAGGCAGATTTGATAAGCAAATTTTGCTTTCTATCTTATTTGTATTAATAATTTTAATGATATCCATATGTGGTTTGGTATTTTAGAACCTATGAAGTTATCCTATTATGAAAAAGTACATATAATTTTTTAAATTCAGTTTCTCAAGAATCTGACATTTTATACCTAATATTTTTTCTTCTACTAGCATTCAGTTATACATACATACATATATTAAAGGAAAAAATGAATTACTTAAAATAATACATCCACTGGCACTATTACTTCCTTAATTATCAGCACTTGTCAGTCATATTGTACTATTAATACAATAACTACCATTGAATTCCTTCTTCCTACTCAACATAGAAGCCCTTCATATAGCATATCACAGACACACACATTATCCAGCGTAATTTCTTACAAGGGAACAAAGCTTCCATGTTCAATTATATGAGAATGCTACCAATTACTGAGTTAACTGACAAATAAAACTCAGAATTTTTATTCCAATGAACAGCTTTTGTTTTCCTAGAAAAAGATAAACAGTGTATGTATAAATATGATATACTTGGGGAAATTGCAATTTTTTTTTAACAAGAAGCTAACAGTATCTATTTAAGTCCTGAATTTCTCTAAATGGTGTCCTTTGTAAATTGGATGCAACTTCCTAAGACAGGGACTGGGGCTCATCAGACTCACTCAATACAAAAACATCTGGTTTCCACAGGAAGATGATAACAGCACATCAGAAAGGAAGACGGCTTCTGACTTCAGCCCACTTACTTGATCAATCCTTCCTTCTGTCTACACTCAAGTGCACTCCAGGCCACCTTAATCCTATGGGTTTACAGTAATAAAATGCCAAAAACCATGTCAACACTTAGCTCTTGGAAACTGTCCTCAGTTACTCATCTCAACCCAATCAGATTTGAGGAGTTGGCTCTGGAGATTAACTGGATTTCCAGGAATAATCTGCAGAAAGACAGTCCCTTTGCCTTCTGGGGCTTTCTGGATAGTAAGAAGTATTACAGACACTCTGAAAAAGGGCATGAAATTCAGGCCATATCAAAACAACGGGAGGCTAGCAAGTCGTTCTCTACGCCAAGCAACTGTTTAAGACCCTTCCATTCACCAGGAAACCACAAAGTCACACTTTATGGCAAACTTTATGAGAGAATTTTTCCTATTTCAGATTATGTTTCCCCACATTAGGATTTATTTAAATAACTTGCTTTCATGGCACATAATAATACATATTACGTATTTGGTGGCTGATGACACATCAACCACTGTGTGGAGCACAGAATCAGACCGACAGATTTAAAAATATGTTGCAAAAGCAGCAGCAAAGTTTATATTAAAAATAGAAACCCTTGATTCTCTCAATTTAAAATATTACTGCTAAGAGTCATGCTCAAAGAAAGACCAGAATCTTGGAGTAAATTGATAAAAACTACATCCCAAAATAGTCAACAGAACTCTACTCCTTACTTCAGATTAAATTCTTCAAATTTCATGCTAGGTACACAGAAAAATAAGTTGGATGGCAAATCCATGCAGTCCTAATGAACAGCTGTAATAGAACCACTTTAAAAACAATTGCTTTCAATTACTGACCCCTTGATTATATCATTTCTTTAGCCCTCTGAAACCAAACACGTTTGTCAACTGCTTTTTCCTCAAGTATGTACATTATTTTTCCATACCAAGACAGAGTAGCTGGCTGATGAGCATCAGACTGGTTTGGGGGTGGTGGTGATGGTGGTGATTTTACAACAAGTAAAATTCAGCATGACAGAGTTGAAACCCTGGATTAGGTTTTGGCATCATACATTCAAAGCACACAACTACACTACCTCAGCAATCAGTGTTGTTAATGCTGGCTTTACGATAGCAAGTTTTAACTTTAATATCTTGACAATTTAATATTCAACAAAGCATGACTTGGCTTGCTTAATGGAAGATTAGTCAGCAGCACATTTAGGATGGAAAGTTACTGCAAAAATCTTTAGTGGAAGACAATTTGGCTGAAGTTTCAAGCCTTCTATTAACATTATGCAAGGGAGAACACACAACTTGGTATTTTTTTTTAAATATCCTTTTTGAAAAGCCTTGAATATCCATTTCTGTAAAGTTCAACATTAAATTCAAGCTTGACTAAGTTCACTTGTATATTTTTTTCCAGTCACATGTAAGGACAGAGGGAAAATCAGTATGAATATGGGTTGACCTTATTGGACTTAACTTCAGGATGCAGAATTTCAAACTTACCACATCAGTTAACTAGATACTCTATTTGTTTTATATAATTCAAAGTTTAATTCAACCAAGCATATCCAATCCATGTGGAAATCCTGTGGATTTTCCCTTCAGAATATATCCAGAATCCAATCACTTCTCACAACCTCTGCAGTTACCATCTTGGTCAAGCCAGAATTGTCTCTTGCCTAGACTTGCATAATCGTCTCCGCCTACTGTTTCCGTCCATGCCCCATCTCCCCCCACCCAGTTCCTTCTCAGTCACAGTAGCCCATCTTATCCCTTAAAAATCAGGGTCAGGTCATGCTCCTCCTTGGCTGAGAACCCTCCAATGGCTCCCCATTCCACTCAAAATAGAAGACAAAGTCCCTGTGGTGGCCTCCCAGGCCCCTATGATCTGGCCCGCCTCCCTCCGATCTTCTCCCTCTCCTACTTCCTCCCTCCTCTCTCACTGCTACGCCAATCCTTGCAGGCCTTTTTCCTGGCTGCCCCATCTTGCTGAAACATTCTTCCTTCAGACATTCACAATGCTTTCTTCCTCACCCTTTTTAGTTTTGCTCAAATGTCTCTTTCTTAGTGAAGCCAACCCTGACCACTCTATTGAAAATTGCAATGTTCCCTCCCACTCGTGTCCATATTCTCTTCTACACCAGTGTTCTATAGCACTTATAACAAACTTGTACAATTATTTATTATGCTTACTGTTTAAGCTGCTCCACCAGAATATTAGCTCTATGAGGATAACAGGCAATTTTTGCTCTGGTTAATGATATGTCCCTAGGAGCTAAGAAGAGTGTCTGAAACAGAGTGGGTACTCTTGTGGAATTAATAAATACATAAATGAAGTTTCAGGTGATTATCTGTGTACATAGTAGCACCTACTAATAAAAGGCTAAGGAGGATGGATGCCAAGTTCCTGTAGCTGCAAAGTGTGGGGTCACAGAATCCTTCAGTCTAAAAGAAATTTCCTGAGCTACCAAGAAGGAAAAAGTGAATTGTGCTATAATTTGGGGAAGAAATAGGTGAAGAATATGTGCAGAATGGTTAATCTTAATCCTTTCCTTATCAAAGTACTCAACTTTATTCCATGGAGGACTTTATCTCCAGGAATGCAACCCCTACTTTATAATACAATCTGTGGAGGAAAAAAAAGGTTTGTTTTACCTTTTAAATTTTGGGACTCTGAACTTTCCTTCTAAAAATATTATCAGGTTAATACAGGATATACCCATAGAGAGATAATAAAGCAGAATTTCAGAAGCAAGTCATGGTTAAAGTTATATAAATATCAAAATCCTGGGGAGTGAAGCTTCTCTCCTCTAGGGCAAAATGTTAGGGGCAGACCATCGAGCAGCCTGGTCCCCAGGTATGCCCTGCAACACTTCCTCCTCTGTCTAAGGCTCACAGGAAATCCAGCCCACTCACTCGCCCAATGAGTTCTAACATTCATGGTCAAGAATAATCATAATGGTAATAAATGCACCTTCATTTCCTCACGTTCTGTGTATAGTAACTATTTTATGCAGATGGAATTTAGACCCCAAAGGTTTTTCTTGTAAGTTTCTTTCTGAAGGAGTCCAGGCAGCAGCTGGCCTACAGTAGATTCATCCATACTGACAGCTACGACAGCCACACAGAGCCTCGCTAACTGCCAGTGCCAACATTGGGCACAGGACAGAACATCTATCTCTGACTTTCCTCCACTGGAGCTTCTCCCCAGAGAGCCCAAACTCTCCTCCCACCTGAACCCTACCTGACCCCAACACACTAACCAGAGGGGTTGCTCTGGAGACTGTGAACTTTTCTACACCCCCTACTGGAACCCACTCCCTCTCCCCAAAGCTCTTTAAATCTCCTATGGGGAGTCCCTGAGCTCCCCCATCCTCCCTGGCCAAATCCTAGGCAAAAACACGCACAGTGAGAGAGAGGAGATTCCTGGGAACTGAGGCAGTATGTTCGAGTCCATTTTATTCGTGAGTTAAATAGTTTCTTACAGCTGACCTGGGAATCAAACTACACTTTAAAACACGGTTTCTCTGACCAAACCACACATATCAAAAAAGCAATTAGAAGAGAACTTTCGGGTAAGTTGGAGAACGTACTTCTGACACGTATAAATCAAAGGCCAAATCAGTTCTCAAAAAGAATACTGCACAATTTCTCTGGGCAGAATCAGGGCCAAATGAATCTTTATTTTTTTTCAGGAATCTGATCTGAGAAACCCACAGAAACTGATGTCAATTAGTGGTGGTGGCTGGCAGTGACAAAGCACACAGACCTAGGCAGCTCCGATGAGCAGGCCAGGTCAACATGCACATAAAAATGTAGGGGACATCAAGAAAGTGGGAGGAGGAGGGGGAGGGAGAGATGGGGCAGGAGGGAGAGGTGGAGGAGGAGGGGTGAGCGCACAGTGGAGAAAAACTGGGACAAGGCAGGAGGGTCCTGGGACAGACCAGCAGTAGGCAGAGCTGCCTCTTGCCCCACAGAGCTCCAGTCGGAGTTCACAGAGTTAGCTGGGCCGCCTGGCTGCTGGCTGTTTCTGGCTTGAATGCTTTGATCTCCCTCTTCATAACTGAAATCCCCACCCCACCCACCTCATCTTACCTTTCTACTTTTTTTTTTTTTTAAACCTGAGCTGGCTTCAACTTCTTGCAACAAAAAGAACTGGACTAACTAACCGAGCACTTTTAATTCCTTTGGCAATTAAGAACCAGAATTATACCTTTCGAATTCATCAGTGGTTGGCACAGTCTAACACAACATCTTTTAAATTTTCATAACAGATTAGAAGCAGATTTTAAGTAAAAAAGAATATGGGTTGCTGAAGGTTCTTCCTTCAAGATACATTTCATTTAAAAAACAATTTATCATTCCTTTAGGCAGTAAACAGCAGGTGAAATTAAAAACTAAAGTTGAAAACTAATGAATTCACATTTTAAATCGGATTGTGCTCTTAATTCACAGATAGCCAATTATTTTTACTAGCTGCACAGATGACTAAATAAAATCTGTTAATAAATGCAGCTAGAGTGTATTCAAGAAATTAAGCAATGCATATTAGAATAAATTTGCATATCTGCTCATCATAAATGTAATCCTTTATAGAAAAGGTCTTATTGGCGCATGAAACAATAGATGGGAATATGAGGAAGAAACACCTCCTACTTCAACACTGAGGCTTTCATAAGAAGGGAGATGGGCCAGGGATGGTGGCTCACACCTATATTCCGGCACTTTGGAAGGCCAAGGTGGAAGGACCCTTGACACCAGGAATTCGAGACCAGCCTGGACAACATAGTGAGACCTCATCTCTATTAAAAAAAAAAAAATTAGGATGGTGTGGTGGCACACAGCTATAGTCCCAGCTACTTGGGTGACTGAGGCAGGAGGATTGCTTGAGTCCAGGAGTTTGAGGTTGCTGTGAGCTATGATGATGCCACTGAACTCCAGCTTGGGTGATAGAGCAAGACTATGTCTCGGGGGGAAAACAAAAGAGAGAGAGAAATGGCTCAAAAGAAAAACTGGGTTAACCCATGATAAATGATGGTGAGAAGACCTTAAGATAAAAAAGTGTGCTGGAGGGGTTCCAGCCTGCTCTTGATCCTTCCTGTGGACTTTGCGCCGCTCAGCCAGCCATAATGAATACACGTGTGTGTGTATAAAGGAATAAATACAACATGCACGCGCACGAACACACGCATGTACCTATTGGTGGTTCTGCTCCTCTTTTAGAACCCTGACTGATAGAATACAAAACTTGGGATAAAACATTTATTTATGCTTTACCCATCTCTCTCCCCTAGTGTTCCAGAAGCCATTTAGAGGCATGGAACAAGTTTTGCTCAATTTGTATCCCAGGCACCTGATATATTTATACCCAGGGCATACTGGGTGCCTCATAAATGTTTGCTTAATAATGTAATTACGGGAAGATAATATGGCAATGGGGCCAGCCTATAAGAGCGGAAAAAAGGATTTGTAAAATCAGTAGACAGAAATGACTGCCATCCCATATTCACAATACTCTGAAGTATACAGAGGACAAAATAATAATAATAGTAGTAGCAATGATAATAATAGCTCCAGTTATTAAGCCCTTACTAAGTAAAAGATACTTTAGTAACATCTGCTTCATACATATGATTTCGTTCCAATCTTATAAAATCCCCTGATCCTGCTCAACTACTGCCCCTTTTCTCTATTCTCTGTCATTATCAGTAGAGTTGTATACCCGAGCTGTCTTTACTTCCCTACCTTTCCATTTTGTTCTTCGACTTACTGTAATTGATTTCTACTTCCACCAAAACAACAACAAACACACTTTTGCTAAGGTCACAAATGAACTATATTATTACTAAATTCAATAAACATTTTCAATTTCCATTCTGAACAGTACTACCGTGTTTCTCCGAAAATAAGACCTACTCATAAAATAAGCCTTAGCAGGATTTCTAAGCATTTGCGCAATATAAGCCCTACCCTGAAAATAAGACCTAGTGATGGGCGTGGCTACGCAGCGTATCTGCACAACCCATGCATTTTGTTGTGGAGCGGTAAAGAAGACGAGCAGCCCTTCTCATCTGCCCCATCGTGACAGCTACTATCCCAGAGGTGACCGGAAAGGTGCGGGCAGCCCCACCGACAAGGTCGGCTCCCCCTGTCAGGTCCCGGCCATCCTGTGCTTGCTGCAAGCTGAAGCTTTGAGGGGAAAATAACACATTCCCTGAAAATAAGCCCTAGGGTGTCTTCTTTAGGAAAAATAAATATAAGATCCTGTCTTATTTTCAGGAAAACATGGTAAACACAATTAGCTTCCTTGAAGCACCACCTTTTCTTGGCTTTATGATAGCAGTACCAGTCCCAATTCTTACTTGCAGATAACAGAATTCCCTAGCTGGTTAAGCATAAAGAGGATTACTGGTAGTTCCTGAATCTCCTACATGCCTGGAGAGTCAGGCTGGGATGATTATCAAGAAAACTGCACATAGCCAGGAGAAAGGACCAGCCACATCATGAGCATAAGCTCGCAAAAAGTACTGCAGCACTGCCTCCCACCACTCAACTCGCATGACAACAGGGACTCAGAGCTAGAACTTCCACCACTGGTGACTCCACAGCCCCAGGAACCTCTGCTACTGTTTGCCCGATGATCCCGTCTTCTACCCCTTCAGTGACTTTCTTACTTGTGCATCTTGCTACATGCCTCATGAGGGTGCACTGCCTTGGCAGAACCTATGTCACACACAGAATTCTAGCCACAAGTCTGGTCATAGCAGCACAGGAAAATAATACATGGTGGAGGTACTGAATGAGCCAATCTACAGTATCTGCCACACCATCATATGTTTCTAGATTTCTTTTTTTTTTTCCCCTTTGCAGCCTCTTCTGTCTGCTATCCCCAACACATATTTTTAAGCTACGTACTTCTTTTGATTTTTATTGCTACCATCATTTTTTACTTGTATTACTGTAATAACTTCTGGCTAGTCTACTCACTTCCACTCTTAACTCCCAAGAGTCCAAATGTTATTAAGAGAATCAAATAAGAAAGACTTTGTAACTTTAATATACCATATAAAAATATCATTGCTAATAAACTATTGTTCTCAGTTATAAATATTAAACTTTTAAACACATCATTTACGTAGGAAGCTACCTCTTTGGCATGAATTAAAGGTGCCAGAAAGATCCCTATTGGGTATATGTATACCAATGGCTAGGAATGATGTCAGAAATTTGATCATTAGGATTAAATCATATCTACATAATTAACCCAGCATTCCTGGTTAAACTATAAATATCTAAGGAAAGGCGTCTGTGTTTGCTATGGAATCATAGAAAGCTGAAATCAAATTCCAGTCCTGCCACTTGCTAGGTTCATCTGGGGAAAGATTTTAACCTCTCTGCAGTTCAAGGTCTGGTCCTCATCTACAAAATAGGAATGAGAGGTTAGCTGAAAGGATCAATTGGAAATACCTAGTAAAGTAACTGACATGCGGTGAACAGGCAGTGAACTGTAGCCTCTTCCGTCTGACAATACCTTACTGAGAATTAGTTTGTGTGCGTGATTATTATCCAGAGTGATGGTTAATGAAGAAGGAAACATTGCAGCAATCTGACATGGGCTCAGTGTGCAAAAGGGATCACAAACACACAGAAAAAGGAGGCGCTAGAGGGGAAAGAATGGGGCTCTGCTCACAGAGAACAGCATGGGCCACCAGGAGCACTGAGAGGTAGTTAAGGCCTCCAGGAGCCTGTGTGGGAAGTGGGCCCTAGGAAAACAGAAACAGTGATAAAGCCAGGAGGAGAGGATGAAACTCTCCTCATGCTACTAAAAGCTTCTGCCTGGAGTGAGCCCAGTGGGGTGTCACCAATGCCTCTGACCACTGGCCATATCCTCCTCCTTCCTGCACTCAAACCGCATTCAGGAAAGCATAGGAAACAGGACCCACAGGCGAAGGCGAGTGAGAGGCAGGAAGGGGAAGTGCTCGGCGATGGCACATCATTCTTTGCCTTCACTATGTCTCAGAGCTTGTTCAGCAGCAGTAGCAATCTTCCTCCTGTCAATGAGATCCTACACTTGAGTACCCTCCACAGAGAGGACAAGCCCACAAGCTGGATGACAGACCCTACAGATGTTTACTTTCTCGCCTGCTAACATCCTGCTTCCATCTTCAACTCAAGACATGAACCAAAAGACAACTCTACTTTGGCTATTGCCAAATGTATCAATAGCTCTGTATCACTGCAAATATGTAGAACAAGTTATTTTCCACCAATATTTCTCATACATTTGGCCTATGGAGTGACTTCATGCATAGTTTATTTATAACAGGGGCTTCATTATTAATTTGTATACTCTAGGGTGGTGCCCTTTCATTTAGTACTTTCAAAGATTTAGAATCTGTAGAAGGTGAAAATGTTTAAGTAGTTTTACAGACTTCTTACACTAACATTCTCCTTACAAACACAACCATGTGGCCCTGACAGCCCTAGCATAAGAAATGAGACTTGGCTGGCAGCCAAACAGTACTTATGACAAGACCGTACAGAGAGTGAGTTATTAATATGTGTTCATGAATGTCAAAGGTCACACATTTGATTTTTTAAAGAGTTAAAGTCTTTTGTTCATGTGCTAGCTATCTGAAGGATATTCCACAAAAGAAAGCCAAAATATGCAGAAACCACAATTTACTCTCTAGCTTCAAAAGGCAAATAAAGTTGTTTACAGCCAGAAACATGTATATTCTTCCAGGAAAACAGCAGACAAGTGATAGACACTATATAAACACCTTCTGTATCTCTGTATAACACACAATTTTAAAGTATATGTTAATACATTAATTCTCAACTAAAACACCTCTTAATTTTCTTATTTAAAGATCATTTTCATGGAACTCTTTATAAAAGAGGTTGCATAAAAGATTTCAAAGAAGATGAAAATTCTAAAGCTTGAATATTTATTCCGACCCACACATACACCAGTTTCCTTTCTCCCAGAGATAATAAGTAATAAAGATATTTTAGTAGACCTTTGAAAAGAGTGTTTGCTTGAAAAGTAGTCATGCATTCAACAAATATTTTTACTAGGTATTGTAGGCACAAGGGATACCAGTGATATATACATACGCATGTGTGTATGTGTGTCACTGAAGGTCTCTATACTCATGAAGCCTGCAGCACAATGGGCAGGAGAAGCATAAATAAAAGAATCACACAAACCACACTTTAACAAGTGCTCTGATATAGAGGCTATGAGCACCTAAGAGAGGGGGAAATCAGAGAGGTCTGAGAAGGTACCTCTGAGGAAGTGTCTTTGTCAGCTCAGGCTGCTGTAACAGAATACCATAGACTGGGCAGCTTACAAACAACAGAAATTTATTTCTCACAGTTCTAGAGGCTGGGAAGTCCAAGATCCAGGCACCAGCAGATTAGGTGTCTGGTGAGGGCTCACTCCCTGGTTCACAGACAGCCGTCTTCTCACTGTGTCTTCACAGGGCAGAAAGAGAGCTAGCCAGCTCTCTGGTCTATTCTTTTGAGGGCATAAATCCCATTCATGAGGGTTCTTCCCTCAAGACCTAATCACCTTCCAAAGGTCCCACCTTCTAGTACCATCACACTGGAGATTAGGTTTCAACACATGAATTCTGGAAGGACACAAACATTCAGTCTACAGCACGTCCCTACCACAACAATGACACGGGCAGAGCAGTTGGATTCACCACTCCACTTTGGGAACCAGGAATCTAACTAGGTATTTAAAGATTTGAAGGCAGGAGTCAAAAGCTATTTTTCTCATATTACTTAATCATAGAGTTTTTATATTTTCAAAATCTGCCTCCAAACTAAACATGCTATTAAAAATTTATGTGGAGACAACCAAAAGTCTTAGTTTTAAAAGTGTTTCTGAGTGTGGAAACCTAGAATATTTCTTGACTTTGATTTCAAGAAAGTCTGGGTACTTGAGGGATTTTCCACGAAGAAATCTGAATGGAAGTTACAGAGGATCTATTCTATTCTGTTTGCTTATTATATATTTCTGCTCCCTCCCATAAATTTTTAGCTTCTCAAGACCCTCAAAAACTACATGGAATCACAATTTAATTTAGCAACATACAGCTCTTACAACACTTTGGCCATACCCTTCCTTACTTTTGCACTGATTCTGATCCCACTGAGGTCCATGAAAACACCGAGTGGTCAGTGAGGCCCTGTTCAGTCCCAAATCTAATGCAGGTAATTTCCTGCACTTACACTCTGATTTCCTCACACTAGAAGTTCACCTTGCTGATTAGAAGAGTCTTGGCTACATTTAGGGAGTTTCAGCATTTGATTAAAAGTAGTGCTGATTTGGCTTGTGCTGTTCACCTTTCTCCCACTACTTGCCTGGTTTGAATCAGATAAAAAAGAGTTATCACACTCCGGGACTCTGCATTCCTCTTTTAAGGACAGAAATACTCCACATGCCTAGATACAAACTTCTGTAATCATTATGAGAATCTGGAAGGTCTTTCAACAACGACACAGGAACTAAAGACTGTGGTCTTCACTCGTAGTATAATAAAACAGTAAGGAGTTATCCTCAGAACCATTAACTTAGACTTGCTAATAAAGTACAATTTTGAAGCAAAAGTGGCACACCTGAATACCCCAAAACAGAGAAAGAACACAAAATATCTGCAAAATTATAGCAATCTGAGTCCATTTTATTCAGGTGTTAATGGCTGAAGTGATGTAAGAGTTCCCATATTAAAACACAGCTTGGTATCTAATGCTCCTAAGTCATCATGTCTATTATTCTCAAGGGGCAGGGAAGTATGTGCTTCAATTTCAAAAGATTCAAATAAAAATTGTTAAAAGTAATGGTTAGGTCCATAACCTCTGCTATATCAAAAACTACCTGACATTATTAATTTCTTATAATACTAAATAAATAAAATAAAGAATGTATTTTGACTTTCTACACTGCTGAGTGTCGTGTATAACATTCAAGACTTGGAAGGATGGACCATGCAACCATCTTAAATTCCTATCTGGCAATGCTGCTCATGAATCATGCATGACTAAATAACTTTTTTCATTTTGCAGAAGTTTGTATCCCCACCTAGGGAATCCAAGGCCATTCTGACATCACCATCACCATCACCATCACCATCTGATGTACTCAATTCATTGACTCATGACTTGCATATCCTTTACTGATTTTTTTTAGCAGTTGTTCTTGAGCAAATCTTACATATAGTTTATAGCATCAGTGGTTCATTTCCTAAGTAGATACTTTAAAATATAATTGACATTTTATCTTAGAGGATAAGAACTAAAAGACAGTCCAGACACTACATAGCCCAGCTTTTTAAATACAGAGATTTAATACACACACATACACACACGTGTTGCTTCTCTTTTGAGGATACTATTGCCAGTTCATTTAAAAATGAATCAGGAGATTTTTAGGGCTTAATGGTGAATGAAATATATTCTCTAAAGCTAAGCATTAGTCTTCCATGGAAAGCTAAATAAAATCTAAGTCAAGCTGTTAATTTTAACATTGTCAGAGCTCTCAAAGAAGAAGGTATAGTCTGGAAGACTATCGAAGTGGTCATTTTTTTTGGTTAATAAGTTCTTCTTTAGGTTGAACTAAACATCTCCAGAAAAACTTATCTCATTTCCACTCATTGCAACTTCGTTGGAAATGAGGAATAATTTGTTACTATCATTTTCGAATTTCAGCTGTTAAAGATACCCAGCTCAGCAAGATTGAAGGATACAAGATCAACATGCAAAAAACAATCACATCTCTATATACTTAGAATAAACATGTGCAAACTGAAATTTAAAACACGATACCACTTACAATCACTCCAAAAAATAAAAAACCTTAGATACAAATCTAACAAAAATATATTCAGGATCTGTATACTGAAAGTTACAAAACAGTGCTGAAAGAAATCAAGCAAGACCTACATAAATGGAGAGAAATACTGTGATAATGGATCAAAAGACTCAACATAGTAAAGATGTCAATTCTCCCAAAATGATCTCTAGTTTTAATGTAATTTCTACCAAAATCCCAACAAAGTTTTTGTAGTCATAGACACGCCTGTTCTAAAATGTATATGGAAAGGCACAGGATCTAGAACAACCAAAACAATTTTGATTTAAAAAAAAAAAAGGTATAAAATGGGGAAAGTCACTCTACCCTATTTTAAGGCTTATTTTATAGCTTCTGTTCTCAAGATGGTATGATACTGGCAAAGGGAGAGATACATCAATGAAACAGAACAGATGACCCAGAGAGATAGATTCATACAAATATGTCCAATTGATTTCTGTCAAAAGTGGGAAGGCAGTTCAATGGAAGAAAGATAGCGTTTTAACAAATGGTTCTGAACTTCAACCTAAACCTCACATGTTCTGCAAAAGCTAACTCAAAATATATTGCTGGTACAAATGTAAAATGGCACAGTCACTATGGAAAAGACTATGGCAGTTTCTTATACAACTAAACATGCACTTACCATAAGACCCATCAATTGTACTCTTAGGCATTTAATCCAGAGAAATGAAAACTTAAGTTCACACAAAAATGTATACATGCATGTTCATTGCAGCTTTATTCAGAATATCCCCAAACAGGAAACAACCCAAATTGTCCTTCAAGGGTGAATAGTTAAGCAACTACTCAGTAATAGAAAGGAACAAACTACTAATACTTGGATGGATCTCAAAGGAATTATGCTGCATGAACAAAAAGCCAATCTCAAAAGGTTACATGCTATATGATTCCATTTATATAATATTCTCAAAGTGACAAAATTCTAGAAATGGAGAACAGACTAGTTATGCCGAGGGTTAGGGATGTCGGGGTGGTACGGAGGGGGCTGTAGCTATAAAAGACACCATGAGGGATCCTCATGATGGAACAGTTCCATATCTACACTGTGGTGGTGGCCACACACCTCTACACATGTGGTAATACTGCATGCATGCACACACATTCATATAAAACTAGTAAAATCTGAATAAGGTCAGTGGATTTTACCAATGTCAATTTCCTGGTGGTGATGCTGTATTATAGTTATGCAAGATGTTATCACTGGAGGAAACTGGGTGGAGGATATATGGGATCCCCCTGTAATATTTCTTACAACTTCAGGTGACTTTACAATTATCTTTTAAAGTTTTATAACAGCTAAAAAAACAAAATGTAAAAAAAATGATATGTAATCTAACTACCCCTGCCCTTTTTTAACAGGTCAATAAATAAAGGCACAAACAGTAAAAGAACTTGCTCAAGATTACACTATTAGTTAAGAGCTGGATCAAAATTAAGACTTGGGCCTCTGAATTTTCCACTATACCACAATCCACAGAACAAATAATACAATAAGCAGTCCATTTTATTTTGTTCCATCTCATATGGATTAAAAAAAAAATAAAGATATCTTCAAGCAGCTAAAAATCTAGGATACATGTAATAATATTAAGGGAATAAATTAGTACTAAATTTAAGTATTATATGATTCTACCTTAAACATAATAAGAACTCGGAGAAAAAAGGCATAGACTTATGGTTGCCACACAATTCTACTGCAACATCTAAACAAATCCAAGGCAAATAACTTCATTTATATAGAATACTCATAAGAAGCTGACCTTCCATCTAGATGCACAGACTTATCCCCAAATGTAGTCTATGCTTAGGATACTATATTATGGGTAGAAAGGTGACCACCAAAGGAGATGGACGGCTAATGACTACCAGACACCAGTATGCTACCTCCCCCAACCCTCCCTGTGGCAAGCACAGCAACACAAAACATCCCAGGAAACACTGGTTCTTTTCTTCATAGAAATAAACCACATACAACAAATCTAGCCCATCAGAAGTAGAATTTATTTCCTGCAGACTCTAGATTTAAATTTATTACCATCACAACCTGTGGCTCCAAGGTGACAAAGGCACTGCTATAACACTCAGTTCCAGCTTAATAGTATAAACTTGACAACCAAACACTGTAAAAGGACTATTCTACGCATGGGGCCGACTCAATTTGCACTGCAGTGAGTTCCAGTAATAAAGAATATCATTTGGATTCTGGCAAGGATGGTGGATTTTCGGGCTCTGTTTACCTGGCTCTGAAGATGATGGATTTTTAAGGTCTGAAGATAAAGACTGAAACTTTTATGATAGTTTTTTTATATTTGGGGATAGTTTTTTACATTTATATGGCTTAAATGTTCACTGAAATATGTTTTTATTAGAATTCAATGTTTCTGTTTCTCCCAATAAAATACTCGCTTTTACTGCACTATGTGCATAACATTGGGATTCCATTAAATTTGTTTTATGTTTTGTATCAGTTTCTTTCTGAAATATTTTATTGCATTCATATGCAATGGTAACTTTAGGATTTCACACAAATTTATTGTAATGTTGCTGGGTCTGTATCTTTATTTATATTTGTTTTTCCTATATGTACTAGATAGAAATTCATTCCTAATCATTTTATATTATGGTTTGTTTTTTTAAATTACAGCCCCAGTATTTGCTTTATGACACATGCTTGGTATGCGATTAAATTTACCAGAAACTTCCACTTTAAAATCATTCATAATACATGCATGAGATAAAAAGTACTTCATGGCCGGGCGCAGTAATCCTGTAATCCTAGCACTCTGGGAGGCCGAGGTGGGCGGATCGCTCAAGGTCAGGAGTTCGAAACCAGCCTGAGCAAGAGTGAGACCCCATCTCTACTAAAAATAGGAAGAAATTAATCGGCCAACTACAAATATATAGAAAAAATTAGCCGGGCATGGTGGCGCATGCCTGTAGTCCCAGCTACTCGGGAGGCTGAGGCAGAAGGATCACTCCAGCCCAGGAGTTTGAGGCTGCTGTGAGCTAGGCTGACGCCACAGCACTCTAGCCCAGGGAACAGAGTGAGACTCTGTCTCAAAAAAAAATAAAATAAAATAAAAAATAAAAAGTACTTCATTATCCCCCCCAAGAAAGAACTCCCTTATAAAACTGAAATGCATCTTATATGACAGCATGACACTGGCATGGTGTATCTGTAGCAAAAACAGCAAGACTAACGCAGTTCTAGCATGAACATCTGGCTCCAACCCAGCCATCGTCTTGTCCTTCCACCAGGCTCCTTCCCATTCCTTCGTCTCTTCATTTACTAGATGCTTTTTGTTGTTTCATTTTGCTTTTTGCCTAGAGTGCCATTCACCTCATTCTTCACTTTACAATCGCTCTCAGCCTTTAAACTGAGCCCTAACATCATTTACTCTAAAGCCTTTGTGGACTTCCCTAAGCAGCTAACTTTCCCTCTTCTGTGTTCCCAGAACCCTTTTGAGCTCATTACTACAGAACTCACAAGGCTGTACTGCAAATGTCTGTGAGTGTGTGTGTTTCCTCTACTTGACAGAGACACTTCAGGTGGGGACCATGGGAAAGTGTCTGGCATGAAGCAGGTCACAACTTGAGCAGGCTCAATTCCTGATTGTCGCAGCCATCAGCTGGGCTATGACAGCCATGCGTCACTAAACAATGGGGATGCGTTCTGTGAAATGTGTCGTTAGGTGATTCTGTTATCGTATGAACGTCATAGGGTGTGCTCACACATGCCTAAGTGGTCCAGCCTGCTACATGCCTAGGCTGTATGCTATGGCCTACAGCTCCTAGACTACAAACCTGTACAGCATGTTATTGTACTGAATACTGTAGGCAACTGTAACACAATGGTATTTACATATCTAAACATAGAAAAAGTACAGTAAAAATACAGTATTATAATCTTATACGAGCACCATCACACATGCAGTCTGTCATTGACCAAAATGTCATTATGTGGTGCATGACTTTATTTTGTTTTTGGAAAACAGGGGCACATCTATTCTCTTGAACTGGGAAAAAGGCTCACCCAGGCATGGGCCTCTCAGGACTCCCATTGAGAGAACAAGGCCTGAGAGAGAAAATCTGTGTTCACTCAGGATCCTGTATGTTAGTAGCCATACGAAAGGTGGGACTTACCGCCCAGGGAGCAACAGCTAAGAAAAGAATCCAGTGCCCTCGGCCAGTAGAGACCCCTTGAAAAACACACTCTATGTTAAATGATCAACTTACTTTGGACACAAAGGCCAGAATATCATTTCCTGGACCTTTATGAGCTGCACCTAAAAAGGAAGGGCAGGAACGCAATATTAGGCTTTCCTGACAACAGCCCTAAGACAACTATTGGGAATGAATGAAGTTATTTGAGGATGTGCTTGTATATTGTTATATTTATGGTAAAAATAATAGCATAGTAATTCCATCAACATTAGTACATACATACATCAATTTTTTTTTTCTGTTAATATGTAAAATTTCTTTTCTTTTTTTTTTAATTTTTTTTATTCCATCTTGTAATGGGGGTACAAATAGCCACATCAATTTTTAATAAAAGAAGTTTATATCATTTCGACTGATAAATTTTAATAATTTCTGTTGTGAATTTCTCTAAAATGTACTAGTTGATTTCTTGTCTCTCTATTGAGCATAATGAAGTTTTCTTGACGGTACAAAGTCATCGTTGTGGAAATGTTATTAAACTGTAGCAGAGTCATATGCCCTCAGAAGCCACTTGCTACCACATTACATAAACCCAGAGTGTTATAAGTTCTTATTTTGTATGCCCACTTGTGCAGTGTTGGAAATATATATTCCATTTCCTCCATCGACATCAGTTACATGCTTGCTGCTCTTAGCACAATGACTCTTAGTAGAGGATATACCTTCTTCCCACTAATTCCCAACTTTTAATCTGTTCTGTGTCAAAAAAAATATGATCACATTTGTTGGGACTGAGTCTTAAATAACAGTGAATAGAGAAATAGATTGTGTTTTCCACTGGATTGAGAACTTCTAGAAATTAAAAACTAATCCTATCATTGAGTTCCAAGGTGCCTAGCATGGTGTTTTGTATACCATAGCATTAAATAAATGTTTTCTGATTTGAATTCAGGATATTGGCTGTGTCTGTTTTGGCTTCTCAAGCATTGTTAGCTTGCTTTCTTTGTTTTAAGGCAGATCACCAAGAATAGAGTTCACCAGATGAGTGATCTCCCTATAAGTGACATCACTCTTGTGGCAGGACAGAAACAGCAAGAATCTGAAAAATGTGTGAAATTCCAAATGATTATTAGTTCCTTCTTTTTTCTTACCAGGACTCTAACATGTTCTACAAGTATTGCTTCTATAATAAGAAAAAGTTACATAAAACCCAAGATTATTTTAGCAGTTCTGTGGAAAGCAGGCTTAAATGAGGAGGCAATGGAGACAAAAACGAAGCAGTGAAGAAACTACAGGGATCAAGAGAGTAATTATTGGGAAAGAAGAACACATGGTGGAAAAAATAAATAGGTCTTGGTAACAGATGAAAATACAGGGAAGAAAGGTGATAGAGGAAAGTCATCAGAGACTATCTATATAATGACATGCTTGTTCTTTCATTTTTTATCCATTGAAACATTGATTGAGTGTCCACTCCTAAACAGGTATTTTTATTGGGTACTGGTGCCACTAATGATGGAGAAAATGAAAATCAATGGTTGTTTTCTGGGGAAGGGGAGACAATACTGATGGCCTGGAAGTCACTCGGAAACAAGAGGACTGTCAGTTGTTTAACAGGGCAAACAGAAGACCCAAGCAAGAGAGCAAGCCATCATGGAAGATATCAACATGAAAAATCTACAAATACATGGTGGATGAGATAAAGACAGAGGAAAAATGAGAAAGGAAGGATGCAAAGTCACTTAAGTCAGCCTGAACTATTAATATTTATTTAGCCATGGTTATTATGGCCATGGTTGCCTCATGATTGAACTGAAATAACAATGATGTAAATATCAGAAATGTCAATGACTATATTATAAGAAATACATTATACACCATATATAAAATGATACCAAAAAGTGTGAAGCACTGTAAGAACACAAGACATAATCAATGTTGTGTTGTCACAAATGCAAGGGTAAAAAAGGACAAAAGCATTCATTTCTCATGTTTACTTTTAAAAGTAAAGCTTCTCTCCCTAGCAATATGCTCCAAGTTCTATACTTTTCTCTACTTCTACTCCCCAGTGCCGTCCTATCAACTTTACCAACTTTTTAAAAAGGAAGCACCAAAAACACCCAGCAAAGCAAAGATTAGAGGGACTGCCTGAGCCAGATCTCCTTTCTAACTCACTGGGCATTGCACTGCAAGAGAATATAATTAGAGACACTTGCTTAACCTTGACATTGGTATCATAGTCTGAAGAACTAATTTTCAAACAAAGCTTGTAAGACAGCACCATTAAAATGGAATTTCTTTAAATAGCTACGATACCATTTCTCTTCATAGTAAACTAAATCGGAATATAAGTTACTACCTGAACCTAGCCACCAAGCTTAAGTTTAAAATTCCACTCTCTTTGCTTAGAACAACAGAAACAAAAAAGAATGATAGAGGCAGGAGTCAGCAAACTGGCTTAGACTGGCTTTGCAAGTTAGCAAATGATTAACCACTGCCAGCTTTCTACATTTGCAAAATGAAAACTATAATATGCATCTTGTACTTTCACTATCCTTGCAGTTATCATTTCAAATTGTAATTACTTATTTGTTAGACTATTTCTCCCACTAAATTGAATGTTCCAGAAAGACCACATCTTTCTTATTTAATAGAATATTCTCTGCATCCAGCAAAGTGGCTGGTACAGAGGAAGCACTAAGTGGATGCAATGCTCTGATATGCCCACATACAAGTGCCTGCAGAGAAAATCTATTTAATTATTAATATATGTTCTTAATTGTGTCTTTTGATGAGCAAATGTTTTTAACTTTTATAAAGTCTAATTTATTAATTTCTTTTCTTTTGTAGTTAGTGTTATCTGGTTCTTGTCTAAAAAATGTCTGCCTATCCTAAGGTTGCAAAAATATTCTCCTCCGTTTTCTTCAAGCAGCTTTGTAAGTTTTAGTTTTTACATTTATGTCCATGACTCATTTTGAAATAATTTTTGTGTAGGGTGCAAGGTGGAGGTAATTGAGGTTCTTTTTTTCCCCTCCAGATGGATAATCTTTCCAGGATAGTAAGTTGGAAAGACTTCTCCACTGAATTTGTTTGATATCTTTGTCAAATCATTTCTGGGTGGGTCTATTCTGGGCTCTCTATTCTACTGCATGAATCTGTACGTCTATCTCGCAGCACCAGCCACACAGCGTTTACAACACTCTCACTTTATGTATAGTAAGTCCCCAAATCATATTAAGTCCTCCCGTTTTGTCCTTATTTTTCAAAATTGTTTCGATTATTATAGTTATTTTGCATTTCCATATACACTTTACATTGGCTTGTCAATTTCTACAAAAATTCCTGCTGAGATTTTAATTTGGATGGTTCTGACTCTTCATTAATTCGAGGAGAACTGACATCTTAACCATGTTGCATTTTCCAATTGAACGTGGTGTATCAGTTCTTTTCATTAGGTCTTCTTTCATTATTCTCATCAATGTTTTCCAGATTTCACACATCATTTCTGTATACTTTTCATTAATTTTATCCCCAATGTTTAGTTTTTGATGTTATTATAAATAGTATTTTTAATCTCATTTTAGTAGTTCTGTTGATCCCTTACTTAGGATTTTCTCTGTATATGATCATGCCATCTGAAAACAGAAACAGTTTTATTGTTTTCCCTAATCTTTATGCCTTTCACTTATTTTTCTTGTCTTATCACACTGGCTAAAACCTTTAGCATTATGCTGAATAAGACAGAGCAGACATCCTTGCCTTGCTCTAATATTGGTGGAAATGATCTTTTGCTATTAAGTATGATGTTAGTTATAGGATTCTTAAATATACTTTATCAGTTTGAGTAATTTTAATCCTATTTGAATTTTTCTGAGAGTGTTCTTTTTAAATTATGAATGAATGTTGAACTTTGTCAAATGCTTTTGTGTGCATCTATTGATACAATCATATGGCTTTTCTCTTTCAATCTCATAGTGAATTACACCAGTTGATTGTTTTTAAGTATTTAATCAATATTACATTCCTGGAAAAAGAAAAAATAAACTTTGGTCATAATGTATTATACATTTTATTTGGCTAAATTTGATCTGGTATTATTTTAAGTATTTTTTGTCTATGTGCATGGAAGTCTACAATGTTCTTTATTTGTAATGTCATGGTACAGTTTTAGTGTTAAGCTTACATAGGCCTCATAATACTTATTGGAAGGAGATCATCTTACTCTTTTTTGATAAAGATTTTTGTAAGATTGGTATCTATTTGATAGGTTTCACTGGTGAAGCCATCTAGGTTCAGAGTTCTCTATGTGCAAAGATTCTTAATTATAAATTACATTTTTTTAAACAGATAGTGGGTTATTCAGATATTCTGTTACTTCTTGTGGTCAGTTATGTTAACTTATGTTTTCAAGGAATTTCAATGCCCATTTCATCCAAGTTGTCAAATTAATTGGCATAAAGTCCCTTACTGACATAAAGTAATGGGTCCTAATTATCCTTTTAAAGCTTATAGGATCTGTAGTGATGAACTTTCTTTCATTACTGATACTGGCAATTTGTGCTTTCTCTCTCTCTTTTCAAAATAAGTATAGTTAGGGGTTTATGAATTTTATCAATCTTCTAAAAAAAACTTCCTGCATTGTTTGCTTTTTATTTCATTTATTTCTCATAGAATCTTTTTTATTTCCTTTCTCTTCATTTTCTAGCTTCTTTGGATGGAACATTAGATCACTGATTTAAAGCTATATATTTCTTTCTAACCACTGATTTAATTTTCACAAATTTTGATATGATGCACTTTCCTTTTTAATCAGTTAAAGCTATTTTCTAATTACTCATGATTTCTGCTTTATTCAACGTATTATTAAGAAGAATATTAATAGATTTTCAAATATTTGGTGATTTTCCATTCAAACTTTTATTACTGATTTCTAATTTAATTCCATCGTATGGTCAAAAGATATGTTTTCAACCCTTTGAAATTTACTGAGACTTGTTAAATTACAGTACATAGTATACCTTTGTAAATATTCATTTTACAACTGAAAAAAATGCTTATTTTGAAATTGCTTAGTGTAGTGTTCAATAAATGCTAATTAGAGTAAGTTTGCTGATGAAGTTTTTCAAATATTCTGTAATCTTACTTTTTGTTACCAAGTCCTTCAAAAATAGAGTAATTAAGATATCCAACTATAATTGTGGCATTGTTTCTCTTGTTGGTTCTGTGGGCTTTTATTTCATGTTTTGAAGTTCTGTTATTAGGTGCATAATCAGAATTTTTATGTCTTCTTGATAAATTGACTCTTTTAACATTGTGAGATATTTCTCTTTATCTCTGATCACAGCTTTTAGGTTCTAGGGAAAAATAGTAGCCTGGAAAGGGAAGTTGTTTTCCTTTTGAAGAGGGATATATTTCCTATGCCAAAGTAAAAAGGTAAAACATAAGACCAGATTGATATACTCAAAAAGTCACCATTTGTGTGAATGGAAATCAGGGGTAGGACAGGGTTTTTCCCCATCTTGTCTCTACTATGACTCAACTATTGGTATAAGGTGCTAGGGACTATCCTAAGCAATGGGATGTGATAGTAGAAAAGAGGATGTTGGGGTAACAGGTGCAGGTCTGCTGCCCCCGGGGTCACTCCCATGCCATTCTGTCCTATTATGATTCTATGTGCTCCCTTGGATAGCTCTAACTTTAATGATGCTTCCCTCCAGGATGCTAACAGCACTAGCTATGTATGAATGGCGTTTGTTGTGTCTTTTAAATTTTTTCTTTACTTTTCTTAATATAAATATTTTGCTCTTGTATTTTTCAATACATTAACCTGAGAGACCCTCATTCCTACACTGTGTACTCAGGTATATAAGCAGTCTCAGGGATAAATCAGTAGCAGCTCCAGGTCTGCACAACAGGAATACTTTACCCCACAGGACAACTTTGACTTTACCTCTTTCTACTGGATGATTAGGAACGAGCCTGAACAGGAAAGTGACACAGAGAGGTTAAAAGAGGTCAGGGTTGGTGAAAGGAATGGAGTAAAACAAGAGTCAGGCTTATACATATGTATCAAGTTAAAGATTCCTAATCCAAACCTATAAACCTGGGACACTGGCTTACTTTTCACACAAGAGCCATCTTTCATTGGACCAGGCTAAGCCTACACTCCATATACACATACTTATTTGTGAAAGATCTCAAAATAGTGTTGGGTAAGCAAGATGTTAAGAATGAAACCTCTGTACTCATCCCATGCTGCTAGAGATGTATGTTTGAAGCAAAAACTGGAATCCTTAACCTTTCCAAACTCTATACTTCTGTGTGGCTTTCAGATGGAACTCCAGACAAGCGGCTCTTTGTGAGTGCCAGGGCCAATGTCCTCTGCTGCGGTGATAATAACAGTGTCAGGGTAGCCAGTGGAGAAAGGAGGATTTCATGGACAATGTGCAAGATCAGGGCAAATTTACCTCACTGACCACTGTCTATGTTGAAATAGGGCAAGTGTAATAGAACACACTGGGTGATGTATGTCTGACTGTGGGTCAAGTATCTCGAAATCATGCCCCCTCTAGTTTTTGGATTTATCTAAGCTTTGTAGAACTTCACAAGTTGCTGGTTTGGTGACTGCTCTGGGGTCTAGTTTGTGTAACTATAATGTGCCGGTCTTTCTTATGTTGTTTTAGGGTATTGGTTACAAATTTTTTGTATTGAAAGAAAAATAACCAAAGCATTTTTTGTCAAAAGATTCTGCGCCATGCAAAGGATCTGAAATATAAGCTTGGGTGCTCCTTTTCACAAAGTAAGAGCCTTTACCCATTTTCTCATTATGTTCCTTTCCTTATCTCCTATTTCGGACAAGATCTTCTGTCCTGAAAACTTGACTCCTGTCCTACCCTCAGCCAAAACAACAAGACATGTGTACATACTGAATTCTAGGGGTGACTCTAAATTCTAAAGGATTTGTATAAAAATCTAAATAAATTAGGAACTCTGTAGCCCTCTTTCCAATCCATACCCATCTGGTTGGAGTCCCTTCCTTATTGTGTTCATATTAAACACTTACACTGCTAGATTTGTATGGACCAAGTCTGGTTACTACTCTCAAAACCTAGGGTAGAGAGAAATGATGGGTGTATGCTAGGGGGAGGGTCTTCCATTTAGAAACTTGGAGGGGGAGACTGAGAAAGGAAAGAAGAGTATCTATCCAATTCACTCAGGAACACTTCTGCTGATGCAAGAAACCATTGTCAAAGTGGCCACAACATTATCTAATAGGATGTAGATTGGGTGTTATTCAACTCTATATTTACTGCTAGAAATCAAAGCTTTATCTTGAATTTACAAGAAGGAAGGGTGGGGAAGGAAAATGAGGACCTGTTTATGTCTTTTTTTCTGATTTCTTCCCCATTATTCCTGAATTGCAGCAGACTGAACCCTCTTGGGCTGTGGCGATCCCATCGTTGGAGTGTCTTTATTGGATGGTTGATTTTGCTGTACTAGATTCTTCCTTTTCCTCACTTCCCCTGATGTTTCTAACACATGTTAACTCTCCACTACCTTCTTTTTTTCCTGGGAAAATACAATGAATAAACAAAGTCTTACTGACACTGAAAACCAAAGTAAAAAACGAGCATGGTTGCATGTGAGGGAGTATGAAGCAGTGACTGCTGATGGGTAGAGGGTTTCTTTTAGAGATGAGACCAATGTTCCAAAACTAGGTTGTGGTGATGGCTACACAACTCTGTGAATATACTAAATAACACTGAATTGTATACTTTTAAAAGGACAGTTAGTTTTATGGTATGTGAATTAAACACAATAAAGCTGTTGAGAGAAAGACAGACGGATGGAACATTACATTTGAAATGACCCAGAGCTCAGTCCTAGTCACCTTGCCTTCTCCACCTGTTAACTCCCTACGTATTGTCCCTCAATCCCATTGTTAAAATATCATCTACGAGCCCGACACTTCTGAATTTCCATCTCCTGCTCCATCTTCTCCACTGAGCTCCCGGCTACTCAACATCTCCATTTGGAGGTCTAACGGGCATCTCCAACTTAACGCAGTTAAGACAGAACTCAAGTCCCCTTTGCGACCTGAATCTTTTCTTCCTCCATACCTTCCCATCTCGGTAACACACCATCATCCACAAAGTTTACTGAAGTCCAATAAACCATGAGATTGAATACCAAAAAAAAAAAAAAAAAAAAAAAATTTTAAACAATGAAGCCATTGACTTGTAAATGAGCTTAACCAAGATCTTTCAGGTACCTTAATTTTAAAACATACAGATAGGCACAGTTTACAATGACAACTACATCATTTCTACTATACTACTTTAATTTTTAAAGCAAAAATAATTTTCCCAACTAACCTCTGTGCTAGATGGCAAGAAAAATTCAAATGGCAAAAATCAATACAGGGAGTTGAGAGAAAGACCTATTTAACAGATTTCTTTTAGAATAAGAATAAAGAATTAAAAGAATTGCTGTCAGCTAACAGATGGCTAACAGTGCATTTTTCAGAACCTCTTAAACACCCACCAAGCACTCATGTAACAAAAAATGCAAACAGCAGTCCTGCTCTCTCTCCATAACCCTACCTCAGGTCATTTCAAACCTCCAGTGGCTCCCCCACAACTGCCCACCCCCCAACCCCCACCCTAAGATGCCAGAGTGGCCAATGTTTACATAGGTTCTGTGGTCCCTTCTCCCCTTTTCTGAGAATTTTTACTGTAACTAATATATGATAAAACAAAACTCTTTTTCTTTCAAATGGATACTCTTCACATAGACATTTCTATAAATTCTAAGATCCTTTTTCTAATATTTCGGCTATTTTCTAATATTTCGTTAGACTCACTTTGAGCTAGAAGTATATGAACCTGCTAATTGAAAACATTTTCAAAGACTTGAATTTAAAAAAATTGTTTTTAAATCAAACTTTGGATCCTAACCCAAATTAATAGACGTGGAGTCTTTAGTAAGCGCTTGCAGCTGACTTGCAAAGCATGTACAAGCTAAATGAAAGTGTTTATGACAACTATAAAAATTGTATTTTACATTGTTTTAATTTATAATTTACTCCAAAATAAAGTCTCCTCTCTCCTTAAATTTCCATTGTTGCTTAGGTACCAATTCCAATTATTTAAAAAATCTGTTGGTCCCAACTGTTTCTGAAATGTTTGACAAATATATGTCATTTAGTATAAAATTACTCATATATATTTTTTTCCACAGAAACTGTCCTGTTCTCTGAGGCTTATCTTCCATATCTATAAAATGGGGATAATGACATCCACATCCCAAGGTTACTGAGTATCAAATGAGGTTAGCTGTGAGGGCCCTCAACAAATTACAATGCATCATATGTTGGGAATATGGAAATAAATGCTGGATGCTCAATTAAGAGTCCTTATATGAGGTATTAAGTGTTCACAAGTGATTAACCTTTTTACTTGTAATAATGATAATGTTGATAGAATGTGTGTCAGTCCTAGTACCCTGCTAAATTTATATGTTCTTTTCATTTAGCCTGTCCTGATGTTTTCAATCCTTTTTTCTTTTAGAATGTGCGAAACATTATTAAATACACTTTCCTGGGTATAAACACCTTGTGATTTTCTGCTCTCTTGGCACTTTTTAATTCTGTTATGATAACACTTTTCACACCCTCCTATCTTCCCCATTAGACCCATCGTGGGTACTGATTTATCAAGAACAGTAGTGTTCTCTACCGATTTTCAGACTTCACACACAAGAATGGTATTCACGGCTATACAAGTGAAAATTTACCACATGAAGTACTCCCATTTTTTTTTAGAAACTCGATACCGAAGAAGTTGTCAACTTTATGAGGAAAAATATTTCAAAGCTTATATGACCCACTAACAACACTTTAACCCTTCTCTGTGCCTGTGAAATGTGCTTGACAATTTATTGCTTTAATAATGTAGTTTTAGTTAATTTATCTTAAGCTATAAGACACTTATCCATGGCTTTCCCAATGAGAAAAGGAATTCTAAACCAGTATTTCCCAAAGGAAAGATGCTCTAGGAAGAAAAAAAAAAAGTCTCTGTAATCTAATAAATATGTAAATGTCACATCCTATTTTCACCCTCTTAGAAACTCAAAATGGCCCTTGGCATATATAGTTCGTAACTTCTTTATAAGTATATGGGTGCTATATTACTCTTCCAATTTTCTCTGTGTTTAAAATATTTCATAACAAAAAAATCTGTATCTCTACTTTTATTAATAAGTGGAATTTCTCAAAGTTGATTAACCACTGAGTCCCTTTCCCCTCCTCTGGACATTTCCCTAACAGCAGAAGCATGTAGATATAAGAGTTTGGAGATACACTTTGGGCTACCCATTCTCACCTACCCAAAGAACAAAGAATGACTCCTTCACCAAACAAAAGTCCAAGTCCAAGACACCAACGCACAGGAGTGGGAAGGGCAAACCCCCACCTCGGAGGTTCTCAGCCACATGTAAGTTAAAATTGGAAGGTGACATCACTTTATTTCCACAGCAGCTTACAGAAAAATGGATTCAATGTGTGGGGTAAGCCTTTCTTACCTACCCTTTGGAGAGTAGCCAGGTTTTCTCCAATACAAGAGCTAGAGATCTGAACAGACTGATGAACATAAGAGATAAAATGTCTCTGTCCTTTTTGCACAGGTAGATAAATGACTCACAGCTTCCTGAGCTAAAAGGGAAGATTAAAGCTCACCACATATTATGATGGAACACCACAGAGTTCAGATGAATGAAGTCATTTCAGGAAGCAGCTCTCTGAAATACCTTGGTAGCATGAACAAGTAAGAAGTTGTAACAATCAAAATAACTGTAGGATGTGAGATCCTTGAACAAAATTTTACAAATGATTCCTTTCTGAAACCAAAATAAATAAACTACCAACCATGTCTAATTTCAGGAAGTCCCTGGGCCATATTCAATAACAATAGCCAACAATGGAATAATATTATCCCAGTTTTATAGATGATAACACAGAAGCATAGAGACAGTAAATAACTTGATAAGGCCACACCACTAGCAAGTGGAAAAGCCAGAATTTGAATCCAGAATTGTGCCATATTGCATCTGTGGGGTAGGGGATGGCAGGACGGATCATCTGCTTTGACCCAAGCCTGTTCTCTCTGATCTTACTAACACGGTCACAATAGAGGTTATATTAATGGACTGAAATTATCCTATCTGCAAGTTTTATCAGGTTTTTTTCAGGGTACACAGTTATTTTTAACACATCAACTGCCATGTGAGTTGTATTTAACTCGTGCTAGTTTTGAGTCCAAGGCCTCATGAAACATATGAAGACTCAATTCTCCAAAACAAATTCAATAAGTATGTCGTGAGTCATATACAACTCAATTGGCATGCAGTATAAAAATTGATTCTAGTGTTGTATGAGTTGCATATAACTCATGTACAGAGAACAATAAAAAATTTTTTTTTCATTAAATTAGAAAGGGTCCTTTTGTTTTCAAAGTTTGTATTCTGTTTTTGTAATAAAACACTATGGCCCCAGGGAAAAAATTTTCTTTTTCTAGTGTGGCAGTCAATGTGTTAAAAACTGAACTTAATTTAAAATGTAGAAGCATTTTTGACATTCTCTTATTTCAACTAGCCATCTCCAGTTAGTGTGAATCAGGGAGATCTGACTTTCATTCAACCTTCTATTATGACAAGAACATAAAGAAAGCAAGTGTGTCACTGGTAACCATTGTGTGTAGCACAGAGACAAGGCACTTTAAGTCACCCCTCCTGGAGCAACGCACAGGCAGCATCCTGCTACTTCTGTGCTCCTCAAGGCTCCATGGTGTTCTGCAACATGAACAAACCCCTCTTGTATGCTACTGAAAAGTTCTGACCCCAAAATTACAGACCCTCCTTTAAAACTCTAGAGTCAAGCCTGTTTCCTACATATAAATTATAACACTGAATTTTCCAAAATGGAGTCTTCAATGAAGTATAAGAATTTAATCACTTTAATTCCACTAACACATATTTCAGGGTTATATTCTATTCCATCTCATCCAGTAAATAGGAGCAACAAGGGTTATTTCCCAAATTTAGTGATCTAAACTCATCTTTTGACCAGGTCTTCAGGAATTACCTCCTGGCCAAACCATAGAATCTTCTGCATATGGACTGTTTGGCTACAATTGCTTTAAAGATACATTTCAAAATTACACCCCAAATCGTGGTAACCAAGTAAGGTCTCTGGGCAGATCTTGATCTTTTTAGGTATAAAGGGGGAAAGAGACTCCATACCTCTCTATAGACAACTTGGTAGGAATGTGTGAGCCTGTGGACTACCCGGAAGTGGAAGTAGTGATATTTACCGCTGTTTCCCACCTGTGTTTCAGCAACCTGGTAAACAGTGGCCCTCAATAAACATCTCCTCACTGAGGGCATAGACAACAAACACAAAGAAAATCATCCTTATTTCAACAGCATAGATTTGGCTAGGCCAGACGGTTGGTTGGTTATAAGGGTCTCCAAGTATTCTCAGATATTTCAGAAAGCCTGATGGAAATCATGATTTACCTTAAGATGAGACTGCACAGGGCAACTAAAAGGTCAGGTTTGCTTGACTTTAGCAAACATTATGTCAAGTCATTGTGACAAGACTGGTTGCCTCATGCGTCACGCACTGGAGTGACAAGGAAACGGTACCTATTCCTTTCTCCTCCAAGCTCCCTTGATGTGGGAGGACATATTATCCTGATTAGAACAAATTTACTAATGAATAGGGCTCCAGAATTTTAAAAGTTCAAACACACACAGGGCTGTGGCTCGCTCTGGCTCCTTCTTACTAAGGGGCAGGGGGTAGCAGGTTCAGGGCAGGGCTTGACTTCTCAATCTTTCTCTTCTTTTCTCTAATGTTTGTGTTATGCTTGTGTTATGGGGCACTCCATGATCAGCAAGTAGTAACATTTTGGTGAAGAAAAAGAGGCCCTAGCTAAGGGTTGACTTTTAATTACATCTCCTAGGCAAGTTTACTATGTGCACCACACCAGGGATTATGGGCGCTTGCTTCACAATGAAATGGGGCTCTTTTTTCATTTGTTGTCGTCCTCTGAGTACATATGTCCCCTGGGAACCTCACAGGGAAGGGGACTGGCCCAAGCAGAATTCGCAGATCCATCACACACCATAGCCACCTGTAAGGCCACCTCTGAGGTGTTTTACAAAGGATAAGCATTCCAAAAATAGTAGTAAGCAGTGAGTGAGAGATAGATCACTTCAGAAAACTGTGATTTTTCTATCCACAACTCTGACCATGTGAGCTGTAGATCATTCCTGAGCACAAGAAACTAACGCAGAAAGGAGGGCAACAGTTGGCAGACTAGAACACCAATCCTGGCCCCACCTAACTTGCTAGCAGCCCAAGCTGGACAAGGTATTCCACCTTGCATAGTGTCAGTGCTCTCAGTGGTCAAATGAGGGTATTAGATTACTAGATAATCTCTGTTTCCCTTCCAGCTCTGGCAGTCTATGATTCAATGAATGACAACTTTGTCTGGTATCTTAAGCATATGCCTTTTGCTCGAGCCAACACAGACCATTTGCAAGACACATACTTGTTAGAAATTGGAATTCAGTGTTTGCTGCACAGTCCCTGCCAAAGGCTTCTTAAAGTCATCTGATATTCAAAAGATGGTCTAATAGATGTGTTAACCACCCCTGAAGAGCTGGCGCATGGGAAGCAGATTCCATTTGATTAATATTTATTGAGCACTGGAAATGGGAACTTTGGCATATATTATCTCATTTAAAAGCCCTTCTTCACAAGTTTTTCAACAGGTGAAATCTTGGTGGAACTTCTAGCGGTCTTTCGTGTCCAGGTTTTTTCTATATTTATTTTACCAGCACATGACCAACCTCTCCAGGTTCTTGTGTTCATATCCCTGAACTGTTAGGATTGCAGAGCACAGTCTGGGCCCTGATAGCTCAGCCTACTTGCTGTTTTCCCTTCACTGAATTACAACTTATCACTGAATCCTTCTTATGTTTGAAAAAGTGCCCTTTTTGTTGTTGTTGTTGTTTGTTTTTTTAATTAAACTCTAGTCGAAGATATTGTTTACTGTGTTACTTAGCATATCTTATACAAGGACCCAGGAGATTAGTTGGGAGGTGAGGGGGGTTGAGAAAGTGTGTGTGTGTGTGCGCGCGCGCGCGTGCGTGCGCGTGCAGGAATCTTGCCACTGCAAATAAACATGTAAGCTTTCTTTCATCAGAAATTGAAAACCATGTAATACAAAGTTTCTCTTGTCTCATTTAAAGCCTAAATCAGTTGTCCACTATAGTAACAAAGCAATCTCAGATACTTAGTAGCTTCTCTATTTCCTCAGCCATCCCAAATCCTGCTGGAAATAAATGGACACATAAATTCCAAATAAATATAGGGAGATTCCAGGTCAATGATTAAAGCACAGGCTATGGATGCAAACCCTCGCTCCCCACTTGTGACTATGCATCCTGAAGTATGACATTTCACCTCTAAGTCAGTAGCCTCAGTTGGAGATTGGGAGCCATACTGACTCCCAGGTAATACATTCTCATAAGATCCTTTTCATATAGATTCCTGCCTCTTAAGGGTTCAACAAACATTCATTTGTATAAATATTATTCGGGAACCCAAATTATCATGGATTTCATTCCCATTCTTTTGTTGATTTTATTATTTAATTTGTTTTCTCTAACCCACTGACCCATGACTTTTTCACCATCCCTTGCCCTCCTCCTGTCCTCAATTTTCTTACATCCCATGGTCTATCATCATAGTCACAGCTTGCCAACACCCTCGACAATAAGCCCCTCTCTTTCTTTGCATTGCTCACCCACCTGGCTATACCCTACCCCTGCTGAATCCAGCTCTCCTCTTTCTCTACAAGAGGCAATGAAGTATAATGCATAAGACTGACAGCTCTGGAGTTAGACTGCCCAGCGTTCAAACCCCTGCTCTGCCACCGAACAGCCGTGTGTCTTTAAGTAAGTTGTTAGTCCTTTCTGTAAAATAAGGCTGATAACAATAATGCCTGACTCATGGATGTGTAATGAAGTTGAAATGAGAATACACACTTGGATTTGTGCTGGCCATGGGAGGCACTCAATAAATTTAGCTAGGATTATTTTTATTTTTATCACTCTACGCAGGAGTCAACGGAATAAAATTGGGAAAATCACATACACACGCACAAACGGCTTGCACTGTAAATGTAAAACCACAAGCCTCAGGTGGGTACTTGATACTGCTGGCAACTCTGTCATCGCCTAGCGCATGTGCTCTCCTGCTCTCCATGACACTATTTCATGCCTTCGGCTCTCACTGCAAATCTCCCTCACCATCAGCTGATGCCCTTCCCTCCTGTTGCATAGGGAAAATAGAAGCCATCAGACAAGCACCATCAGCTGACCATCATCCAGTATAGAAAACATACCCACATCTGGCCTCGTTTTCTCCATCTTCTCTCCAGTTCAATGAAAGCAACATCGGAAAGGCCAACCCTCTACTTGGGTTCTGGGTCCCCTCCCTTTAGCTTTCAAGCACTTTCCTCCTACAGTTTCCCTCTTCTCTCTGCATGGAGGTTCCTCCCGAACATGACCCCCAGTGATCCTCACCTCCTGGTATTCATGCCCTGGTATAATTCCCTCCCGTTAAGTGTGGATGGAACCTGTGACTCACTTCTAACCAACAGAATATGGCGAAGACGCTGGAGGATTCCTTCTGTGATTACTGCATGACGAAAGACTCCAGCTTCCTGGTAGGCAGGCCCTGAGTCTCCTTGCGGGCTTAATGGAGAGGCCACATTGAGGAGGCCCACGTGACAAAGAACGGAGGGAAGTGGGGGTGGGGGAACAGGAGCTCTACGAGCTAAAAGCAGCCTCCAGGAAAGAGCTAGGAAGAAGCTGGGACCCACAGTCCTGCAGATGCAAGGAATGAATTCTGCCAACAACTGAGTAAGCTTGTAGAGAATTCCTCCATCGTTAAGCCCCCAGATGAGAACTCAACCCACCTAACACCTTGACTGTAGCCTGTGAGACTCTTCGCAGCAGGCCTAATTAAGCTAAGCCTAGACTCCTAACCCACAGAAATTGTGAGAACTGTTAGAAGGCAAAAAGTTTGTAGTAATTTGTTACATGGCAATAGAAAACTAATACACTCATCCTCTTCCAGATAAGTCCCATCATGCTGTAGTCACTACGCTAGTCTACTGTATCCCATCTTTAAAAAAAAAAACCTGGACCATATGCCTTCCAGCTACTCCCCCTCCTCTGTTCTCCTTTCCAAAAAAACTTGTCAAAAAGATTGTTTCATATGTGTCCCCTATGTCCTCGCCTCCCACTGGATGCTCAGCCCACTCTGGGCACATCATTGAAACTTCTTGTGTCAAAGATAGTAGGAAATTCCATATTATCTAATCCAAATGAACAAGTCTCTCTCCTTTCCTTATCCAGTATTCCAGTAGCATTCAACACCGTTCATTACTCCCTACTCTTTGGAAGTATTTCTTTTCTTGGCTTACTGGACTTTACATTTTCTAGTTTTCCTTCCTTCTACTTACCTGGCTGCTACTTCTCAACCATCTTTGCTGGCTTCTCCTTCTACATCCAAACCTAAATAGCCCAAAGTGTGGCCCAAGGCTCTCCTCTCTTGGCCCACAGCACTCTCTTTGCAGTCCCTGAGCTTCATATGACATCAACATGCTGATGACTCCCAAATTCCTCTCTCCAGGCTTGACCTCTCTCCTTAGCTGCTACATCCACCTGCCTAACTGCAACCTCCACCTGGATGTCTGATCACCATCTCAGACTTCCCAAGACAAAACAGAGCACTTGATTTTTGCTTTCCAGGTTTTCCCAGTCTCAGTAAATAGCACATTTAACCAACCTGTATGTCAGGGCCTCATCCTGGGTTCCTCCCTTTCCTTCATCCCTCATTACCCAATCCATCAAGCAGTTCTTGCACACTGATCCTCACAATAGATTCTGAATATGCTCATTCCTAACTCCACTCCTGCCAACCTCTAACTCCAGCTTGCCTTCCCCTCTCCCTTGGACAGCACCCAGCTGGTCTCCCTGCTTTACTGCTGTCCTTTGGGCTCCACACAGCACAGTCTTTCAAAAAAAACAAAGATGTATGCCTCTGCTGCTTAAAACCTTCCAAAGACTTCACACTATACTTTCAAAAGGCCTACCAGGCTCTATTCTATGTTGCTGGTGCCTACCTGCCTTTTTGACATATCTCACACCCACCAAGTTCCAGCCACACTCACCTTTTTCTCCTTCCCACCTCAAGACTTGCAATTGCTACTTCCTCTGCCTGGAAAGATCTTCCAAAGCTAAGTGTTTCCGATCTCAGATCAAACGTCACCTCCTCAGAGAGATCTTCCCCCATAGTAGCTTTCTCTTCTTCCTCTGAGACTTACGATATCATTGTTTCATTCACAGGATGCATCACAACCTGAAGTGTCATGTTTGCTTGCTTATTTGTTTGTTTGTTGTTCCGATGCCTCTCACTAGATGTGAGCACCAGGAAGGTGTGTCCACTGCTATGTTCTACAATAGCACTGGCACATAACAGGTGCTCAGTAAATGTTTACTGAATAAATGAATACATGAATAGATGTAAGACGTTAACATTCTTATATGCATGATATTTAAATTATCCTATTCAATTAGAAAATCTCTTCAGATGCAATGTCTTTAAAATGGTAAAAAAATAAAATATTAAAATAATACTTCAAACTATGCAATATACTACCGTAAGTTTCTGAAAAGTTGTGAGCAAACCAAAGTGTTATAAAATGAAGCCCATTTTGAAAGAATGTAAAAGAAATTTGTTTGGAGATGTGAAAAATATTTTTTGACAATGTGAACTATCACACCCCAGTTATTCTGTTTTTATAGATTTGATTTTTTTTCCTACATTGGGTTTGCTTTGATCACAGAGCATAGATTATTATTAATATTTCTATCACAAATTGTGCAAAATCACTATTCAAACCACAAGACAAATTTTCAGTATTTCTGGACAAAAATGCCAAGGAGTCACTACTTTTGTTATTCAATGTCACTAACACCATGTGACTTCATTTCAAACCCAGCTATGTCCTGTAGCCATACAAAGCAGGCTTTTCAGCAGATCATGGTAATGAGTGTGGTCACGGTTTGGATTTCAACAAGCAGCTGTCAAAAACTATCACCCCAAATGTCTATTTGCTGAAAATTTCTCACTCCCAGAGCTGGTACTTCCAGGGTGGTCTAGGAAGGAAATTTGTACCCATATCTACTCTGGGGCTATTCTAATTGCTGATGCTTTAACACTTATTTGGAAATGCAATTTCAAGTTTTGAGGAGCTAACCTTTTTTGTGTGAGCCCCCAAAGATTTGCCTCTATCTATTTAAACTCATCTGTCTATGTATTTTTTTCTTCCTGAAATACCAATGCCTTCTGAAAACTCCAGTAAATAGTTATTCGGTAGATTTTAAGAACCACTGGACAAAAATCACTCACTCCACCGCTTACCACTTGCTGCCCTCAAAACTTCTTAGCAACATACACCGTGCATGAACCTCAACGTGGTTTGCTTTGTCCAATCGCATGCCTGAAAGCCCAACCAGTCAGTTGTGTAATAATAAACCCCTTATCTCCTGAAGATACACAAACGGAAAGATCTCTCAGTGCTTCAGTGCACAGGGGGACTTCGCTAGAATTCTCAGCAGAAACTCACATCCATTTTAAATGCCAAATTCCCCCTCCCTTTATTTTTCCGATTTCCTCTTTTTTTCTTAATTGCAATTTTTGAGGAAGGAAAACCTCACATGCTAAACGATGTCGAGTTTAAACACGGGAGGGCGAGGGGCAATGCCAAAGGTTGCTAGCAAAATGCACGTAGAAACCAAGGGCTAGGTTATTGCTGTACTGGGTTTACCGGTTCTCTCACAAGCGCCTGTGATGGAAACTCACCAACAATTGTTCTTGGGTGGAAGAAGGGGTTGAGAGATTGACAAGAAAAGCTGCTTTCTAGTTTCAGTAAGCTTGCACAGCCCTCAGAATAAGGAGAAGAGGACAGTCCTGCTTCCCTAGGGAAGAATAAAATCTCACTCCCCCCTACCTCGTCAGTCCCCACCAGGCACAAACCGGTGCCTACCTCGTCCCATCTCCAAGTTCCCCACCCCGCCGGGGAGAAGCGTCCTTCTCCGGCACCCACACCAGGCATCAAACCCGACCCGGCCTTTGAGGAAAGGGGGAGCGGTCGCCTCCGAGAGGTGCAGGGTGCCCGAGGCGCAAGCAAATCAACAGTTCCCTCGCCGTGCCCCGCGCGGCCGCTGGCGCCGCCTGACACACCCCTCCCGGCCGGGTCTCTCTGGGTCGCCAGTCCCCGGCCTCAGCCAGGCCCCTCGCCCCGGGGCCCGGGGCAGCTCCCCTCCCCGGGCTGGCGGGTTCCACGCGCTCCACCGCGCCCAGCACGCACCTTCAACGCGCCCCGGGCCGGGCCCTTGGAGACCGCACGGCCGGGTCCGAGGGGCACGA
>VBSM01001124.1:28085678-28105327 GCA_008086735.1 Cheirogaleus medius
CACCACCGCCCCCCTCTTCGCGAGCCATTCCTCACAGCCCTCCGGTCCCCCCCGTTCAGTCAAAACCCGGACTGGATTTATTTCCCCTACCCACAGTCTCCGAAAAGCTGGCGCTTCAGAACACTTGGCGCTGACGCCAGGGCAAACGCTTCACCCGTAGCGGTTTATTCCCTCCGCAGGAGGGGTGTAGACTTTACTAGAAGTAATCTTGTCGGTCCAAGTTAGACTTTGAACGCAGAGCTTCGCTGCAAGTCATTTCAGTGCTCACTGATGTGCATGGGGACTACTCCTGAGCTTGTGTGACATGGGGGAAGGTGTGCCTATCCGAGGTTTGGGGTCCATTCCTAATACGAATCAACAGAGTCCTTTAGATTTTTAAAATACCGTTTCATGACATTGTGTACCAATCTCTTTGGACACACCGACCTAGGCCCTCCCTGCCTCTGGAGCCGCCTTGGCACTGTTTCTGTAACTCTTCAGCGTCTACTTCCACATTTCTGCCTCCAGTGCCAGATGAGGATGACTAGATTCCAAGAAGCTCCCACCGCTCAATCTGTATAGACCATCTACTGGCATTGCCCAGGCCTTTGAAGAAACAAATAGGGATGGGGGTTCAAGGTTGAGTTTGTTATTTAAAAAATTAATATGAAGTAACAGCAAGCCTGGAAATCAAGCACATAACCAGTTTGCCATACAACTAATGACTTTGCCACTTTTTGAGGATTTTTAGGTGTGATGGAAGAAAGTTGTTTGGGGTTAGACTATGTAGTAAGCCATACTCTTTACATTCAAATCATACCCCAGATTCCTCCCCTGTAGGGGAGGGGCTGAGGAGGATCTTATTCATCAAATACTCCCGCAGGCACTTCCATGAGGCCGGTGTAAAAGGTGTTCTCACCCTCAGCTAATTATTGTTGAAGATTTAACATCATGTGCCCTGTTAGACTCTTGAAAGGGACTCATTAAATGTTCACGTATGGTGTCTTCCAATTGTTGAACAGGAATGACGATGAAGATGCTAACATGAACTTTTTGTTCTCCCTGAATCAGATTAGCTTCCTGATATACCTATTTCAGGTAATGACACTCTCTCATTATAATCATTGGGGCCCAAAATAGCGGCATCATTTTAACTCCCTTCTCTACATTATCCCTAGAGGCAGTTGCCCACAAGTCCAATCCATTGTTCTTTCTGAAATGCCTTTTGAATCCACCCCTTCCTTTCCATTCCCAAAGCTCTTACAGCATTGCATGACTTCAAAAGTGAAAGTTTCTAACAGAGTTACAAACACCCAGCTTCTCACCCAATTCTACACCCAGTTTCTCACCCACACACCCTCCCCTGCTCCCCTTCAGACACCGCCACCTAATTTACATTCCCAAAACTTCATTTAGATCATGCCATTTTTCTGGTTGGCATTTTTATTTGTAAATATCGCATTCAGGAATTCAGAGAGAGAAAACAGTTTGAGCATTTTAAGAGATGGGTGTGTCGGATTAAAGCATGGAATAGCTGGGGCCAGCCAAGAAGTGAATGAATCAGTATCAGTGGATGTTTGTAAAGAATGGGGAAGGGTCCTTAAGGTGGTTTCATCCCCATTGGAAGAAACTTAGCTTGGTTGGTTTGGGAGATGATTTTAGAGAGAGGCAGCAGGGTCTCTCTCTGACCAGGAAGAGTCAAGATCAGGAGTAAGAGGTGGGCAGACCAGTACCAGAAAGGTGGTAGAGGAGGACATAGGTGTGAGGCAGGTGGGCTAGTAGTTAGGTACATGGTCTCAGGAGCCAGAGCACCTGGGCCCGAATCCCAGCACTGGAACTTACTGACTACATGGCCTTACTCATCCTCTCTCTGTGACTCCGTTTCTTCATATGTAAAATGGAAATCATAGTAGTATCTATCTAACAGTTAAGTTGTTTTGTAGGTTAATGAGTTAATAAATGTTATCTGCTTGGAAGAATTTCTGTACAAGGTAAGGTCTATATAAGGGCTTGTTATACTAAATATGTTGGTGGTGGAATATAAACAAGGCAGCTTAGGATACTCTTGGAGAATAACAAGGTAGCTCTGTTTTAAGTAAGCTCAGAAATGTCAGAACAAGGAAAACATGCTTTTAAAGCCCAACTGCATCTTGTCAAGGGGCCACGGTCAGGCCAAGGATAAAGCTTTTTGGGTCTGAAATTGCTATAGATGAAAGAAAGTAAATGTTTTCCTGAGAACTGAGAGGAAAGGCAGAGTTAAGTGAATCAGTGATTGGTATTTGTGGCTTAGTTGAAGATGGTCTACTATTGTACTTTCTTTCAAAATTGCTACATTACACGTTGAAATCCACTTGTTCTTTCAGGCCATTTCAGCAGATCCGATATATATCCATTGCCTAGCCCCACAGAGCTGGAGAGGCTGCCGCCTGTGTGGCCTTGGTATTCACATTATTAAACGAAGGCCAATTTCCCAGAAGTTTGACCTAAGCTGGGCTTTGAAGGATGAGAAGGATCTGGATGGTTAGGGAAAGCAGCGTTATCCAGGCAAGAGCAGGCCGCTGAAGACCACCCTTGTGCAATCAGAGGACATTTAGCAGGAATAAAATCAAAAGACCTAATTCATCAGGAATCAACAAAATATCTCATGATATGGGCTCATGACACACTACACTCATGGCATGGGCTCAGAAGTCAAGAAATATTAATATCTCATGATGCCAAGCAAGCGGGGAGGAGTCACTGCTGTGTCTTTCCCCCACATTCCCTAAATGTCACGCATTTTTTTCTTCCAAAACTAGGAGTGTGCTTGCTGCTGAGGATGAGAATGTATGCCTCTGAGCCACGGGGTAAAGGAGGCGCCCCTTCTAGGACAGTCCGATTCAACAGATCCTCATCTAAAATACTCCATCATTCATTCCGTGTGTATTTATTGAGTCCTGCTAAGTGCCAGGCCTTGTTCTTGGTGCTGGTGTGCAGCAGTGAACTAAATAACCCTCATTGGGAAAGGGAGTAGACAACAATCAAAGAAAGTAAGTGAACTATATGATTTCGTAGAGGCAAGAAGTGCTATAGAGAAAATAAAGTAGAGGAAGGGGTAGAGAGTGTTGGAGGTTTAATATAAAGGAATGCTCATTTCCTTATATTAAAACTAAATAAATGCTCATTCTTTTATATTAAAATAAACTTAAGAATAGTATGGAGTATAATGTGAAATTTGAATGAAAACTTGCATCGGTGGAATCTGTCTACTTCCCGTGGATAGAGTCCGTTCTGCCCTGTTGTCACGTGCTTTGGCTGGACACTTTGAGAAGCCCTAATGAGGAAGAGCAGGAGTGGACTTTGGAGTGAGCATCTGTCCATAACCACACAGCAGCTGCCTTGTGTCTGGTTTCTTCTGATTCTTAACAGCTCGTAAGCCCTTGAGTTCTGAGCCCCAAAGCTACCCAAAGCATTCTTTTTACATGTATCAGCAAAATTATATAAAGAAAATCAGGCCAAATTTGACATTATATTCAGTTTCTTAAAATTTTAAGAAAAATTCAGAAAAATATTTCTGAAAAATAATATTTCTGAAATAAAATATTTCAGAAAAATAATAATCATGCTCCCCAAATCATGAGGTGTAACCCTATCCAGGGCAGAAATACAACAAACTTTTATCCCCCAGCGATAGCCCTTTTATATCCTTGTGAAACTTAAATAGTTGGATTTGTTGAGAGTGGTAGCTCCTTTTAAAAATGATTTTAAAAACCAAAAGTAAAATTTTGCCCTTTAAAAAGGTTATGAAAGTAAGATTAGGTTAGTTTTTCCACACTTCTGGGAAACTTAAAAATGACTTCAGATGATGACTGTCATCCCACCGTATGAAAAATAGATTTAAGGTTAAGAGAATCGCTCGTCTATTACAACCTTCAGGCTGAAAGCCTGTCTAAGTCAAGCATAAACTTCCACCCAGATAAATGTTTCTTCTATGAGCAATTAACCTAAACTCTCTTTAATAACACAATGTACTTTCAGTGTAGTAGTTCTCTGTAATACCTCCCAAAGACTTGGATTTTTTTTATTGAGTATAAAAATGATAGCATTTTTTTTTAAATGCAACACGTATTTGCTATTTCTGTGTGTGTGTGTGTGTGTGTGTGTGTGTGATTTTTGTCTTTGATGTTTCCTGATCAGTTTGGTCATCTGCTATTGGCACTTGAGAGGCAATAGAAAGAACACTGGTCTGGAATTCCAGGGACTTGGGTTGAACCCCATTATTGGGATTACTAGCTATGTTACACTAGTTAAGTGTCTGATCTTGGCAGAATTCACAGCTCTAATATGAATGAGTTGCACTTTTTAAGGTCTTTTTTAACTCTTGAGTTCCATCACATATCAACCTGAAGTATGTTTTAAGTCAAATTCCTGTTATTAAAATCTACAAATGGAGTCTAATATATATGTCCACAAATGTATGTTGATATGTTTATTTATAGACATCTCTTCTAAGCCAATTCTAGGTGCTGTGTCTTAGGACTGCCATCTGTGTCCCTAGCAATGTCACCAAAGCAGCACCCTCCCTGCTTTTTTGGGAATACAGAAATTTAAAAAATTATGCATTTGCTTGCTACCATCTTACTTTGCTAGTTATTTCTAGTAATAAAATGCTTAATGGCTAAAAACCAAATAGTTGCTATGTTATATTATTTGTATTAACCTCCCTTTCTACTACGTGAGGATTTTTCAGTCCAAGATGTATAATTATTCCCTGCTAATCATATTTTCATAACTCTGAAGCTTTTCTCTCTTAGTTTTCCTACAGCTTTTTTTTACACAGGGTCTTTCTGGTACCAGTAACTGAAATTTTACTCACACTAAAGAAAAAAGAGAGGAGGAGAGAGATTTATTAGCTCAGGTAACTCAACCACAGATGAACCCAAAGTTGGTAAAAATTAGACATGGGACCTTAAGTGATATGTGGTCCTCTGTCTGTTTTTGTCTCTCTCTCTCTCTTTCTGAGTGTAGGTGTGTATCACTTGTTTCATTATCTGGTCAACTGGAAAAAAGTCCACAGGCAGCTCTGGCCACACACTCATCAGCCTTGTGGCCGGGGCAGGGGAACCCTTTGCCACTTGTTATCAGTTAGACAAATCCCAGAGAAGGACTTCTAGATGGCCCACTCTGGATCATGAGCCCACACCTGTGGCCACAGGTGGAATTCTGTGATTGGTGGCCTTCACCAAACCATGTAGTTAAAGAGGAAAAGGATGGTTACCGTACCGGGCAGAAAAATAACATAAAATGTCACCATGTATTATAAATATAACCAATGCTATCAAAAATCTGAAACATACAAACAAGTAGAAGGAAAAAAAATCACATTCAATCTCCCTTCCCAAAGATAACTGTTTTAGTATAATTGTTTTGGTATATTTATTTTCATTTCTCTCCTATGCATCATTTTTTTTGTTTCATATTGTTTTCCACCTAATTTTATAGTAACCTGTAGATGTAATAGAGCTAATAGGGCAAAAATAAATCATAAAAATATTAGCAGAAATGTGCATGAGTATTTTATAATCCCTGGGGAATGATAGCCATTTTAAACTTGATACTAAGTCAGAGCCGTAGCAAAAGTGTGATAAATTTGATCACAAGAAAACCTTTAGACTTTACCACAAAAGGCACCATTTAAAAGTTTTAAAATAAATGAAAGATAGTTATAGGATATCTTTAACATGGAACCAAGGATTAACATGCAGCAAAATACAAATAATTCAGTATTATTTAAACAATTAGATATATTATTTGTCTACCAGATTGGTAAAAATTTTAAAGCTTTGATAATATTCGGTGTTACAAAGAGTGTGCATACACTGTTGTATGAATCTGTCATATGTCTATATACTGCTGCAGTAGCTATCATAATTCTAAAACGCACTTGCCATTTGAAGTCAGCAATTCTACTTCTAGCTGTCCATCCTGGAGGAACATTGCTATACGAACACAAAGGAGCACAGAGAAGGTGCTTGTTGCAGCACTGATTTTATAAGCAAAATATTGAAAACAGTATAAATATTCATCAAAAGAAGAATGGTTTAAAAAGAAGACTTTGACAACGTGTGAACCACTATGCACCTACTCAAAAGAATGAGGAAAGTTGCTATGTACTAAAAAGGAAAGGAGCCATATTTTTAAGTGAAAAGAACAAGTTATAAAATACTTTTTACAACAAGATCTCACCTGTGTTTAAAACAACGCTCTATAAAACATGCTATGTTCTACATAGTGTGATCTCAGGTGGCTGGCTGGGTGGGTGACAAAGTGTCTGTAGGATACCTCTAACCTCCGAGAAGGTGAATGGGCCTGAGAGGGTGGGCCAAGGAGGTTTCCTCCTTTCTCTATTTTTTGGCTTTTTAGAAAGAATGTATTCAAATATTATTACATTGTTAACTTAAAAATAAAGAGCAAAAACTTTCCGCAGCATAATTTTTACTACAGAATATTGTGTCGAGCTGGGCCATGATTTCACCATGTCTTGCTATTTGAATATAGTGCTGCCCACCTTTGTGCAGAAAACGTTCTACACCTTTTGGATTCTTTCCTTAGGATGAGCACCGGAAGTGGAGTCCGTGGTCAAATGGTGAGCGCATTTTCTTGATACGTTTTAGTAGGTGGCTTTACTTACGAAAGAGCCGCCCCTCCACGTCCACCCTGACAACCATGGGTTGAGTGGCTTTGATTGTATCTCACTCTTTCTGGCATTCTCTCTCTTTGCTACTTTGACAAGTGTTCCATCAAATCTCATTTTAATTTATTTCCTTGATCATTAATGAAGACAAGTATTTCCCCATGTGCTCAAGCTTTATTTTCCCTTCTGCAAATTCTTTTCTTATCCTTTGCTCATAGCCTAATAGAATCAGGGTTTTTTTTTATCCACTTGTATGAGCTTTTGACATTAAAAACCCTATGATTATATTTTCTGCAAATACTTTCCTAGCTTCATTGTTACTTTCTAAGTTCTCTCCCCACCCCCCACCAAATCTTTAGATTTAACTGTGGGTTTTTCTTTTCCTTTTTTTCACTGATTTTATTTATAAATTCTTATCACTGTTTTCCCCCAATATTTGTACTAATGACCTCTGCTAGACTTCATTATTGTTTTCCTTCAATTCCTGTTTCCTTTTTAAAATTTTCTTGCAGCAAGACTTCATTTCAATCACTATTATTTTGTTTACGTGCTTATCTCACATAATAATTTTCTTATACTCTAAGGATGTGGTGTTGCTGGGGAGAATTCTTAAAACTTAGTTTTAGGATTTGATTCTCATTTATTTAGCTGTTGATCACATGCCTTTCTATCCGTATTTTAGTTAATAACCATTAGTTAATCCTCTCATCCTAATAGAAGTATTTGTAGGCTAAATAATAAGCAGCATAATAATAATATCTCTAGTAAGCAATGTTTTCCAAAATACTAAACCTAGTTCCTTTAATATATTTAACATTAATACAAACACAAGCATACAAATGGCTTATCTTCTAGAACATTCTGCAGTGATGGAAATGATCTATATCTATGCTGTTCAATACAGTAGCCACCAGCCACATGTAGCTATGGAGCACTTAAAATGTGGTGACTACAAATGAGGAACTGATTTTAAATTTTATTTAATTTTAATTAAATTTAGATAGCCACTTACGGCTAGTGTCTACCATATTGGACGTGTAGGCTCAGACCTTCCAAGGGTCATTTTCTACTTTCCAGATCCATTTTTCGTTGAATCTGACTGAGCTAATTAGGGAAACAGAAATCACACCTTGGATACTTTGCTGTACATCCAAATCCAAGCTACCATAACTATGTATATACCTACCTAATTTTTAAAACTGAATGTTTTGAATTTTTAGCTTATTATTAACAATTCTCATTCATTACTTCATCAGGCTTCCGATTAGGCTGTTTTCAGGTTTGAGGGTAGTCAGACATCTAAAGCTGCCAATCTATCCCCTTTGCCTCCAGTACTATTTTTATCTACACCATTTTAGTTTCTATGTTTGTTATTTTATTCTCAAGCTATTCCAGGGGGAAAAGCACCTGAATTAACCCCAGAAACCTATTATGAGAGTCTTGAAAGCCATAAAATATAATGAGACATCAGCACATGCTGATATAAATGCCCCTGGGATTTCTTAAAAGCTAGTTGTAAGTTTTTTGTTGTTGTTATGCCTGCTAATATGAAAAAAAAAATGAGAGTGAGGTACAATTTTGTAAAGAGTATAAAAGCTCCACAGTACTCACCATACTTATTAGGTATAGAATTTTCCTTAAACCATTATAGATATGAAGACTGTCCTGGCCCACAACAAGCCAGGATGAAGGAGGGCTGGGGTGGGCATAGCAGGCTTGATCATCTTCCATTTCTTTCCTGGTGGATGCAGAGATTACTTGCAATTTTTTTCTCTTGTTCCTGTAAAGGTGTGGTAGAACTGCGTGTCCCACCGCCTCCTACATACAAACACCGCTATCCCCATGCCGCAGGTGGCTCCGTCTATTCACCCGTCACAGCCACACTGCCACCTGATGCCTTGCTTCCTCTCGCCACATGGCAGGCAAAGCCGACTTCCGAGACCCCAGGCCTAAGCTGGAATTTCAAACAAAACCTTTTATAAATATTGTTGCATTTTGCTCCTTTCCGGAACTTAAGAGAAAGGAAGAGATGAAAAATGAAGAAGAACAGGAAAGGAATGAAAAGAAAGAGAAAGGGTTAAGAAGGATGAGCAAAAAGAAAAACATAAGAATAGTCTTGGGTCTTCACCACTAACATATAACGATATCTAATAATCCACACATAAACAAAAAGTTTTCTTCTATTTATCCTAAGTGGCTAGTTTCCCTTATGCGGTTCTCAGCGAAGAGAAGAAATAGCTAGTGATGATCTTGCATATAAAAATAATGATCTTTAATATTTTTTTCGAAATCTTTTCCAGTAGGTTTTCAGTTCATTACCCATGTTGTTTCACGGGTTTTTTTCCTACATTACTTCTATATTACTCTACTATTAGTGATACTATTTCCCTGTCGGTTTTAAATACCTTTTTCAAAGCGGGCCTCGTCTCCAGCTTCACCGTAGGATACTGAGAATGTCAGGGACAATAGACTTGAGGCAAAGCTGTGAGCCTTTGGGTCTCTTCCACTTCCTTTTCTTCAGAGTCTTCTCCTTCCTAGAAGGAGAATCCAATGTCAGGGATTGAGTGTTCTTTTGTGCCTGTCCTAGGAGGACTTTGGGGATCTTATTGGGGAAGCTCTGAAGGATTTTGAGCAGGGGAGGCATGTGTTTCAGTGTGTATGTTGGGACAGTAATTCTGGCAGCAGCACAGGAGACACCAGAAGGGAGTGGTGGCAGAGTCAGGGGGATCTGCTTTCGTTCAGGTAGAAATGAAGAAGGTCTGAACTAAAGCTGCCCCAGAGGGTAAAGTGAGACGAGGACGGATTTGAGAAAAAAGTTACAAGGCAGACATCAACAAAACTTGGTGACCACAGGATGTGGGCAGAATGAGAAAAGAAGAAACCAGGGACAATTGTCTGGTTTGGACTCATGGGACTAGTTGTTGATCTTGGTGATAGTCACTGAGGGAGGGGAAGCAGACTTGTTGGGGACATAGCACTATTTAGGAAAGGTTGAATTTCAGGGGCCCATGGACATCCAGGTTGAGTTGTGTGATGGTTTTCCCACATTTAAGAGATAGATCTGCATTGGCTCACACCTGTAATCTCAGCACTTTGGGAGGCCAGGGCAGGAGGACTGCTTGAGCCCAGGAGTTTGAGACCAGCCTGGGCAACATAGCAAGACCCCTTCTCTACAAAAAAATTAGAAAAATTAGCCAGGCATGGAGGCTTACACATGTGGTCTCAGGTACTCCGAAGGTTGAGGCAAGAGCATTGCTTGAGCCCAGAAGTTCAAGGTTGCAGTAAGCTATGATAGTGCCACTGCACTCCAGCCTGGGTGACAGAGCAAGAACCTCTCCCTGAAAAAAGAGAGAGAAGATCTGGAAGGAAGGGGGTGTCATGAAGGAGCTGTGCTGCTCCTTGACCTATTTGTCATCAGATCCATCTCTTACCGGGCTCTATGCTTTCTCGCACGCAGCCAACCTCTGCCAGCTGTTTCTCCCAGGCTCCCTTCTCAGGAGCACTGGGATGAGATTGGAGAGTTAAGCAGAAGCCAGGGAATCTCTCCTTGTCTCTGCTCTAGGGGTGTGTTGCCACTGGGCTTTTCCTCCCAGCTCCAACTCTCCAACAAAGACCAGTGGCTCCAGTTTTCACAGGTCATCAGAGCTTGGCTGTGGCAGCTCCCCCCTCTCCGTGTGTCTCTCTCCCCAAAAAGGCAGCAGCTTCCTGTCCTTACTAATTTCTGGGTTGTCTCAACACCCTCTGCTTGTGTCCTCAGCTCTTCCATCACCAACAGGGACTAAACTCCTTATATTTTTAGACTTTTTTGTTTTCCTGCTTGGATCCTGTCTGAAATAGGAATCATTAGCATACAGGGATGTTTGCTAAAGTAACGGAAGGTGCCTTGAGATTGTAGATGGGGACTGAAAATTGCCACAGAATTTGGTAACAAGTTGGTGATGTTAACAAGAGGATGAAAACCGGATTGCACTGGATTTTTCACATGTCTGGGAATCAAGGAAGTAAATGAATGTACGTTTCAGATTTTCATTTTTTTTTCTAGAAATTTGGCTATTAAAGGAAGGAGTAAAGGAAGTAGGACAGAGAAGGGATTTTTGAAGATGGAAAGACTTGGATATTATTAAAATAAAAGAGAGAAGTAATAGGAATTAAGAGGAATAAGAAGAAAGACCTCCCAGGGGAGTAGGTATAATGACCCAGAGCTCAAATGGAGTGACTTTGTATATGCGGAGGGACGTTTATTTGTCTCCTACAGGAGATGGGGCCTCCAGAATGTATGTAGATGTGGATATTTTTGTGAGTAGGGGCCAGACAGAAACTTGAGTTAGTTTGAACCCAAGGGCTTTCTATTTTATCTGAGAAATATCAGAGGGTATGCTGATGGCCGTAGGAGAGCAGAGGAAATCAGCACAGGCCCCTGAGCCAAATGGGAGAAGGAAGAGACACAGGTGAGGGCCGTGGCATGCCATGGTGAAAGACCAGATGACATCGGTTCTCACAAGTGGTGTTTCCACTGTGGACTGTGTGATATTCTCCAGTTTCTCTCAGGAGTGAAGAAAGCAAACACACTGGATGTATAGCTGTGGTTCTCAACATGTGGTCCCTGGACAAGCAAGCACGTGGCATCACCTGAAAAGCTGCTAGAAATGCAGAATTTCAGGTGGGCCCCAGACATACTGAACCAGAAAACCTGGGCATGGGGCTTAGCCTTTGGTTTTAAGAAGCCCTCCAGGTGATTTGAATGAATGCTAAATTTGAGAACAACCACCATTGATGCCCAAAGTGTGGTCTTCAATCAAGCAGCATCAGTATCACTTGGGAGCTTATTAGAAATGCAGAACCTCAACCCTCTCCACCCCATCAGAATCTGGGCTTTAACAAGATCCTCAGGTGGTTCCTTTGCATATTAAGTTAAAAAGCATGGAGCTTGGTGACTTATTCTCCCCAGAGGTAGTTATTTGTAGTTAGCCAGTGGATTTGTGAGGACCTAAATGAGAGGGTAACTTTTAATGGAATAATTTCAGGTTCAATTCAGATAGCAGGAGATATATTACATTTGGAGACCGAGAAGAAGTATGCCTAACCCCACTGAAATGACACCGTATAGTTCGCCATACCCGCTGTCTCCTCCCATGGGCGGTCCTTGAGATCAAAATTTAAAAATACAGCACAAAAAAACAAAATGCCCCCCTAAAAGGCTAGTTCTTCAACTAAGATTATTGAGTGTCTACTGTGTGTTCCAAGGTCTTTAGTGGACCCTGAAATGCCCAGACTGTTACTCAGTTCCTGTGCCCAGAAGCTCCCAGTCTAACAGAAGATGCATAAGCACATTACTATATCTCCTCTGGTAAAGACAGGATCATGATCTGCAAGGGAATTGAGGGATCATGGAGAACTAGGGAGCCAGACAGCTAGGGTGGGTCATGGAAGGCTTGTTGGATGAGATCCTGCCAGAGCTGAGTGAGTGGAACTGCTGGATGATGAGATGGCAGGAAGGACATTCCAGGGAGAGGTGGCCTTGGGAGCAAAGAAACAGGGACAGCACAGAGACTTTGAAAATTGCACCCTGGGGGTGGGAACATATTCATTGCAATACCAGGATATACCTTCTTTTAAAAAACAGTTCTTTTTGACATATTCAGTCCAAAGACTACATAGTTTTACTTATGAGCATAGCTCTTTTTGTGTGGGGCTGAGCCTTAGCTGGTGTGATGGAAGGATTCAGCAGCGGCAGCAGCATTGACATTGAGCACATCACATGGGAATCAACAGTCCTGAGAGAAGGAAGTAAAGTGACTATTAGGTGGTCTATAGAGAAACTCCTCTATTGTCACATCCCTCTTCTTCTCAATCCAGAAAATGTGGTTTTGATGGTACAGAGAAATGTACTCAGGTTGAAAACATTTGACACCCTCATTTTCCCACTCAACCCAATGTGCCTAAAGGCACCCTATGTATACCCAGGCCAGCAATGCCAGCCCGCTCTCCCTCTGCACTCCTGGGTTATATACTCTTGGCTGCAATCATGGTGAACTCATGCCAGAATACACCAGAATGACTATCTGAAAATTCTGCCCCAAGTACCTCAGCCCTTCCCCCATTGCAGAAGATGGGCATGAGTCCCCAGGCACGAGGGAATTCTGCTCCAATGGTCTTTAGCTTTTACACATTTATACTGGAAGACATGATGTTTTTAACTCCTAAAATCCTCCTTCAAGAAAGAGGCAAATGCCTTATATCTGGGTCTTATAGCATCTCTCATTTTACAAGAGTCCCCACTCAATTAATTAATTTTGAACAATAAAGTATTATTTGAAGGATGCATATGAGCCTGAAGCAATCTCAGTCATTGCTAGTTTGAGATATTTATAGAGGCCGCTTGATGCAATCAGTCAAACCAGGAGTCTAAGAAATTTTACTTAGATTTGGCCATCTTTCTGGGATCACCAGTGCTGGATGTTGCTGGAAACAAGACTTCTATATATCACCTTGCAAGGCAGGGTGGTGTGTAATTTTGGTGTGGTGATCACAAGCACTAAATGGCTTTCTTGTGGTTGGGATAAAGTATCTAGAGGCAACACCATACACAGATCTAAAAAGTGCTGCATGTCAAACAGTTCATCTGGAAGTGAGTATGATATGGTTTGTAGAACTGTTGTTAAAAGATTGGAAAAGTGATTCTCTGATGGGAAGACCTGATGTAAAAGACGTATGTGGAAAGTTTGAATAAAATAGATTCAAGGAGTATGAGAATAGCAAAAAGCAAACTTAATTATCATTTTATATCATTTTATAAAATGCTTACTTTTAAATATTTGCCTGTAACATTTAATGAATAATTTTTTTAACTTAATCACATTATATAGTAATCCAGTTTGGTCTACCTGTTGTAGCAGACTCACATATTTGATATTCTACTCAACACTTTAACATCTAATAAACATCTCAAACTTAACATGACCAAAACAAACGTCTTGATTTTCTCCTCAAACTTGTTCTTTCCCCAGTTTCGCTCATTTCAATAGATGGTACCACAGTTTACTCATTAGTTTAAGATAAAAACTTAGAAATCATTCTTGACTCCTTTTTTTTCTCCCACATCTTCAAAATATTTCCAACCAATCCCCCCACCTCCACCACTACCAAGTTCACCTAGCATCCGTCACCTCTAACCCGACTCCCGTGCCAGCATCCTCGCTAGTCTTATTGTTTCACTTTGTCCCCCCCACAGGCAAACCTCCACACAGTAGCCAAACTGTCTTGAATATACATAAAATGAAGCATGCCCTACCCTGTTGGAGAGCCTTCAACGGTAACCAAGCACACTAAGAAGAAACCTAAACCTTCTTCCGAGGACTAGAAGACGCTGTATAATCTAGCGCCATCCCATCTCTCACTAACCTCTCCTTGCCCTCCCCTCTATCCACACCACCTTCTCAGTCTTCTTTGACTGCACCAAACCCATGTTCAGGTCAGGCTGCTGCACTTCCATCCCCCTCTGCCAGAACACCCTTTCTCCAGGTTTTACCATGACCCGCTGACTCCCGGGCTTCACGCAGGTGTCTGCTCAAATATGTCCTTAAAGAGGCCTTTCCTCACCACCCTGCTAAAATTGCACTCCAAACTTGATACTTTCTTCTTTTTCTTTTGAGAACTTATTACCAGCAGCTCCATAAAGTTGAGATATTATCTGTTTTCTTCATTCCTCATCCCTAAGATAGTGCCTGGCATACATTGGTGCTCAAACATTTCTTTCCTGAATTTACAGTAGCACTGTTCCCTATAAGTACAGTTCCTCTATATCCCTACAAGAATGATTAACCATCCAAGTGGGCCAACAAACTTATCTCTTTGTTAGAAGAGCTAGTGGTTCTGAAATTTCACCACGCATCAGTTCTGTTTCAAAAACATCATGGAGAGTTTTTGAAAATGCGGATTAACGGTACACATCCTCAGAGTTTCTGATTCAAAAGATGTGGGATGGGGTTGGAAAATTTGCAGCCTAATAAGTTGCAAGGTCCTGCTGGTGCTGTTGGTCCAGGTAACACACTTTTGGAACATAAGAATCCCCTCCAGCAATGTCACTTCTTCACATTTTCTCTTCCCAATCCCTGTACCCTTTTTGCAATTGCCCATAGCATCGCAGAAAGCTGCCAAACTGATGCCTGAGATATGCTGCTCACCAGAAGGACGGTCTTGTGATATGAAACAGCTGAGGATCAAGGCTTCCACTTCCCCACTCCCAGGACTGCGTGCTGCACTTATCAGACTCTGAAAGTCTGTGGGGGGCAGGGAGAGTGTCTGTAGAACATTATGCATTCTAATTATGTCAAAATTTGTAAGGGGAATGCTTTTCATCCTCATCCCCTGCCAGGCTTTAAGCCAGTGCTTTCTGCACCTTGTAGAGTATGTCAAGATCATCAGCACTAAAAGGCTGTGGTTCGCCCCAGACAATGACACAGGGTTCTGCCATAGCAAATGCAAGCCTGGGCAGTGACTGACTGTTTAACTTCTGCCCTGTACTATTCACAGGGAACAGGAATGAGACCCAGTTCTTTGGCTGCAGCAAAGAGATTTCTTATTTATTCCAATGGACTATAGTTGGGTGAAGGGGAGAAGTTTCTGACATGTTTCCCATCTTAAAGGTGTGGGCTTATGTGTATGTGTGTGGTTTAGACTTCCGCTTAGATGAGTCAGCCTGGAGCCCTTTCAGGCTCCTTCCCCAACACCCAACTTTTTTCATGTACATTTAAAGTTGAGTGAAAATTCTGAGCTCTATTTTCCTTTATCTGGCTTCCTGATATTCTTCTACTGCTCATTCCCTGGAGTAAAATCATTAAAGGTCTCTCTCTGAGAATACAATTATCTTGAGAATGAATTCAACAGTCAGCATCCATCAATACCTTAGCCAGAATTTATTTGTGAGAAGCCAAGCAAACTCTTAGCAAGTCTTTGAACTCAGGAGATAGTTTTATAGGAAAATGGTGGGGGGTGTAACCAGTGAACCTCTGGGATAAAAAGTACAAAAGACACTGTATCCTTGTTCTGTATCTTGACTGTGATGATGATCCCATGAATCTACACATGTGATACAATTACACGGACTTAAATACACACACACACACCACTGCACGTAAAACTAGTACAATCTGAACAAGGTAAATTGTATCAATGTCAATATACTGATTATAACATTGTACTAGTTATGTAAGATGTTACCATTGGAGGAAACCTGGTACACAGAATCTCTCTGTGTTATTTCTTAAAACTGCATGTGAATCTACAATGATCTCAAAATCAAAAGTTTAATAAATAAGTGCTGCAGAGAGGACAGGACAGGGTGATGTCAGAATTCAGAGTCCTGGATGGCAGAGAAAGGAATTTAGGAGCCCAGAGAAGAGGAAAGGACCTAAATTTAAAGGAAGAGAGGCAAATAAGGGAAGACGGGGCATGTTCCTAAGGAAAACTTCATTCTTCTCCTGTCCTTGAATTATACTGTGAGAATATAGTCTATCACCAAGCCATACCTTCTAGAATCCATCAGATGCTGAAAGCAATAATAATTATTGGTAGTAATAAAAGCTGACACTTATTGAGTGCTGCCAGGTGCCAGTTTCTTTACATGAGCCTCATTTGATTTTCTCAATGTGCTGTGGAGTAGGTAATGCTATTATACCCATTTTACAGATGAGAAAACCAAGGCACAGCAAGATTAAGAAACATAAATGGTAACTGGCAAAGCCAGGATTTGTCTGATATGCTCAGCAGCGGCAGCATCAACATCAACTGTCCTAAATGCTTTTCTTCATTATTTCTGGAAAATTCTCCATCAGATACTGGTATCAACTAACCGCATTTGTTTATTGTGTGCCTCTTAAGTGTCCAGCACTTTACATCAATTGTCCCATGAGATCTTCACAGCAAGTCTGGATGTATTATCTCCATTTTATCGATGAGAAAGCAGAGGCCCAGGGAAGCTGGCTGTCTTGTCCAAAATCACACAAACACCACATGCAGAACCAGCAAAGCACTCAGGTGTGTGGACTCTGGACCTACCACTTAAACTCTGAGCTCTACTGCCTCCAGCTCAGAAACGGCAACCTCAAAAGTCATTTAATTTTCCCCCAAAGCTAGATGCCCCTAGCATCCACTGTCCAGGCATGAATCTGTTTGACTCTGTTGTAACAGATACAGATTTTGCATCTCCGTCTTGCAAAGTATATCCTGGGAACATTCCTTGCTGTGTTAATCTATTAGCTACTCAAGGCAGAGGACGAGTTCTTTTTACTTACATGGTTCAATACACAACAGCAGCATACACAATTCAATGTTTAATAAACCTCGTTCATGATGATGGTAATGACTTTTGGCTTTGAAGGCTTGCAGCAGCAAGCGATCAACATCTCTCCCATACAAGCCTTCTCCTCCTTCAGTTTCTCTCACCTTTGTATCCCTTCAGAGCACCAGGCAGGGGACTGAGGATTTGAGTGGTTACATGTCAGTCCCCCCTGAGTGAAGGGAACACATTCCCTGCCACTTCATCGCCCTGTGATCACAGAGACACGAAGCCATGAAGAACGTGCCTGCGAAATTTCTTGCAGGCCGATGGGGATGAACCCAATACATCCACAGCGTCCCCAGCCTCCGGCTTGGGGTTGCAGTGTGCATGCATGCCTCCTCGGCGGGCCTCCCTCACTTTCACTTTCCCGCCGGGGCGCACGCCCGCTCCGAGCACACTCACTCCGCGTCCTGGTTTTCGCGGTCGCCGCCTTCCCGCGGGCTGCGGGCTGCGTGTAAACACGCGGGGCTGCAGCGAGAGGCGGCTGCGATTGGAGGAGCCGCTCCAGGCCTCCGCGTCGCCTGGCCCCGGAGCTGTCAGTTACTCGTACAGTGCGAGCTAGATTTTGGCGCCACAGCTGGGAGTGAGGCTTTTGTTCCATAACAAAAACAAGCGCCTGAGTGGCAAGGCTGCCAGCGCCCAGCCCGGGCAGGGCGGGCATAGAGGAGCCTGCGTCGCGAGTGTTGGTGGCCCGTCATTACGGACAGCTCCCTGCGCTTCCAAATGATCACACAGAGACAAGGTGGCAAATTATGTTTGCACCAGCAACGGGCCTGCTCCAGGCGCGCAGGTTAATAGCATCATGCACCAGGATCTCATAAGCGGCCTGTTGGCGCAGGTGGAAACGCACGTTGCTGGTAACCAAACGGAGTCATCTCCAGCGCTTTTTGTCTCCTCTGTCAAAGAACTTCTGTTTCCCTTCTGCGGCCGAAAGGCGGCCTTTCTGCCCCAAACAAGTTCAATGATGGATTCCTTTATTGCAGGAGGAAAAAAGCCTAGGAATTAAATGTCATGATGCGGTTTACCAGATTTCGTGGTCCCTGGTTAGAAATAGGTAGAGAAGCTTCTGCTGTATCATTTGTTTGAGTGTTGCACACATGATGCTACATTAGAACACATCCAGATCCAAGTTGCCAACTACTTGGAGAAAAAAATGTATGTGAAAACCAGAATTCAAGAGCAACGTAGATGAGGGGTGAGTGTTCTCATTGCAGAAAGGATTCTTCGAGTTTCAAAGCATTCAGAAAGCTTGAAAGCTCCCCTCAAAGAAAAACAAAAAATCCCAATCAGTGGAGCTGGTGATATATCTAAAGCGCCACAATTAAAAATTTATTTTTTCAGATTTAGCGTTGTTAAAATGAAAATGCTTCTGAAGAAATGTCGAGGCTAAAGATAGTCATTTACACTGTAGTGTGAATTAGTTATTTTATTTCTTGAGAGTATGTATTCAGGAAGGGAAGAGACTCCTTACAACTGAGTTCCTGAAAGGAAACTCAGGAACAATATGGGTGGCAATGAATGTAGAAAGAGAATCTGAGCACCTCAGGAAAATGTGTTTGTTGTTTCATAGTTCTGGTGAAAAGCCATCTTTTTAAAGAGAGAGGTTTTTTGTTCATTTTGTTTTTGCGATAGAACTTTCTGCAATGATGGAAATGTTCTCTTATTTACACTGTCCAATATGGGAGCCACTAGGCACATGTGGTTACTGGGCACTTGAAGTGTGGTTAGTATGACCGAGAAATTGAATTTTTAATTTTATTTAAGTTTAATAGCCACATGTGACTGATGGCTCCTATATCCGACAGTGCAGCTTCAGAGCATTTTAAAAGTTGAATGTGTTAACAAGTCTTCAGGAATAAAAAAATCGCATAAAGTTAGCATGGCAGGCAGCCTCAAAGATGGCCCATAATAGTCCCTGCCTCCTGGTATTCATTCCCCTGAGTGGGATTCCCTCCCTTTGAGCATGAGCTAGATAGGTCTGGTCTTCCAGCAATAAAATATGGCCAAAGTGATGGTGTGTCACGTCCAAGATTTTGTTACAAAGAGACTCTGGCCCTGTCTTGGGCATCCTCTTTGGCCCTCTCACTCGCTTGCTCTGAGGGAAGCCAGCTGCGGTGTGGTCAGCTGCCCTGCAGAGAGGCCCCTCTGGCAAGGAATGGATGTCTTCAGCCAGCCAGACTCTGAGGCCCTCGGACCAACAACTGTCAAAGAACTAAATGCTGCCAACAGCCATGAGAGTGAGCTGGGAAGTGGATTTTCCACCAGGCCAGCCTCAATGTGACTGCAGCCCCGGCTGACACCTAGATCACATCTTTGTGAACCAGAAACACCCGGGTAAGCCAAGCCTGAATTCTGGACCCACAGAAAAATGTGAGATAATAAATGTGTATTATTTGAAATCTCTGAGTTGGTCAAAGAAAGGTATAGCACAGCTCTGCTAATGACAATGGGAAAAATCAGGAAAAGACGTCTGTGCATATTCAAAGGGGACTTCTGAACTACAGAGTGGGATTGGGTGGAATTCCATGAGCTCAGGTGTCTCCTAGATGTGATTACAAAGGTATCTGTCTCTCACGTCTATTGCTTTTGAGGCTGACTCTGATTTTCTGGCTGTTGCCCCAGTGTTAGTGTGAGTCTCAGGGGCTACAGTGAGAGGAA
>VBSM01001124.1:28111294-28122511 GCA_008086735.1 Cheirogaleus medius
ATCTTTTCTTGTTTGACCCATCAGAATAATTAGGCCAAGGAATTTCTTGATGTCATTCTGTGTAACCGGAGACCACTTTAGTGTTCCAGATGGTGTTTTGCATTTCATCGCGGTTTGATCGTGATAGTTGGACAGCTCTTTGCACAACATCTCAAAGAATTCATCACCAAAAACTAGATTGGTCACAGAGGGTACAGAGTCACACTGAGACGGAAATGTAGTGACCCCAGCATGACCTTCAAACATTTGTAAGCGTGGTGGTGTGCCAATTTCAGACCAACAATTATCAGTAGCTTCGTCAGTGTCGGAATCACTTGAAAGCACTGCCACCTTGTGCTTCCTTACAGGTCCAATAATTTCACTGTCAGTAGAATCAGTAGAATCGTCTCCAGAATTGTCAAAACAGTCATCTGCATCTTCCATCTCTCTAGGAATATCTGACAAATTATAGTTAAATACTTCCAGAAGTGTATCCGTTTCGTTGGTTTCCTTCCTTTTTCTGAGAGAGGGCATTTCTAAAAGCCCCAGGAACTTGAAGATGAAGACTATTCGAATGACCAAAATACAATGTAACTGCAATGCTTTATGGGTTCATGCAATTATATAGCTTTTCGTAGATTGACCTGCATGGTTTCCACCAGTGAGATCCCTTCATTTGATGTGGACAAGACAGTGTGTTGACATCTAAGGTCCATAACAGATGGCACGTGAAAAACAAGAAAACTCATGAGCGGTCCGCAATGTGTTAATATCCTACTTTCAACAATGGCTAGAACAACCAGACACATGATCAGCAAGGAAATAGAAGAATTGGTAATGTCAAAGAACACTATCAAGAAATTAAAGAGAGAACCTACAGAATGGGATAAAATGTTTGCAAATCACGTATCTGTAAGGGTATAATATCCAAAATACATAAAGAACTCTTAGAACTCAACAACAAAAAGACAAATACCTCAGTTTAAAAATGGGCAAGATATTTAAATAGATATTTCTCCAAAGAATATATATTCAAATGACTAACAAGTACATATAAAGATGCCTTTCATCATTAGTTATTAGGAAAATGTAAGTCAAAATAATATGTGATACCACTCCACACCTACTAGGATTGCTATAATGAAAAAAAAGAAAATAAGTCTTGGTGAGATGTGGAGACATTGGAAATTTTGTATATCCAGGTAGAAACGTAAAATGGTGCAGCTGCATTTGAAAACAGTTTGGCAGTTCCTCAAAAAGTTAAACATTCAATTATATGACCCAGCAATTCCACTCCTTGGTATATACCCAAAATAATGGAAATCACGTACTCAAAAAAAATCCATATGTACACATATTTATAGTAGCACAATTCACAATAGTCAAAGGACAGAAAAACCCCAAATGTCCATCAACAGTTGGATGGATAAATAAAGTGTGGTATATCTATACAGTGTAACATTATTTGGCCATTAAAAGCAGTGAAGTACCAATATATGCTACAATGTGGACCTCAAAAACATTACACAAAGTGAAATGACACAGAAGGTAACATCTTGTGTAATTCCACCAATATCCAGATTGATAGTTACCAGGTGCTGGGTAGGGGGAAATTAAGAGTAACTGCTTAATGGATATTCTTATCCTTTGATGGTGATAAGAATGTTCTGGAACTTGGTAAAGATGGTGGTTGTATAACATTGAAAATGTACTAAATGCCATTGAATTGTTCATGTTAAATAAATAATTTTATGTTATGTGAATTTTGCCTTCATAATTTTTTTTTTTTTTTGAGGCAGAATCTTACTTTGTTGCCCGGGCTAGAGTGCCGTGGCATCAGCTTAGCTCACAGCAACCTCAAACTCCTGGGCTCAAGCAATCCTACTGCCTCAGCCTCCCAAGTAGCTGGGACTACAGGCACGTGCCACCATGCCCGGCTAATTTTTTCTATATATTTTTAGTTGGCCAATTAATTTCTTTCTATGTTTTAGTAGAGACAGGGGTCTCGCTCTTGCTGAGGCTGGTTTCGAACTCCTGACCTCAAACGATCCGCCCGCCTCGGCCTCCCAGAGTGCTAGGATTACAGGCATAAGCCACCGTGCCTGGCCCATAATTTTTTTTAACAAAAGGATGGAGTAGTGTTACAAGCTACAACATGGGCAAACTTTGAAAACATTAGGCTAAGTAAAAGATTAAGTCAGACACAAAAAGCCATATATTACATGATACCATTTATATGAAATGCCCAGAACAGATAAATCCATAGAGACCAAAAATAGATCAGAGGTCACAGGGGATGGGGGAAGGGGAATTGGGACTGACAGCTAATAGGGACAGGGTGTCTTTTAGGGTGATGGAAATGTTCTGCAATTAGGTAGTGGCTGCACGCCTGCTTGCATGGCATGCTACATGAATATACTAAAAATCACTGAAGAATACATTTTGAAATACATTTGAAATGGTGAGCTTTATATTATATGACTTTTATCTCAATAAAAAAGGAAAAAAGTATACAGAGAAAAGATATAGGAAAATTTTAGAGGTGTGTCAGGCAGTTCATGAATAAAATTATAACAAAATATGTCACTTTTGGTGTTTGTTGCATTTTTCAGCTTTTTATTACTTGCAATTTGTTGTGATTTCTTCTCTTGTGTATTTTCACTTTTGTACCCATTTTGTATTTCCCCCCCTCCAAGAGAGCTCTCAAAATTGATTAAGCTTCAGGTCCTATAAAACTTGGATGCCACTCTGGCATTAATAGGTGCAGAAACTCAGGCACCCATGGTGCTACAAGATTAAGGAACTCTGTCCCCCAGCAGGCTGTGCACTGTATCAAGAAGACCCTCTCTCAACTCCTCCATGCCTCCGCCCCATCCCACGGGTCCTCAATCCTTCTCTGGGAAGCGCCTCCCTTCTCTTTGGACTTCCTACATTGCCACTGCCTTCATTCAGGTTGTCAGCCACCAAGACTCTGGCAACCACCTGACTGCTCTACAGTTTCACAAGCCACTACCTCCAGTCACCCTCCAGCTGCTGCCAGGGAAGCTCTTGCTGAAACACGTCTTGTCTCCCTTCCTACCTCTGCGGAGCAGCCTTCCAAGGCTCTCATTGCCTGTGAGGTAGTGGAGAAACAAGTGTGTCCCAGCCTGTCTGTCCAGGCCCATCTCGTTGCCTTTCCCCCACTGACATGTATCCCCACATCGAATAATGCCTAACTCCTCCCAATCAACAGAGCCTCGAGTATTTTATGTCTCCTGATATTTTCTGCACACTTCTTCCTTCACCTAGTATCAGCTGCCTCCTCCTCTCCTTGCTGAATTCTTCATCTGCCCGTGTCCTGCTCAGGTTGTCCTCTGGGAAGGCTTCCCAGCTCCCCCTTATGCCTCGCATGGTAATGATCTGTGTCGACATGTGTGCATTTTATATATTCATATATGTTTATAAGTCAACTAATATAATTTGAACTGTTTCTGTGGTTTGTACATGAATATGTAAAAAACATATTGCTATGTGTCTCCCAAAAGTTCATGTGTTGGAAACTTAGTTGCCAGTGTAACAGTGTTGAGAGGTGGGGGGGGCCTTCAAGCAATGATTAGGCCGTGAGGGTTCTGCTTTTGTGAATGGATTAATGCTGTTATTGCAGAAGTGGGTTAATTATCTTGACAATGAGCTCCTGATAAAAAGGATAAGGATAAAGGACAAGTTTGGACCACATTTTCTCTCTGTCTTGCATGCTCTCCCCCTCTTTCATCCTTCCTTGCCTGGTGATGCCCTTCTGCCACATTATGATACAGAAGAGGGCACACACCAGATGGCCAAGCTGATGCTGGTGCCATGCCATTGGACTTCCCGGCCTCCAGAACTGTGAGCCAAATAAATCTCTTTTCTTTATAAATTACCCAGTCTGTAGTATTCTGTTAGAGCAACAGAAAATCGGCTAAGACATATATATTTGAATATATGTATATAAATGAATATGTATGACTATATAAAATCATATATGAATATATGTATAAATATGAATTTATGAATATGTATGGATCTGTATAAAATATATATGTTTTTAATTTGTTTCCTAAAGAACTATAAACATACCCAAGGCAGGGATGTTGTCTCATCAATTTAAAAAATGTTTTCCTCAGAAGTTACTATATTTTCTGTACACAGTATGCACTTACCCATGTGCCAGACATGGATACAATGGAGTAAATGCTTTTGGAATGAAATTGAATTGATATTCTTTTCCTCAAGGACTTTTGGCGCTGAATAAAGAAACAAACACATGAGAACAATTGGGAATATTAATATTACAAATAAATATCAAGTGGTAAACTGAAAACCAATTAAGTCAGCACTGATGGCCTAGACAGCAGAGAGAATTGTATTGCTATCATCATTGTCAGCTTTAACGGTGGGTTAAAGCTAATCAGAGGAGAATTTTCTGGAGTACAGAGGTAGTAGACACAGTGAAGGGTTTTGGTTCAGGGTAGGGAGGGAAAGTGGTTCTGCTTAGGAGTCAGAGAGCTTGGAAACTAACACAGGGAAGAGAATTTTAAGATTTTCATGGGGAGTCAAAGGAATTCTTCTATCCCAGTGGGAGGCACTTAGGTATTATAGTGTTTCTTTGGACATACTATCTTCTTCTTACTGAGATTCCATATTATAAGAATTTTTACTACTCTGATGAAAGTTCCCCCCAAACCACAAGTCCCATTTTGTGAGGGAGAGGGAGAGGGGACACAGCTGGGTTTGCTGAGCCAATTCACAGACCCAGGTGGCAAGAAAGGCAAGGGAAGCTCACGTGGTCTCCCGCTCCTCCTTGCTCTTCCTCACTCACAGAAGTAGCAGGCCGCGCCCTTCCAGGGACTCAGTGGGGATTAGGAGAAAGTAGTAGATGCTTTACTGGACTAGAATTCCCAGAAGACCATGAAATTAAAAAAAAAGTCCCATTCTATTTTTATGTGTGGGAGGAAGAGAGGGAAGCCACTTCTCTTTTGTATGCTGATAGAAAGGGGATTATAAGCTTTTTGGGGAAGCATGTGCTCATTTAATTATGTAATGCTAAATTTATTTTAGTGTTTTATAGTTTCCTTCCTTCCTTCTTTCCTTTTCTTTCCCTTCCTTCTCTCTCTCCTCCCATCCCCCATCTCCTATCTTTCTGTTTCTCTTTTTCTCTTCCTCCCCCTCCTTCTTTCCCTCTCTCCACCCCCATGCCACCCCATGTTCTTTCTCTCTTTCACATACCTGCCTTACTCTTTGGTCTCTTTGCACCCCAGACTGGACCTTACTTGATCTTCCAGTCCAAAGACCCAGAGGAGACTGCCAAGAATCTTGGTGCCTCACCCAGCCACACCCTACCCTTGTTGCTTCCTTGCTGAGTCAGCCCAGACTCACAATTTGTGGGGGGAAATCATGTGCGTGCATCACATATAGATTTAGTCTCTTACTATCAGAGTTCCCAGAGAAGGGGGTTGGCTGGCTGGACTCCCCAGATGTTTTTTACTAATATGAAATTATCCATCTACATGTTCTTATATAGTGACCAAACCCACAGATTTTTTAAGTGGCCACCTGAGAGGCAGTAGACTGCCTCTACTCCCCTAAGACAGAACAACCCTCATTTATTTGGCAAACATGTTTACTCATGTGCCTTCTATGTACTAGGCACTGTGATCGGTGCTGGAGGAACAAGAGTAGCCCCAGACCTCAAATCACCCGTATCCTATGCAGAAGGCAGGCAAGTTAACCGACATTTCTCCACATCCTTGAGCACTTTGCATACTATTTCTTGTCTTTGGCTCAATTTATTGCAATTCCTTTGCCATATTACAGGCACCATGGGCAGGAATACAAGGATAAATGCCTGGACTCCACTGCCAAAGAGTTCAGAGTCCAGGAGGGGAGACAGACATGTCAACAAATATTAACAGTATAGAGTGCTAAGTCCACAATATAAGTAGGTGAAAGATTCACAGGCAGAATGGAGAAGGGAGGGATGATCCATCCTTCCCAACCCCAACACTGGGATGTGATAGTCAGAGAAGTGTTCGTGGAAGATGTGACACCTACTCTGGGTTGTGAAGGGCGCTCCTGGCAATGGGGCTAAGGCACAGAGACACACAGTGATGAAACTGAAGGTACGTTTAGAACGATATCGCTGAAGGGTGAGGTGACCATGGTGGAGGTGCGGCTGAGAAGATGGGGAAGGCAGCCATGGTAACATTGCGGAGGGCTTTGCATGCCCTGATCAGGAGTTATGCAGACAACAGGGAGCTCTGAAAGACAGCTGGAGAGACTCATGTTTGGAGTTTGGTTTTGGCAAACACTTTAGCAGGACATAGAGAACTGATGAAGTGGAGGCCAGGCTAGAGGGAGAGGGACACATCAAAAAGCTATCACAATAACCCAGACAAGACACAATGAGGGCCTCAGGCAAGTCCATGCCACCAAGGATGACATGGAAAGTCTAGACCTGAGAAAGGTTTAGGAAAGAATTTGAGGGTATCGGTGACCGTTTGGATATACCAATGGAAGAGGTCCAGAATTCATCGCAGGTTTCTGCCTCAGGAAAATGGGTAGATGATGATACTACCAACTGAGAGGAAATGTAGACGAAGAGGGACAGTGGGAAGGAGAGAAGAGAGATGGAAGTAATTGAAGTTGGAGGCAGTTGCACATTTAAGTAAAGATTTTTCAGAAGAAAGTTGGGTATACATGCCTTGAGTGGGAGGAGAAAGCAAAACAGAAACGTAAATACAAAATCTACTGGGATTCGGGTGTCAGAACTAAAGGAGAGGTTGACATCCCCCAAGCAAAGAAGGCAGGATGAGCCAAGACAGAAGCCAGGCAGGAGAAAGAAAGGTTCTCACAATTGGCAGTAGAGTGTCAAGAAGAAAGTGGGCAAAAGTATCAATTGCTACACAGTGACTAAGGAAAAGCTAGATAAGGAATTAGCAGTTAGGAAATTGCTGGAAATCTTAGCCAGGGTATCCTTCCCTGCATCATCGGGAATAGGAGACCAATTATAGGGTTGAGAGTAAAGAAATGGAGTTGTGAGTAGAGGTTGTTTCATCAAGAAACCTGTCTTTGAAGGCATACAGAGAGAAAAGGCAGTAGCTAGAAGGGGGAGCTGGGTTTGGGGAAAGAGTTTTAGAAGTTAAGTCTCGAACATGTTTGTCCATTGAGAAGAAGAAGCCTGTTCTAAGGGGAGTTGAAGAATGAGCGGCCCCCAGAGAGACAGGAAGATGGATTCTGGATTCTGGAGCAGGGTTGGAGATATTAATCTTCAACAAGAGGAAGAGCACATCTCCATTTGAAATTGTAAGAGTGGCAATGGAGGTAAAAATGTTGTGTGTGTGTGTGTGTGTGTCAGAAAAACTTAGGAATTTTAAGCCCAATGGCCTCAATTACTCAACTATGAAAAAGGCCATTTTCAAGGGTGAAGAATCAAAAAAGGAGATAAGCCATAGAGAGTGGACACTGGATTTTACATCTGCTGTGGACACTGAAGGAAGGAAACTTACAAAGTGGAACTAACGGCATGGAAAAGCATTGAGAAATTCATAGACTAGCAAAGATGCCGGTCAGGGGCCCAGAGGCTGAAGTGTCTCGCCCACTCTAACGCTGTGAGACCCAGGTCTAATGCAATTCAAGCCAGATTGTCTAATTCCTAGAAGCTCAGGGCTCTTTGTGCTCATAAGCAAAGTGTTCAATTTAGATAAATTAAAATAGAACCAATGTGAAAAGAGTCCAGTAGAATCCTTTAATCTGTGGACTCTGCCTGCGGGGACCACATGTAGGTTTTCCAGAATTAGGAAAGTGCTGCCAGCTGTTCATTGTCTTCACTGAAGACAGGACAATTGAGCTTAGGTTGCAGCAAAGTTTCTGCCAGGAAGGATGTTCCAAGGAAGAGTGGCTACACACTCTAATGGGCTCCGAGAAAGTACGAGAGCAACCTGCCCTGCTGATCCTTAGGAATGCATATAGCTCAAGTGGTTTCTATTCAATCCTAGAAGGATGGTTTATGATTTCTTAAACTCCCTTTCAGCTCTATGCCACAGTTTGATTTTAAGCAAAAAGGAAAATGTAGTAGCATCCCCTGAATAATGGAGGCAACATACAGTACTTTCTTTGCTTTACTTTTTATCTTACTCTCTTCCATAATGGACACACTGGAAGTAGTTTCTATGTAAAATTATCTGGACATTAAAATAGAATAAGCCATATGTAATTATTAATTGTGTCATAGCCCCATCAAGTAAAAAGAGATTCCTAGCCTCTGAATCCTCTATCCAGCGTTGTTGGTTATCTCTAGCCTGATTAAAGGGAATGATACTCATTTGTAAATGCATTTGGCAAACTTACCCTGCTATTGTTTCCATTATTTTGCAAATTACAGACATTGAGATGAAGGCTCTGTAATTTCCTAGTGTTCCCTTTATTCCTGCTAGGAAAACTGGTATTGCCCTGGCATACTTCCACTTTGCTGTTATTTCATTTGAATGCAGCAAATTCTTTATTATGATTAACAAAGACTTCTGCTCCATTCCTCTTTGAATACCAGTCTGCTCATGGAGCTGTGTTGATTTTGAGCCCTGCTGTCTCCTTGAATCTCTCTGTTTCACTGATCTCAAAGATGCTCAAGACAACAGACACCCAAGTATTCCTAAATGACATGTGTTCTTTGTGTGTTCTCCATTTTGAATTTGTTATACGTTTAGTAATTTTACCATCGTCTGGAACTTTTTTCTACTCTTCTTTCAATTGTCTGATTCTAAATGTCTCCTTCACTCATTATTTAAAAGCCTGAAAATATGTAAGTGGTTGGGTTTGGTAATCTTGCAATTCTTAAGCTTCTCTCTCCTTTAATCTTTCAGTTTTTCTTTTGCCTCATATATATCTCTCTCAAGATTTTTACAATATTTTGTAAGCAACCTTGACACCAAGGTACTTTGGGGCGTCTCGAATATGCAGATGGTTTTCCTTAAGCACTATTTACTTGTAATCCATTCATTAATCATTGCACTGGAATCACTTCTTCCTTAAGTCTTGTCTGGATATCTACCCAGTACACTTATTAAGGCCCAGCGTGGTGGCTCATGCCTATAATCCCAGCACATTGGGAGGCCAAGGCTGGAGGATCGCTTGATGCCAGGAGTCCAAAACCAGCCTGGACAATATAGTGAGACTGTATCTCTACAAAGAATTTAAAAGTTAGCCTAGTATGTGGTGATGTGCACCTATAGTCCCAGCTACCCTGGAGGCTGAGGCAGGAGGATCTCTAGAGCCCAGGAGTTTAAGGCTGCAGCAGGGAGCGATGCAGCTATGATCACACCACTGCACTCCAGCCTGGGCAACAGAGTGAGATTCTATCTCAAGAGAACAAAATAAAACAAAACACAAAAACACTCATTGAATAGTCCTTACACTTAGAGAGTACTAATTAAATATTCTTCTCCTAAAATCAGTCATATCTAGAAAAAAATCACATCAAGAGAGCTCTTCTAGGTGGAAAGTGCCAGAACTACAAGAGGTGCATAGCTGTGACTTGGGAGCTCATCTTCCATGATCAAATATCTATATGCAAAGTTGTTTTCTTATCCTTCTTTGCCCCCCTTGCCTTTTGTGTTTTCCGTCCCCCACTCCTCCATGGTGTCACCATCGTCAGTTACCCCCTGTTACTTGAGCTCGGTTGGGCAAATATTGGGAGGAGCGTGCTGAGGTGAGGGGGGTGCACTCCCTTTCCTACTTTGGGTACGCAGCATTGCACAAAATGAGGACAACAATAGCAACAGTAACAGCCGACATTTATCGAGAGCTTAGTATGTGCCGAGCATCGTTTCACGTGCTTTACCTGCTTTATCTCAGTTACTCTTCTCAACAACCTCCTGAGGTGAGCCATACTAGAGCTGTGGGCCCTGAGAACTCAGAGAAGTTGAGAAACTCACCTCCAGCCCCACAGCTCGCTACTAAGTAGAAGGTGCGGGATTTGAACCGGGAATGTACGAAACTACAGTGTACCTGTACAGAAGAAGCATTCAGTGACGTGTGAGCATTTTATGCTGATTATTATTCAGGTGTTTATCTTCCACATACTGAGCACTACTGCATGCTAGGCTGGGTTTGACCTTTCATCTCATTTAATTTTCACAATGACCCGTGGAATTAGGGTTTCCATTTTACAACCGAGGAAACTGAATCTCGAAGGCATTCTGTAACTTGCTCAAGACTTCCCAGCTGGTAAGAAGGGGGTGCCCTGAACATTCCAGCTAGTCTCCCCTTTTCGTCCCTCTTCAGGGTTTGCTCTGGAGAACATATTGAATTTCTCCTCATCAGACTGAGGATTCTAATGAGGTCACATTGATGATTACAATACAGCAGTCAATGGCTTGAGTTTCTCCCCTCTGAGCAGGGCCTTGGTCCCTGAGGGGTAGATCATCACGTGGGCTTCCACATATCTCCTCCAGCCGGAGCCATTCCTGCTCTGTGGGGTCCCTCTGCCCAAGAAAGGTGTCCTGTACAGTGAAGGGTCTGCGGTAAAAGGAGGAACAAGGACTCACACCCATCTTAACTTCAGCAGTGCTTCTTGTGTCCTGGGGCCCTGATGTTTACAGCTATTGTTTTAATGTTTTCCTAAAAATGTGAAAATGCTCTTTCACTTTTCATTTCCAGCTCCTCTCCTGTCCACACGACTCTATTACAAGTGCATGGGGGACTAAGCCCAGGTTCAAAACCATGGGACGATGCCATTCTGTATCCAGAATCATCCTCCTGTCCACGGGTAGAGCTCATGGGGTCTGGATCTTTCTCTCCTCATACTGAGTTATCCCAGGACACTGGTGGGGTCCAATTTTCTGAATAGGTTCTAAGCTCCAAGTCTCACTTAGACTCTAAGGTAGAGGCTCTACCAGCTGCTTTTTCCTTTCTGTCTGTCCAATATCCAAGCTCCCCACCCAGCAGTCCCTATTTCCTTTTGGGAAATTGCTGTTTCCCCAAACTGTGGTCTTGGTGGGGATGCTACTTGCCTCCGACTAGGGAAGCTGCAGTGAGCGTGTGACCTTGTTTGGGCAATCAGTGCTGTCCTCTGGGACCCTGAATCTTGAGTGAGTGACACAGAGATGTTAGGGATGGGCAGCAGTCGGCACAGTAGAAATGCTGCCCACTGACAGGCAGCTCCTGCGGCGGGTCCTGAGGGCTGGCTCTCACTCCGCCCTTAATGTCTGTGGTCACCGAGCCTCC
>VBSM01001124.1:28122611-28134102 GCA_008086735.1 Cheirogaleus medius
GTCGTCAATGCACAGCACAAACTATCGTGTGGACTGTGAGTGCTGGCTGTGCGCAAGGTTTCGCGGCCGGTGATGCGGTACTGAAGTGGTTAAGAATCAAGACTGAAATATACTCAAATTTACGATGTAAATTGTGGCAAAGAGCATCTTTGTGGCTCTCTTTTGTTTCCATTCCCCCCATGTTAGCTTCTCCTCTGCTCCAAAAGCCCCAGGGGTCTTAGGCTGCCCTCATTGCACAGGCCTCTCAGTGGGAACTTTTCTTTTTTTTTTTTTTTGAGACAGAGTCTCACTCTGTTGCCTGGGGTAAAGTGCCCTGGCATCAGCCTAGCTCACAGCAACCTCAAACTCCTGGGCTCAAGCAATCCTCCTGCCTCGGCCTCCCAGAGTGCTAGGATTACAGGCATGAGCCACTGCGCCCAGCATGGTGGTAACTTTTCTGAGCTTGCCTTCTCTGGAGTCGAGCAGTTTGGATTTCTTTCTATATCTTTCACCACAACCCAAATAATAACGTATTCTATTTTCTTCAGCAGTGACTGCTGCCCAGGGGATCTTCATGGCTGTACAGGGATGCCATGAAACCATATATTTTAAACAATTATAGAATATTCTTGAAACAAAGTCTTGTAGGAACAATATGTACGTTGGGTAAGGAAGCAGCTTCTCTGGCCCACGCTGAGTTTGAAAACTAGTGTTATGGCCAATCTATGCTCCCCTTTGCCAACAACATTCATAGCTGCTGATGGTTCTGAACGGGCAGCATAAGGAATATTTGACTGGGTGTAAGGGCAACTAGGACCTTCTTCCATCTCTGCCACCATCTTATTGTGTAGCTTTAATCAAATCACTGAGCCCTTTTGAGTTTCAGTTTTTGAATCTGGAAAAATCAGGGCATTGCATTAGATTTTATTTGCATTCCTTTTAGCACTAGGATTTGGATGTTAAGCCTTCCAGTGGTATTTGTGTTTACAATAGAAGACTCAGGAAGAATTCAAACTCTTGAGCTCCAAACATAGATCACTGGTATCCAGAAATCAAGCTTTACAATGGGCTAGCAGGAAAGATATTTTTGGTTTGCTGAGATGAAGGTTAGATGGAAGGAAAGGAAAAGAGAGGAGAGGTGTCTCCAATTTTACGGTCGTGCTTCCTGGCAATTGCAACTACACAACCAGTTTCTTTTCTCCTTAGACAAAGAATGCAGAGAGCCTACCCACCATGCCAGCATGGTGTGAGGGGCTCCCTGGTGTGCTTTGATATTTGGCCCAAGGCAAGACAGATGTATTCCTGGTGCTTGTGTGGTATTGCCAACTCACTGCTCAGATGCAGCAACATCCACTTCCTTAGGAGTTTTTTTGGTTCTAAACACAGTAAGTGGCTTCACATTTTCTCTTTGAGTAAACAAAAAACCCTGCTTGCCTCCTTGCATGGAGCTGAGTGGTTTTTCACTGTGTGGGTACCTATTTTGTATTTCTGTCCCTTGCATTGATGGGGATACATTTGTATTGTTAACCCAGTTACAAATCATACCAGTGAATGTTAGTTAGCTATGATGCTAGTAGTTACCGTCTCCTGACCCAACAGGTACAATGGTTGTAAATACTTTAAAATGCTTAGTTTCAACAATTAGATGCAATAAATGTATTTTCTCTTCATTTTAGATGAGAAAATTGGGCAGCAAGAGGGTGAATAACTTTCCCAAAGTCACACAGACAGTAAGAGGCAGAGCTGGGATATGAACCTGTGCTCATTTTTCTCAACGTTCTTGCTGCTAAAAGAGAAGGAGATTTTCAAGAGCTTGAGCAGATCATCTCAGGAATTGGAGTGTAAGCACCTATTTATCTCTATTCATTTCGACTCGGGCCTGTTTAAAAGCAGGACATAGAAGGCATGAGTGTTCCCCATAATATTTGCAGTTCACAAGTTAGAAATTAGCAATCAGCCCCTTTTCACGTAGGACGCAGTGATAGACATTGGCATGGTCCCTGCAATTTGGTTATGCGGAAAAAACAAAACAGAACAGGAAACAAGCACATTTTCGCTGCAGCTTCAGTCTGAGGAGGGCTGGCATCTGCTGACGTGAGGGCTAGATTTTCTTGTCAATATTGTATTTACTATCCTGGTCACATGAGCAGAGAGAGGAGGATGAGTCACAGTTAACTGACTGCTAAATTAGGAAAATGTAATCCATTTGTTTCTTTCAAATTAGATTCCCCCAAAGCATTTTAGAGCTTTTTTTTCTTTCAGCAGCCACAGCCACAACCTAAACAGCGAGCACATTCCCAAACTGTGCTAATCTGGCTCTCTATTATAAGTAAATAAATGATCATTTTGTAGCATTTTCTTCCTAAATTAGGGCAGGATTTTGAGTAGATTAATCTTCACTTACAAATGCCAAACCTCTCCTGCCTGGCTTGATTCGGGTCTACTGCTCACTGCCTACTCTCAGGAGCCAACAAAATACAGTGTATCGTGTTGGATGATTTGGATTTCTAGCAAGCCACAAGATAGTCCTTAATTAATTGAGTCACAGATCAGTAGCTCTGTAAGGAATCTATTGGGTCACTCAATGCAACGTCCTCGTTTGATAGACAAAGGAAACTAAGATCCAACGAGGCTTAAGCAATTTCACGAACTTGGGTCTCCGGATGTCTGATTGGCAATTACGGCCCCCTTTGTTCCTGTGCACACCAGCACACCTGAGAATCAAAGGCACGCTCCCTGGCTTGGAAGGATAAAGTGTGTGAGGGTCAAATCAAACAAACGATCCAGCACACAAGCCAGCAGGTCACACACGGTGCCAGCCTGGCCATTCCCCAGGACAGGTACCTGGAGTAAAGAGCTGGGGACTCTTCTGTGAAAGGTCATTCGGCTTTATCTCCCAATGTGCACCCATTTGCTTAATTTCCTTATAAAATCTGCTGACTTGAATAAGAGCCTGACTTCTCGTTTTTATTCAAATTGAGCAGTGAGGGCAGCGAGACCTGGTTTTCTTCAAGCACAGACACTAGATTGCCTGTTTCGATCCTTATTTCTAAGGAGTGCTGCCGTTCTTTGGAAATTGCTGATGGCATTTCTCCAAATCGACAGAGCTGCATTTCCTTTTGCCCTGCACAGAGGAGGTGCAGGTTTCAGCAGAATCACGGGACAGGAAAAAAGGGCACCTCTGGGAACCATCATTCCTCCTTGTGGTCGTCATCTTCATCTTCCTCTCTTACATTTATGCTGGGCACTCTGTTAGAGTCTTGACATGAATGCCTCACTTAATATTTGCATGAAATTATTTTGAGAGGTTAAGAAACATGGCCCAGGCCATAGAGCTAATGAGAAACTTCATCCTGAAACTAGGAGTTTGACTCCAGAGCAAATGATCGATTCTGTGTGGCTGTGGTCTATTCACCCAGAAGTTAAATAGCCCAGCATTTTCAGCCCCATTTGCATTTTGAAAGAGAGGGTCTGCACGTCGTATAGGTCTAGGTTCTGGTTCAGGTATTACTGGTTTCTAGCTTGGGCCTGGAAGTGAACTTTTCTGTCCTCATTGCATCTCCAGTGTGACGGTAATAATAAGAGCGTTGCTATGAGAGCAAATTGGAAAATTGTTGCACCTGTGAAAATCCCTAGAGCAGGGATAAGGACTTGGCAAGTTTTAGTTTCCTCCATTCCATCAAAGAGATGCCTAGGCTCACCCAGAGGAGTAATTTGTCATTTTTAATGGTGATTTTTAAAACACTGGGGATCAGTCTTCATAGACAGACAGTTTGGAACAAAAGAGCACCAGTGTAGACCCCCTTTTAGCCATTTTCAGAAAGTAGGGATTTGTACAACGAGGAGTCCTAGTACCCGACTAAGAGCAACAGAGCCAGACCACCCGGGTTCCAATCTCAGCTTTCCACATGCTCCCTGTGTGGCCTGAACTCTCTACACCTCTGTTTTCTTTTGTGAAATGATATTATGATAACAGAAAACCAAACAACCCAATTTAAAAATGGGCAGTGGATTGGTATAGATATTCCTCCAGAGAAGATATACAGATGGCCAAAAAGCACATGGCAAGATGCTCCAACATCATAAGCCACCAGGGAAATGCAAGTCACAACCACAATGAGCTACCACTTCACACACACTAGTATGGCTATAAAAAAAAGGGGGGGAGAAAATAACTAGTGTTGGCAAGAATGTGAAGAAATTGGAACCCTCATACGTTGCTAGTAGGAATGTAAGATGATGCAGCCTCTGTGGGAAGGTTTGGCAGTTCCTCAGAAAGTTAAATATAGAATTAAAATATGATCCAGCAATTCTACTTTTATGCATATATCCAAAAGAATTATAAACAGGTGTTCAAACAAAAACTTGTACATGAATGTTTATAGTAGCACTATCTATAATAGTTAAAAGGTGAAAACAACCCACATGTCTATCAACTTGCGAATGGATAAAAAATTGTAGTATATCCATACGATGGAATATTATTCAGCCATAAAAGGGAAGGCAGTACTGATATGCTACAACACGGATGAGCCTTGATAACACTGTGCTACATGAAAGGAACCAGACAGAAAAATCATACAATATTTAATCACATATTATATAACTCAATTTGTATGAAATATCTAGAATAGGAAAATCCAATAGGAAAATCAGATTAGAAGCTGATTAGTGATTGCTGTTGGTTAGTGGGAGGGAAGTTGCTGCTTAATGGGTACAGGGTTTCTTTTTAGGGTGATGAAAATGTTCTGGAACTGAGAGATGATGGTCACACAATATTGTGAATGCACTAAGTGCCACTGAATTGTGTACTTTAAAATGGTTCAAATGGTAAATTTAATGTTATGTGTATTTCAGTGCAATAAAAAAAGAGATCGTGGTAACACATACCTCATCAGGGAAAGTCTTAAATTACACAGTAAGCGCCAAATAATTGTTGTCAGTGATGGTCAATGGCAGGAATAAAGGCTGGGAGAAGACAGAAAGAGGGTCAGAAAAGTCAGGATTGAAAAGGTGGACTAGGGAAGAAACAAGTCAAGGTGTGGGTGGCGAGGACATAAAGAATGAGTACAGGAGGGTGTGGGAAGAGGTGGTGTGGATGGAAAAGGTGTATACATGTGCATATTAAATTAGAGGGAGATACAGCAACATTTTCATAAAATTCCAGGCAATGGACTAGTTTGCACAAAGCCAGCCTAAAATCAATGGTATGGTTGACATTTTGCGGTAAGAAGAAATTCAATGAACTTAGTACAGCGTACATGGCTTTGCAAGCTCTAACTTGTGAAGTGATTCAAGTTTCAGTTTTAGAGACAGAGTTCACATCAAGGGCCTCTTTCATTTTTTTCACATTCCTCAGTGCAATAATACAGAGTAGTCAGGGCACTTGGGTGAGGAGGGACACATTTGTCAGGCAGCACAACAGATTTCAGGAGATGAGGTTATAGTATTTGGCCCCACCTCTGTCCAGAAGCAGCTCTGAATCTAGAGTACTCTCAATAAGCCCCTTTTAAGGTGTGACTCCTTTTCCAGAGGGAAAGACTAATGAGCTCATGGTCAGTGTTGCAACCCAAAGTGGTTCTGTGGGTCCTTTAATGAAAAGACACCCACTTCTCATTTCTGTACTACCCCTAGTCCCCTGATATTCTGGCCATGTTAGGCTAGGCATGAGTTACATACATTGCACACAGGAAAAATCTGTAATTCTGGGGTCAAAACATAGAAGGGAGAGGGAGTAAAATATGAGCTGCTATAGACCCTTTGGGCTCACAGCTATATTGCTCCTTGCTCCTTTTGTAAGCTTGGTGCTTAGAAGCTGCTTTCTGGCAGATGATCCCTTAGAAAGGGAAAGTAAAATGAAGATTTGCAGCAGGCTAGGGCTAAAGAGACCTTGATGGGTGCTGTAGAAGCTGGGGGAAGTATGGTATCAGCTGTGTTTATAAGCTGTGTTTCTGTCTTGCAAGTGTGGTGGGTCAAGCTATTTATGAGTGAAGGTTTCCAGCTTCCTCTGTCCAAAGCCCCCACCTCATCCATAGATTTTCTTCCCCAACTTGGTCTCCCTGCCACTTGGGTTCTTGGACAATTTATGAGGCAGAATTGGGAGAATGGAAGGGAGTAGGCTAGGGAAATGGAACAGTTGGTGGAAAGGAGGTAGACAGGGCAAATTGCTTAGAGTGACAATGATGATCCACATAATGAATAAAAAAGAAGAGAAGGTGGGGTGGGGCAGAGAAAAGCCTAGTGGGCTGTCCTGGAGAGGGAATTTTGGATTTTACATGTTAGAGGCTCCAGGAGATTGTAGGAGACGTGGGGTAGGGTGGGGTGGAGAAGGAAGGTGCTTTGAGGGCTCCTAATTAGAACCTGTGTGGGAGATGAAAGTCAAGATTCAAATCCTAATCGCTATTTGTAAGCTGGACTGGTCCTCCTTGAATATAGAGATGAGAGCCCAGCACATCAGCTTATATTGGGGTTATACAAATGAGGGTAGAGACTTGACTACCCCCTGGCATAAATTATCTCTTTGTTCTGAGAAAGCAATTTACAATGATGCAAAGAGCATTGACATAAAAAACATGGATGAGAAGCCATAGCTCTAAGAAGCTGAACATCTCCATTGGAAATGTACTCTGTGATTTACACTGAGATGCTTGAAGGGTTTGTTTTAGGGGCAGCACCATTTTTCTCTGTGTTTGTATCAGATAGAGCTGTATCTCTGCCAACCATGTTGTTTCTTTGAGGGAAATTCCCACTTCTCCACAAAAAACATAAGTTGAAACACAGCAACAGCTGTAGAAGCACGGAGTATCCCGGGCAGCTTGAAAGTTAAGAGAACTCTGAGAAGATCTTGAGACTCATTGATTTAGGACAATTAACTCCAGTGGCATTCATTTAACCAGCCACTTCCTCCTTCCCTTTGTAATGGAGGTAAAGGTCTGGAAAAGGGCAAAATGTATTATGGTATGAGTTGTCTCTTTAACCCCCCTCCCCTTTTTGGAAATTAAAACCTGCATTCCTGCCTGAGGCTAATAATCAAAGGGGTAGAAAAATGTTCTTTGTTATTTTCTAGTTTCTTAAACCACAGGAGATGGCTCAACAGAATCGCCTGAATGAAGATCATGAGATCATCTTCACTAGAGATAAGGTCCACTGAAACCTCGAACTATACTTAAACAACAATAGCCCGAAGCCACAACACATGACACTGGTCACGTAGACCCAAGCCCAACTGCCGAACCCCTCCTCACCTTAACAAGCCCTGTATTTCTGCTTAAACATAGGATGGTGGTCTTTTGACATGCTAGTCTACTGCCCTCCTCATTTGCCAGCAAATTAATAAACTTCTCTTTCCTTTTCCTCAAACCACTTGTCTTAATTCTTTGTTCTCACTGATTTGCACTCGGGGACAAGTACCGAATTTCCGGTAACACCGTCACAAAAAAATTTGAGGAAGATATACGTTCTTGTTATAAACTGGGTGCGAGTTCATTTAATCCATTCCCCATGACCAAAGTTACAAAGGTCCCTGGTTATTTAATATCCAATTATTTTTTCCTATTTTCAAAACCGGGTTGTTGCAGTCTAAGAAAACAAAGAAAGCCTATTTCTTTTGATCTTTCAAAATATTACAATGAAGTCATTTGAGCCCCTGTTCTGGTAAAATCATCACTTCTTCAAAGACTATTTCTTGCTGTCGTCTCAGCTTTTGCGTGATCAAAGAGGTCACTTAGAGGGCGCCCCTTTAAAACCTGGACAGTGAGAAGGAACTTCAAACAGCCCTAGAAGGCCCCAGTGTAGTAGAAAGCTTGTTAGAATTGCCCGAGTGTAACTAAAAATTCGTATTTATGTATGAGGGAAAATTTCCTAAACCGCAGTTTTCAAATCAGTTTGAGACATTAAATCTCTCAACTTCCCACTCTCCTCCCTCACTGCCTTCTGAGGAACAACAACAACCAAGGAAAAAAAAGGTACTGTGCTTTGAATTTCATTATGTTTCAAAACTTCCAAGTCAGAGGAAATTGTTTAAAATGATTTACCTCAACACAAATACGTATAAGGGAGGGAAGGAAAATAAACTTGCCAGCTCACGAGATCCCTTTTCTCTACTAACTGCCCTCTTTTGCTGACCTGACAAATTACAAGCAGGTTATTTCCTCACAGCCTTTCAGGCATACTTTTAGCAATATTTTGAAAGAGTTAAGAGAGTCCTGTTTGCTCTTCCTACACAGGCCTCTTGGACTTTGGTTCCCTGAACATAATCCTAAGTTTGGAAACTCTCCAAGTGACAGAAAACTGGCAGGTTCCTGCTCATTGATTCCTCACTGGCTCTTTGGGGAGGAAAGAAATTCTGCTCAAGATTGTGTCTGAGCTCTCAGCTTGGGGACCCAGCCAGTAACTCAAAGTTCAAGGAACTTGACAGATAGAGGCTGTTTGTCTGGTGAGAGATTTGGATGTGCCCAGTGGCATCTTTCATCTTATGGCTGTATCATCTGTTTCCTTCCAGGGAAGCCATATTTCTGAGTAGCCTCACAATGAGTGTATCTACGTGGGAAGACTTTTGCCCAACAGTGGCATTTGCCCTGGCGCAGGGTGAACCCTCCTATCCCAATCCATACAGCCTCATTATGCCACATGGAAGTAGTGGCAATATGTGTGTGTGTGTGTGTTACTCAAACAGTTAGGAAAAAAAAAGACAGAAGGCTTAGACAGATTTCCAGAAAACAGACTGTGTCAGTCTAGACTAGTAAAACCCAGCCAATTTAATTTCTGAATTTGTGATTATTATTTATGAATTTATTTTGTATTTAACCTCCCCTTCCCCCCTCAAAAATAGTGAAAAAGTGAGAAAAAATTATGTATATGTATTAAGCTTACAAATGACCAACCAATTTCAACTACTATGCTGGCATTCACCGGCTGAGGGGATGGACACACTTGAAGTTCTGACTTGGGTGGGCAAAGGTAATATATGTAACATAAACATTTCTATCCCCATAATATGCTGAAATAAAAAAAATTTAAAAATTCCAATGATTAGAGAGTATATATTATTTCAATGAAAGAGAATCTTTGTGTGAATGTTTAAAGATTCCTACTATTTTAAAATAGCAAAAGCAGCACATGTTATTGTTGAAGCTTTAGAAAAAAATAAGCAAAGAGAAGAAAATTAAAACCATGTATAATTTCCTCATCTAACTATAAAATTACATGGTTCTGTTAAGCAAGAATTGGCTTTGAGTTAGGTAGAACAGAGTTCAGATTATGGGCCTAACTGTATGATTCAGAGCATAGTATTGATTTTCTCTCCATAAAGTGGGACACTTATCTGTTGGGTGTAGAGCAGTGGTCCCCAACCTTTTTGGCACCAGGGACCCATTTCATGGAAGACAATTTTTCCATGGAAAGGGGAGAGGTGATGGCAGAGCTTGGGTGATGATGCCAGTGATGGGGAGAAATACAGATGAAGCTTCCTTGGCTCACAAGCTCACTTCCTGCTGTGTGCCCCTCCTTACCTAAGTTTCATGGAAGACAATTTTTCACCGAAGGGTTGGGGGTCAGCAGAGCTTTGCAGCCCGGTCCCTAACAGGCAGCGGACCAGTTGGGGACTGCAGGTAGAGGACTGTGGTAAAATTCTGGACACAAAAATAATTGCTGATTGTTAATATCTGTATTTTATCTTTTAAACTACTAATCATATCCCACTATTAATTTTGTACCATCTGCAGTTTCAGAAAATGAGCTCATTTAATTTTTCTCAAATTCCTTTCTTTGCTATATTGGCATGACACAAATTTATGACTTCAGTCTTCTACTTTATGGCTTCTATTGCTTACATTTATCTAGGGTAAGACGTACACAGAACCGTATTTTATAATGAGCAAGCCTGATTTCATTGCTCCATTATTTTTTGGCAGTGAATGATGTTGCAGCAAGTCTGAACTAACTTGATTTTCTTCCTTGTAGATGATTTATTTTGCCTGGTGGATGCCAAAAGATTTTCTTTAAGTTCAATAGTGTGCTTAGGATAAATTTTAATATTGATATTCTAATTTAAATGTTCCTGGAACATAGTATTCACTTTTTTTCTCCAGTTTCAGTAGTGTCTTAAAATTTAGATAATTCTCTTGTATTATATCTTTGAATATATCTTCTATTTGGGCATTTTTCAATTCAGGTATATCAATTATTATTATACTAGATTATGTTTTTCTACCATATATATTATCTTCTATATATTAATACTTGCTTTGTTTTTTTAAATTTACATTCACTGTGTTAGCAATTTGACGGACATCAGTTTTTATTGTTTTAATTGTATTAGCTCTATAATGTTGCTACTTTGTCTTTAAATTTGTTTTATTCATCCAGAAATTCTTTTTAACAATTTCATTGTCTTGTTGTCTTATTGATTTGATATTTTGATTTAAATTTACTCTTGTGAGAAATGAGTGTGAATAATATGCTTCTATTGCTTTAGTGAAATTTTTATCTAGGCTAGGCTTTTTGTTTTTTACACATGACAATTCCTTTTTTTCCCTTTCTTTATTTTCTTCTGCTCAATTTTTTTTATCAAAAGTTTTTACTTTTTGTATTCTTTTATTTATTATTAATTGAACTTTTTATTTAGGGATAATTGTAGATTCACATGCAATTATAAAATATGATACAGAGAGATTCTATGTATCCTTTATCAATTTCCCTCAATGATAACATCTTGCAAAACCATAGTATAATATCACCACCAGGATACATTGATACAACCAACCTTATTCAGATTTTGCCAGGTTTACTTGTGCTCATGTGTGTTTGTGTGTAAATTTAATATCACATGTGTAGGCTCGTGTACCCACCACCAAAGTCAAAATACAGAATGGTTCCATTGCCATAAAAATCCCATGGGTTGTCCTTTATAGCCATCATTGACTATTTTGGACATTTTATATAAATGGAATGATATAACATGCGGTCCTTTGTGATGGGCTTCTTTCATTTAGCATAATGTTTCAGGGTTCATCTATAGTGTACCATTTTCCACCACTTCGTTCCTTTCTATTGCTGAATAATATTCCATTTTATTTATCATATAATCTTTTATTTATCTGTTCATCAGTTAATGTACATTTGGGTTGTTTCCACTTTCTGGCTATTATAAATAATACTGATATGAAAATTCATGTACAAGTTATTGCGTGGACATGTTTTCATTTCTCTTGAGTATATACATAAGAGTAGAACTGCTGGGTCATATGGTAACTCCATGCTTAACTGTTTGAGGAACTACAAGAGCATGTTCCAAAGTGGATGTACCATTTTACATCCTCACCAGCAGTGTATGAAGCTTCCAATTTCTCCACATTATCGCCATCATTATCTGTTTTTTGCTTAGGGACACCCTGGCATGTGTGAACAGGTATCTCATTGTATTTCTGATTTGCATTTCCCTGATGGCTAATGATGTTAAAAGCACCTTTTCATGTGCTTATTGGCCATTTGTATATCTTCTTTGCCCAAATAT
>VBSM01001124.1:28137385-28180101 GCA_008086735.1 Cheirogaleus medius
ATAGATCACCTGGGGAGTTTAAAAAAAATCCCAATATCCAAGCCTTACCCTAGCTCAATTCAATCTGAAACTACAGAGATTGGACCTGGGCATTAGGATTTTTTTTCAGGTTTTTTTTGTATGGTGGTAAAATATATATATATATAACATGAAATTTACCATTTTAACAATTTCTAAGTATAGAGTACAGTGACATTAAGTATATTCACATATTGTGCAACTGTCATCTCCAGCCATCTTCAGAACTTATCATCATCACAAACAGAAACTTTATGCCCCAGCCCCAGACCTTGGTAACCTCTGTTCTGATTTCTCTCTATATGAATTTGACCATTCTAGGTGCCTCACATAAGGGGAATTATATAATATTTATCATTTTGTGACTGGCTTATTTCACTTAGCATGATATCTTCAAGGTTTATCCATATTATATCAGCATTTCTTTCCTTTTTTAGGCTGAGTAATATCCTATTGTATGTATGTAGCACATTTTGCTTATCTGCTCATTTGTTGATGGACAGTTGGTTTTTTTCCCTCCTGTTGGCTGTTGTGAATAATACTGCTATGAAGATGAGTATACAAATATCTGTTTGAATCCCTGCCTTCCATTCTACACCCAAAAGTGGAATTGGTGGATCATATGGTAATTCTATATTTAATTTTTTGAGGAACATGCATCATATGTTTTAAAGTTTCCAGGTGGCTCCAAGGTACAGCCAAGTTGACTCCCACGGCCATAGGGCCTCCCTAATTTCTCTGGCTAAATGTAACCTCTCCTTCTTCTGATCTCAGCTAACCTTCTCAGTGGCATCTATTTATTTTCATGTTATATTATTTATATTGTTATACATATTGTGATAGATGTTCAATATAGATTGACAAGCACAGACAAAAAAGCTAACTGCTCTCATGAAACTAACTGGTTAGTGGAGAAGACAGATATTAATTATGTAAACATATAAATGTATAATTACGAACTGAATTATCTGCTATAAAAGAAAGAAACATGGTTCTGTTGAGGGCAAATTAACAAAAAAACTGGCCTAGAGTGGAGGTAGGGGTCAGGGAGTCTTTCTTAAGGAAGTAGTGTTTGAGTTTAATTCCAGAGAATACGAAGGAGTTGCCTAAGCATAAAGTGAGAAGGAAGATCATTCCTGGTAGGATTAACAGAAGTCTGATGGATGAAAAATAGGTTAGTTTGGCTAAAATATGGCCAATGCTGCAAGGTGAAATTGGCCATTTGTAGGGGACAGACTTCATAAGACCTTGCAAGTATTTTAAGGATTTGGGTCTTTATCCTAAGAGCAATGGGGGAACCACTGGAGGGCCGTAAGCCGGTGGTGTGACAAACTCAGATTGGCATTTAGAAAGAACCATTCTGCTGCTGTGTGGAGTAGGGACTGGGTGGGGTTAGAGTGGTTGTGGGAAACCACACTATTGCAGTGGTCCAGGAGAGAGAGGATGGTTCCTTGGACCACGGAGGTGGTAGTGGTGATGGAGAAGTGTCAGAGTTGAGAAATACTTAGGATGGATGGTCCTTGATGATGGTTTGAATATGAACAACTAGGTAAGGTCACTGTTGAGGATGATGTCACCTTTTCTGATTTGCCCAAAGCCTTGAGGTTGTAACTATGATTAAACTTTGCACGCCTTCAGAATATCTTGCACAAAACTTACGTTCACTGAATAATTTCTGAATGAATGAATAAGTCAATAAACCAAACATTATATTATATTGAGCACACCCATATTAAGCATGCTGAATAATACTATGCTGTAGATTAATGTGTTTTCTTTTTTTGCAGATGGGTATTTGAATGATTGGCTCAACTGAATTAAATTCAAAATGTTTTCTGCTTCTGTTATAGCCAGCCCAGTGCTAGGCACTGAGAATACATACATAAATAATATATTTTCTACCTATGGATAGTCCCAAATACAGTAGAGAAAAAGACATGCAAATAAATAATTCTAACAAAATATAATTGTAGTAATAGATGTACACTTTAATTGCAGAGGGAGTACAGAGGAGGCAGTGATTAATTTTTTTCCCCCATGGGAGCTAGGAAGTTTCCCAAGGCAGAAATGTTTAAGTGCAACATAGTCTAAGCTGAGTTTCTAAAAAATATACTTGGGCCAGGCACAGTGGCTCAGGCCTGAAATCCTGGCACTATGGGAGACCAAGGCAAGAGGATCACTTGAGGCCAGGAATTTGAGACCAGCCTGAGCAAGAGTGAGACCTTGTCTTTACAAAAGATAGAAAAATTGACTGGGTGTGGTGTTGTGCACCTGTAGTCCCAGCTACTTGGAAGGCTGAGGCAGGAGGATCGCTTGAGCCCAGGAGTTTGAGGTTGCTGTGAGCTAGGCTAATGCACTCTAGCCTGGGCAACAGAGTGAGACTCTGTCTCAATAAATAAATAAATATATGCATACACACATGCTTGGATGTTTTAGGGAATGGCAAACTTACTGTGTTTAGAGCACGGAATACCATACCAGGCAGGCAATATCACTAAAGTGGGGAAGGAGGTGGGGAAGAGGAAGGAAGAGAGATATTTGGCCAGAGGCCTGAGCATCATGACAGCATAGGGATTGGAAAGAGTGAGAAGGTCAAAGTATATTTCATGGTATGTTGGTCCTAAGATATTTTTGCAAAGTTTCATTATTGAAGGCTTTGTATGTGATGACATAAGAGTTTCCTACCAGGTATTGCTGCTGCAATCACTTAGTCTTCACATAGAGTTTCCTTACTTTTTCCAAGAAGAAATGTTTTCTTAGTTTGTAAAGTAAGGGTGTTGGGACTAGGTTGCCTCTAAGGTTTTCTCCATACTGACTTCTCTGATCCTGTGAAAAGGAGATGGAAGTTGTTTCCCCTGTGGCTTGGAGATAAACTAACACATGACTAAAAAGACCTTTGCAAATATAAAAACAGAGCTAATGCTAAAGCTAAGCGCCCTATCATTTACTGAACAAAAGACTAAAGGAAAATTTTTGAATATGTGAAATTTGAATAACTCTGTGAATCTCAAGAGCTGGAGACTCCGAAATTCTCAGGGTATGTTTTCAAAAGAAATATAGCAGGTTTTAGCTTCAATTCTTTTTAATTTTGTGGATGGGAAGAATGGACTGAAGGGTGGCTTCTTACTGTGTCTATCAGGACTCTTGGTGACAACCAACAGAAGCTGACTCTGCCTTGGGAGGACCTTAAGGCTGCAGATTGGCTGGAAGGCTGACGTCTGGGCAGGGAGGACTGGCAGGAAGCAAAGGAGCACTGAGTCTCAGAGCTAGGGTGAGGGGATGCTGCAGACATGTCTGGGATGACGTGCAGCCCTGTGTCTGCAGAGAATCCGAGCTCGCATTATTCCCTCCATCTTTGTGTTACTAGCTGGAACCCTGGGAGCAAACATCTGATTGGCTGCATACCCACCTCCTTAGCTAGCGTGGAAGAACCCAGCCACCTCGGCTTTGCCCCCTCTAGTGCTCGCTATTCAAGTACCAAATCTCCTAAAAGGGAGAAGAGATTCAAATAAGTGTGTGTGTGGTGGGTGGGATTGTTGCTTGCTAAATGGCCAGAAAATGACAAGTGTCTTCTTAATCAAACTATCTTAGTTTTGCTCTCTGTCCCTTTGCCTCCTCTTGGCTACCTTTTAGTTTGTTACTACTCCCTTACTATAAGGGAGATATGTCACTTCGATCCCGACTGGTGACTAAAGTAAGATCCGAATTGCCAAGGTGAGTCAGAGAATGAGATTTTAAGAGTCACTTTGATTCTTTTGAGATTGCCATCCTGATACAGCACCCTGGCACATTGCGAATGCTAAACCCCAACCTCAAGGCAGCTGAGGTGGAATCTTTCCAGCCAATTTCTAATTTGCTTTTGTGTTGCAGACACAGCTTCTGACTGCTTTCCAGCCAAGGCTGTGTGGACAGACAGACCAGGCATGTGTGACAGCCTGGAGGGACCACTGCTTTGGGAGATGGATGCATTTGTAGCAGGGATGTTTGACCACAAAGCCCGCGATGCTTATCTGGTTCTGCACCGTCCTTGCTACGCAGTCATTCTTCTAGGCAGCGCTCAATGGCAGAGATTAGCTAAATTGACTGCTTTGTTCTCTGAAAGTGTCTGTTTACAGTTAATAGGACCAGAGATAGAAAGGGATATTAATTAGTGCTAAATTTCACCATCATATGGGTCCAGAGTGAGAAAACAGATGAAATCCAGCCACTTAGGAAGAAAAGGTCTGGCTTTTAAGGGGTCACTCTTTGTGTGTCTCTGTTTGGCTGAGGGGCTGGAACGAGCACAGACTGCCGATGGGAGAGGAGCCAGCGGGCCAGGCTGGATGGCTCCAGTGTTGTGCTTGTCCCCAAGATGCTGGTTGCAGAGAGGCAAAGAGAACAACCACTTTTTCCTTCTCCTGAATTATTGTAATGCTACAGAAATACGCAAAACCAAGGATTTCGGAGTAAAAAGCAGCAGCAGCGTTTAGGAAGTGGACTTTATATAAGTAACTCACTCATCATCGTCTTATGTTATGTGAAGACTCCTTGAAGCCGGAAGTGGGGGAGGAAGAACATCTGAAATAAAAAGCAGTTCCCTCTGTTTCCCATTGGATGTCTTATTGTACCGAGAAAGACAAAGGATGAGAAATCGTAAAATGAAGTGTTGTCAGCAGGCTGAAGAGGAGACATATCTATATGCCTTTTTAACCATTTATGGATAATAATTTTGCAGGAGAGGGGAGTTAGAGGCTGTGTCCATCCTTGGCTACGTTGCCTTCAAATCCATTCGTGGCCCTTTTCCTGATCTGCTTTGGGTGGCAAATTAGAGGTGAGGAGGGAGGCTGCATTTCCAGATTCCATAGTCTGCGGGCTTCGGACTGCGCTGGGCCATGGGAGAGACTGACAGGAGACGGGAGGCTGGGAGGAAGGCAGAAGCTCGCATTTCTCCCTGCTTCTGACATCATATGAAGCTACTGCTGTGATGCTCCTGTGACGGCTCAAGCACCCCCCTGCGCCCCATAGGACTGCCAGGTTCTGGCTTTCACCAGGTGCCCAGCCCCTGGGCTCTGCAATTGTGTCTCTCCCCCTTTTCCTCCCAACCCAAAGATGGCAGTGCATTCTCCACGGCTGATAATCTGTGGAGTACCTCACTGTCCCCTGTCTGGCTTTTCCACAAATTCTGTCACCTGGGTAACCAAATCCCTGTATTAAATTCCATCTTTAAAAAATACTTAGATGGTTTTCCAAATTAGAACATGACTAATACAGGCAGAGAGGTATATTTCTAATAAGAAATATTCCAGAAACTATATTAGAACCAACCTACCAAGCTGCAATCATGGTTCAAAACAACAATCGGCTTCCTTCTTTATTATCCCTGGGCTGCTCGGCTAAAGATGCTTGGGTGTTTCCATAGACTGACACATCTTCCATTTCAGGTTTCCCATTACATCTGAACTCTCAGCATCTCTCTGCCGTCTTTGTGCCTGTCTTCAAGAAGCAGCAGTGCACAGGAGTGCTGGCTTTGGGATCAGGCTGCCTGGTTTCAAATCCCAGCTGACATGCCCAAGCTCCAGTGATGTGGTCCAACAGAAGTATAACATGAGCCTCAAATGAGGTTTTACATTTTCTAGTCCCATATCGAAAAACATAAAAAGAAATAGGTGAAATTAATTTTAATAATATATTTTACTTAACACAATATAGGGTGTCTCAAAAGTCTCCATACAAAGGAAAAATTTTGTAATAAATATTTTTAAAATAAAGGTACAATTTACCTACAATTTCCCATTTTCCCTATGTATGGCAACTTTTGGGACACCCTGTATTTCAAAAATCAACATGAAATCAACATAGAAATTATTGAGATATTTTACATTCCCTTTCCTAGTACTAAATCTTTGAAATTTGACATGCATTTTTATACTTATAGCACATATCAATTCAGACTTGCCACATGTTAAATGCTCAACACTCATATGTGGCTAGTGGCTACCTTATTGAATTGTGCAGATCAATAATAAGAAGAGATAATGAAATTACTTTGTAGCCATTTTTCCTTCTGTTTTTCAAGGTTAGAGATAATTTGTACAATGCTTGGCATACAATGGGAGCTTAGTATATGTTAATTGTGATCATTATTACCGATGAGTATTCAGTTTCCTTTCTATTTCCCTTACCAGCCTTTCGAAATTTTCACTGCTTTTCTCTCTCTTCATTGCCCCCATCCCATTATCTCCTCCCACTCTCAACAGAAGATCTTATTTCCTCCTTCAAGGAAAACAACGGTCAGTTGAACATTTCACTTCGTCAACTAATCATTCACCTGTAATAGAAGCTTTATTAACTGATACAATAGAATAGGTAATTTTTCACTGATTGAGATGTGACGTTCCACCAACAACCCCTCCCTTGATCTTGCTCTTCTTCTCTTCCCATATTCCCCCCTTGCTGCCAGACTTCTTAAAAGGATAGCTGCACATCCTCTTCTTTGAATATCGCTGCAGTCTAACGCCCTCTGGCCTCCACGCTGTAGCGTCACAGAAACTGGTCTTGCTAGTGCCCACACTGGCCTTCTAATTCCGCAATCCATCCTGGTTCTGTTCTTCCTCCCTGCCTTGTCTGATGCCTCTGGCAAACTCCTTTTGAAATTTATCTACTCCTGTGACATCATGTCCTGGGTAACTACCTCTCCTTCTGATGTGTCTTTTCCGTCTCTTTATAGTATTCCTTGTTCCATCTCTTAACTATTGGTGTTTCTTGAGGTTTCACTTGTCTTGTTCAATCAACATCAATCTCCTGGGCATGTGCTATGTACCAGGCATTGCAACAGAGGCTGGTGTGCAGTGTTGAGCAGTCAATAGGTAAGCACAAAAGTGATAAGCACTTGCCAGGTGTGACGTGCTGTGGAGAAAATGATCAGGTTGCTATTGTGACAAGATCTGGAATGAGCCTTCTGATTTTTTTTTTTTTTTTTTGGTATTTTAGCCAAAGGCCATGTGGTGGGCAAAATTGTGCCCCCCAACTCTACCTCTAAAGATGTCCATTTGCTAATCCTGGGAACCTGTGAATCTGTTACCCTGCATGGCAAAAGGAACTTTGCAGATGCAATTAAATTAAGGATCTTGAGATGAGGGGTAGACCTTGCATTATCCAGATGGGCTCAGTGTAACCACAAGGGTCCGTATGAGGTAAGGCAAGAGGGTCAGGGGCAGAGCAGACATGGTGATGGAGGCAGAAGATGGAGTGATGCAAGCACAGCTCAGGAATGAGGACGGCCTCTAGAAGCTGGGGATAGCGGGGCATGGATTCTCCCCTAGAGCCTCCAGAAGGAAGAGAGCCCTGTGGACACCTTAAATTTAGCCCTGTGAACTTTTGGAAGTCCAAAATGACTGTAAAATAATACATTTGTGTTGTTTGAGGCCACTAAGTTTATGGTGATCTATTAAGGCAACAACAGGAAACTAATAAAGGCCTTGTCTTAGTCTGTCTGTGCTGCTATAACAGAATGCCACAGATTGGGTAACTTACAAGCAACAGAAATTTATTTCTCACAGTTCTGGAGGCTGGGAAGTCCCAGAGGAAGGCACCAGCACTAGTGTCTGGTTGGAGCTGCTCTCTGCTTTCAAGATGGTCCTTGTTGCTACATCCTCCAGAGAGGACAGACATGTCCTCACATGGCAGATAGGGTGAAAGGGCCAGAGAGCATCCCTTCAAACTTGAGCATTTTCATAAGGGTGCTAACCCCATTCATGAGGGCAGAGCACTTGTGATTTAATCAGCTCCCAAATGCCAATCTCTTAATGCTGCTGTATTGGGGAGTAAGTTTCAACATGAATTTTGGAGGAGACACCAACATGCCAACCATAACAGGCCCCAGTGCTGAATTTCAGAGGAGATGGGGCAAATACACACAGAACTTATTCAAGGACAGCAAAATCAGCTTGGTGCCTGTCATCCCCAGCTGGAAGAAGTCTGAAGATGAATTTATTAAAGTATTTCGTAAGGAGTCCTTAGGGGTGTAAAGTGCTTTGTCTCTCACCCCTGCCCAAGCTTGCTGAGGGAGCGAGTGGAGACTGGCAGGGCCTGTGGCGGTTGCCCCCATGGCAGGAGGCTGGCCCTGGCACCCATCTTGGCATACCCGGGGGTGGGGGCGAGGGTAGTGGGAATTCTCAGGAGGAACTGACGTTACTCCCAGAGATCAGTGCCCGATTCTGGCCTTGAGAATTGAAAGCTGGGGGCTGGGGGAAATATTTGGGATAGCAGGTGAGGGGAGAGGCAGTGGCTACACCTCCACTGTGTGGTGGGACAGGGACATGGGAGTGCCCACAGACACGTAAGAATGCAGTCTCGAAGGAAGCCAGCCCCAGAGCGCCACTGGGGCCCCTTGCCGGGCAGTGCGAGGCTGTGAGGCCGTGCCGGGATGGTGGCTCCTGGGACAGGAGCTGAGCCGGGACAGAGCGAGGCTGGGGCTGGCGCAGCACACACATCCTCTTTGGCCACCTCTGAAGGTCCCCCTGCTTCTCCCATCAGAGAGCCAGCGTGTGGATGCCTTCCATGACAGGGGACAGGCCGCTGGGGTGAAGGTGCTTTAATTCCTTTCTCCTCACTCTCCTTTCCTGTGCTTTTGCTCTCCCCTAGGAGGGGCTCAAAGTACCAAGCAGGGGAGAGAGCCAAGGAAGCAGATGTGGGATTAGCCAGACTCTCTGTCTGGTCACTTCTGGGCCCTGCAGAGAGCTACCGCCAAGAGAGAGGGCTGCTAGCCGGCTGGGGGAGAGTCGGGTGCTTGTCCATGTGTGGGTCAGGACACAGTGGACTAAGTTATAGAGACTAGGCATAATTAACTTAAATATACTCAGGTTTTGGAACAAGCTTCACATTGCAGGATCATGAGTGTATGTGTCACTGGAATGGAAATGGTGAAAAGTGGCCGTGACATTTCCATTCATTCGACAGGTATTGGTGGAATGCTTACCAGGTGACTGCTATGGCTAGAGCCGGTCCTTGTGCACTGAGCACTGAGGAAGGGTTGAGCCCCGTCTTGGCTTTCCACAGTTGTTTATAAGATTTCCCCTAGTGCCTCTCAGGGAGATCCGTTTTGCTGAAGACACTAATGTGTCCTGCCTCGTCATCAGTGGCATCATTTAATCTAAAACGTACACACCATAAATCAGATGAGTGGTTCCGCATTGAAGAGGCAGTATTTTATTATTGCACTCAGGCAATTTATTTCTCAAATATTTCTAAGTGAGTCAAGTGCCCAGAAATGGTGAATTGAAGCTTTAATCCCTCAAACTCCTGGCTGATAGGGTCGAAAGTATGAACACTACTCACCACGACGTCCCTGCCTTGAATCAGCGGGAGAAGGGGCTTGTTTTCCCACCGCTCTGTTGCTACATTAGAAGTTAGCCACTTTCCACAGCTGAATTAGAGCCCGTACTTCAGTTAAAAGACAGTGTGGATTAGACAACTAAAGATGTCTTTTTAAGTGAAACAAAGAAAGTTAATTGAAGCCATGCAGGGCAGGAAGTGTGTCCAGCGTGGCATCTGGCTTTGTCCCCTCTCTCGGGTCCTGTGGGCACCAGGAAGGAGAGTGCAACCTGGCAGGTGGTTGTCGGTGACCTAAGCCAAACCTGGAAACGACTAGAGAACCCCTCATGGGACCTGTGTCTGCCACCACTGTTAGGGAGGGAGACAGCGTCAGGTGTGTGAGCGTGCGCACGTGTGCATGTTCAAAGGCTTTGTAGGACCTAGGCAGGGGGAAGGAGGGACGAGGACATTAATAGAGTCCTGCTGATGATAAAGGGGCATTTTTTCTTTTGTAAAGGGACAATGTCTCTTATGGAAGGAATAAAGGAAACTAAATGTTGGGGGGATAAGTCAGTGGCTTTCATATATATTATTCTATGTAATTGTTCCGATGAGTATTGTCTCATTTTCACAGATGAGTAGACTGAGGCAGACAGAGTGGCTGGTTAACCCGATGCAGGTTGAGTGGTGAATGAGGGGCATTGTTGCCATCTGAATCCTGGTCTTTGACACCGAAGCCCATAGACATCCTGTCCCTAGCACTGTTTCTCTGATGGCTCCTTCTTGGAGACCCTTCCAAGGAACGTGCACCCTGGTGACTTAGTAAACGGACTCTGGAGGTAAATTCAGAGTCCTTTCCAGGCCTCTGTGTTCCCGTCTGTGAAAAGAGGCAGGCAAATTAGATGAGCTCAAGGATTTCTTCTAGCCTGAACGTGCTGTTCGTGAAACCCAAAGGAGTTCCAGGGTGGAGTAACCGGACTCTAGAATGAGCTAGTCGCGGTGGAAATCTTACCTCTTCATAGGATCCAGACACACATAATGGCATTTAATTTCTTAGAAGCTGACTTGGAATTGGACACTAACCCGTACTTTCTTCAACTGCGGGGCTATTGTTTCTAGAGGGAAATATAATGCCTGGCACATAAAACGCTCAGCAATTATTTGATGAGTGAATAAAAGAGTGAACGGACCCAGTGCTCAGCTGGCTGTGCATGGCGTGGGGCGGGGGAAGTGAGGTTGCTGTGTGCAGAGGAACATAGAAACCCATTCGAACATAACAGAATTTAAAAAGATATTTACTAATAGGGCCACCTGGTGAAGACCAGATTTTTTTTTTTTTTTTAAAGCAAACAACTAAAGATCCAGTGTCAGTGGGTTGGTTCAATGACTTACTTTGAGGTGGCTACTTTCTAGACATATGCAACTCAACACTGGCTGTTTTGTGGAAGAGAAGAAAAGAAGTGAATGTTTAAAGTAATTGCCTGTTTATGTTTGCTGCAAAGGGGAAGGCCCAGAGTAGGCCATCTTTTGTATCTGAGGACCCTGTTAATCAATCTTCGAGTATGTACGGGAAGGTCTCGAGCCCGGCAGGGAGTGGAGAATGGACTTGCACAGGCAGAACTTTGGGGGTGAGGTCTTGTGGTTCAACTGAGATGCTTACTGCTATTCAGTTCTAACTTTTACCTTCAGCAACCTCTGTTACCCACCATACACACTTTGTGTGAGTGATTTCGATGGAAATTTAAAAGGTGTGTTCCGGGTTATTGTTGCATGGGAAAGAAAACAGCTGCCTGAGCTAAGAAGAAAGCGAGACGGGTGGCTTAGCAAGGACCAAGAGTAGTTGGTCCATGTCGACGGCCCCTGGCAATCCACAGAAGTCTAGGGACAACCTTGAACAACCTTGGGCAACCTCTAACCTCCCTTTATATGGGAGCCAGTTTTGTTTAAATTTCAAAAGAGAGTGTGACCTCAGCTGAAATCTGTGCAGTCTCGGTACGACAGTCTTGAGCATGAGGGGCATTGCAAAGGCGAGGACTTCCATTCACTACTGACAAGGAGAGAGGGGCATTTGGTTTAGGAAGCACAATAAAAGCAGGCCCAGAGTACACATGGTTGCTTTATTTCAGGACTCAGTGGGAAACCACTGGTGCCAAGGGATACGAATATTTAACATTTTCTCAGGGAAACAGTCAATCTGTTAGTTTTATCCTTTGCATATAACAAGATGTAGATGGTAAGCAAGTGAAATACACTGAGGACAACTCAAGGTCACTGGATCCAATTAGTTACGAAAAAGAATGAAGTGAGACAAGCCGCAGAGTGCTGAAGACCGCTTAGAAAAACACACTAACAGTAAATGTAATTGACAACAAAAATCTTAGAACTAAAAATTTCTCATTTTTCAAAAGCTTTCTAATTAATGAGTAAGAAGAGAGAGTAGGGAAGGTGTTTTTCGGCAGGAAAATTATTTTTCTCTCAATTTAAAAAATGTTAATATTTTTATGTTATAGCCATTTTGGGCCATTTTGGGGGCTGCTTTGAGTTGGAGGATATCTCTACCTTGTTGCCCTGCCATCTCTGCAGCAATTCACAGTCACAGAGAAGCTAATTGGGTGTTCCTGGGCTGATGAGTAGCTATAGTTTAATTCTGTGCATTCTTTCTTCCCTTTAACTGCTTGCCAATTCTCTACTTTGTTGAGCCTTTATTCAGTTACTAAGCTAGTCTTCATTCAGATGACTGTAGATTCTTTCTTCTAGGACTGGCTATGATCATAATACAACATAATACTTATTCACGAGGGCTGGGGTTAATGGAAGATTAAGTTAATGGAAGATAACTACGGGTTTTCAGCAAACCCATGTCTGATTAATCATATTTCAATGGGAACTGTACAGTTTTCCAACATAGTATAATTGGAGAGTTTATTTCCCCCATGATATTACATTATCTCTTTCACCAAGAAGCTTAAATCCATATTATTGAATAATTATGAAATTAATACGAAATAGGTAAATATTACATATTTAGTTATGGAAACAGAGAGGTGCACATTCTAAGTCCAAACTGAAACTGTTATCTGTCCCCCTTCAAACCTTCTTCTGTATCTGTGGTTCATTAAGAGTATCATTATCTGTCTAGAAACCCAAGAGTTATCTTTTCATTTTTATGCTCCTAATCCCCTACATCTTCTTAAGCAACAGATTCCTCTGTTCTGCCACCTACTTGTGTCTAGAAGTAGTATCTTTCATTTTCCTATTCCCTCCTTCCCAGTCAAGCCCTCATCCCATCTGAACTGGTTTCCCAGACCCTGATCTCAGCACTGTCCAGTACAAACTTCAAGTGCCTCAGACTGAAGCCCCTCCTTGCCATCACATCTGCAAATGTTGTCCGTGTCACCAGGGCTGAGGGCTCCAGCGGGGTAGGGGCAGTCTGCTGATTCACCTTTGTGTTGCCAGCACATGGCATAGAGCCTGGTATATCAGCTGCAAGTAAATCCAAATGCTATTCATCCACCCCACTCATCATCTGCCATTCAAACTTTCCATATGTATGTAGTGAGCTCCTACTATGTACAGGTGAATGAGAATATGGCAGTGAACAAAATAGATATTGCTGTCCTTAGATACGTTGCTTCTTACACCAATACCTGCATCTAAATCTTTATAAAGAAGTCTTATAAATGTACGAAGTCAAATACATCAGTGTTTTCCTCTATGATTTGTGCTTTTCTGCATTGCTTAAGAAATCTGTCCATTCTGAACCATAATACAAATCTTCCATTGCACAATTTCGATTAAGAACTCAGGCTTGGAATGAAACTACCTGAGTTCAAATCTAATCTATTCCACTAAAGCTGGCAACTTAGTTAACTATTCTGTGCTTCAGTTTGATCATTCATACAGTGGGAATAATACAAGTATTTAACTCATAGCATTGTTTTGAAGATTAAATGAGCTAAAACAATGTATGTAGAATGGTGCCTCATAAATAGTAAGCTTATATTATTATAGCTATTTTTTATAGCTATAATTAGCTATTATAGCTAATTAGGTTTGTTCTTTACAACTCTCTCTCTAATCCATCTGAAATTTATTTTCGTTTATGGTGTAAGTTGAGAATCCAATTTTATGTTATTTTTCATATGGAAAACCAATTGTTGCTAGACTCCTGTTTAAAGTCTTTCAATAGCTTCTCTTTGCTCCTAGAACCACAGTACAATTTCCTATTTAATCCACTCTGCTCTGTGGTATCTGGCCCTGTCTGTCTTTCAGATTGCCCTCTTTCTTACCACTCTCCATTGCTGTGGCACAGACACTCTGCCCTCCTTCATGGTCCTGGAGCACACTAGCCTCTTTTTTTCCACCTTTGCACTTGCTATTTTCTCTTCTCGGAATGTTTTGCTCCCTGTTTTATAGGGTTGCCAAGGTCATTCCGGCCTTCCCTGCTCACCCAACAGAAATGGTATCATTCTTCCTTCCTTTACAAACCAAGGCAGTCTCTATTCTATCAGTGTTTTATTTATTTTGTTCCATCTTGTTTTATTTATTGAACTTAGGATCTGAATTTTGCTTTGATAAATCATTTTTCTTCCCCCACTAGAATGCAAGCTTCATTGGAACAGAAACGCTCACCTGCTTTATTTGCTGCTGTATGCTCGGAATCTAGAACAGTGCCTGGGAAATAATAGGTACTTAGTTACTTTATTGAGCAGTCTGTCCTTTTCTCCTGACCTAAGCAGGCTTGCTTTTTATAGGAGGATAATTCTGGTGATAGTATGGAAGGTTGATCTGAGGTCCCACAGTGATACCTATGATGGGGACTTGCTGGACAAAGGCAAGGATGGTGGAGGGGGAGATGTCCGGGAGACCTGGCAGGTGGCCCCTGCATTGGTTTGTGTGGACTTGTATGAGATCAAGGTTTTCCTGGCTCAGAGCCCTGGCGTTGGCCATGCTCCATGCCTGGAATCACTTTCATGGGCTTATCCTTTCCATCGCACATCAAATGCAACCTGCTCACAGAGGCCTTTCTGGACCTCCCCATGTAAAGTGGCTCTCCAGAGACTTGGTGCGACATTGAGATGCTGAATACCCTGGGACTTTAAACGTGCATATCCAACATTTAAAGGTAAGTACTAAGGCCGTTAGAATAGGCGCTCCAATGAGGCAGGAGTTCTGCCTTTCTTCTCTCACTATCTTTCAGCACCTGGCACACAGTAAGTGCTCAGTAAATATTTACGGAATGAATCAATACACAGTTTTTCTGTAGTTCCTCCTGTTTTTCCGTTAACTTGTTTTTCTACTTTGATGTTGCAATGATTTATCTTTTTCCTCTGGGCCCGAGCATGTAAATCTGTTTGCTTTGAAGACACTCTGCCAGGTTGTGGCGCTGCGTATCTCCGTGTCAGATGTCTGCCGCCCTCCCCCTGCCACCACTTTTTGGGCTGCTTTGACTTGGAGGACGTCCCTACCTTGTTACCCTGCCATCTCTTCAGAAATTCACAGTCACAGGCAAGCCTTTGGTCGGGGAAGAGCTCCAGTGTGAAATCCCGAGACTTGATAAACACTAGTCCAAAGCAGGCTCACAGGACTGCGGGTGATAGAGAGGCGTGAGAATTTCAATCAGACAACTCCTTTCGTGCTTAATGTGTGCAGGAAACGGCAGTGTATGCTACGGGGGACATCTCAAAGCTAAATGAGCCCCAAAGGTCAAGGGGTGCAGCTTGGAAAGATGGTTCCACTCCAGAACGATCTTATCTTGAGATGACATCAGGACATACAGATGGAGACATGTTGGAAAAAGATGCAATGCCTGGTAGACAGTTGGCTTTGGAGTACCCGAGGTCCAGCCTTGAGATTTTAAGAATCTTCCAGAATAAGAGCAAATATTCAGAATGGCATACGGTAAGGTCCTGAATGATTCTTAAAAAATGAAAAGGATCATAGTGCAGATCTTATTCACAGAGGTAGGAAGGTGGACCAATGAACAATTATTTTTTTAAACAATGACAAGAAAGAGTGGTGTACATCTGGCTCACCTTAACTAGGGTATCAGAATTCTCCACTCCCCTTACTGAACACTTGCTAAATGTCTACTATGTCCTGGAATTGGCAGTGCACCTCTGTAACCTGCAACCATTTCATAGGTGGCAGAGAACCTACCAAATCGCTGAGCTCTGGGGCTACAATTTCCCTGGGTAGCCCAGATGAGAAATCCGGATCTGTGATCCAGAGACTCAGAACAAATACTTCTTAGTTCTGAACCTTTGCACACAGAATGGAGCTGTTGCTAACAGCTCTGGCAAAGGAGAGGAAGTCCTCCCCATGTGGTGAGAAACGAAGCCAGGGTTTGGGACCAAGGTGTCCAGGCTCTTTTCCACACCTGCCCCCAGGTTGCCATCACGACTTTCTATCATGCACAAGAGAGCAACATCCTAGGGCGAGCTGAGACCCTTTGACACAGGGGAGTGGCAGGCACCAGCAGGCATTTGCTGAGGCGGTGTGTGGTCCACAGGAAGCCTTTGCTCCCTCCTCTGCCCCCCTGTACCCCCAAATACTCCCAGAAGCCTTTTGGGTTTGCAATGTCCACCGTGGGAATGAAGGGTGGTTTTTGGCTCAAAACTACAATAGGTAGCAAGCTTATAAACAGTCCCAGGAATGGGGGGAATATTAACCCACCACACAGGAAGGAGCAAGGTGGTTAGAAATAAGCAAGTCAGTCCCTGGAGAACTAGGGAACAGGGTATTTATAATTGCACAGATGGAGTGGGGCAGAAGGAGAAAGCTTAGAAAAAATCTCAGAAAACAAGGCTGGGTTGGATGGCAGGTGTTATAAGAGGCCATCTGTGGGTTTTGGGGTGTCCTGGAGTTAAGGGGCACAGACAAAAAGGAGGCAGGAGCATGCCAAAGAAAACCCTCACTGCTTCACTTTTTGGCCCCAAAGCCAGTCTTGAGTGATCAGGAAGCGGGGCTGTGAGGCTCAGACGCTGATTAAAGCCATTTGCTCTGAGACGTCCTGCTGGGGTTGCACCCCCTTCAGACAACAAGCAGATGGGTTTTCCTCGTGGCCTGGGGCATTGTTTGAAGGCTGCAAATTTTCATGGGAGTGGCTGGCAAGTGTGGGTAGTTGCCATCAAAATTTCCCAGGCTTGTGAAGATGGTCTGTTAGCATTAACAGAGCACGTAGCACTTGCTGGGACCATGCTCAATACCTCATTTAATCTCTAAGACAACCCTATTAATAGGTTCTATGCTATTATCCCCCATTTCCTGATGTGGAAACAGGGGCACAGAGAGTCCAGCAGCTTCCTAAAAGTCATCGTGGAGCTGGGATTCAAACCCAGGTCCTTTCCTGCAGAGTTTTTGCCCCTAACTACTACACTCTTCAGTCTGATCTTCAGGCATATTCTCCTTCCTATTACACTGGTGAGTCGACTGCTGGAATCCCAAAGCCCTGGTTATGCACCAGGGGTATATAAATTAGCCATTCTTGACCTTTGCAAATACCAAATGAATTTTAACAAGCTTTTATATGAAACTGACCTTTATTACAATTTAAAAAGAACAAAGACAATTTGATAAGTGCCTTTAATTACAATGTACCTGCTATTTACATGTAATTATACTTTTATATACAGCTTGAATAAGGTTCATTACATGTAAACTATAAGATATTACAAGTTAAACTCCAGCCTTTTCTGAATATTTAGAATTGAAATACTACTGGCAGAGACACACAGAAAACAATACCCATTTCAGTTCCTTAGGTACCAGTACTGGATGAATGATGAAGATCTGGCCACAGAAGAGAATTGAAAATATGCATAAAATTGAAACTTATTCTTAATGTGACTAACAGTATTGCTATTTTTTAAACCCTAAACATAAATTAATAATTGAATCATTAAGAAAACACAACTTCAATTTATATAGCACCTTTCTTCCAAACAGTTCAAAGCATTCGTACTTGTCTATATTATCTCATTTGTCCCCATAACAGCTCTATGAGGTAGGCAGTGGTTGGTATCATTATCCCCATTTTGTATATGGAGAAACTGAGGCACAGAGAAGTTAAATCATTTGCTCGAGGTCACACAGTAAAGTCAACGCTGGAACAGGGATCACAGCCCTGTGCTCTTGTCTCCAACACCAATGATTCCCTTTGCATTGTCCCATTTCAGAATTTAATTCAACAACTCAATTCACTTTTCAAAAAAATAAAAAAAATGTGCATTTTTTTCTCCCATAAAAATTGTTGAAATACTATAGGCCAGAAACACTCTGGGATAGATGGTAGACTGATGCTACACTCTTATAGAAAAAGCTTATGGATGTTTTTATTTGTTTTGGATTTTTAAGACGAGGAGTTTCTTTTCTTCGCTAAAACCAAGTTAGAAGTCTTTAGAAGAAACATATTTGAAAGGGTGCTTCTAGTCACCTACAAATCAGAGCTTTACTTGCCATATTATGTTATCCACAAACCAGCTTTATTCCTGAGTTTAAAAAGAAGAAAATATCTGAACAGTAAGCTAAATCATTGAGATAATTTTCCTCATTTGTACAGATTTACTGTCTACTCCCTGAGATTCAGAGTGGCAGACAGGGAGTCGGGATAAGACATTTTCCAGAGTGGCACACAAGGACAGGAAATCTTATCTGTGTCACTTAGTCCAAATGTTGCTTCTAATCTCCCCTCCTGCTCCAGAGTCAAATATGTAGTTGGTACTCAGAAAAAAAAGATGATTTTGTTTTTTAAAAGTGTCAAGATCTGAAGCATACAGAATGCTCACAAATGTGTGTTAACTTGAATGTTCAGAATTCAGCCTTTCTCATACTTTTTCACATTGCTGCCCCCCATGAGACAAGCATTGCTACAGGCACTGCCATCTTCCAGGCCATCAGTAGGCAGCCACAGAGCAGCACAGAGGCACTAGGGTTCTAGTATGGCTCCGGGGAAAACGAGAGAAGCCTATATCCAAAAAATAAACTTAACGAAAGCAAGCAAGCTTAAGGGATGGGTCACAAATGCCAGTCACATCAGTTTCATTTGTGGGCTTTCTATTAAGCATACATAGAAACTTGTCAAAGGAATGTTCGACATCCTTTAGAGATACTCGGGCTTTTTTTGGTTTCAGTCTCTTCCCCTAGGGAAGGACGCTGCTGTCTTTCAGGGAAGGCTTCACTACCTAAATGGGGAGCTGAAGGTTAAAAAAAAATTCTCTTTAAGCTTAAGGAAGGAAAAGAGAATAGTTTGTTTTAAACTCATGGTTTCCAACTTGTTAGGCTAAAAAAGCAAACTGAACAAAATCAAACCAGGAATTACAATAGGACAGTTCTGAATGAAGGCTCCAGGGACCAAGACTGGTCTCCCTTAGCCTTAACTGTGTTCTATTTAGGGTGACTAACTGGTACACTGGAAAGCATTTTAAAAACAATGTATAAAGACAAGAAGCAGATATCTGGTTAATTTTGAAAAAATTTATATTCTAGAATATCCATTCAAAGAATTAACTATGATGACTTATAGTGAAGTTTAAAAAATCAAAACCAAACATATCTTGGTTCTGTAAGTATGTAGAAAATGAGAACCTCAATCGCTGTATCACCCATTCACTCTGTCCTAGAACTTAAAAGGTATTTGGTTTCTCACTCCAAAAATCAGACAGTTTACCTATACACGGCCAAGTTACTCTGAGTATCTGATAACTCCACATGTTGGAAGCTTAAACATTTTCGGTTTTCTTGATATCTGGGAGAGTAGAGCAAACTACTTATAACTAACATAATTCCTAAGCACTATTTCCCACGGGGAAGGGGTGCAATAGCTACATGGTTTAAAACATTTTATACTCATTTTACTTTAAAAATGATTAATTCTTACAAGAAAGATATTTTTTTCCCCTCAAAACAATCAGCTTCCTCTTACTTTGTTGCTAACCATTGGTGTGCTACTGTTACAATACTCTGCCTTCCACATGCTGGTCAGCAAGGCTGTTTCTTCACCAGGACTTGAGGAGACACAGGCCAGTCTCGAAACATTGTAGGGGACAGTGAGCTTACTCGGTTAGAGCATGGTGCTAATATTTCTGCATCTGTGAGCTTGATTCCTCTACAGAATTTTTTAAAAGTTCTATTCCATGGCTCCTTAGTGTCCACCATTCTCATGAAAGAGGGGAGCGAGAGCGTACATGGTTTGGCAAAACTCATGACCAATACCACCAGCATCTGCTTCCATATGTGGATCAGTGGCTTGTTCTTGGCAGCCTGTGAGGCAGGGAAATGTGAGGTGGACAGAGATGTCTGCTGGTGGGATCTTAATTACTGGAGACTTGTGAGCTGTGCTGGAAAAGATGTAATGGGACATCCCATGAATGGCAGACACAGAGGGGTTGGGGTGGGGAGGAGACCCAGAGGCGCTGCTATGCAAAGTGACAGGCCATGTGTACTCAAGTAGCCAAAATAAGGCAGGAAGAAATAGTGACTTCATACCCCTATCCTTTAGACTTTTAAAAAAGGACTAGAGTCAGGGAGGGGAAAAAAAAATCATAAGATGTTGAAGCTAATAAGAGATATTTTTGGATTTACAACTAAGGCTTAAAAATTCCCAATACTTAAAACAACTTTTCCACTCTTTTGTGAATTGAACATTTTGACCATTACAAAGACCTTTTGAGACAATGAGTAAAAATGCCATTAAGTGTCATGAATTATTTCTTAATAATTTTGAGTAAGGGGAGTACTTTAAAACCGATCAGGCCCACCTAATAGACAATATGTCACTTTTGGGGTAACTATTTTTATGAGGAAAAAATGCATGAACAATGAAATGCCAATTCCTATTCATAACAGACTTTTTTGTTTGTTCAGCTATATTTCAAATTTCCCAAGAAAACATGAGGTGTGTTAATATAACACAATTATTTAAAAGGTAACTTTAGAATGTTTTACTGTTGCCAATTTAACACACAGAAGTTTGAGGAATGACAATTATCAACATCTGTAATACATTATGCCAAATGTATGAGATGACCAGAGCACAATACTTTTTTGAAAAATGCCCATAGTATGTCAGTGGCAAGCAAAGGAAAACCTTCCTGCATTAAGATACATGGTCGCCAAAGTGAATGCTTTTTAAAAAATGTCTTTTTAACAAAAATTATATTTCTTATTTTACCTGATATTAAGAAGAATTTGAAATACTATTTTTCAGTTAAATAAAAAAAGAACTTAGAGAAATAACAAAATACTTTACAAATATTTGAGACTGGATGTAAACACAGACGTTAAAATGAGGAGGAGGATAAAAGAAACACGAATGTTTGTTCTCTTCTGTACCATGATTTCTAAATTTAATTTGGAATTTCCAGATAAAGATTCTAATTTATCATAGTTGCTGGACTTATCTCTTTAAGTCAAACACTTTCAGTCTAAGTGTGCTCAACTTGTCTAATGCCACTGTCAGGAATAATGTATTTTTTTTAAAGATATAATACAGAGCAAGAAAATACTACTACAGAATAAGAAATTTAGATTTCACTGCAAATAAAGCCACATTTGATATTATAGACACAATGTTCCTTTTTTTCACATCAGTCACTTATTAACACCAAACATTACACTTTAACTTTTCCCAATTACAAAGTACAATAAGCCTTGTCAAGATTTCCAGGAAATAACCATCAGTACCGACTGTGCTTCCGGCAGCAAAGCTAGGCTGGCGGGGTACCAGAAATCAACACTTTCAGAAGAATGGCAGCGCTAGATTACACAGACTCGTGTTAACTATTACAAGGAGGACTGATACAAAATGTCCTTTGCTCATTTACAAAGTCCTACTTCAGTACTGAACCCAAGTTCTGTAATTATAGCCATGGCATCATCTCAGAACAGTTGTTTTGCACATCCTATTGCTTTACTGCCTGTTGATATTTCGCATTACTTGTAAAACCCTGTAGTTTTTAAAGGGAATGAAACAATATCACCATGTGGTAACTGGCTTTGGCTGCGGCTACCTGGCGGGGCACCTTGACCTTGGCCTGGCTCTATCCTGGCTCACTGAGGTGATATTCTCTTGTTTCTTTAGGCCAAATCTCTTCTCAGACGCTTACCTGAGAAGTACATCTTTTTACATTTCCTTCTCTCAGGTTGACTATGTAGTGAGTCACATGTCTAACAAAACCATCTTAAAATATGACTGTTTTGCAGCCAAGAGAATTATGGACACAATTTAAAATCTGAATGTATTAATTACAAAATTAAATGAGAGCAATTCAAGGTCTTCCTGTAATTAGTAAATGAAAACTATTGAGAACTGTTTCTTCTGATTCTGTTTTTCTGATAAAAGCTCATCACACTAGCAGGATAAACATTCAAAATACATAATAGAACATATCCTAATTAAGCACCAGAGTTGTGCCAGAACCAACTATACACACACACATATGTGTATGTACATATGTATATGTGTGTGTGTATATATATAGTTTATTACTGGTTTAGGTAAGTAAATGCTCTAATTAGCAAAATAAAAATCAAGAGAAATAGATATAGTGACATACTGCGGTTAAATTTTAGTTCTTTACTTACTATTAATTCAGCACTCAATTAGAATTAACTCTGGGGTTTTGAGGGCAGATAAATCAGTAATTAGCCTTTTTCTCACAAAGAATAGTGATAGTTTCAAAAGCTTTAGCAGACCTAATGATGTAATTTAATTTAGTTCAGAACAGAAAAAAAATATATGTAGCCATATACTTGCAAAAATTATTTTCTTCTAGAATTTAAGATCTCTTCAAATATTTCCCATAAAACACATTATACTTTCCTGCTGACTATATTTAAGAAATATTAAAAGTGGCATAAAAATACTTCTAAGCCTTCAAAATATCTGAATAAAAACAAAGACCCCAGTTTTAACCAAGATAGATATATAATTCTGATTTATACGACAAAAAAAATTTTCCTAAAATTTATCTTTTTATATAATTTCACATAACCTAGGTTACTATAATTGGATGTATAACATAGATGTCAAAGTTGAATTTTAAATATATAGTAAATTCTGTTTTTGATAATTATCTTTTAATACATTTAATCTCTGTAGCATTTAGCTCAAGATGAAATTTTTTTTAAAGAAGCCATGGGCTTTTGTTCAACTCAAAGATTCAAGCACAGATATTGAACAAAGTAAATGTGATAATATTTATTAAAAACTGTAGTATGAGGTCAAACAGTAATGATGCATCAATAAATACACTTCAGGAAAGTACCTATAGTACCTAAGTACCTATACTTAGTCTCCTTTCTAACGTTCACTCCACTCCCCCAGCCTTCATGAACTATCATTTATTCATGTGCTATCATTTATTCTTTTAGGGTTTTTGCTGGAGGGTCTTATACCTCCTTTTAAAATATACTTAAAACACTTTATCCCACAACTTATTCTTACCAACTGCTTCTCAAATTAGAAAAGATATTTCAATGAATATTTTATGGCTATACTGCATGGCCTATGTTTGAAAACTTCTAAGGAAAATTCTGATAACGAAATTTCAAGATGACATGATTATTTGTAATGAGTTTCTCTCTGCAGAAAAGGTTTTATACTTTAGATATCATAGCTACTTAAGCTGTAAGGTGTCTATAAAGGATGTGACTATAGCACGTACAATGCTAGGGTGCAACATGACGTGGCCATTACCATGCACTGAAGGAACCCTGTGATGTCAGAGATTGCTGGGTCAAAGTCATTAATACAAAGTGGTGGAAATCACCAGGCAAAGCAGTGCTCATGAAAGATCTGAATTTAGAGAGGACGTGCCTTGTACTTTATCAACTTCTCTTTAATCCAAGGGTATTCTGCCATTATCTTCTACTCAATGATGATTGTGCTTATGCACATGATATCTTCATGGGAGAGACTAGATTGATTGAAATATAATGACAACCAACCAGTTCACCCCAACATAGCTCACTTTACAATTTCAGAAATGCAATACAGAGCGTCACAAAACTGAGCCATGGAAAAACATGCTAGTGAGCTGGTCTCTACCATTTTCAAGATGCTTCATCTTCCCAATTGCATTTTTTGTCATAAAGAGGGAAAACAGCAAGAATATTAAATCTGAAAAGTCACAGATGTCACAGTGGGATGGAATAATTACCTCATTTTTTCTTTATCAGTGTAGGAAAAGCTGCCTTTCCATAGCCCACACTTCATAATAGCACTTCAACCAGGCGACTTTTAAAATGAAAAGCGAACAAGTTTTCCGATGTTGGCCTTATGAGATCTAAAGAGATGATTATTAAATTCAAACTAGGGCTGAGCTCTTAATCGGAGTTATTTCAGCCACTGATTTTTGTAAAATGAAGGAAAAAAATTCCAATAGGCAATTTGCATTTGGCAAGCACTAGACTGCAGAATTCATCACTGTTTTCTAAAACAATGTAATTAAACCTTAATGAAATTATGACACTTTCATGAAGTTCATAATTTAGTCACCTCTCATCATATTTTGTTCTTCTTTTCATTTTACCATTTCTTATATTTCAATAATGCCCACCACAAACCACTGAAAATGATTATTTCTATCTATTCCACTATTTTCGCCAGTGGTGGTGGTGATTTGGACCAGGAGCCCCAAGTACCATTTGAAACGGTGAGTCTTTAAAAACCTTCAATGTTTTAAATACTTGGTTAGAAAAAAGATAACAACTACTTGTAATCATCTAGCTTATGTGCTTTATGATGTCTTTTCAAAATGAGAGTATAAATCATTGTACATAAAATCAAAATAGTTAATATACATTTTTTTTTCTGGCACTTTCGAGAAATTAGGCATTAAACGTAAAACATCTTATAAATTTATATAACAAAAATAAATGTTTACATTTTAATCTTAGATAGATTACCTTAGGGTAGCAGTGAACTTACATGACCGCACACTGTGGGGGTGGGCAGCAGAGACCATGGGAAATACACATTCATGTCCACAGCCCTTCAGAGATGGAGGCATGGCTGCTGTCCAAGTGTGTGGTCTGCGTCCCAACATAAAGATTAAGGCTCTCTGTTTTGAAGGAATGAGCTCTGGGCTTAAACACGTAGAGAAGTACCACAATATTCATTGAAAATACTGAAAAGGCTCTGACGTGTTTTCAAACACTGGGGGAAAAAATGTTGTGACTAGAAAAATAAAAGAAAGCATCTAAAACTGACTTCAAGTATTTTGGGGAGAGGCTGCTGACGCAGAGTGCCAGAAAAAGAAGGAACAAAGCCTGAAGAGACTCAAGGATGTCCCCCCCTTCATCCTGTTCCCCTAGAGGGGTCAGATTCCCAGGTGCCCGACACGCGGCTCTTTGAAGAGGACTGGCGCGCTGCACGGTGGTCACCGGCGACCCTGGGCTCTCGCCATCCTAAAACACCTATGGGTGAGCCTCATGGGAGAATTTCCTTGGAATGAATCATAGACATCAAAAACTTTCAAGGGGGAAAAGCCATACATTTTATAGTCAGTAGCAGACAGAGAAAAGGGAAGAGAGGAAGAAAAACCTGGCTCTTCCCGAATGGCAGTATTTCAGGCGGGGGGAGCTGCAGTTTTCTGCGGAGGGCGGGGTGCATAAGGGAGACGCGCTTGGGTGTGCCTGTCCCCCCAGCAGGTGGGGACACCCTCCGGTGCAGCCAGGTCATGCCTCGCTGTCTCAGAAACTGAAAAACTGGGGAAATGGTCCCGGCACCTCCGACTGTCTTCGGTTGACTAAAGCAGCATATAAGGTCTAGGTCTGTGTCACCTTTTCTCTTCCACAGAAGAAAAGTCCCCAGATGCTGGCCGCAGGCTGGCTGGGGTTGTCTTCTGGGTTGCTAGAGCCTGGTGATATCTCTGCCTTGCTGCAAGTCACTAATGCTCTCGTAGTCATTCTCCTTTGGGACGATGGCGCCGTGGTGGCCGTTGGTCCCCGGGGGGCCCTTTTCTTCCTCTCTGTTTAGAGTCTGTATTGCTTCGTAATCAGGCTCTGGCTCCTCGCTGGGTCTCCCTGCTGGTGGGAGTGTGCTGTGTGGAGCGTTTTCAAAGTCTTTAACAGTGGCATAGAGGTCATTGCAGGAGGAGGGTGACCTCTGAGGGGCCCCTTGAATGGAGGTGTAGGTGGACTCTGGCGCTTTGAGCAACTGTGCAGGTTTATTCACTGATGAGTACATGGCTGAGATCTAGGAGACAAAGGGACAATCGAATCTACAAGCTTCCAGCTGCAACGTCCCCCCTACCCCCACCTTTTTAGTGACAAGCTACCTACTTAGCACTCGTGGGCATCTTTGTGTATGTGCCCCTTTAAGACCTGTTCTTTACTATCCGTCCTAATTCTGGGGCACATTATAGAGGATAATTATATCCATCATCTTCCACTGTGTAAGCACATCAGTCATACTCCTTTAGCGCCGTGAAAACCAAGTTCTCTCCGGTCTGCGGAGGGGTTTGAGGAGCAGGTGGAGTGGCCGTCCCCAGAAGCCCCGGGCCTGATGGCACATCATGGTTTATCCCATTTCTACATCAGAATGCTATTGCACCTGAAAAGGGCTCCCGTGCTTTATAAACGAGGGCAGAAAACAGGTATTAGACCAGCGATTCTGAAAATGTGGGCTTCAAACCAGCAGCAGCGGGATCTGGGAATCTACCAGAAAGGCAAATTCGCAGGCTCCACCCCAGCGCTGCAGAGTGACACCCTCCGGGGACAGGCCCAGCTACGGGTTATCGACTCTGATCACAGCAAAGTGTGAGAACCACTGAGTCGACTATTCCACGCTTCCTGTATCAAGCTGGGCTGAAGCACAGTTGCTGGATTCTGGCTGGCAGTACACATACATCTGGAAGGGGGTTCTTTTCTATTATTTTTTGACTTCGTTGCAAGTTATTGGTTAAAGAGACATTTATGGACTGGGCTTAGTTCTCTTCAGTGGGAAAATTCATCTCTTACCTGCAAGCCAGCCAACTCAGACATGAAACTGGGAGCTAGCTTATGGGATGGGAAGTTTCCAACCACACCTTCCCTTCACAGCCTCACTAATAAATTCCATATAACCTCTAATATCAAGAGCTATTTAATTTTGGGGTAATGATAGATTAAATGCACTGATTAAGAGATTTTGGGGGAGTACTATTTTATTGTGATGAATCATTGCTGGAAATAAGTACAAATACCCTTCATTGTCTGTATTTATTTTTTGACCATAAGTGATTGATTCATTCAAACATTGAGGAAATAAGTAAACACGCTCCCTGGCAGATGCTCAGCTTCCACTGCGGAGGGACATTTTCCCGCTTTCACTTTTCTCACATATTGTGGGCGAGGTTTCCAGCTGGCCCTGAGAGCTGCCTAGGCCAGGCCTGCTGCATGCTAACCGGTCGTCTGCAGGGGGACTTTTCACTACTGCTGGCGGCTCAGTTTTGCCAGGCCTTGGCAATCCAAGGGTTTATGGTCAGTGAAATGGTCTTTGGAAAACTCTTGCCATGTTGATCGGATGCATATTAAATTAACATTCTCACCTTAGAGGTTTGATGAAAAAAAAATTGCTTTAAGAACAGGAGGATTATAATTGCTTTGAATTTGGGAAGAATAAAAAGAAAATCCACTGCTTTTTCGTATGGCAAACATGTGGAATTTATTATCTAAATTGGCAGTCCAAGTCCCAAGTGTGGACAGATTATAGAGGGGTAAACCGTGGATGACATAGTAACATCAAGGACAAGCATGCCTTGGCCTAGACTGTCACAATGACAGTCGGCCCCTCACCGCCGTCTGTTCCTCTTCTCAACTCCTTCTCCATGTTCCTTGACATTAATGCCACCCCCACCCCCTCTGTAAGAGTACCTGGGTCTTCTTGGACTCTGTACTCTCTCTCTTTTTTTTAAATTACAGGCTCTTTCATTAACTTGCAATTTAATATTGGCTCTGGGAATGAACCCAATGTGCAGAGGGTGTCAGTGTACATTTCAATTTTTATAAAAGCTTCTTAAGTCTTCTAATATTCCTTTTGACTATCTGTTTCCTATGACTGTTATTTTATAGGTTTCTCTTCAAGCCTCCTCGCTACTTAGCTTTCCCATCTTTCTCTTTAGACCCTTCATCTTTATTACTCACTCCATAAACTGTTACTACACTCTCATAAGTTACTCTGTTTTTTCCATTTCTCTTCATTTTATAATCAACCCTTTCCCCATCATTCCGTTAAACTGGGCTAACAGTACTTAAAAACTCAGATCTCCACTTCCATCTGGGCTAACATTATATTACATAAATACAAAAATAAATGATTTCTATATTTAGTTTTCCTAAATCTTCTTCTGAAAATGAATGTTGGTGAACCGTAGTTCTTCATTTTATGTTAAAAATTCATCAGTATAACTAGGTCCTATTTTCAAAAACCACAAACAAATATAAGAAGTAAAGTAATTTAAAATGTTACACTGTCTTGATTTATTTTAAAGGATTAGCTTCCAGAACTCCCATGTATTTTTTTGAGACAGGGTCTCACTCTGTTGCCTGGGCTAGAGTGCCATGGCGTCAGCCTAGCTCACAGCAACCTCAAACTCCTGGGCTTAAGCAATCCTCCTGCCTCAGCCTCCCGAGTAGCTGGGACTACAGGCATGCGCCACTGTGCCCGGCTAATTTTTTCTATATATTTTTAGTTGGCCAATTAATTTCTTTCTGTTTATAGTAGAGATGGGGTCTTGCTCTTGCTCAGGCTGGTTTTGCACTCCTGACCTTGAGCGATCCTCCTGCCTCGGCCTCCCAGAGTGCTAGGATTACAGGCGTGAGCCACTGCGCCTGGCCAGAAATGTTGTGGGTGAACTACAGATATCCTGTAGCTAATCTTTATATAGCTCTAAGATTGCTTCTTTATTTTTTTATTTTTTATTTTTTTTGAGACAGAGTCTCACTCTGTTGCCCGGGCTAGAGTGCCGTGGTGTCAGCCTAGCTCACAGCAACCTCAAACTCCTGGGCTCATGTGATCCTCCTGCCTCAGCCTCCTGAGTAGCTGGGACTACAGGCATGCGCCACCATGCCCAGCTAATTTTTTCTATATATTTTTAGTTGTCCAAGTAATTTCTTTCTATTTTTTTAGTAGAGACGGGGTCTCGCTCTTGCTCAGGCTGGTCTCGAACTCCTGAGCTCAAACGATCCACCCGCCTCGGCCTCCCAGAGTGCTAGGATTACAGGTGTGAGCCACCATGCCCGGGCAGGACTCCCATATATTTTACTTGCTTGTCCCAAATGGGATCACTCTGGGTACAGTGTAGAAACCAGAGTGGAGGAGGAGGCCAGGGAGCCTGCAAGGGCCGGCAGGAGGTGACTGCCCTGGCCTAGTGAGATGGGAGGAGGGAGATGTTGAAGAAACAGTCTGGAGGTGCAGCTGAAGGGACTTGGCTATTGACTGCATCTGAGGACAGTGAGGGAAAGGACATTATCAAGATGACCCTTGGGGGGTTTATGTTGTACAACCAGATGGACAGATGGCAGGTCCATTCCTGGGGGTTGGCAATATTACCTAAGGAAACACTTCTGCTCCCTGAATTTTCAACGTGGGGGTCTACCTTCATATTTTAATACATTACACAGAGTCCTATATAGGAGGTGATATACCTGGATATGGACACTGCTCTTGTACATGTACAAAATTTACTATGCTCGGAATTCTAAATAGAAACCATATGCAGCTCAATCAATTAAGGTGTTTAGCTCTCTGAGCTAAGCTAGCTTGGCATAACAACATCTCTCTCTCTCTCTCTTTCTATATATATATGTGCGTGTGTATATATACATATATATATTGGTTTTTACAATTGTAATGCTTCACTGTAAGTCTAAACAGCGAATTTCTAGCCCTGGTGCTTGAGAATATACAGTCAGTTCTTGTCGGCTGTTGTGACTGACCCTAGCTCCAGCCTGGAATTGTACTTCCTAAAGTTACCTGTTCTCTGCATCCAGAATTCCCCATTGAGACCTTCTCCCTCTATATCTCAGGCAGGATCAAATTCCTTATACCCAACTGTTCCAATTTACTGAATTTTCTGACCCATTATTAATTTCCTTCTGATGTGGTCTTCCTGACTGCTGACCAAGCAACCCTACTGGAATTTCTCTCTTCTCATTCTTATTTTCTCCCCTCCCCTTTCTTTTATATTGTGATCCTACTCAGTTTCTTTTCCTGAGCCCACCTGTCCATCCTGCCATCCATCCTGTCTTACCACCTGCTGGGCACTCTCTCTGAGCCACTAGAAAGCCAACATCCCAAGCCTGGATCTCCAAACTCAGGCCTATGAGAGTGTTTCAGTTCTTTCACACAAAGGGTAACATCACAGTGCATTTATTCAAGGGGAACAGCTCTATTTTTTTTAATTCTAGGAGCTTTCTGTTATTTAAAAAGAAACAAAAACTTACTTCTTCTTCTGTGAGAGTTGGGTCTTCTTCCCGAGACTTGTAGGACAATGAACTAAATCTCTGTCAGAACAAACACAAACCAGAAGGAAGTAGTTAAAGTTATTGAACCCAACCTTCCTTTTGCATATATTTCTTCATATCTGTCTAAAAATGTTTTCAAATGATTTCTATGGAACCACATAGAAATTATGTGAAGGACTGAGAAATAAACACATTTATCATTATTATTATATGATGCTCTGGGATATCTAATAGTATTACACTTGGAGAAATTTCCTCTAATTTTGTATTTGAATCTGTAGGTACAAATAAGCCAAAATAATTATTTAGTCTACTGTTTCAATTCTTTTTTTTTTTTTTTTTTTGAGACAGAGTCTCACTCTGTTGCCTGGGCTAGAGTGCCATGGCATCAGCCTAGCTCACAGCAACCTCAAACTCTTGGGCTCAGGCGATCCTCCTGCCTCAGCCTCCCGAGTAGCTGGGACTACAGGCATGTGCCACCACGCCCAGCTAATTTTTTCTATATATATTTTTAGTTGGCCAATTGATTTCTTTCTATTTTTAGTAGAGACGGAGTCTCGCTCTTGCTCAGGCTGGTTTTGAACTTCTGACCTTGAGAGATCCACCTGCCTCAGCCTCTCAGAGTGCTAGGCTTACAGGCGTGAGCCACCATGCCCAGCCTGTTTCAGCTAATGGGAGTTAAATCAGCTCACTTTGGGAGGCTTTCCCCCTGCCTGATTTCTCAATGCTTTTGACTCTTGGTTTACTGGTTCTCTCTAGCACATCTCCTGTCTTAATTCTTGGTGACTTCAACAAATGTGCATCCTTCCAAATCCTTCAGTTCCTTGACCTCCTCCAGTCCCCCGGATGCTGGGCTCCATCCCTCACCTCACCACTCCCTCTCTTGGATGCACCCTGGCACCCTCTCACCCTAAACCACAGCCCCTCCCACCACGCCAGCTCCTCGAGACCCCCTTCAGACCAGCACCCGTCTCCAGGTTCACCCCTTCTGTAACCCAGTTCCGATGCTCCTTCAATGCTGCTGGGATCCAGCCACCTTTTCCATGTCTCCCGTTCTGCTGATGTCCTTCCTTCCTGCCTTGCCAAGCTTAAACTCCATAGTGAGCCGTCACAGTCGTGCCTGTGTCGCCTGGTCAATGGCGAACTCGACCCTCACGTGAGCCCTTTACGTGGCTCCATGCTGTCCGACACTTCTCTAAGTACACCCAGTCCCTGCTCCACCAGCGGTCTGCTTTGCTTCTCATCCTCTCTCCCCAAACTTTCAGCACCTTCTCACCTATCCTCACTCTGATGACCTTGCTTCCTAGCTCACTGAGAAAACTGAAGGCATCAGAAGAAATTTCTATGAACTCCTACCCCCATCACCAGCCTCTGCATCCATCCATTTTCCTTCCGCCCTGTGACCACAAATGAACTTTCCACGCTCCTCTTCATGGCGATCCCCTCCTCCCATACATCAGACCCCATCCCTGCACGCCCTACAAGTGAATTTAGCTCTAGCAAAGTTCTCCTAGTACAGGATGACTCCCATCCACACACAAAACTCCTGCTACTTCTCTCATTCTAAAAACAAAAGACAAAACAAACGAACCCGATCCTACTGCCAGCTCTATCTATTGCCTCGCTTCTTCAGAGCAAAATCTCTTACAAGAGTTGTCTCTGAAGTCACCAAAATAATTTTTCTCCTCCTATTCTCTCTCTAAACCTGTTTCAGTCACGTTCCTGCCACTCCATGGCGACTGGTCTTGTCAAGGTCACCAATGTGACTCATCGTCCCTGAACGGCTGCTGCATTTGCCACAGTGGTCGGTCACTCCTTCCTCCCTGGTCACGTCCTTCACTTGGCTTCCAGGACCCCACACTTTCCTATTCTTTCCTCCTTTGGTCTCTTCTGCTGGTTTCTTTTCCAGATCTCTACTCTTGGAGTTCTTCTGGTCCTTACTGAAGCTCACTCATTCGGGGACCTCATCCAGTCTCCTGGCTTCCAAACCACACTCCTGCCAATGACTCCCACGTGTGCAAGTCCAGCTCCGGCCTTTCCACTCAACCCCACCCATCTACGCAGCTGCCATCTGATAAGTTCCACCTGAAGCTCCAATCCATGTCTCAAACTAAACACCTCCAACACTGAATGCCCAGTCTTCTCCCCCAATCCTGCTCTGCCTGCATCTTCTGCAGTTCAGTTAACACCAATTCTATCCTTCCTGTAACTCAGGCCCAACCTTGGACTCATCACTGTCTCTTTCTCTCACTCTGCATGAGTCTAATCCATCGGGAAACCTCTGGGCTCTAGCTTAGCTTCTCGCATCACGTCTGCTGCCTCCGCCCTGATCCGGGCCACCCCCATCTCTCATCTGGTTTATCAGAATGGCCACTCATGTGGTCCCTGGCTGCCACCTTTTACAGTCTATTTCAAAACTGGAGTCAGAGGGATCCTTTCACGACACAGGTTGGGTTGCGCCATTCTGCTGCTCAAGACTCTCTGGTGACTTTATTATTGCTCGGACTATAAGCCAAGGCCACCCAGGATTGAGCCCTGGTTACCTTCTGCCCACTCTTATCCTTGCTTGTCCCTCTCCAGTCACACCAGTCCCCAACTCTTCCCTCACAAGCCAGGCAAACTCTAGCCTCAGGGACGTGACGCTGGTTGTGCCCTCCGATTCACTTGCTCTTCCCCATGGCATTACTCACTCCCGCCCCTCCTTTAACTCTGCTCAAGTGTCACCTTGGGAGCTGGGCAGACCCTGACTGCTCTGTCCAAAACTACTCCCCACCTCTATTTTCCCAATCCCCCTTATTCTGTTGTTTTCTTATAAACTTTATGTCTAGGGGGCAGGAATTTTATTCATTTATGTGTTATTCACTGTCATTCTTAGCACCCAGAAGACCAGGCTGCACATAGTAGGCGCTTATTACAATCTTTCTATCGAGTAAATGAATATTAAACTCTTCAAAACTCTCAACTCACTTAACACCTTAAGAACCGCTCACGAGTTTTCTCCTGTTTTGCGCGTCATCTGTTAAGGGACTGCTCACGAGTTTTCTCGTTTTTCACTGTAGTTATGATGATTTAAATAACATGCAGTTTGCCCAAAAACGTGTGGTCCCTGGCGTGTGTCTTAGAGATTTCTATGCCGTATGAAAGGTGTTAACACTCAAATTGTTTTTATGAAGATGATGGATTACTCATTCTTCTTATACTGTGGAAAGAGAATTTGGTTTCCAGATGGGTATTTCCAGTTTTTAATGTAAAATCTGGAGAACTGCTTACTAGCAATGGTTAGGCAACTGACCTTCTTATTTTTAAAATGCTTCTAAGTAAAAAGCATTAACTGGTTTAGGCAGCATAAAGTTTACATTGGTTTTACTATCTTTGGTTATATGAGAGGCAAAAAATTAGACTGCATTTTTACATTTTATGAATGTGTTCATAAATCCTTTTATTGGTGCTTTCAACAGCTGACTTCATGGCTAATACGAAAAGTTGAAATGCAATCAGAGAGCAGCACAAAGCAGGACTTCCTTGGGCTAATCTATACAACCAGAGCCTTCTGCCTGTGAACTCCAGAAGTGTTTTTAGGCTACTAGTGACCGACTAAGTCCTACTTGCCCTTCCTACCAAAACTTGAATAGAAGAGAACTTTGTCTTTTTTGCTGTATAGAGAAAAGAAATTAGATATAATTGCCTGAAGCTGATGGGCCTTGCTAAACCTCAAGGAGATTTTCACAACTGGAGATGTGACGTTCCCTGTGGCTCAGATATTAAGTTGTCAGACACACACACAGAAGCCTGGGACCACTAACGCATGTTAGAGCTTTGTTGAATATCTAAATTTAAGAGTTAGAAGTTATTTCTTAGGAATTGTCACAAAATAAGATTTCCTATTGGATTTCATGAGTGCATACACAATCAGATATCACCAGGGGCACGTGTGACTTGGGTCCCCGCTTGTGCACGTGGCTACGCTTTGATTTCTGGGAAGCTGGAAGGGTAAAGGTCACCACGCTGCTTAGGCAGCAACAAGTGGGAGAAGTGAAACGTGCAAAGAGTCTAGTCTCTCTGCTTCACTCTTGGTCTTCAAAATAAAGCAAATAACACTTGGCCCTAATTAGACATGATGTAAAAATTGGAAAATATCCAAGTAAGGTGCGGAGAAAGAAATGTTTGATAAACATGAGCTTTCAGAGTCTTATTACTTGGAGAGGGAAAACAGCCAAACGAAGCTTACACTAAAACAGCTTTCATCATTTAACAAATTTGGAAGTGTTTGTAGATATTTCCCAGAACAATGTGCAAGTAAGATTAAAAAAACACCAAGAAAATCCCAGGACTACAGATTCCTAATCATGACAAAAGACCATGAAACAGAAACGCCAGAGCCCACCTTGTTGGTTTCGCTGGTCCTCTCTGTGGCTTTTTCTTCCCCTGCCTCTCTCCCTTCCTTCTCCTGAAGGTTTTCATTCTCATCTAGGAGTTTGACAGGGACAGGTGGCGGTGCCTCCTCTTCTTGATCACACAAACTGCCGAGAAGACTCTCTACGTTCACGCTTTGGCGACACTTCTTGTTTCTGTCCACGGAGGCATATTCAGCGAACTCGGCTTTGCCCTCCGTGTGGGGCCCGGGAAGCTCTTTCAAGGTAGAAGTAGACTTTGACTTGCCACCGTGGCCTTTATCCAGGTGTGTGGCTGCCGCCACCTCCTTGATTTCTTTCACAGTCTCATACAAGCAGTCCTCCACCATGTTTTCTTGGGAGGAGCTGTCCTTGAGCACTTCGTACGGCCCTTCCATCCCCGGCCCCGGGTCCCCATCCGCACTTCTTGCCGTGAGCATGGTGTCCACCGTGCTCTCAGGAGGGATTCTGGGCAGCTCTCGACTCTGATGACATTTCGGCTTCCCTGTGCTGTCCTGGGAGTCCAAGAGATCCGAAGCTGAGGTCTGGACTTCCTCGTAATGTTGCATGCAGGTCAGAGTGCTGTCTTCTGAAAGAACTAAAGCAGCAGAAGTATTACTAGTGGAGAGGGACAAGTCCTTCAGTCATCATTACAGCAAATCAGAGAATGTAAAGTTAGGTGCAATCAAGATGCTCACTTTATTAGACTCTCGGCTGCAAATTACAGATATTATGACTGGCAGGTGATATTCTTACTTCAATCACAGTTCCAACTAAAGTCATCTATTATATCTTTCCCAATACAAGATTTAATAAATTGTCTTGGCTACAGTGTGGTTCACAGTTACTTTCCTTACTTATTATTACACCTGATGAGACTCTTGTGGGCAGAGGGGCCAGTGTGACCAGAGGATGAAAGTTGTATTCAGTGCGGCCAAACTGTGGGGACCGGACACAAGAAGGGGAACATGTGTGGCAGCTACTCTTCCTGGCCCACTGGCCCCCGCCTGTGTGTGGAGGGAATTACTGGGAGCCACCCCACTCCCCTCCACAGTCACCTGCTTGGCAGGCAGAATGGAACCAACGGGGCAAACATGTACCCTTAAGCAGTATCACAAAGGGACTGGTGGCGCCCTGTGTCTTCCTGCCATGCCCCCAGCCACACAGTCCTACCTCCAATTAGAAAGTCTAAATATGAAATTCTTGGACTGCCACAGAAATGTCACCATGTGAAGCCATTCAGTTGTCCCTTCATCAAGTAGGTTTTGAGTGTCTGCTACGTGTCAGGGATGGTTCAAGGTGCCGGGACATGTCATTCAACAAAACAGACAGTCCTGCCCCCAGGGTGCTTCCGCTGCGGTGACTAAGTTATTCAATTAGTGTCTCACTTTGGAGGGGATTAGAAATAGTGTCCCTATTTTATCTATCTATCTATCTATCCATATAGGTATACATATATATGTAAGGGGTACATGGGGAAATCATAACAGATCACTCCACCCTTCTGAACTTAACCACAGCCACGTGAGTTCTAAATACCTAACCCTCACGGGGGGAGGGGGGAGGGGGAGGAACTTCTGCTCTCTGGTCTCAGTCAATGGGCCACGGTGGACAGAGAACAGGCACTGGTGTCTGAAGATTCGGGTGTCAAAACTGACCACCCCAGAGGTCCCTTGTCAGCAAGTGGCAGTCACAGGACGACCTTCGACCTCAGGTGAAATTGCACTGTGAACTGTAAAGCACGAAGCAAACGTAGCTGCCACTTCTGCAAGAGCATACTGTGCATGAAACAGACACTATGCAGCATGGCTCTGAGTGCGTGTCCAAGACACAGATCGCCTGGTCCACGTTACAGATCCTCAGCATGCTGACTACAGGATCTTAGGTACATTATTAACCTCTCTGCGGTAGGCAGGATGGTCCCCCCAAAGATGTCCATGTCCTAATCCATGAACCTGCGCGACTGTTAAGTTAGGTGGCAAGGGGAGGACTAAGGTTACAGATGGAATTAAGGTGCTAATTAGCTGACTGAGATGGGAGAGTGTCCTGGGGTATCAGACGGCCCAAGGTAATTGCAAGGGTCCTTCTGAGTGCAAGAGGGAGGCAGTAGAGTCAAAGGGAGGATGTGGAGAGAGACGAAGAACCTTCTAGAAGCTGAGAAAGGTGAGGAAAAGGATTTTCCCCGAGAGGCTCCAGGAAGAAACAGCCCCCCTGATACGCCGATTCCAGCCCAGTGAGACCCATTTCAGACTTCTGACCTCCAGAATCGTAAGTTAAAACATTTTTGTTGTTTTAAGTTTGTGGTAATTTGTCACAGCAGCAATGTGCCACAGTCTCCTCACCTTGAAACCGTGGATAGTAATAATACCTATCTTGCAGGGTAGTAATAATGTTATTATTGAGGACAGTAATCTTATAGGGTTAAAGTAAACGAGTTAGTACACATACAAATCTTAGAGCAATGCCTGGCACACACAAGCCAATTAAAAAGTCATAGATATCACTCACCCAAATGAGATTTTTTGCTAAAACTGGTTGTCATGCTAAAAGGGAACAAGGACACGTTTCCTACCATTTACGCTACATATTTTGAAACCCAGTACTTTCGTAGCTGATGGGGCCTGTGTTGAAGGTTAGAATTTTTGTAGAACTTACTGTCCCCGTTGGTGAGCGCTCCGTTCTGCTCGCTGCTGGCAGGCGCATCTGTCGCCAGGCTGGTAACTGAGCGGCTGAACATCTCCTTGTCTGAAGGCTGCAAAAACAAAAACAAAAACAAAACATTCTTAGCAATGCGTCACATTGCTAAGAATCTAGACTTCAGGGCAGAGAAGAGTACCCATGGCTTTTTTCTAAAAATTAAAACAGCAAAAACAAAAATCGGAATCTACTGCAGTAGACCTCCCCTTATCCGCAGAGGATACGTTCCAAGACCTCCAATGGATGCCTGAAACCGCAGATAGGACTGAACCCTATGTGTACTATGCCTTTTCCTATGCATGCATACTTGTGATAAAGTTTAACTTATACATTAGGTACAGTAAGAGATTAAAAAATATAGAACAATTACAAGAATATACTGTACTAAAACTTACGTGAATATGCTCTCACTCTTTCTCTCAAAATATCTTATTATACTGTACTCATCTATTTTTGAACCATGGTTGACCTTGGGTAACTGAAACCACAGAAATCAAAACCATGGATAAAGGGAGGAACTACTACATTTAGATTTAAATGAAGTGAAATAAAATAAAATTCAATTGAGTTTCTCGGTCGACTAGTCACATTTCAAGTGCTCAGTAGCAACCTGTGTCCACTGGGCACCATGACATGACAGTGTAGACACAGAACACGTCTAGCATCGTGGAACGTTCTAGTAGACAGTGCTGTCCCAGAATCTTAGGAGCACGGGGAATCTCCCACGGCCATCTGCACAGCTCGCCACCTGGTGATCTACAAATGGGCTACAGGCAGGTTGTGAGATATCAGTTCCCGTAGCTCAAGGCAGGGCAGGAGCCAGAAGGCCCAACGCTGGTCAAAATCGACTCCGGCACGGAACAGCGTCACCCCTGTAACACAGGTGCTGTAAAATGCTATCCTTAAAGATGTGCCGTGCCACGAAAAACATGGAAAAGCATTACTATTTGTCACCTGAAGGGAAAAGACTTAAATCTGGTCAAAGACAGATAATGCCACTGACTTCTGAAACTCTTTCAGTATCAGCCAAGTCTCTGGCTCCAAGGTTCACAAAGACAATCACATGCTGGTGAGCAGCTCTACAAACCTTTCTTATTCCCACAGACAAACCCTGGGCTGGGGAACCTGTGGCCAGATTATTCTTTTTTAAGCACCAAAGGAGGCAAGAAAAGCTTCACCTTTCTCTGCTGCACCCCTTTTAATAAAAGGATTTGTTCTGTAAGATTTGAATTCAGTCAAAAGGCTGCACTCCAGGATCCAGAAGGCCACAGGTTCCCCACACCTGCTGGGCAGTTTCTTTAACACATTAACTGCCATGTGAGTTGTATTTAACTCACACTAATTTTGAGTCCGGGCGCTTGTGAAGCGTATGTTAACTCACACGTCTCTTTACTTTGGGAGCCACATGAACTATTTTTCAAGTTGCATATAACTCACACACAGAAAACAATAAAAAAATAACAAATTTTTCATTAAATTAGAGAGGATCATTTTGTTTTTGAAGTTTTTATTCTATTTTCGGAATAAAACACCATAGCCCCAAGGAAAAATTTTTTTTTCTGGTGTGGCTGTCATTGTGTTAAATACCCATTGGTCCCAGGCCACTGCCTGAGTCATTGCAGAGATGATTTACTCCCTGTCTTGTCTGCAGCCTGCATGACCCAAGAGGTTACCCCAGGCTCCAGGACTCCACATGGAGAGTTCTGATGTGAACAGCACAGGGGACTGTGGCTAGTTGGCCTCAACAAATTCTCTGACTCCTACTTTGGAGCCAAATAGTGACAGACAGCAAAGAGCTCGTGCTGTGGCATCATCCGTAAGTTTATCGGGAGTCACTGCTGCAATTCAATGCAGCTCATGTCTGATGAGCCCACAATGAGATGGGTCATTGTGTCAGGCTGCTGGGAACTTGAGGTACAGGTGCGTCCCCCGCCCCACTTCCCCACCCATCTGCCAGAAACGATGCTACAATCGGGCAGGAATGGGGGTAGGTGTGGGGGCAGAAGGCTGTCAGGTGGGCTCCCAGCAGCATCATATATGTTCTAACCACCATTTCCAATCTTAGTGTCTATGAGATGGAGAATCTGCAAGTTGCACAAGATTTAGGATCTGAAAAGCTCTTAAAGAGAGCTGGTGGGCAAATGTGTGTGTGCATGGGCACCACCGCCCGTGCAAGCACGTGTTCTTGTGCACACTCTCAGACGCACACACTCACGTACGTGAGGCTGGTTAATTACGTGGCAGATGAGGAAGAAAGCACAGAGAGCCAGCCTCTTCCTCTTATCCACCTGCCACTCTCTTCCCGTCTTACCCAGGGCTGCTGCGACCTCGAGGAGAGCAACAGGACGTGAAGGTGGGTGTGCACACGCAGAGAGGAAGGGACGGGGAGCCCTGGGGGCCCCCAGGAGGAACAGGGAGCCTGACCACTTCCTGCCTGCGGGGGCTAAGAGAGTCCCTCGAATTTGTAGGTCAGGCAGCCTCGGCCAGAGGTGCCTTCTGGGGAACTCCCAGTGTGTCTGTTGGCTGCGTGTTTTACACCAGACCTCGTGCTATGTTTTTGACTCGTCCGTACTTCCTTTTTTGCACCCTCTTCTGCCAAACTAATTTTTGCGTGACCTTGAGAAATCATGTCCTGAACAGGAAGCATCTTCTGTTTTAGTGCTGCCATGGGGCTCCCCCGGACTCTGAACCTAGCCTTGTGAATATGTGGGTCGGGGAGGGAACCCCCAGCCCCAGCTGCTGGAATTGCTCAGCCACGTAAGGTAAGGTCGTGGCCCTGAGTCAGAGGACAGGGCGGGACTGGGCATTCTCGGGCTGTTCCTCACCAGGGTGGCTCCCCGAGGCCTACCTGAGGATGATCAGGACCCGTAAGGTGCTGGGAACACTCGAGCGAGGCCAGGCTATCCCTAGAGTGCTGTGGGTCCCAGGCTCTGGTGAGCTAAGTGACCGACCCATTGTTACGGGTTGAACTACATATGTCAAAGTCCTAACCACCAGGACCTCAGAACGTGACCTTTGGAAACAGGGTCACTGCAGATGAAACTAGTTAAGATGAGGTCACACTAGAGTAGGGGGCCCTAGTCCAATATGTCTGCTGTCTTTATAAAGTGACACTTGGACACACAGCCAGACATGCATAGACGGAAGACGATGTGACAGACAGAGGGAGAACACTTTGTGAAGAAGAAGGCAGAGATTCGGGTCATGCACTTACAAACCAAAGAACGTCACCGACTGCCCGCAAGCCACCAGGAGAGAGGCCTGGAACAGAGCTGCCCTCAGAAGGAACCGACGCTGCCAACACCTTGATTTTTGGACTTCTGGCCTCGAGAACTGAGACCATATATATGCTATGTAAGCCACTCAGTTTGTGGACCTTTGTTATGACAGACCTAGCCAATGAAAACACCAGTTGGAGCTGGGCAGAGGCAAACAAGAAACATCCCTGCGGTAGGCTGGAGCCATCTAAAGATCATTCTGGCAGCGGCAAAACTGCATCCGTGTCAGAAACTCTCCCAAAAACCTGGCTAATTGCACGGGCCTCTGGCCACGGTGACTATAAACCTACAGAAACAGGACACAGTCCAGGCAGTTAACTTCCGCTTAGTTCTCCCTCTCGGGTTTGTTCGGCTCATAAGCATGTGGCAACACGCTTGGATGCATAGCTGATATCTTAGCATGTGCACACGGACAGACACAGACAGGCAGACACACACGCATGTGGGCTCACCACGTTCATCAGGTTCTCATGGTCTCCGCTGTGCTGTCTTGGCTTCTTTTCCCTGAGATGGAAAATAAAACATTGTTGTAATGTTAAAAGTGCCCCCTAAAATAAAAAATACACTACCCTTTCCTATCCTAATTCTGACCACCATTTAAATCTCTCTCGTTTTAAAAACCATGTGTATTTGTCCAAAGAGGAAAAAACTAGACAGTTACTTGATCACCTGTTTGCAGGTGTGAAGTGCAAGAGGTGGTCAGGCCACAGAAGGGACTGGTCACCTGTCTTGAGCAGCCCTTCTTCCAGGAATTAAAAATATAAGCTCACAGTGAGAGACCAAGGCAGGGTCCCGAGTAGAAACTGTTTATACCCAGAAGACTGGAATGAGCTATACCATTTTCTTCTTTAGAAAACCCAGACAATTATCTCATCTCACTTAGAGTCTTTGCAAAGTCACACACTGCAGAGGGATGGGGAAAATAAAGAAAATACAAATTTTGGCACGCCAGGAAGGGTACATGCTCTCAGCATGACTCATATGTACTTCCAGTCTATGGAAAAGTCTGTCAAGTAAAAATAGAATTTGTTTTTACTCAGGGCAGTCTAAAGAAAGCCATCAGATGTAGAAAATACGTGTTCCATCCACGCGCCATATAAGGCAAGAGTGACACCTAGTGGGAACGCGAATAACTGCAGGAGCCGGCCGGCCCAGGCCCAGGGCGGCCCACACTCCGGCCAGCCTTATTTCTTCATCTCCCTCTGACCAGACGGACTCTGTGCCAGACACGGAGGCCTGGGTCCAAACTGGGCAGGGATTAGGAGGCTACTTGGATTCAGAGGGTCTGGATTTTCCCCTCTTGACTGATTTAGGGTGGGAAGCCCTATCAGACTTTTAAGTGACACTTCTGGAGTTTCTTCCAAGATTGAGGGTGAGTTTGGAACTGGGCTGCAGAACCATCAACTGGTCTGCGCGGGCTCCAGCCGCAACCATACCCCCAAAAAGGCTGCCTGCTTTGCAACAGCTCCTGGATGTCTTGCAAAATCACTCCTCATTAGAAAGAGCTTTGCTTCTCTCTGAGCAAAGATCTCTTTTTTGGGGTACTGACATTTTCTCTGAGACAGAGGAGAGAGACAGAAGTATAATTCTAAAAACAGATACTGATGATTATTTCACATATAGCATGTCTTTCTCCCAGGAAAACTAATCTGTTTCTTAAGAAACTGCACTTCTACATTATGAATCTTTAATTAATAAATGATCCTTCGGAAGCCACGTAACAGCAAAAATTCTCAGTGATTTCCAAGTGGTGGCAAAAAGATGCACATCACCATTTGGATTTCAGAATGTCCACAGATGGAAAAAGACAATACAAACATTGACAAAAATTGTCAAAAGAACAGCAAGAATTCCATTCTGGGCAGTTTAAAATATAAGGGCTCTTCCGGTTGCTCCTCAGCTTGATCAAACATGGATTTTCATTCAATGAATAAAGAATATCCTGGCACCCTTTGCAGCAGAGAGAAGTTAAAGTGTGAGTTTCTGCGAACAGTCATGCAGACTTCTTATATACAGTCACTTCTGGGTTCAGGAAACATGCTATTTCAAGGTTTTGGTAAAGACACTTTGGCTCTTACCTATCGCAACTAGAGCACAGGAAGATGAGGAAGGTGATGAGGAAGAAAGTGGCAACAGCTGCCAGACTCCCCCACAGGACGACCTGCATCTGTCCCCCGCTCAGCATGCTGCCTGCAGGTCCCATGGTGGGAGCAGGGACTGGCACAAGCTGATGGAATCAGTCCTTCAAAGGTGGTGACGTGGGGGTGCCGAGGGCTCCATCCTCCTGCAGAGAGACCAACGTGTTTGGAAAGTACTTCTCGGGTAAAGGGGCAGAATCTTGTAGTTAGGTTCCCGTCCCGAGCAAGGCCTTTTTTAGCAAAGTCAGGGAAGTGTGTGCAGAATGCAGAACACAGCGCTGGACTTGATTTGAAACCCGATTCTGGGCAAGTCCCCTCCACGGTCTAGGCCTCCGCTTTCCTCACCTACAAGTGCCAATCGGGAACGTACAAGTGCCTAGTGCCGTGTGTGAAGCAATGGATATCTTATCTTGAGATGTTTGGGCGATAGACTCTTTTTTTTTTCTTTTTTTTTT
>VBSM01001124.1:28180201-28240218 GCA_008086735.1 Cheirogaleus medius
CCCCGGCTTCCCAAACCCGCTGTTCTCTGAGAAGGTTTAAGGTCACCACATCTAATGAAACAGAACGTCTTCATATCCACCTGCACACACAGTTATCTATTCTGAGGATGTGACTTTATTTCAGGGCTGGTTTCCACTAAGCTGCTGTGAGCACCCAAAAAACGCATTTTCAATGAATGGATGAAAGCATGTGCTAAGAATACAGCCTCAGCAGTAAACAAGACCTATTCACAAACAACTCCACATGAAGCATAAGAGCTTTACCAAGTACATTTAAGCACCTGGGACGTACCAGGGACTCTGCTAAATGCCTTCCTCATCTAATCACCGCCACCACCCTGTGTAGGAGGCACTGTTAATCCCTATTTCTCGCAGAAGGAAGCTGAATCCCAGCAGAGGGGTAAATCCCCCCAAGTGTCTCAGGAGCTAAGTGGCAGGGTGGGTTGAACCCGGCTGTCTCTGACTCCAAAGCCTGTGCTCTTGGCCCCTTATGGAAGCTGCTCCTCACTGGGGGTGGGGTGGAGGTTGGGGGACCAGGACTCAAGGGGCTACTGCTGCCCCCTGTTCCAGTTATGATGCTTCTAAATGGAAGTGGCCAGATTTCTTTTGCTAAATATTAAGAGTTATAGAGCAGTATATCAAATTAACAATTACCTGTCATGAGAGAGGCCTTGTTTAAAAAGAACAGCTGCTTTGCTCAATTCTAGAACATTCTAAATGAAAAGGAACAGCCTTTAACTTAATGTCAAGTGTCATGAATAAAGCAAATACATATTTTTGCCTTATGATAACGACACGATATTTTTCTTGAAAACGACTGTTGATGTTTACATTCTCATTGGCTTCCCTGACGGGTGACTATATTCAGCCGTCACTGAGCGCTAATGCCAGGGCAGCGCAAGGGTGGCTTCACAGCAAACCAGAGTGCACCTGAAAAGGAGATAGTAAAAGCCATTCATTTCAACAGAGGCAGCTCAACAGGACCAAACTGGCTCCAGGTGAAACATTACCACATTTATTTGAATATTCCAAGTTGAAGGATAATAAAAAACTGAAAAAGAGGAACTTTTATCTACAATGAATGCAGACAGAACTCTGAGATGAAGGTGATCATTTTCCTTAGTCTCTGAGTCAACATGAACATCTCCTTCTAATGCCCTATAACTACATAAATGTAAAACTTCCTGTGTAATCCAGAACTTTCTTCCTCTGGTTATACATTATGCTTGTGAACACTGTAGGCCTACAGTAATAAACAGTCAGATGACTTTTGCGGGTTTGCTCCTGGACAGCTGTATCTGAATGAAAATAACCATCCCCTATGACTTGTCGATACAAAGAATAATTCACTTTAAATCCAGACTACGAATTGGCACCACAGTAGGTTTTTAACATATATTCAAGCGAGCACTTACATCATGGTGACTGATGAAAATATATGAAATAAAATTTTATATAAGGGTCCAAAGCATAAACATTTTAAGAAGCACAGAAAAAAAGCTATCTATCTCTTGAACAGGCGTTTGTTTGTTCCTTCCTTCATTCACACAGATTGATCAATGCTTGTTTATAAAGTTCTTTGAAACTAATTTGCCATGTGAGTTATTTGAAAGCGAGAGATCTACCCAGCAAGCCTAGCGTGGGATCTCTAGCAACTCTCTCTCCACTTCTGCATGTTTCTCTTCTTTTTTCTCTTCTCTCTCTCTTAACAGAAGAGGCCGATAGCATATCATGACCTCTGTGGGGAGCCCAGCCTATTCGGACAGTGCAGGGATAAATAGGATGAAAGGGGATTATTGCAAAATACTGAATAAAGGATGGAACTCAGAGAAGATGTGTCAAAACTCCTGGCTCACTCTGCTTCAATTAGAATTTTCTGAAAAGCCACCGAAAGACGTTTCCCAAAGTTCTCACCGTGGACAAAAATCTCACAATGAATGGAATGATCATCATCTGGTCCACGTGTCTGAGTTAGATACACTGTGGGCCCTGGGGACAAGGGCAGCTCCTACCTATCAGACCCTGTAAGTGCCGCTCTGCAAGAGGACCCTGGTGACACCCGTTGCAGTGGTGGTGGCGGCACTGGCAGGTTGAGTGGTTGCTGCGGCAGCTACTGCTGACTAGATCCCCTTTAGACGCCTGGTGGTGTGTGTGTGTGTGTGTGTGTGTGTATCTGCGGGGATCTGCACACATATGGCCTTCGATGCTCACAGCAGACCCCCCGGGTGGGATTATTCCAGTTTTAGAGATGATCTGAGCTCTGCTACTCTTCTCTCCTGGTCTCCTCCTTTTATTTCAAACTTCTGTTTCCATAATTCTGCCACTGCCACCCATTCCTCCTCTAGCTATCTGCTTACATTTTGGAAGCCCATCTACAATTGAGCCAAGACTGCCTCCCGCTCACCACCACCCGCCCCTCCCCCACACATGTAGATGGGCTGCCCCGCCCCCACGTGTGTAGATGCACGTGTATGATTTTGTGCTCCACCTTCCTGGAGGGCCTGCGGGAAGAGGCCTCATGTGGATGGCCCAGGGCTCTTCTGTCAAGGCTGGACCCTCATGCACTGGTTTTATTGCCCTTGAATGCAATACTTAGGAGTCCTCAATTTGTTTATTTTCAGCAGTGGCAGGGAATGGGGGTGGAGGTGGGGGAGGGGTGCCAGTGTCCTTCCCTGTGGCCTGAAGGCTTCTCTCAGGATTACCCACAGGAGGAGAGAATAAGAGGAGATGAGGCAAAGTATCTGGGAAGTAAAAAGGTACCCTGAAAAGGAGGGGCTTGATGCAATGATGGCATTTTCCAGAACATGCACTGTGCCAACCAGGCTCCCTGTGGCAAAAGTCACTCAAGGCCATACTGTCCTGTGACACTGTTACTGGCCCATGAGGAACACCTTATTTTTTGCTAATTCCTATACCAAATAAGACACGTTCTGACTATTTGGAATCATTTCTACCAGCAGAAATATCTGAACAGTTATGGGGAGTATCTCTCATAATTTTTTTCATGGAGACATTTAAGTATATTTTCCTTAATCCTGTTCTTGCCTGATCCAATAAACTTGCATTCAACTACAGAATATTATTTTTTCAGAATTTAAAAAATATTCTGTTGTCAGAACACATGTATAAATATTCTTTGAGTTATTCAACACAGGGCAGAGAAGGGCCATTTATTTATTTATTTGTCTATTTTAGAGACAGGGACTTGCTCTGTTGCCCAGGCTGGAGTGCAGTGGTGTGATCATATAGCTCAATGCAGCCTTGAACTCCTGGGCTCAAGTGATCCTCATGCCTCAGCCTCCAGAGTAGCTGGGACTACAGGCATACACCATCATGCCTGGCTAATTTTTCTTATTTTTGTAGAGATGGGGGGGTCTCACTATATTGCCCAGCCTGGTTTTGAACTCCTGGCCTCAAGAGATCCTCCCACCTCTGACTCCCAAAATGCTGAGATTATAGGCGTGAGCCACCGTGTCCAGCCAGACCATTTATTTATTTTTATTGTACCTCAGCTAACACTTAATTATGGCCCCTGAATGCTCCACTAAGATGAGCTGCAGAAGATGGCAATATTAACGTAATCACAGATTTACCTTAACAGTTGTACATCAATTCTTTTTGCTCTAGAATGGGCTTCATTATTGGCTGCATTGATGTGACATTATGGCTGGAGAATGTAACATATGAATAGTGCATGACAGTGCTGTGAAAGAGGCAGTGGTCCTTCCTGCCACCTGCACCCCAATTCTATATAATTTCAGACTATTGTGGGAACTTGTCATTTGGCCCTGAGAGAGACAGTGCTTGAGGTTATAGGACTTCTGGAGGGGGTCCTTTCAGAAGTTGGTGTGGTTAATTATTTTGGATTAAAATCTTCATAATCTCTTATCTTTTTATATTCATTCATTCATGATTTTAATGAATAAAGGATTCAATCAGAAAAACCACTGGCCTTTTACTTTGGCAACAGTTGCCATTTTTAACCACAAGATGGCAGCCTAATTCTATTCTCGGCTCTAATCGGCAGGCTCCTCAAGGAGAGATGCTCAATTACTCTTGTCGTTTGTACCTTACGCTTGGCATTTTAATTATCTTCATTAGCCTGGACTATCAGCCACAAAGATCAATTCCAACAGGAGAGAAAACAAAACCCAGATGAAATTAATGGAAGGTGCAGACCAAATGGCAGCTGTTTATTTCTTTGGCCAGACACTTCTAACAGGTAAGCGCTCTGATCACAGCAAATTCTTTAAATAATAATTTGGTGGAGGTGGGATGACCAGTGAGATCAGCTACAGAAGCAGACACTTTACAGTTCCTTTGAAGCAGGTTTAGGTCAGTAATGATAGTCATTAGCATTTTTACGGCTGTTGCAGTAGACTCATAATTAAGCGAGACAGAAACCACCTCCACCCTGACCCCTCCCTGATGGGTGGAATAAGGAGGGCAAGGTCCCCGGGACAAGGGGCATTCCTCCTTCCTGACCATTAACAGGTGTGGCAACCATGCAGTAAAAATGACACTTCTGGGCTACAAATTAAACAAATTTAACAATGGCACACAAGCCAAATTTTCAGGTGGGTTCACTGGTCCTGTGAGCATACTCACTGACAGACGCACAGGATAAGGCTGAATAAACCTCTTAACACAATTCAGAGTCCCCTGAAAGAGCTTTAAACTAAAGTATTTAAATTTGGGGAGACTTCTTTTCAGATCAAAGGGATTCTAATCTAGACAAGCCTGTGACGCTGAACTTTGTACGAATGAGTGTCTGTTGTAAACACGAGAGTTGCCCACCTGAATGTTCGCTGTTCCCGCCTGCTGAGGTACAAAGGTTTTTGCCTATGTAAGATTGGTACCGAGATGTCCCAGGGTCGCTCCTTCACCGACTCAGGGAGAATAAACCCAAAGAGCAGAGGGCGGTGCAGGACTCTAAGGTAAGACTTTCTTGTTTGTAGTTTCCTGAATCATTTTATCACGTCCCTACAGAGCCATATCTTGACATTTCTTTCTATAGCAGCTTAAGAGTGAAGATACATGAGAGAGACCTGGAAGGCCTTAACATCACCGCACCAAACTGACTCTGTCACTAAGACCCACCACTAACGGGAAAAAGAGCCAGGCGCTCATTGTACGAGCAAGTTATAAATCCTTACGGCCGTCTGGCGGCGTAACCTGATTACTTTTTGTACACACCAAACCTATCGATCCACACACAGAAAATGGGATAGCCGACCCCTTTGGGGGAGGGGTGTGTGTGGCTGTCACTTATCTTCAAGAATACATTAAACTTACATCACAGAAATAATGTAGTTTATTGTTTATTGAAGCCCTGCCATTCTGTTTTTGCCTTGAGCCAAGCCAAAAGGCAAGTGAATGTGATGGGTAGGGAATGATGTCTGAGGCTGTTTTTCCTCCTATCTGGACTTGGAAGCCAATTCCCAAGGTTCACTTTAATAGTGAGAAGGGAGAGAGGGAGAGGGGGAGAGAGAGAGAGAAAACAAAAAGAAGTGTGGTCTTTCTAGAAGTATGTATTACTTGCATTCTAACAGAACCCTGAGACATGCTTTTATTTGGGTTAACTTGGTATGTTCTACGCTCAGCAGGTGAGGAGCACAGCACACGAAGTCTTCATAGAAATTGCAGAAAGTGTGCAGTTTGGGCTTTAGGTTCTATGTCTTCCTGCCTTGCACGTTTGCTCATCTGATCTAATTTAAAAGTTCCTCGAGGGCAGGGATGCGGCCACCTAATTTCCCACCATGTTCCCAGCATCTACATGACCTGGAAACTGGAGCCAGACAGGAAATTTTTGTTGAATACATGTTTCTACAGGAAGAATGGTGAGTAGCTTCCCAAGCGGACTCTCGAAATGCAAATTTTAATTCATAATTCATAGGGTAAGGGAGGGAGGGAGAGCAAGAGAGATGAGCACACCAAGCAGACAATTCAGAAACAAGCCAAGTATGTCTCCGGGCAAAACCTTAACTCTGGAACGAACGCAGCCACCTGGCTTCTCCGTGCTGTCACCGAAAAGTCAGACTTTTCTCTGGAGAAGTCATAGCACGAGCAATACCAGTGTCGCCATACGAGAATCACCACCCTTAACAGGCTGCTTGACTCTGGCAATCTCATCGTGTCCCTGAGCTCTGACCCCTTCTCACCAGTGACAATTTCACACCTTCTCCATCTCCTAGGACCCTGGCATCCCCCCCCCCCCACTAGGGGGCTACACCTTAGATTTCTCAAAGGACAGAGAAGCCTTAATCATTCTTGGCCCTCCTTCAAATGTGTTTTACCTGTGAGAGCCTAACATCCTTTAGGTCTTAGCTTAAATGTCACTTCCTGGGAGCAGCTTTCCTGATGACAAAACCTTTCCATCTCTCAAGTTTAGTTGAGGCTCATCTTTTACAAGCTTTCTCCTTCCTAGTATTACTTGATATTGAAATTATGAAGTCGTTTGAGTGTCTCTTCAGCTGGCCCAAGCCCTAAGAGAGAGGAACTTCAAACAGACCTATCTGGTCTGCAGCTGTAGCCCTGGGGTGCAGCACACAGTAGGTGCTTAATATTCATCGAATGAACGGTTAAGAGGAGGAAGAGCATCCGAGAGTAGGTGCATATTGACCAGGCTCTCAAAGATGGTTAGAATGTGAAGGAGAAACTCTTGTCTTCTCATATGATGCTGAAATTTAATGGCGACGCAAGGCATTAGAAAAGCCTGTTGGCCCGAACACCTGGCCAGGGCAGGTTGCTCCCCGTGGCACTCCTTCCTGTATATAATCCATCACCTTGGTTTCACCCAGGTTCCCTCCAGGGTCTAGAAGAGCCCCCACTGTGTATCAGTTTAGACTCATAGGTTTGAAATCAAAACCTCTGAAAAACCTAAATGAGTCCACACTAAGCACCATCCACTTTTTAATATATTATTTCATTCTTATGCCCTTTGATGCGGGTGTTACTGAATTGATTTTATGGATGAGGAAACTAAAGCTCAAAGTTAAGCACCTTGTCTAGAGCCACACGGCTCCAGGTCCCCTGACGCAGTGTCCCCAGCACTTTCTGCTACTCTGCCCAGCAGGTGCTCTCATCCACACGTGTTCACAGACCCCAGGTGTCTGCCCCGTCTGGAATAGGAGCAGACAGGTGAGGACATGTGAGCCACACCCATCTTCCTGGAGATCTTAACTTCACTCTATCAGGACTTGTTTTTGGCAGCAGGGAGAAGAATGTTCTCTCCCTTCTGGTTTGCCCACTGCCTTCTCCCAGCCAAGCATTCATCATGGACCTGCCTTCCGAGGGATCTGGAGGGCTTTACCGACCTCATCCCACCGGCTGTGCTGTGATGGATGTGGTGTTTACACGCAGGCTGGTTTACTGAGACCAGCACTATTTATAGTCACACTCCGGTAAGCGTTGCTTTGCCCTGTTTTTTATCTGGCTCCTGAGGCTTGGCGATTCAGCCACTGTTTTTTTTTTTTTTCTTTTTGATAATAAAAGACTTAACCAAAAATAAACTTCAGTATCCTTGCTGAGAGGTTCAGAAATGTACCGTTTGACATAAATGCCTCTCAATCCAATTCCCTACTCGTGGTGGGTCATGATGTTGAAAAGATCAGATTCCTTTTAACACTTGTTCAGAGTAGGTGAATTACAAATGCTCCACTCGGTCACATACCCACCTCGCTGAGACCGCACGTCGAAAGATGCTTATTCTGGGAAAAGTAAACCCTCAAGATTGGAGAAGTAGAGTTTATGAGCAGCTGACAATGTAAGTCACATGTCAGAGGAGCATCAGCAGAGGCACCCCAGTTTGTCACACCGGTTCATCGTGGGCTGGAGCCCGGTTAGGTAAAACAGTCTGTTGTCGCTACCACACCACTAGATGTACTGCTATTGTAAGGGCCACTGCCTTAATGGAGTTAATCTTCTACCCAGGCTCTCGCAAGAATGTGCTCGACTTATTACTCATTGCTTAAAATATTATGATGATGTTTTAAAAATATTAGGAATTCTTCATATCATAAAATAGCCAGACAAAATACTTCTTCTTGACTCCTAAAAACACACTCCTGCAAGTTATTTACTGGTGTTATTATGAACTACTGTGTTTCCCCAAAAATAAGATAGGGTCTTATATTTATTTTTCCTCAAGAAGACACCCTTGGGCTTATTTTCAGGGTATGTGTTATTTGTTTTAAGTACGGTACAACAATCTACATTTATTCAAACATAGTTAAGTCGTCTTCTTCTGGAACATCATCATAACTCTCCAAACCCCAAATTCCATCCTGCATTTCTCGTGACTCTATTTCCTTTAGAACCATTGGCCCCAATCTCTCATGTTGAGCAATAGGGCTCTCAAGGGGCAGATGAGAAGGGCTGCTCGTCTTCTTTACCGCTCCGCGACGAAATGCATGGGTTGTGCAGATCCGCTGCGTAGCCACGCCCATCACTAGGTCTTATTTTTGGGGTAGGGCTAATATTGTGCAAATGCTTAGAAATCCTGCTAGGGCTTATTTTATGGGTAGGTCTTACTTTCGGGGAAACACGGTACTCAGGGCTGGGGAAATGTCTCAAGAGTGACTAGCTTGATTAGAATATGTCAGAACTTCTATGTGACCACGTACCACAATCTCAGGGGCTCATCCTCCAAGCTTCTGCCAGGAGAGGTCAGAGAAGACAGATGACCTCAGGGGTCTGACTCCCAAGCCCCTTGTAGAGAAAAGTACAGGCTCACAGTTCTTGCCGAGTGGAGCTTCTCAAGGGTGGTTCCGATCGGCACTACCTAGAACTTGTTGCAAATGCGGAATTCTGGACTTTCTCCCACACATATGACTCAGAAACTCTGGGAGTGGAGCCCAGCAATCTCTGTTTTAACAAGCCCTCCAGGTGACTGTGAAGCACCCTGAAGTGTGAGAAGACCATTCTAGAACAGTGCCTGTCAAACTTGAATGCATCTATAAGACCATCTGGGGATCTCGTTAAGATATAGACTTTGATCCAGCCGGTCTGGAGTGGGGCTCAGGAGTCTGCATTTCTCACTGGCTCCCAGGTGAGGTCCGGGCTGCCGGCCGGCCGGCCTGGGAACTACATCTGGAACGGTACTGGCGCAGATGTTCATCTTCCTTCCAGCTAGGGGTGAAGGGTATGCGGCCAGATCACTGGTGCTGGAATCTGGCCTTTATCTTCCTCAAAGTTTATGTGGCGATAAGCTCAGGGCTTCTGTTTACTGGAGTCTTCCTGATTCCCACCCAGGAATGTAAATATCAGGCAGCTCCTTCCCATTCCAGAGTCTCATAAAACGCAGCGAGTAGGACGTGACTGGTATGTGGAAGCACACACCAGGCTCTACTCCGTTCTCTTCCACTAAATTGCTGTGTGGCCTGAAACAAGTCCAAGCCTCCCCATGCCTCAGTGTCCCCTTCTGAAAAATGCAGCCATTTCTAAGGTTTCTTTCCACCTCTCAGCATCTCTCAGTTTATAAGAGAAGCCAGTGATTTCTCAAGTCTCAGACAAAAATTCAGGACTCTCCACACAAAAAGGCAAATGTTGCTCTGGCAAGAACTTTAAAATTCTCAATGTGATCGATAGTTTTAACTCCCCGGAAAGCACAGCCTTAGTAATTCACGGGCAAACCTGATGAGGCCACACCAGTTAAGTGGATGTCAGGAAGAGAAATCATGGGTGGCCTTTGTAGCCGGCGTGCAGTGCCAGGAATCAATCCCGACAGCCCTTCCGAAACATCAATTGCACTCTGGCAACAGACGCCGGCTGCGGGGCTGACTTAAGAGTCTCTTTATTTTTTCATTAACATGTAGTTGGCATATTTACACATTTACAATTCAGATTTATAATAGCCTTTCAACAAAATGCAAGGACAGAACCAAAATAAGCAGATGGTGCTTGTACAGGTAATGAAGAAAGAAAACACTTCTGGGAATTCGGAAGCTTTTTAAAGGCATATGCCCACATTTTGGAAAATCTTACCCAGACAGCAAGTTTGAAAGGGATCCATCTAATTTCCCATTTCAGTTCTTGATAAGCCTGAGGAGGGTCCAAATGTGATAAGACATTCCAGGGATCTTCTCTTTCTATTATTAAAGACAGTCTGCTCCTCGGGCTGGTTTCACTGGTTTCTTGACTAATATACCTCTAGTGATATTTTTTACTCTTTGATACTCTGTCATTCATTAAACATGTAATTGCTAAATACCTGCTATGTGCCAAGCGTGATTTCATCTTCTGATCACACCATGAATATAATATTATGCAGCCCATTGTAATTAAACTTTGCAAGAGGTAAAAAATGTTTAGAATTAAGTTCCTAATACAGAGGAATACTTTAACCGCAAATGAAAAACAATGCATTGTGGAACTCCAAGCTTGTGAAACAGGAGAAAAAAAAAAGCCACAAGTCTTTCCTTCGCTTCTACCACATTGCATTAGAAATAACATTTAGTCAGAATAATTGCAGCTTGATTCTGTTTGGCTTGGCGGAAGAGGCTCCCTGGAATTGATGCAGCTGCAGTGCCCTTGGACTGATGTTGCTTCAAGCTGAGAACTGTCCCCAATGTGTCTGGTGGATTCCAAAGACAGCCTTTGCGTGTTCACAGGGTGGAAAGGACCACCTCCCACGTGTGCATTTGACCGCGGTCAAGGCCAGCTGGATCTCTGAGGTTGGGCTGGATTCCAAGGAGCAGGTACTTGTATAGAGCCCATCCCCCTCCCATTCTCAATGGAGATAAACTACTTTCACTTAAAGCTAAAGCTTAAAAAAGAAAATAATCATGAAAGAGGTAGTGCATGTCCTTAAAATCATACCAGGGCATAAATTACTGGCAATTTATTTGCACCCCATAATACTTTGAAATAATAATAAAAAAATTTACTAGCAACAGACCAAGTCACCTGGTGAGGAAAAGGGAGGGGAAGGAGGAGGATGAGAGTCCTGATGACAGGGAGACAGCGCATGGGGAACAGGCTTGGGGGGCTTTCCAGGTAAATTTTTTCTGCTTCACCACTTTGCCTGGGGTGATCTTAATCCATGGGGAACTCTGCGAAGGTGACATATGTGTGTGTGTATGCACTAATGTGTCTATGTACTTCAATACGCTGATTTTCCTCTCCTCCTTTTCCCAGTTTAGGGAAGATAAAGCTATGTCAACAGAGGTGGGGGAAGATAGGTATTAATATAACAGAATAGTAAGCCCTGTGGAAATCCTGTGCTTACACAGTTCAATAAGAAATGAATATGGAACTCAATGATTGGATTCAGTCATGTTCTTTGGAAGAGGTCCTTGTTCATTTCAAAGGCTGCTAATCTCGAGGAGGGCCAAAAAGACTTTGAGCTAGACAGAAAAGGCAATATAGAGTACGCTGGAAGGTCTCAAGTAGCAACACAACAGGACAGAATAGTATCTCACGTTTGAGCAAGAGAGTATCCTGTCAACTTAAGTGCATGGCTGCTTTGTGGCCCTGCCTAGTAACCAGCCTCGATGTGGATCAGAGCAAGTGGCCTGCAGGCCGCTGCGTTGCCACCTGCCCCTCCATTTGTCGGCTTCATGGGTTTCAGACCCTTTCCTTCACTGGCAGAGTTGCCCTTCGGAATCCCTCACACCTTCACGCTTTCCCAGTCCTGCTTTGTAACACCTGGAGTGTTTGTTAAAGTGCTGGAGCCCAGGCCTGGCCCTCAGATATTCTGATACAATTGATTTGCAGTGGTGCCCAAGAATCTGTATTTTTACTTTGTATCCTAATTGATTCCAAAGAAGATCCTTCACTGAAAACCCTTTGAATAACATATGTCTAGAGCCTGTGAGTTCTGTACTGCCCAATCCTGAATCTGGTCTCCACCTCATCCCTCCAAGCCTGAGCAAGCAAGTGCCATTACCTCCCTTGTCCCTTTCCGTTTCACTAGTTCTGTAGACAGGCTTCACTCTGGTTCATCATGTGAAAGGAAAAATCTCATCCCATACTGAGTCCCCATGGGCAGAGTTAGGGAAACCCTGAAGTCCACAGGGAGAATTCATTAGGCAGCTCTTCTCCTTACAAAGCCACGCAGCTAATGTGATTATTAAGACCTTATGAACTGAAATGAAGGCAATTTCGAACATCTTCACAGCTAATGAAAAAATAACTTCTTCTTCCTCAAGATTTTCTGCTTTATTTGTAAATCATGAATAAAATGGAGGTTATGGGTTAAGGCTGTGTTTATAAAAAGTCTTATTAGAGTATATAATGCACAGAGTTTTATGTTTTGAATGTTACAGTGGTTTCCAAGTTGAAGAGTCATATATGGAACTTATATGCCACGGTATCAAGAACTTTTCTTGGAGAGACCTTAGAATGTGGATTCATTAAACTAACATTTTAATAATAGCCTTCCCCCTGCAAAGCACTTTGTATGTGAGGCACTCAATATGGTCACTATACCCCAATTTCCATTTTCTTTGGAAAGTAGAGAGCAGGAAAGTCTTCAGATCGCACAATGAAAGCAAATATCAGAGTACTGCTTTGACACCCCCAACCCCTCCCTTCTCTATGTTACATTTTCACTCCTCCAGAAGGAGCACTTTAAATGCCTTAAATGGAGAGCTGGAGAGTGGTCTATGGTGAAGTGGCAAGCTTTGCAGATTGGGAAAGGCTTATCTTAGAGATGCATTGTGGCAAAGTCAGGAAAAAGGTGCCAGCCACATCTTCCAGGAGTGTTGAAATTCTTGATGTTAATGTTGTTAATTTAACATTAAATAATAGAGGAAACATAAATATTTATGGAGTACCAGGTTCTATTAAGAACTTACAAATAAAACATGGAAACTCAAAGAAATTTTGCAAATGGAGTCAGGAACGTGAGTTCACTCTTCTCTGCCACTGACACTTTTAGTTGGTCTGGTTGCGCTAAGATCTAAGATCTAGGGTCTGGTGTGAGTGGCGCCTCCTAGAGGTGCTAGGTCTGCACTGCATAGCAATGGAGGCAGCTCTGCTAATGCACACTATGGGAAATGTAAAAACAATAGGATTTGATCCTGGGAGGGTCACTGTGCACTTATTTCTCGTGCCTCTATTACAGGAAAATGTCAAGAAAAATATACTTAGAAAATGGGACAATAAGATGTGTTTTCAGGACAAAAGGTAAATTCATCCAGGGAAATCAAAGTAGTCACTGACGTCTAGCAATTGCTATTGGGAAAGAAGTTAGTATTTATCATTTTTATTCACTGGATTAAATAATCTTAGCTACGTGGCTTCATTCCAATTCTTTTTCTAGTGAATGGTTAGAATGTAATAGTCATGGGATTTCTCAATACCAATTGTAAAGCAATACATTATTACACCTTAAACGAGAATGATTCAGTCTCTTTCACATTACATTTCTTGGGCCTTTCTCTGAGCTGTTCAAAATTCAACTTCATTTTACTTCTTAATAAGTTGGCACATTATACTGTGTCAGAAATGAGCAGATTTTAGGGACAACTGGTCTACTAGTAGTCACTGACACACTCTACTTCACCTTACTGAGAACATGATTAAGAACAATGAAAGACATTCTGCAACATTCACTAATCTATCATAAGTCTTTGATTTCATAGCCAGGATCCATCTAAGATACCAAGGTGTATGATTTCAGTATAGTTCTCAAACTATTAATACTCTTCCAGAGACTGTATCATAATACTACTACTGTAAGAATTAAAAGGGGCAGGGGTGGTCTGACAGATCAAATTCCAATCTTTCACATTTCCTAACATAGTGGAGTTCTGACCCCCCACCCCCTAATTTATTACTTGGTATGGCTTTCAGATGAACTGAAGGATATCCTCCTGCCACTGCTAACTGGAATACATACTAACACCCTCCTGGACTGTGGCTGGCATGGTCCTTTTGTCATGAGCTGGGGTCTACACTAGGTAGCAGCTGAACCAACTAACATCATACAGAAGTGGATTTTATAAAATACTAATATAAGAATGTCATGATTTGTTTATCTGCATTGTTTTGTAAAAGTATTGATATTGTTCTATTGTTTGGTATATAAAGAAAGCTTTATGTGTCTGTGTGTTAGATGCAGATTTTAGTGCTTGGAAGGTTTTTCTGTCTTGATGAATTAGTTTGCCTCTTTTTATAAAAACTAAACTACACATACAAAAATCATATTTCCTTTCTTCTTTTCCCTTCACATGGCTGGCTGGAAGCTCAAAGCTGTAATTATCCTCAATTATAGCAATTACCTTAGTGTAGCTCTTTCTTTCCTCTCGCTACACCAACCCAATTACAAGTTTTTTATTTCCTATGTTTTGAAAAATCTTACATGTGTCTTTATTACAACAACTTTAGTATTTGTTAAAAGCAGATTTTAATTTCTGAATAATGGATATGTGAAACTCTAAATTTAATTACCATGGACTGCTCCTTTATAGATTTAAAAAGTTCTCAATGTTCTTGATTCGCTTTACGAGGAAATAACATTTTCAAAACCACAAAGAATAAAAGGAATAAGGAAAGGAAGGAAGGAAAAGAAGACTTTCCCTTCAAATTAACCTTTGGAACCGTAAGTTCGGATCCCTAAGGATATAATGAAGGAAGTATCCAGATGGTAAGACGTGACATGCCAAGACTAAGATGATTAAAATCAAACCAAATTTATCCTAAAGACCACAGGGAACTATTAATTCCTTTGAATTAGACTAGTGGTTTTCAATGCTGGATATATACTATAATCACTTGGGAAGCTTTTAAAAATATACTAATGCCCAGACCTAACCCTGAAAGTTGGCTCAGTTGATCAGAGATGGGGTGTGGACACTGAGATTTGTAAATGCTTCCCCAGGGCATTTGAATATATGGTCAGGGTTGAAAATCATTGAGATGGACTATTCGTGTATATGTCTGAACTCTTAAGTAGCAAATGCTATTTCATCTTGTTTCTCTTGCAGTATTGGAACATGGCATGATCAGGATGTGAAAATATAAAACAGATACCAACCTATGGGGAGCTGTATAATTATGTCATTATATATTACAAGATAATAATAGAAATAAAGTGCACAATAAATGTAAGGCACTTGAATCATCCCCAAACCATCATCCCCCACAGCCTGCCCTGTGGAAAAACTGTCTTCCATGAAACCAATCCCTGGTGCCTAAAAAGGTTGGGGACCACTGCTCTAGAATATAATCTTCCTGAGTACAGACTCCCCGTTTATCTTTGCAGCTCTAACTCCAACCCCTACAAAAGTCACAGGTGCTTACTAAATATTGGTGGAGTGGATGAATACATATCTTTGCAATCTTACCAAGAATCGTACTGAACACGGTCCTATATTCTTTAAGGTTGAAACTACTGATGGTTAATAGATAATTAATGAGTGTGTGCAGTTGCAATTTTATTTTAACACATTGACTGCCACACTAGAAAAAAAATTTTCCTTGGGGCCATGGTGTTTTATTACACAAATAGAATAAAAACTTTGAAAACAAAATGATCCTAATTTAATGAAAAATTTGTCATTTTTTATTATTTTCTGTGAGTTATATGCAATTAAATTGTCAATATTAATTGTAACAATAAGAATATCAACAAGTAAGATTTTCATGAATCAGTTGCAGGGTTTTGCCCAGGGTGCCACCCATCACAGAACATGTAAGCTAGAGCATGGCAGCGTGAGTTGCCTGCACACCACGTGGCTCCTAAGGTGAAGAGACATGTGAAAACCACATATGCTTCATGAGGCCTTGGGCTCAAAACCAGCATGAGTTAAATACAACTCACATGGCAGTTAATATGTTAATCTGCAGTTCCCCATATAATAGGCACATGTGGGGATTTTAATTAGATTCACAGTGCTAGCTACTTTTGCAGAGAAGGCATTTTGCATCCTGTGCCTTGCTGACCTTTGGCTGGCTCTAAGCTTCTGCCAGAGACAGCTTCTCCATTTGCCCATCTTGCAATCTTCGCTGTTCCTTTCAATTTCCAGCAGAAAGCAGCTAGACGTTAATGTCAGAAACTGCACTTACAATCTTCTGTTGAGGTTTCTTTAGACCACTTTACTGGGAGTAATACCATGTGTATTTGGCCTAGGGTCCTCAGTCTGCTATTGTAAAGTTTTTGAGTCTCTTGCTATTATTCCATCCCATATATATCTGGCTTGAGATGGGAGTTACACTGCAGAGAGCATCCATTTAATGTTAGTGGACTCGTTATAGCCTGGGCTCTTTTGTCAGTAATCTTATCCTTCCATTATTACCACATGATACTAAGAGTACCGGCCAGGAAGTCAGCTGCAATATCTTCAGGACAAATCCTACCGACATATGGAATAGACAGTTGGGCACTACCACTATTTTGAAGTGCTTCTGTTTGGTCTAGACTAGCTTTTTAAGCCATATTGATAACACACTGCCAGCCTTCTAAACATGTGCCTATGTTTGCATGTCAGCTCCATTCAGAATCTTCAGTATTTCAGTTTTCCATTCATCATCGAATAGTTGATACCGCTATCAAAATCAGCTACATTTGTATCTTGTGAAACATGCATAGTTCAGTGCCCCTGCCCGGAATAGGCACCCAATAAATATTAATTTCTCCTGCTGCTTCTCTTGCTGGTTTAACAAAATCTTATTTTATTCAGAAATGTACTTAAAGAAGAATCTGCATCTTACTACATTCAAAGCAGCTGCTGATTCTACTATTATGATTTATAATTTATCATTTGAATTTGATATAGCTCTAATTAACAAAGAGAAATAATCAGATACCAGCTGATTATTGAATACTTTATACACATTAAGTTTTTAAAAGAAGCAGATTCTCCTGAACCCAGTAGTGAATCTTAATATCATGAAAGGAGGCGCAACCTGTTGTGTCCTGTGTTGTGTGACACAACAGGAAATACTGGGCGCTAGCTACGAGAGCCACTATGATGTAACCTGCATTGATCAAGCTTCTAGATCTACTCACCAGACTTTTATTATTATTTTACTTCTATTACTTAAATGATCAAATAACAATCAAGGATTTTGCCTGCCCACGTCAGTCAACTCACACCCACAAGATTGCAAAGTGTATGCATAAGTTTCTAGAGGTTTCTATCTGTACAAAACCATCAGACCAAATTTTAGACGTGTACCTTGTATAACTGTCCATAATGATTACCATCCACGTGTCCATGAAAAGGGCAGAGGTATGGGCAAAATGACAAATTTCTGGTAATCGTACATTTGAGAAGACACCCCCAGGGTCTGGCTCCTCTTCCTGGCTGTGAAACAATGTGCTTCTTTAAGGCTCAGTCTTGAGCCCCTTTCCTTATTTTGTTCCATTTTATCTTCCTGGGCATGTGCTCCACAAACATGGCTTCAATTCCCATCCCACCATAGTTGATTTCCAAATTTGAATCTCTGGCCCAAGCCTCTAATCTGAGCTGCAGGTCCTATGTCTAGCTGGCACCTAGGTGTCCCCCAAGCCCTCCCCTTCATGTGGCCAAGGCTGGACTTCCTATCTTCCCCGGCCCAGGGGTCATCCTCCAGGGTGTCCTCTCCTGTGGATGTTGCCACCTTCAGCTAGCTGCACCAGGCAGAATCCCAGGGCCTCCCACTTACCACCCTCTCTCAATTCGCCCCCTATTTAATTCAACATTGAGCTCTCAATGTCATCTCTTAGAGGACTTTCAAATCCATCTCTTCTACTAGTCCTCGTCTCTGCATCCCCAGGGCCAGCTACCTAGTCCAAACCACTGGTGTCTCCGTCCTGGCCACTGCAGGAGCCCACCGGTCTCACTGCAGCATCCAATCCCTTCTCCAGACCGCAGCCAGAGGGATCTTTTCAAAAAGAAAATTTAATGACACCAAGCTTACTGCTTAAAACCCTTTAATGGCTTCCCACTGATCAAAGGATCAAGAAAATGAAATCATATAAAGCAGCTGCTACTTCCTACAAGTCTGGCTTTTGCCTACCTCCCTGTTCACCTCATTCCCCTCCCTGTCCACATCCCGGCTACTTCCTCCCTAGCTGGAACTTCTGCAGCCCCGCCCCAGCCTTTCCCTAGTTAAGTACCCCCCACCCCCCTCAGATATGGGGAAATCTTTTCATGCACAAGGTCACTGCCCATTGCTATATGTGTTTTTCTCTTTCACAATACTTCCCTTTCTTACGTCTACTTACTTGTGTCTTTGACGAATGTGTGTCATGCATGCTGGACTGTGTGGAAACCCTACTGTGAACTCAAGCCTGAAACAGCAGTCAGTGGGACAGTGTCCCCCCCCCCCCCCCCCCCCCCCCCCCCCCGTCCCCCTCCCCTGCTACAGTCTCTCTCCAGCCACGCAATTAATCTTGCTGGATCTGGAGACTCTGGTCTGGATCTGGTTTCTGTTTGTTTTGGTTTTCATGGTTTTAAAGCATGAGGAAAGATTTTTAAAGATGGTCCATTTGCATTATTAGTTTCTTCAAAACCCCACAGTTATAAATGATTGCATGCTGTTTTTCTGATTGTCCGATAATATACCATTCAGTTATTTTAAGAACTTTCAAGCTCAAAGTTTTATAGAACTTTAAGAGTACAAAGTATTTCCTGAAATTAAAATGGGTTTACAAAAAGTATATTATATCAGACTGACTTAGCATGTTTTATAGCAGACTATAACAAAAAGGCAATAAGGACAACATTGTCAGTAATACAGATGTGCTGGTATATGGCCCAGAGGACATGCACGGTCTCAGGAGTCTCACAGCCACAGGTGGAATCCCGCTTTGCTCATGACTCACCATGTGGCCTGGCTGAGTTTCCTAAACTAAGTCCTTTACTTATCTACAAAGACCCAAGAGCCTTTTCCATAATCCCCCATCCCACTGATTCATAGTGGCTATTATTACCTTATTTTTGTACAATACTTCAGACTTTATCAAACATTTTTCATAGATTTTACTTGTTGACTAGCTCGACAATCTTGTGAGAAATGTAAGTCAGGGTTGTGTTTTTGGGATTTTTTTTTTTTTTTTTTTAAATCACAGTGATTTACAATGAGGAAAGAATAGGACAAAGAAACTAAGTGGCTGCCTGAGACCCAACGGCTAACTTAGGAAATAGCAGAGCCCTCTCTGCCTTCCACTCTAAATCCTACGTTCTTTCCTCATTATACATTTATTATTGGAGAAAGTGTAGTTCCATACAAAGCGAGGTGCTTATCAACCAGCCAAGACGACAGACCACACAGCTGCCACAGTCACAAACTCCAATGCCACAGGGGCTTGGCAGGTGATGCAAACAGTGAGGCAGGCCAGATGGATATCAGCTTTGTGCAGATATTTTCCCTTTTGCAAAGAAATGCCCTATTTCCCATTTTTCTTGAAAGGCATGGTACACGCCTTCCATCTTTTGATTTTTCTATTTTGCTTTCTTCTTAATGCTATCTTAAGAAAGCCACAGAACAAAAATAATAAAAAATAGTGATCAGTATTCAGTTTGATGGTTGAAAAGCAATAGAGCAGAGTGTGGACTGGGGCAAACGATTATTCCACACCATTCAAGCTGGGTGTTGGTTCCATTCTTTTAAAAGACATGGAGTCCCCTAAAAGGGGCAAAATTCTATAGTTTAAAAACATGTAGGAATGAGGGTCCATTATTCAGTGTCAAATTGTGAGAACTTGTGTGAATACTATAAACATATAAGATAAAACTAGTATTTATGTTTTACTAATGGTCTAAAAACTAAGCGTGAAACAGATTATGCTTACCAAATTTGTGGATGGCCTTAATTTGGATAGGATTTCCAACAGCTTTCAAGACATGTGCTTGATATAAAACATTTAGTATGATGTAAATTTTTTATAGTCCCGATATCAAAAAACTTAGAATGTTCAGGGCTCTTTGAAATCTGGTCCTACATATTTGAATTTATTTTTTATTTATTAAACAATCATTGTAGTAATTTAAAATATTTGTAGTGTTGACAAGGGTACAATTTTCTCATCTTGGGCTTATAAATCTGTATGCAACTTCTACTTTGGTTAAAAAAAAAATCAAAAGATATGGAATTCCCCCTTAAAGACATTATGTATAAATAGAATCATCAAATTTAGACTATCAAGCCCCAGATGGTCTATCAGTATCAACAAAAACCACTTTTCTTGCCAGCACAAATTTCATAAACCAGAAATCATTCTCAGGCATGCAAAGACAGACATACCAAGTCTACAAATGCTTATTACTATACGCTTGCCACTATGTTAGGTAGTTCATTACGTGGCCCATAAAACGTTACTTTAGAAACACTGAGTGTTCAAAATGAGCTATTTATTCTTTATGGCAAAGGCACTGAAGTCTTTCCAGAAAGTGACCCCCACCTCTGTGTTTGAGAGTGAGAGAGGGTGGAAATTACAGATGTGACTAGCAGGCTTTAAAAGCAGAAGCAAGACCATTAGCAAACCTGTTTGTCTTGGGCTGTCTTGAAAATGCTAATTTATACTCACTTTTTCTTTACTGAAAACCTAAATTTCTGGGATTCAATATTTGTGCTGTTGTTAATAGCCTAATGACTGTAAATGGGATGGAACAGTCATGTAAACATGGATGTCTTATCTGATCGCTACTGAGGAAATGAGGACCCCAGACTAACAGCTTCAGTCTCTTCCCCTGTCACTGAGAGAGAAAGAAAGTGAGAGAAATGAGGATCAGAGCCACAGCTCTAAATCACCCACCACTAATGCTTTCTAAAATCCTAAGAGGAACAACAGTACAATAGAAACTCAGTGTGTGAAAATGATGTGCAAGCAGATGGAGAGTGTCCTTGGAGCTTCTGGAGGTGGTGGGTTTGGTGAGGCAGGCTGCAGTCAGGGGGCAGGGCCCGATGACCACTTGAGACCCCTTTAAGGAGCTTAAAAGTTCCATAAATGCAATAAAGCAGACACCATCCTCAATGAACTACACATTCTTGAATAACCTTTGATGTTCTATTTATCTTAAGGAAGATAGTTTCTTCCCTTGACTCAGTTCACATCACTGATTGGAGATATTCTAGCTGCCAGATAAATAAATCTTCATCAAATGCAATTTAAGGGATCCCAGAGCAATTTATGGATCCATCTAGAATCATCTGGGCCTTATCTGGCTTTGTGAAAATACTTGCAACAGTGAAAAAAATAAGTAGCAGTTTATTAAGGTTTTCATTCTTTGCAGTAAGTTCTGAAATGGGTTTTTACCCATTATAAAAGGCCTTTGGGGAGTGGGCAAAAACCTACCTAACGGGTACAACGAACACTATTTGCATGATGGGCACACTTATAGCCCTGACTCAAGCATTACCAAAGCATTTATACCCCCCGTAATACTTTGAAATAAAAAATAAATAAATAAAAGGCCTCTAATAGTTTTGCAGTTGAAGCAGTATACTTTCCCATCTCTGGCTCCTCTCCTGAGTCGATGCTTGGTGTTGAGCGTATCTTACCACTGCTGCCAGGCTCTGTCAGCCTCTGCAGGTGACGGCATCTAGATTCTGTGCCAAGATACACATACACTCACAGGCCATGAGCTTTTCCCTACTTATATTATCTTTCTGCAGCAGGGAAAGAATGCAAAACATTTAACCTTTGTGAACAGCATTTGGAAGCTTATCTGATACTCTTTAAAAAAGTAAGCGATTAAAGAATTTGGCTGAAAAATCTGATTTCCAATATATATATAACAAGTTAATAGTTTCTACGTCTTGAGTACACACTATTTGCCAGGTACTTTTAAACTTGGAGCCTCACCTAGAAAAATCAAGTTACATTTAATTTTTTCTTCATAGGACTGTTGTGAGCTATATATAGATGGGTGTAGTAGATTGCATAGGTAGTCACATGTTGTCCCCTCCATGTAACCTCACTTCTTGCAATGTGACTTTGCAGCTCCTTACAGCAAGAAATGTTGTCTATTTCTCTATTCTTAACTCTGGGATGGCTCACTTTGGCCCATGGAACTCAATGGAAGCAACAGTGTGTCAATCCTGAACCTAGCCCAGGAGCTTTGCATGCGTCCACTCTCACTCTAGAACCCTGCTGACTGTCTATGTGAAAAGCCCAGACTAGCCTGCGGGATGATGACAGACATGTGGCCTGCTCATTCTCATTGCCCCTCAACAGTCAGCCAGTCCCCAGAAGCAGAGACACCTAGCTGACTACAAGCTGACCGTAGAGACGTGCATGAGCCCAACCGAAACCAGAAGAACCTGCCAGCTAAGCCAGCCCAAGCTATAAAATCACAGAATCAGGAGCTAAGTAAATGGCCATTGTTTTTAAGCTGTTAAGTCATGGGGTGGTTTGTTATGCAGCAAAAACTAAATGATACAGAAGGCACTGTTATCCTCTCTGTACTAAACAGAGGCACAGTAACTTGAACATGGTAGGTCAGCTGGTAAATGGTAAAGCTATCAGGTTACTACACCTGCTTTAAGGGCTCTCACTCATAGTCACTCCACTGTACTGACTCTTTTTGGTGTAAATGAGAAGGTACACACTGAGTGCCTTCTACATGCTTAGTGTGCTGGCTAGACATATTTTCTACATTTAGGGAGCTTATAATCTCTCCTTTTGTTTCTGCGATTTGATGGTTTTGCTTATCTATTGCCTCCCCCTGAAATGTACTTTCTACTTATTTTCTACCTTTGAAACTGGCTCAAATGTAACCACTTCTCAGGAATTTCCCTTAATGTCCTAAGATGAAGTTTTCCGCCTGTGGTTGATTGCAAAAATAAACACAATTGCTCACTCCTTCTCCTTTATATCCTCACTCTATAAAATGTGACTTTTCAGTACCTTCCATGAAGAGATGAAATCTATTTCCCCACTCCTTTTAATCTACAATGGGGCTTGTGACTTGCTTTGGCCACGACATGTGGCAGAAGGGACGGTGTGTCAGTTCTGAGACAAGGCCTAAGGTGCGTTGCATACTTCCATGCATTGTCTAGGAAACCCTAACTCTATTCTTCCAACAAGCCTGGGCTAACCCTGTTTGTGGATTAGCGGCCACAAGGACCAGTGCTTGGTCAGTCAGCATGTCTCAGCTGAAGCCCCCAGACATGTGACACAGCCCTGCCAAGATCAGCAAAGCCAAACCACAGCTGACCATTGTTGCATGAGGAAGCCTACCAGAGGTGAGAAGAGCTGCCTGCCCACCTGAGCCCAGCCCAAATTGCCAATCACAGAATCAAGAGCTAAATAAATGTTCATTTAAAGCCACCTAAGTTGTTATGAAGCAATAAATCATGGATACAGATCCTTTGTACTCTTTCCGCATTTTAAGCTTATTTTTGGAATAGCATATGTATTCAATAAAGGTCACTAAATGAATAAATGACTAAATATTCAATTACACTGAGATAAAGAGTTCTCTAACAAAACACAGGTCTGACTTTTTATTTTTATTTTGAAACGAATAACTTCCGTTCTTTCCTGCCTGTGAGATAGAGCAATCAATGTTTAGCACAGGGCCTGATACTTAGCAGGTGTGCTCAATACATGGTAGCTCCCATTGATCCTGTATGTGAAAAAAGATGCCAAACAAAACAAAAGTCAAAGCAAACACCATGCATTGACACAAGCAGGACATTTTTCCTAAATCCTTTCAAAATCAGGACAAACTCTCCTGATATTTGTAGGATTGAGATTTAGGGCAAGTGGCATGCTGTTTTGTTTGTTTTTCAGATATTGCCAAGCTTTTTCCTTTTTGAAAATAAACTCCTTTAAATGATTCCACAGTTACTCAAGCCACCCAATTACAAAGACCAGAAGGGTTCTGTTATAGAAAGACTTCCCCAGGAGGCTTTCCATGCTAGTTCTCAAGGCCAGGAGTTTTCAACTTTGGCCGCATATTGAAAGCATCTGGGAGCTTTTAAAAGATGCCTCCAGAGATTGATTTAATTAGTTGGGGTGCACCTGCACGTGGGGCCTTTAAACAGCCCCTTGGGAGATTTTACTGAGTAGCTGAAGTTGAGAACTACTACTCACTTTTCCCCAGATTAACTCTACCTGTCAAATGGTCATTATGATTTAACTTTAAAGGCAGTCCTAAATAGACCTTTTTAAATGTCTATAACCAAAACCCAGCACTGAAATACTATACTTGGAAAATAATTTCTTACAGTGGACAGTGACTGGCTTACAGTGACTGGCTCAAAAAGAAATTAAGAAGTAACTATCAGATGAGTAACTTTCCAATGATTAAGTCAACAAGCCTAATATGAACCCTTGGCAGGGTCTTAAATTTCTTAATTTCAGGGTCTTGAATTTCATAATTAGAAATTCAAAATTTTATTGGCCTAAATTAAATACCACATCACACTACTATTTTAAATAATAAATTCAAGTTACATTACATTTAATCTAATGTAATCTAATGTCTAATCTCATGCAATCTAAATGTACATTAGCAGCCTAAAATCCTTCTTTCTGAAAGCACACAATTCATATACACTACCATATGAATAACACTTTATTTCAAACTAAAGCATGATTTAATATTTTAATATGATTTTGAGTTCAGATTCAAGATGGGTGTTTCAAAAAAACTATGGTCTTGTCTTCCTAGTATGTAAGTGGCTCTCACATGGCAACGGTGTTCTTTACGGTGATTATTCTTTTTTGGTAGAGTTCAAAAGTGCTGAAAAATGATGAATAATCTTATTTATAAACTATATAATGCATGCAAATTGCTTTAATGCCAAAATTTCATCCTCAATAAACTCTATGACTGCAATTACAAATAGACCTCCAACACATATTCAGAGTCAGAATTTTCTAAGCCACAGGTTCTCTGAAAGAAAAATCTGGTCTGACCCTCTGATTTCACAGATATGGAAAATGAGATCCAAAGAGGTTAATCAAGTGAAGCAATGCCCCTAACACCAAATGGCTGGGAATGGAGCCCAGGACATCTGAGCCTGTGTCCTCTCACCTCTCCCGGGGCATCTGGAAGATAACAAAGTGTGTTCAAGCCCTGCAGAAACAGGTGGCGGGGCTGGATTTGGTTCCCAGCTTTTGCCAAACACTTGGATTTTGCCAATGTCTGCTATAGATGGCTATGTTCAGCAGAAGACCTTGGCAACGGGAGAAACTGTTATCATTTTTCACTCCAATTCTTCTTATTACAAAACAGGCTGAAGGTAACTATGGTCACTTAATACATTAGTTATAAATGCATTTGCTGGATTTTTTCTAGTCTATTATTAACATCTTAAATTAGCACGGTACATTTGTTACAATTAATGATATTGGCACTTTATTATTACTGTTTGGATTTCCTTAGTTTATACCTAATGTCCTGTTTTGTTCTAGGATCCTATCCAGGATGCTGTATTACATTTAGTTTGCTCTGTTTTTCTTTTCTTCAAGAGTGTGTGTGTATGAGAGAGAGAGAGAGAGAGAGAGAGAAAGAGAGAGAATATGAATATTCCTCCTCTATCATTCAGCCAATTAAGGGCAAAATCCTACAAATTGCTGTTCTCATGTTCTCTAATGTAAAAGAAAAGGGCATATGTTAATGAAGTAATCTGGAATTTCAATTATGAGAAAAACACTGTGGATAAGAGGAAGGTTAGTTAGGTTAAAAAGAACTTGACATTTGGAAGGACCTAGAAACATGTTTCCGATTTCGACATGGATTAACAAAATCTAAAAAGCAAGAAATGGGGTAGAGTAGTGTAAGAATTTGGAGTAACAAAAGGCAGTTCACACAGAACCATAGTAAGGCAGAGGAAGGAAGTAATATTGTACAATTTGTCATCATTTACTTTAGGGGAGTTTGCATTTTTAAAATCCACAGAAATGCAGTGATAGTTTCCTTGCCAATATTTGTGTAAAACATTTTCCAAACAAGACTGATTCATCTTACTCTGAAATGAATTGTTAGATCACAACAGCGAATGTTAAAGCGTTTGCATTCCTTATAGAAATGCCAAACATTTTATTCTGCCTGATGCTGTACTATAAATAGGGAAATTCAAATGCTAAAAATGTTCTTTAAGTTGCCAAACTTAGTTCTTTACCATGTACTTCCTGGTACAAATGACTTGTTCTTCCAAAGTTTGAAAATAAAAGCTAGTTACAATTCAAGAAATGCTGTAGTTTATATTAATTAATTAAAGGTAAAAGATATTTCATTTCTGTATTCTTTTTCCTTAGATCATATTCATTGATATGCTTTAGACATTTATTTAAGTTTTATTAAATTGTAGTTACTCTGATGACAATTGGATTTTAAAATTAACAATGGCAACAGCCAAGCAACAACAATGTTGTTGGAAAATAATGATGCCAATCTATATCATTTTTATTTTTTTAGCTGTATTGGATGTAATAGTAGATGTAAACTTTATTTACTATAATAAAATAAATTAATAGTAGCATGAGAACTTAAAAATGAAGAAACCCACCAAATAAGATGATACAAATAATGCCCATATATTTATTATTGGGGAAATGCTATTGGTTTATAATTGGTATTTCAAAACAGTATAAATATTTTATGTATATCTTTAGTAAATAAAGAGAACATCAATAGCATACAGATTTGCATAGCATTTAAGGTTAGCATCCAATTTAAGGTGATCATTGATTTTCACTGAGACCTAGGACAGGAAGTTATAGGAGATGCTTCTATGCTATGGATGGGGTGAGGCATAGCAAGAATAACTTCATAACATTTTCTTCTAATCAAATGACTATCCCTTTGGCCTTTAATCTTCCTTCTGCAACTGACCAGACCTCATATTACCCAATTACCAGTCATCTACTCAGGAATGGCAAGATTCCCTTTAACCTGAATACAAGTAATCATTGCAACATCTTTTCCTGGGTTTTTTTTTAAAGGATTCACTTGTTCTGATTCACATAAATTTTTACAAACCTACATGGGAGATATTATAATTATTTTAAAATTTTATAGTATCTAAGAAGTGACTTAAGTAAAATCACTTGATTTTAGATAAATTACTTTAAAGATTATATTATCCAGTTCATTTAAATACAAATTTTAATAATTCTATTATGATTTTTTCTTATTAACTAGTGATGTGTTATTTAATTTACTTTAAATTCATTATGTAATGAAATGCATGACTTGAGGACAAATTTCTGAAATGGCATATTGATCTATACTTTGTTTGGGAACCAATTATATAAGTTTCAAGCTATATTTAATACGTCATATCAAAATAGATAAAAGTTGTTTTCATCGACTAATGTTTGGGGATCATGCATCTTAAACAAAAATAATCTACAACAATTTTCGTGTTTAATTATAATGAGACAAGACAAAAAGTTTTAGGCTGCTGTTTGTAAGCATTTCTATGCAATATAGATTGTGTTTCATTTAACTGTGTTGTCAGCTTATCAAGAAGAATGTGAGAAGATATATATATGTATACAGAGGGTATGGGTGATGTTTATTTCTAATAAATAAAAACCCAAATTGTATATTATTGTCACTACTTTTTCACTTTTAACATTGAATTTTACACCATACAGATAACCTAATACACCAGTATAAAACTTTATGCACATATTAAGATATTTAAGATTTACAAAATGAATAATACAACAAATACTCATGTAATTACCACCTAGTTTAGGAAATAAACCATTATCTACACTATGAAAAGTATTTAAGAATGCTAACCCAATGATCGCAGCTCACAGCATCATAACATCAATGTTTCTTATGCTGTCTTTAATCAGTTATCCATTATATGTGTAAAGTAACAGTACACGACTAATTATAAAAACTAATTAAAGCCACCATGGGAGCTTGCAGTGTTTACGTGAGTCATAAGCATGCTAGCTCATCTGTCACTAATAGCTTCATATACTCTAAGAGGTCTTCAAATAGTATTATTTTCTTCAACATATTTAAGTAATCATTTTATTTATTAATAATTACTTTAAAAATAGAACTTGGATTTGAACCTTTCCCACGCTGAATAATGTAAAACCCCTGAGACACCTTTGAATTGCAATGATTTTGTGAAGAAGCTTTTGGGAAACTCAGATCCAGCCTCTGACAGGTGATAAGAAGTTAGAGGTGGGTGGAGGAAGAGGGGATGGGGATCCCGAAAACCCAGAACAGGTGTGAAGATGCACAAAGGAGGTGACACTACCAACCTCCGCTGTTGGCAGGGACCATCCACCCTGGAGAGCAACTGAGACCCCCGGCCTCCTGCCCTACAGAGCCCAGAGCTGAGACGCAAACATCTCCACATACACCAAAGCAGGGCAGGGCTACAACATGTAATGATTCGGGAAATGAGGATGATGTGTCCACCGTTACCTATGAAGCACATCTCCTGAGGCTCCGAATCTCTTTCATATCATTCTGCCACAGAGCCCAAATTTCTACCTAAGAGACCCACAGAGTTAACCATGGGAACAATTTGTTTGTTTTTAGCTTATGAAGCTACGATTATACTTCCTCTTTCAAACTGTTCCTTAGAAAGCATAGAACAAAATTTGGCTCTATCATGCCAAGGATTTCATGGCATTCATTTTGCATACTAAATTCCCTCCCCTTCCTCCACCTTTCCTACCTTATATTCCCCGTGTCTCATGTTACCCCCACCGAATTTTTATGTGATGCATTGTATATTGTATCTTATTCTTAAAGCCCTTCTGGAACAAGGTAGGGTATAAACAATTAGTCAGCAGCTTATAAAGATGAAAGGAGTTAGAGATAATCCAGTTCTATCCTCCATATTTTACAAATGAGAGATCTGAGGCTCCAATATCCCAATGACCATTGATTTGAAGATAGGCTGGAATTTAGGGATCCCAAATGTGGCTTACTGATTTCCCCTCAATATCTGGTTACCTCCTATGACATTAGATTCTCTTGTCTTTCCTCTTCTTAAGGCTTCACTGCCCAAGGGATGTTGATAGACATTTATCCCCAACTGAAGTAATACAAATCTTAGGAAATTCTCTATTCTACATCTTGGAGAATCACAAGAAAATTCTGAGAAATTCTGCAATAAATAAATCAATTTAATTCTGATTAACCCATGTCTCCCACGCATATGTGACCATAAATAAAACCTTTTTTCTTTTCTCTTTTGGGGGCACAGTGAGGAGTTACACCCATTTACACCCCTCAGAGCACACTTTGGGAAGTGCTGGGTTAAGACAAGGTCTCCGGAAGCAACTGTCTAAATCCCCACGGCAGGTGGGAGGGAGGAATGGACAAACGGGTCCATCCCACTGACACATCCGCCTGGATGGTGGCTGCTCCCAATGTTGGCAGGTCGTGCTGCCCTGCCAAGCCCAGGGCCATAGCGTGTCAAAAGGTATAGGAACCACTAGTGAAAGAGGTATTAAGGAAGGGGCACAGCAGTCACCCTCGGCCATTCTCCTGTGCTGCTCGGGTGATCCTCTGCAGGCTCGCCGCAGGAGCGCAGCTCACCTGGCAACCGTGGATGGGGTGCCTGGAACCCTGCTCACCATGCAGCGACAGTATGCACCTGGTTTGAATTCTAGAAGGATAGGACTTACATATTCTTCTTCCACCGAAGTAAATGCCATCAGTTGAAGGGTGTAGGGTTCCAAAAATGACAATGTAACATGGCGTGTGTACCTCTGTGGGGTGGCAAGTGTGTTTACAGACCCCGAAGGGACGTGACAGTTACACAAACTCTTGCATGGTCCGGGTGGCACTTGTGTTGGTGTGTGGGGCCCTAACACCTGACCCTGGACGCCGATGCCGTTTCTACCCTCACTTGGCAAGTTACTTACCTGGAGTGACTTTAGTTTCCTTTTCAGTACAATGGGAACACTAACAAGAATGGGAGGGTGGTCAGGAGGATTAATGTTTGATATTTGCAAAGTGCTTAGACCAGTGCTTGCCTCACAGTAGGTACAATATAATTGTTAAATAAAAGAGTGTCACTTTATTTCCCTCAATTTCTATCCAATTTCCCCCAGCTGATCAACATTTCCTTTCACGATGGATGACGACAAACAGCATTGGCGAAAACAAGGCACTCACCCGCCTTACTTTGAGACAGCCTGAGCCGTTACAAGGACACACATGAGGCCAACGTACACGCTGACGCAGCTGCCTGTGGGCTCCCAGGGCTTTCAGGCTAGCTGTGGTCGCATGTTAGGGAGAGCCGGCTGTCAGGGGCACCTGCTAATGATCAGGCCTCCAGTGCAGTGGTTACCGGGGGTTCCGGCAGAACGGGAACAAGTAGGCAGGACAAGAGGTGCGGCTGCTGAGTCACAGATGGGCCAGCAATGACCCTGCATGTGGTCGTGCCTTCCAGCCGCCCACCAGCCCTGTGACCTCCACCTCCCAGGAGCTCCCGGCAGGGGTAGGAGAGGCTGCCCCGCCTCTGCCTGGGCCTTACCTCCCTCACTAACCCTTAACTCAAGTTGTGAAAAACCATCACATAAACACTACTTTAAAAATCGACCCAAAAATGTACTAAATAGAAACAATAAAGGGAAAGAGTTTGGTAAAGCCTTGGTTAATTTTTCTTGGTTTCTTTTTTATGTACTTGAAACTATCACCATCTGAATGTATTTCTACATATTTTAAAAAAAGATATACAGATACCGGGGGGGGGGGGGGGGGAGAGGGAGTGGGGGAAAAAAAGATAAACAAATACATCTTTAAAAAGATTGTCAAATACCTTTTAAAAGACTAAGAAATTTAAAAACAACAAAGCAGATAATATGTGTGAATCACATCGTAAGTGGTGAAGGATCTGCTTTTGTTATATAAAACTAACCCTTACATAGGTTGCATAAAAAGCCGAGAAGGATTTGCAATCATCTAATGACCTACTGTATACGGACACGATCACAACTATAATTTTAGAACTCTCATAATTTATATTATGTAGCTTTTGCAAAAATGTTCAGGGAATTGTTCCTACACATATGAGCCAAATTTGGGGAGTAACAATGAATCTCTCTCTGAGCCTAAGGATGAGGGACCCTTAAACTTGGAGTTGGCAGTGGCCCCTGCACACCTGCTGTCTCTCCTGCTCGCTAGCTCACACGCACAGTCTGCAAACACAGCACACTGCAGCCTGGCAATATCGTTTTCTGCTCTAGCAAGGAACACACGTGCACATACGCGCACACATGAAGTCCCCAGACACCTGGGGCTATCAGAGACCATCATATTGCCCAGTCCCTGTGTTCAGGGAGAGGTGAGAATACATAGGAACATGGGACCTCAGTTACAGCCAGTTCAGTTTTCAATCCAGGGTTTGAACGTTGCTTTGGACGTTTGATTTGAACCCTTAAGTTCTGACCATTTGGGACATGGCTCCCTTTTACATGCTCCCTTAGCAGTGTACCTCTTATCTCAAAGCACATCTTTAAATGTATCTTTTTAATCTTATCTTAGGCAACACACACTTGCTTCCGTGAATCACCAGATGACGTGCATAGGTTTATTTCATCTATACTGATGTGAGCCATATCAAAGCAGGTCTGGTGTGTTCATCGAGTATTTCTAAACTTCCACGATTTTAATTCTTATTACTACAGCATTTCGATAGACACACTGCTATCTTAAAGACCTTTTTTCATGCATACATGCAATGTGAAGAAAACTATCGCTGAAAGGAAAACTATTTTCCCAAATTATGACTTGCATCTACAATAATGAGAAGCTATTAGAATATACTTTTAAAAAATCTCTAAGCTGATCTAGTGCTTGGAATTGTGCAATTTCCCATTGCTCTGCTATTTTCCCATTCTGTATGCACAGCACAGATTCCTGCCAAGCCTATTACAGTGAACAAACAATGTCCTCTGTGTCAGAACAGAGAATGAATAGTATCACAAAATCCTCCTACAGCCTACATTCCCCCCACCCCAACCCCTTCAGAAGAAAATAACCTCGATGAGGAATGAGGAGGAAAACACGACTCTCCTCTTTCTTGCCAATCTGAAATTGCCTTCTAGAAACTACGGGCTAAGTAGTGTCAACTATATAACATCAACTTCTAAACAGACAAAGTTGACAAGTATATTTTCTTTTAAATTGGATCATATATTTTTGCATTTCTCTGTGTGTGGGTGCACAGATATCTTTATAAGGAAGGAAGGAAGCATTTTATCAGGTAAAATTTCAGCAGGCATTTCATCAGATAAAATGAAACAGCTTTTAGCTACAGACTGAGCAGCAACAGGGAAACTTCATAGAAATGACACAGCAATTTGTGTTAAAATATTGGCAGCTAATTCATGAATGCCAAAGCTGACTGTGAATTCAGCTGCTTCTGTTAAGCCTTCATTTCCACTACGCTCATGATTCATAAAGAAAGCACCTACAGTTACTCCTCAGAAATGTACAGTATGATGCAGACAGATTCCCCTTTGGCGCTTTCTCTCTCTCTCTCTGTCTCATTCACACACCCCACCTCCCCACAAGAAGCATTAAGGATATGGTTTTACAAAACTAGAACTTCATGAAGCATTTCTCACAAACCAACAATAGGCTTACTTAGTAGGCATTTTCACAGAAGAACACGGACTTCCTTAAAATGTTCCATACTTGTACGTCTTAGCTGGTGTAAAATATTATAATTCAGGTTTTCCCTTCTTGTGAAACGAATATAGCATATATTTTATTTGTAACCTCTAAAGGAAATTACCCAATTTTTTTCCTCATAAAGGTTAAAATGCTATTTTTATAATCGAACCACACTGGCTTTTGTTTTCATGAGTATCTGTAACATGAAGAAAAAAGTCCAGCTTCCCCTTTCTTCCCTTTTTCCCACATATTTTTAGTACAGCTCAATGAGCTCCCAGATTCTGACAGCATTCTCCTGGTAACACATTTAGAAGAGGCTGCAGGATACCCCAACAGCTCTGCTTTCTTCTCTCTCTCCCTCTCCCTCTTTTTCTCGTATCACTCTAGGTCTGTATTAGACTGAACAATGAAACCTTTGTGCTGTACCACAGCAATTCAAAAAATTCTAATGCTGTACCCGCTTATTGGTACAATGGTAATATTTACCCTGGAGAAATGTTTGTCCAAAAAAGTATTTCAAATTCTGGCAATGTATTCCCTTTGCAATGTGGTGGTGAGAGTTCTCTCTTCTGTCTTGGCCTATAACCAAAGAGAAAGAAAGTTAGAAAAAAAAATACAGATGGATACAGACTGTGAAAGATATTTATCCAGTTCACTGTAAAATTGCTAGCTTATTTATGCCAAACCTCGAGCTTTATATTCCTTCCTGAACAAAGCAAATTGCAAAGTAAAGGCAAAACTGCAAATAGTAGTGAATAAAAAATTTTTGCTAAAATGACAGCCACGTCAGTGTCTGATCAAATACAAATCAATTGACTCGCTCTTTCCATATTCTTCCTGGTTTATACCAAATAAATCTGTGTGTTATTGTAGTAATGTTAAAATTCAAATAACTTACCTGAATTAGAAACAGAACAAGTGACTTGTCTGAAACGAGCATTTATGGTTTTTGGTAAGGTAAGTGTGGTTCGGTTCTGATAATTTCTTATTACAAGGAGATTTTGGTGCAGTGGGAACAGTTTGACCTGCATGACACGCAGACCTGATCCCAGGTCATCCCTTCACGCGTTCTGCTGTTGAAATGGGCAAGATGCAAAGAAATGGCGAGACTGCAGGGATGACCTCCCTCGTCTTCTCTCCTGATCTGTCAGCGCCCCAGTCCTGTCTGTGGTCCTGCTCTACCACTGGTGCCCAGCCCTTCCTCCCTCTCCCCCTAGTTTCCTCTCTAGTTCTCTTCCCAGCCTAGAATAAGTATCTCCTGTATTGAACATTTACTTTACGTAAGACACCATGACGGGTACAGTGTGAGAGGGAGGAGGGGAGAGGGATGGAGTGGATGAATGAATGAATGAATGAATGACCATATTTACATTTGAAGGAGAATATCCTGGCTGTTGACTAAGATTCAGAACTTCTCAATTATTTTAACCGACTGAGGCACAATTCCTGATTTTCAATATAACAAACCGAGTAGAACACAAACCTTCTAGATTTGCATCTACTGACATTCTTTTGTTAGGACCACATCTTATCATCTTAGACTGCGTGTTGCTTTCTTCCATAGCAGAATGAGCAGAATGTTTATATTATCTTGAGGTATATCTATTGTTTCCCTGACAGTTATCAAGTGAGAAATGCTGCCTTTTGTTTGCCACGGCATTCGGCTACATTATTATTTTCTTTTAATAAGTCTAAAAAGATCAGAATGAGACACACAATCGTGGGCTGTCTTCCTCTAACCTGACTCCTGTTCTTTCCACTGTCAATCATGCGAACTAGGAGGACAGGGCTTCACTGGGTGCAGGGATTGACAGACAACTGAGTTCTCAAGCCAGTGTTTCACTCTATCATTAGATTTCAAATCAAACCTCCTTCTAAACCCCTCCCATACAGGTATATTTAGATGTGGATTCCTACTGTAAACCTCTCCACTTCTCCGTGTCATCATGGTTGATCCCAAAGAATGCTCCTGAATTAGAAATACCAGCAAAATTTGATTATCTAAATCAAACTGCTGCAGTAAAAAAAAAAATAATGAAAAGAATAAACATTTTTCTTAAAATGCCAAATCCTATTAATGCATACTAGAAATATGTTTGGATGTGCTCTATTACTAGATATGAGTAAAGAGCCTGATTTGAAAATTGGATACACGATTTGACAGTTAAATTTATTAAGAGTGGTACATAGTTTTATATTTTCAGAATATACATTTCATGAATTAAAAATATTCCAAGGAAGCAAAGTAATCAAGAAAGTGTGGTATAGTCATAAGGACAGACATATAGATCAACAGGTTAAACTTCAGCATCCAGAAATAAACCCATATATTTATACTCCTTCAATTATATGATAAATTGATTTTTTTGACAAGGGTGCCAAGGCTAGTCAATGGGGAAAGAATGGAATTTTTCAATAAATGGTTCTGGGACAACTAGAGAGCTATATACAAAAGGATGAAGTTGGATCTTTGACTCAGACTATATAAAAAAGTTAACTGAAATGGATCAAATACCTAAATGTAAGAGCTAACACTACAAAACTCTTAGAAGAAAACATAGGACATGAGCTGAGATTTAGCAGCAGTGCTTTAGATATGACACCAAGAGCACAAGCAACAAAAGAAGAATAGAAAAACTGAACTTTATCAAAATAAAAATATCTGTACTTTAAAGGACACTATGAAGAGAGTCAAAAGACAACCCAAAGAATGGGGAAAAATATGTGTAAATCATATACAATAAGGGACTTGTATCTAAAATATATAAAGAACGCTTATAACCCAATGATAAAAAGATATATAACCCAACCAAAAACAGGCAAAAGATGTGAATAGACATTTCTCCCAAAAAGATAAAAGATATGTAAATGGCCAATAAGCACACGAAAAGATGTTCAATGTCATTAGTCACCAAGGATGTGCAAATCAAACCACAATGAGATATCACTTCACACCCACTAGGATGGCTATAATAAAAATGCCTAAGACAATAACAAGTGTTAACGAGGATGTAGAAAAATCAGAACACTCATACCCAGCTGATAGGAATAAAAGTGATGCAGCCACTTTGAAACAGACTGGAAGTTCCTCAAAATGTTCAACATAGAGTTATCAGTTAACCCAGCAATTCTACTGCTAGGTATATATCAAGAGAAATGAAAATGTATGTCCACCCAAAAACTTGTACACAGATGTTCACAGAAGCATCATTCATAAAAGCCAAAGAGTGGAAACAACCCAAATGTCCCTCAGCTTGTGAATGGATAAACAAAATGTGGTATATCCATACAAAAGAATATTTTTCAGCCATAAAATGGAATGAAATACTAATACATATTATAACATGGATGAATCTTGAAAACATGCTAAATGAAAGAAGCCAGTCACAAAAAAACCTCACATATTGTATGATCCCATTTATAAGAATAAATGTCCAAAATGGGTAAATATGTAGCGACAAAAAGATTTGTGGTTGCTTAGGGCTGAGGAAAAAGGGTCTAAAATTGATGGTTGCACAACTATGTAAATATACTAAAAATCATTAAATTGTATACTTTAAATGGGTGAATTGTATGGCATGTGAATTGTATCTGAATAAAGCTCTTACCAAAAATATATATATATATTCCAAGGGAAGGGATGTGGAATACACACACATACACATAAAAGTATAACATCAGTCATTCTCCAAATCATCTTAAAGAAATATGGCAAACCCAAGTATAATTTTAATCAAAATCCCTGGAATTGCTGCACCAAACAGACCACCCAGCTCCACTGCAAACTATCACATCCCGGCTGAGGCAACCTGAGTATAATTATGCATGGACCAAATGCTCCTTCAAGTCCCCTTTCACCTTCCTGTCTCTAAGTGTGGACAGCAGTGAATCACTGCAAACAATTATTGACCTGATCAAACAGAAACCTTGTGCTTTCAACACTGATTTCTTTTTCTATTGAATGGCAGTTCCGGACTTCTGACACCAGCACTCTAGTCAAATATGACCACTCTCCACACCTGCATATATGAAGTCAGTGGGATGCCAAGCTCGGCACTGTTTCTTCTATACCAGTTTCACTGGCAGCTTCCATGAGGAGTGATTGCAGGTTCTTAACACTGATGATGACATTCATAAGAAGGTCCAAACAGGTGAACTCTAGGAGTTCATGATGCCAAACTAACCCGAAGGCTTGTTCTGCCTAAAGCCACTCAGAGGAACTGAAATAGAGCTCAATTTCTGGGACACTGGGACCCTGAGGGATGAGATATGCACCTGACAGATGGCCTGGGCCAAGTCCCCGGCTGATTGGCATTGCAGAGGAGAGGTCTAAGGGGAAGGGAGTGTTTTCTCAAGGCTATGCCCTAACAGTCTTTCCTGGGGAAGTAGTGGTGATATTGAGAGCATACTTTCCTGATATATGGGTAGATAAACACAGGGATTTAGTAGCATAGACTTGAGCAACCCTATTCAAAATTCATGTTTGACTCTAAAAAACCATATCTGGAGGCAAGATATCTACTCAGTATGAGACTAGAATCATAAAGCTCAATTATAGATTCTCAAATTTAAAAGAAACTTAAAAGATCTATAAATCAACCCCACTTGATACCTGAATCCCTTCTACAATGTCCATGACATCCAGTCTATAGTTGCACTGTCAAAAGGACTTGATTAAACAGAACAGTTCAAAGTACTGTGCACTGAATGCATCACAGTGCCTAGAATACAGTAATCACTCAATATTTGTTCACTGATTGAATTAATTTTAAAGAATCAGAGCAGACTCATGATGTTGTTGTAATAAAGCTGCTCTTACTCACAGTTCCTGAAGACAGAGAAGAGAGTATGATTACAGGTCGGTCATGACTGGCATACCACCACAGCAACATTTCACACATGCGAATGCCATCCAAGCCAATACCATCCATTATCCATGTTGCAATGGAAACAAACCAATAAACAAAACTTAGACCTGCTAATCTAGCTGTGCTGGATTCCCTTCCGCAATGAAGGGCTTCCTCTATCCCAAGGAATCCCTTTCTGTATCTGGGAAGTGCTGTTAAATTTGAGCCAGGAGTAAGGAAAGTTCTGTTTTCCACTGGCTTAGTGGCTTTAACCTAGTTTGAGTCTTAGTTCTAACTTCTAGGGCCATGCAGAACAAGTCCAATAGTTCTCCTACATGGCAATCCTTCAAATGCTTGAAGACACCCATTTAAAGAAGTCCCTTTTCCCCTGCCCTATAGTATCTGCTTCTGTATTTGAAAGAACAGAGTTTTAAGTACCACCTGCCATAACTCAAAGAAACACAAAGTCTGTAAGGAGAAGAGAGCAGGGCCCTGGCCAGGTCTGCTCACAAGAGCAGAGTAGGCTGAGAGCCTGGCTCTAGCTACAAAGCTCAACTGAGGAGGGCAGGCCAGCGACCAAGCACATCATCCAATGGACAAGGTATGCTGTATCTGATTTAGAAAACAGTCCTTATTTGGGTTTTCATAGTGTGGTGGGGGGAATTTTCAGGCCCAGTTATCACAGGGAGGCAAAGCTATCAGTAGAAAGTAATAGGCTGATGAAGTCAGGTGGTCTATTTGCACCCTGGAGGTCTAGTCACAGCAACAGAATCAGGCCAGTGGGCAGTGACTCAGGGTAAGAGCCACAATTCTCAAGAAGACTACCTGGTAAGACCAAGAAAGACCATGGTACCCAAAGCAGATATTCAGTCCCAGACACCTGTACACACAGCAACAGAAAGAGCTGAAAGTTTGAAGGTTTAGGAGTGAGTCATTCCTGGGATGTCATTCCTGGGATGCCAGATACCACATCTGGATGGCAATGAAGGCCACTGGAATGCAATGGCAATGACCCAGTGGTCAGTACTGGGCAATACCATCTCATCATGGGAGATTAAAATTCAGCAAACAGATACAGCCAGCATTGAGCAAGACTCTACCGTGGGCAAGGCACACAGAGAGTACGGTTAGTGATATGCTCCACTGGACTGTGGGGTAGGTTTTGACATCTTAAGTATTTCCTGCTTTAGCCAGAACAAATTCAGATTTGGGGAGGGCAAGATGATGCATGCAAGAGGAACGAATAGTGAGGAAACAGGGAAGGCAGAATGACACATACTGGGGCCTGTGCTTTCATTTTCTGGTTGTTCTCTTCTAAAAGATCAGCTCAAAGCAATTCTCCAGATGAAGTCGCACTTCATCAGTGAAGAGCAGAAAGGGACTCTCTCTTCTGTTGGCCACATGCTATACTTTATTCAGAAAGCTAAAGATCACAGAAGCTTTGTTACCAGCTACATTACACTGTTGATGCATATGCAACTTATACTTGACTAGAACGAAATCTAAAATTTCTCATGTCATCTCTCCTTGCAGTCCTTTTGCAATTTAGTCGGGGGAGTGCCGTGATTGCATTGATCCCTGTGTGGTTCCTGCTTCTTAGATGTGGGTCACTGTGTTAAATGTCAAGATGTTCCTGAATTCTGTTTTCATCATTTGTTACATTTGCCATCTCTTCCAACTTTGGGCCACGCATTTACAGAGTTTTACCCAAGTGAGGCCTAATGTTGACTAGGTAGGATCAGCTTAAAATATCAAAAACCTCTCTCCAGGAAGAGAGCAATTTATTAATCAGTTCCCTCTGGATATACCTTCCAACCAGTTATTAATCCAGCTAATTATTCACACCCCCTATTTGTCCAAATGATAAATGTTAGCAATTTGATATACTTTCAGTTAAAAAAAAAAAGAAATCCATAAACTAATGCATGCCATTTCTTATTAATCCACCTGAATTCCTTGATGGGCTTAAAAAATTATCAATATAATAGAGATCAACCTCAAAGTACAGACTTTTCCTTTCATTAAAATTTCAATATTCAGTCATTTGCAATAATCATGCAAGAAAACCATATTAAATATGCTCAATGGTACAACAATTAAAGAAGTAGCAAGAGACAGCGTATATGGGCTCTGATGCACTGTGCAATATTGTAAAAGCGTAACTAACAATGCTTCAGCCTTCCTCATCCTAGGATTCTCATTTTCCTCGGTTGCTCTTCTCCCCTTGCTAAGCTCTTGTGTGTTTTCTGGCCATTTTTCCTTGCTGGTTCTCCCAGCTGTGCCTCTCGTCTCTTCCACCCCCCAGCTGCTTTGGCTCACACTTTCAGCCTTCCTGGTATTTACTGTGTTAACAGTTCTAGTCTTCATGCCATCTGATGTCTCCTGCTTCGTTTTTCACACACTAGAACAGCTGAAATCCCTGATGTATGCAAAGCAACAGTCCATTAAGAGAAGAGCATTTTCTGGCTTTGCTTTTCTGTACTGAGGACAGAAAAATGGAAGAGGCAAGAAAAGAGAGTTCATAGAAGTGCCCAAGAAAGGTCACTAGGAAGATAAGCTGAAGGCAAAAAAAAAAAAAAAAAAAAAAAAAAAAAAAAAAAAAAAAAAAAAAAAAATCAGATTTCTTTAGGCATCAAAAAGATTGTATGACACTGGAAAAATAGTTACTTTTGAAAATCCTCTTCAACGGTGTGATTTAATGAAAATTCTGTAATCCTCTTTCCAATGAGAACATATATTTCTTGAATTCTAGACAAGGCATGATAAAAATCCTTAAACATGTATCCTTATGCTATCTATAATATACAGACCCAGGTAAAATAGATACAGTTATAATACATATATTGAGTTATTAACAAATGACATCTTTTTAGCAAAAACCTTCTATTTAAGTATGCTACCTTAAAAGAGGCTTAAAATGACATGATTTAGTATAAGCCTTATCTCTAAGCATGCATTCCCAAGTGTGGCTTGGATATCAATTTCTTGCAGCTTCAATATTAGCAGAGAGATAATCAAAATGACCAAAGTGTTCAAGAGGAAAATAAATCTTTCTCATTGGCAAAGAATAGTTTATAATACGCAAATCTGATGTATTTAAGGGAAGTTTTACAGCATGCTTCTCAGACATCTGAACATAAAGCAAGATTAGCTTCAGTGCTTAAGTGTTGCTTTAGTGAACAGAAAATATATAAATTGCCTCCTCTCATTACTGGCTTATAAATTGGTAGTAAAAGACATATTTAAAGACATGCTCTTTTACACAATGTAAGTAAACATGAGATAATAACCAGGGAAACCAAAGAGGATATTCTTTCATTCATTTTCTTTATTCACCTGTCAATGGTACGACTTTGCTTATGAATAAAAAGCACAGAAAGTAAATATCACGCTAGTCCCTTCCATGCTGCACATTTGGGACACTTCCTCTTGGACTGGGACTTTAGCTGCCGCCATCGATAGAGCCTACAGCTTTGGCTTGTCTTTGCCTCCCTGCATGTGCCCCATCCTGCCTTTGCTTCATGATGGGCACCTAACTGGGTGGCCACCTGGAACACTGCCATGTCGATCACAGAGCCTCAGATCAGATGCAGACATTTCCTGATGAGAAATAGCTTCTGTTTTATCTAATCTAGGGATTACTCAAAAGGCTGTGCAGTTGGAGGGTTTCCGGCTGGGCTTTCCCAGCAGAAGTTGTATGAATAGGTGTGTACGTGGGGAGGGGGCATGCAAGGAAGACTTCCCCAGCAAGCTGAGGAACGCGTGGGGTTAGTAACTAGCCTGAAGTCTGCCAGGTATACCTTTTAGACCCCTCCCCACCAAATTCATGGAAATCTGCTGTTAGAAGTCTCAGCCACAGAGAAACTCCAGGATAGCAAGGGCCCTCCCTCCATTCTCAGGGTTCTGCAGAACTGGCTGTGCTGTTCGTGTTGACCTGAGGCAAAGGCTCTGCAGGAGTGGGGTGCGGGTCACAGAAGATGCATTTAAGCTCTGGTCATTTGCTGGCAGCTTTCCACATTTTGCAAGATTGTTGCCTGTGAAACATCTGAGTTTCAGAGGGGTATGTATATGGCTGTGTCTGAATGGTGGGTGCGGTAGGCTGGCGTTTTATAATGGACCACATGGTATAAAGTAACTTTATAGTGCACCCCCTTGCTTCCCTGCACTATCTGTGTCTGTATATAGAGACTATATATCTACATCAGGAGTCCCCTCTCTGTAAGTGTATAGAGAGAATGTCTGTCTGCGTAATGAGAGAGAACACACACATTTGGTCACTTTGATCTTAGACTTTCCACACTGCCCGCAGAAGCTGCACCAGAGCTGTGCCACTGATACCATGTGGCCACTCTCTCATGCCCGAGGGCTGGTCTTATGAAATGCTGTCATATGTATGACATTCTGATCATTTCTCTAATGGAAAATAACTACTAGTTCATCTAAGTGGAACTTTAAGAGAAATTCCAAAACAGTGACATGTAATGCTAAGTATCACAGAGAAAGTCAAAGACATTTATTAGAAGGGAACTAATACATGAACCAATGTACATTTAAGCATCCTAACGAGAGTCTCACAATACTATTATAAGTGCTAAGTAAATGTTAGCTACGTTATGATTGGTAAAACAGGGTGTGTTTAGCAGAACTTAAGGTATCATGATAGACTCCAGTCCGAGTCCATCTTTGCAGGGTGGCCACACTTAACATATCGTATTCTGTGTGTTTGAGTACACACGCCTGTGTGCTACCTTTCTGAGCCTGTTGTGGGTTGAGCTGTGTGACTCCAAATCCATGTCTTTAAGTTTTAACCCCCAGTACCACAGAATGTGACCTTATTTGGAAATAGGGTCATCACAGATACATTGTAATTAGTTAAGATGAGCTCATACTAGAGTAGGTCAGGCCCTGACCCAGTATGATTTGTGTCCTTATAAAAAGAGGACATTTGGACACAGAGACATGTAGACAGGGAGAATCCCATGTGAAAACTGAAGTTAGGCTCCCATAAGCCAAGGAACCACAGGCAGCTAGGAGAGAAGCCTGGAGCAGATTCTTGCCTAGAGGGCTTGGAGGGAGCATGGCCCTCCTGACACCTGGATCTCAGGCTTCTAATCTCCAAAACTGTGAGACAAGCAATTTCTGTTGTTTAAGCCACTCAGTTTATGGTGCTCTGTGATGGAAGCCCTAGGAAACTAACACAGAGCCAGTGCATGAAGAAATGGTCAAGTTTCCTAATATTCCAGTCCTGATTTAAAGACACAGAGATTAGGTTAAGAAAGAGGCAGCTCTCATTATTTTATATATCCCATATCAAGAAGGTTTACACATCAACCCAGATGCTATACTAGAGTTATTTCTTAATTATATAAATGCAAAGGAACACTGAAATAGGCAGTTTAACAAAATTCACCATACAATTTCAAAGATGGAATTTATCTTTTTAAACCCTGTTCTCAGTAATAGCTTGAAAGACAAATGACCAAAACAACATGCAGCATAATTAATGAGAACATTTTCAATAACTTTTTTAATTGTGAATAAATTTTTTAAAGGATTCCATAAGAATTTGTACTGACCAAAACTCCCAGGGAACTTTTTTGCTTTACTGGGACATACTATATTAAGATTGATATGTTATATCACTTATTTTCTTTGACTCCCCTCTTGATTCATGCTGTGCCTTGTCTTTGAAAAGTCACTCAAAAATCATGCTTAGGATTCTGCCTTGGTTCTCTCTTTACATTTTCTCAGCCCTTAGTATATAATGATGCTTTTATTCTACTATTCAGCACTTGTGTGTATTTCAGAGTTATATTAGTATATGTTTAGAGTTAAAAGCAAACTCCACAATATTTTTGCTTAACTTCTATTTTAGCAACAAGGAAACTGAGGCCTAGCTGTGTGATCACAGCTATTTAGGGACTGAGCCATGAATACTACCCAGGCCACTTTTTGTTAGCTTCAGCTCTATGGTGGTAGCTTAATCATTTAACATGCGCTACCCTGGGCTTATTCTCCCTAATCAGATGATTTGGCTGTAGGGCAGGTGCTTTTTAAACAAAACAAAACCCTCATCTAAAGATTCTCCTGCCGGGCACATCATGATCAGGGACATCAAAATGATTGTTTAAATATGGAATATTTGTGATATAGCTACATTTCTATAAGAACAGACTAGCAACCAATCGTACATGACTGTTCTTTAGTACATTGTTATTTTTGAAGTCTCTTCAATTTATTGATTTTCATCAACCCGACTGTTTGTAGAATTAATTGGTATTATCTATAACCCCAAGTTTTATTTTATTAGTTGTTTTGATGTCCTGACTAAAAGCATTTTAAGGAAGACGTGAAATCTGGACTCTTCTACTGTGGCTCTCTGTCTGCTGTCTGTGATGAGCCCATCTAATTGATCAAGTAAGGGTAGAAGAGGAAAGGCAAAAAGGAAAGGTTCTAGAAAAAACAGGTTTGAAAGATCTTCAGCTCCCTTGGACAAAGATAAAATTTCTAATATGGTTGGTAAAAATCACTAGACAACAAATGCTCCAGATGGTAACATGGTTACATCATAGCATGTAAAACAGAAAGAGCAGAGAGCAGTTTCTGCAATTAATTGGCCAAAAGGACTAGAAAGAAGAAACAAAAACCCCCTTGAACCTAACTGTGAGAACCAGGAGCGAGAAACACAGGGCAGCTTCCTCGCTGCGGAATTACATTTTTTTTTTTTTTTTTTGCCATCAACAGGTGTTGCCATGGTAACTATTCTGTCATTAAAGCAGCACCAGAGGTAAGAAAATCTATACAAGACCATGATAGAGGGAAAAAATAAAAAAGGTGTGTTGTAGCAAAATTAACCTCAGACTGAATAGAATGAGCAACAAGAGACTTGACTGGCTATTTACCAGATCTTTATGTTATCTGAAAGGGATCCTGCAGAGAGAGGGGGTGTTGGCCTAGAACCATGGTCCCTGTAAAACCAAGGACAGGGAACTATCGGTGGAGGGCTGTCATGGCCCTCAATTTGTCTTAGGTACTACTTTATATCCCTATTCCCTTCTGTACATTTTAGCTCTTTGATGACCCTGGGGGGAAGGGCTGCAGTTGTGTCATGTTATATCTGGAAACTTCTAGAAAGTGAACAAATCAGTCAATGATTTCCTTACTGTACTTGCAGGTACTATATTTAGTAACAATTTCTCTGCTTTCTTCCTTCAGATAGAGGAACTAGGGACTGCATGCTATGAATTAGTGAAATAATTAGTTGCTACTTCTTCTGAACAAGTATAGCCAATATTTCTAGGCCAGGCACCAGGAAATACCTCAGAGCCTGGCTAAGATCAAAATCTCATTTCTTTGGTCTTCCCTCCATTGCTTATGGCTCTATAGATTTAGCATCATGAACGAGGAAACAATTACTATTTCTGAAATTAAATTCTGCGTTTTTATTTTGTAAGCCACTGTTGGTAGCCTCCAAAAAGGGTGCTATCTCTTTTTATTTACCTTTATTTACCAAGCTTGTTATTGTTCAAATGACTACTCTACTTTATAAGTAAACAACATGGATTAATATACTTTCCTTACTTCTGTAATTCTTCAAAGTTAAGATAGCTGACAGAACAAGATTTTAGAAAATAAAGTCTGAAAGGTTTAGCCTGAGAGACAAATCCATGGAGTTCCAAGACTATTCTGCCAAGGCCAGGCAGGCATCAGAGTGTCATAGAAAAGACAGCAGAAATGTCACTGGACATGGTACGTGCCAATTTCTGGGACTTGGTGTCCCATTCCATAAAGAGATGGATGGATTACCTCCCTCAAAGGGTCGGTGTGAGGCTCAAATGAGACGATGTGTGTGAAATCGTTCTGTTCAACTGTAAAATACCAGGCATATAAAAGCCGATGTTGGAAATGCTATTGTCACTTGTTTTTCAAGCTTTTTGTCATGCTAATATTACCCAATTCACATTTTTGATCATAAAATAAGTAGGCCATGAACATTTTCACATGATGATTTTGGCAGAAAATCTTTTTTTTTTTTCTTTAAAATTTGGAGGCACTTAACTGATTTGGATGTTGTTTTCTTGTATGAGTTATCTTTCTTTTAACTTTTTGTTTTCAGGTTAGATTTGTATCAAAGGGGTGGGTAGATGTGCGTGGTTGTATGTGAGTGTATAAAAGAGGATGAAGGAGGGAAGGAGAGAGAGGAAGGTCAAACGGAAGGGAAAACAGAGAGATCAAGTGAAGGGGTTAACACAGAGAAGGGTAAGGAGTCTTCCCTCCCATTTCACAGATACATCCCTGTCCCTGATTTTGTTTGTTACTTTATTTGCAATCTGTACATCACTAGGGCTAAATTGTTGGTGGCCTTCTCAGCAGAAGAAATTCTAGGGATGATACTAATTCCTGCAACTGACTCTCAGCTCCTGGGACTGTTTCTCCATTCTCATGCTGATGGGCTCTGCTAGTTGTAGTTTAAGTTGCATAAATCCCTCTGTTTCTTAAACTAAGACTCCTAGATCTATTCTATGGCAAGACACATACCTTCTGTCTTTTTTTGTTAGTTTTATATTTTAAAAACAGTTCCCTTTAAAATATTGTCGTTTTGCTTCTGAGTGTCTGAATTCATGTCCCTCTTCCCCCAATCTCTTCCACTTCCCTCCCACTTTCTCTTCTCTCTACCACCCTGCCGTCGTTCACCACATTCAGCTGTTGGCAAAGGTCGTAGGTTCTACCTCCTTAAATGTCTGTTACAGTCAATTTCTGGTTTTAATATAATACATGCTTGTTGGAAAAGTTTACAGAATACAGAGGATATACAGTATTTTTTTTAAGACAGTTTATTTTCACCATCTTGCCCCAACTCTATTCCCTTCCCTATAGGTAAGCACTATTAGAGTTGAATACAACATTTAAAAATGGCCTGGAAAGAATAGAAAAATCTAAGGGCATTTTTTTTCTTTCTTTATTACATGTATGGTACCCTATACTAGTCACGGTTCAACAGTTTTATTGTATTCATTTACTTATCTTAGAGAACTTTCTAAGTCAGTACATATAGAATTATCTCATTCTTTTTTAATAACTACAGAGCATTCAATGAATGGTATGGACATACTATTATTTGGGCAGTTCCATGCCAATGGATACTTAGATTATTTTTCATTTTCCTCAATTACAAAAAACATTGCAATGATTACTCTTGCATATGCAACTAAGCACATGAGTGAGTACATTGATATTGACAGGATAGCTTCCTAGACATGGAATTGATGGGTTAAAGGGCTTGTGCAGTTTTCATTTCATTTTCCTTCTCCTTGCTGACCTAAAACCAAGGTTTTATTAATACACGGCATGCAACTGTAAAAGCGAATACAATCCTTGGTTCTGTGGGATTTCACCCCAATCAGATTCATTTCTTTTAATACCTTCTAGGAATTCTTGAGTATCCTTGTCAGTGATGGTATTTTTCCCTGATTTTCCAGTTCTGCTGTGGATTTGAGGATTTCTTTTTCTTCTTTTTTTTTTTTCTCTTTTCTTCTTTTTAAATTTGAAGAATTTGGTGAGTGAAGGATAAAGTACATATTCTTGGTCAGCCATACAAGACCCATAAGACTTCTTGCCTGCACAGGGTCAATAGGTTCCCAACTACTCCTTTGTATCCACCCTCCTCACAGCAGTCTGACTTTCTAAAATGCAAATATTAACACTCCACTCCCCTGCAGTGACACCCAAAGGCTTGGTGGCTATTATGGGTTGAACTTTGTCCCTTAAATAATGTTGAAGTCCTACTCCTCAGTATCTGAGAATGTGACTTCATTTGGAAATAGGGTCTTTACAGAAGTAAGTTAAAATGGGGTCATTAGAGGTGAGCCCTCACCCAACACGACTGGTGTCCGTATAAAAGGGGGAAGTTTGGACACGGAGACAGATATGTCTAGAGGGCAGATGGTGTGAAGGGACACAGGGAGAACGCCATGTGAATACAGGGGCAGAGACTGGAATTTTGGAATGTCTGAGGCTGCCCGAAGCTGGAAGGGGCAAGGAAGGATCCTTCCCCTACAGGCTTCAGAGGGAACACGCCCCTGCCAATAACTCGATTTTGAAATTCTAGCCTCCAGATCTATGAGGCAATAAAGTTTTGTGTCCTCAGCCACCAGGTTTGCTGTACTTTGTTACAGCAGCCACAGGAAACTAATACAGTGGGTCAAGTTCAACCTCTCAGGCATCTCCCATAGCACCTTCCACACAGTGGCTCGAGGCCCTTGGCATCTTCTTCACGACCTTTCCTACAAACACCCTGCTGCCCTCTCTGCTCCTTCCCAAAGGCTCTGGGACGCCTCCTGTCTCTGTGCATTTGAACACACTGGTCCCTCTACCTACACGTGCTTCTCCCATTCCCTAAGGATTACTAATTTTCAAGTTGTTATTCTTTTTGATGAGATTAATTCTCCTAATCAGTCACATTTAGAAACCCTAGACTTTGCCATCAGACATTGAGAATTCCAATAGCTCCAACCATTGAAGGTACGTGTTCAGATAAAGCCGCACTGTGGCGCTGGACCTCTGATGCCCACTGACTGCTTCCTTCATGCGAGAGTGGTTCACTAGAGACAGAAAGATTGGTGCTTGCTGGGGCTGGGGGACAGTGGGAAATGGGGAAATTGCAGACAGGGTGACAGCTGAGGAATGAGGGGTTTCCCTTTGGGGTTATGTGAATTTCTAAATTTGACTGTGGTGATGGTTGCACAATTCTGAATATACTGAACGCCATTGAACTGGACACTTTAAATGGCTGAATTGTAGGGCATGTGAACGGTATCTTGATAAAGTTTTTTTTTTAAAAAAAGGATGGTTTATTAAATCCAGCCCAATCCACAAGGATCACTGTTAACACATTGACTGTCATGTGAGTTGTATTTAACTCAGGCTAGTTTTGAGCCCGGGGCCTTGTAAAGCAAAACCCTACAGTTGGTTCATGAAAATCTTACTAGTTGAAGTTCTTATTGTTACAATTAATATTGACAATTTCATTCTGAAAACATGGATTACGTTGCATACAACTCATGCACAGAAAACAATAAAAAATAACAAATTAGAAAGGATTGTTTTGTTTTAATAAAATACCACGGCCCCAGGGAAAAATTTTTTTCCCTAGCATGGCAATGTGTTAAAATAAGTCAACTCTTTTGTAAACAAACATTCACATGGACAAAATAAAATAAACCCTCTGCATTAATTTAAAGGAAAAAAAAAAAGGGAAAGAAACAACCACAGCCCGTAATGTTTACAGCAGCCTAAAGAAAACTTGGAAACAGACACGGATATTTCATGTCAGGTCCATTTACTCTGATAATTGCCTCGTAGTAGCAGCATAACTAGACCTGAGAACTTTCCCTTTGTCTTACAATATACTGACTCTACCTTCTTTTTCTCTTCTGTCTTTAGAGAGACTCTTAGTTCAATAAATATTGCAGCTGGGAAGGAATTAAGACATTCATTTGGTTCCAAAGCCCTCATTGTACAGGTGATAAAATGGCAGCCCAAGAAGGGAACCCTAAAAACCTAGCAAGCTTTTGGCAGTGGAGAGGGTATCTCTCACGTTGTGAGTCCAATGACCTCTGTGCAAGGCAGGAGCATCTGTCACTGTGTTAGGCGAAGGAACACAACATCTCTAATGCTTTGCCAACTGTTTCCTAAGCCTTCCAAATAAATGAAGCAATGAACGACACTGCAGGCTTCCTGGTGCTTATCCACATACTGTTCTGTATTTACCACCTCCCATGTGAATGCTTGTCACATCTCCCCAGTGAAATTCCAAGCTCCTTGATGACAGGGAAGGCAGCTGATATGTATTTCTTTCCCCTCCCTTTCCCCCTGTCTTACCACCAGTCCATATTCAAAACATTCAGCAAAGAGTTAACAATTGTTTTATGGGTACAGAATAGACCTATCTTAGAGTTTCACTGTATTAAGGGATCTTTTTTTTCTTTTTCGTAAAATTGTTTTTGGGTGAACGTGATTCAATGCACAGAATAAGAAAATCTATGTAATCAACTATTCCAAAACTGATTGTTACCACTTTTTGAAGCCTCATATCTAAGGTCTTTATTTTGGAGAAATGTCTACGATAATCACTTAAGACAGAAGTCTTTAAAATCAATAGCTTCTTTTATCTGGGCATGACCTGGTGAACAGGATTCCACTGGGTCCACCCAGATTGGCACACACTACACACTTTCAAAAACTATCTCAGAACTAAATCTTTTGTAGGTAGTTTTTAACCTAACCACAAACAAGATTTTTATCATAGAAAGGAACGGAATATTTTTTCTCTGCAACATGTCCTTACGTAGGTCATATACTCAAAAAATTACAGGCTCTTTGCTATTGAAATCTGATGATTAGTCACTGAGTTCAATATATAATTGGAAAGCCTATAGTTAAATGTAATTAGCTAAGATAAATTATAGAGAGGACCACGCAAATATATTTTAAAAAGTCTCAGAGTTCATTGTGCTAGGATATAATAAAGAGAAAAGTAAACCTCTCCTATTCACATTCCCAAAGAAATCCTCAAATGTGCCACTTCTGAGAGCTAATGGGTAAGGAGGTATCTCCCTAGTCCCTGTGGTCAGGACTTCCCAGCCCTGGGTAACCTGATCCACTAGCCCTGGCTCCTTCCCAACACAAACTCTCCATCATGGCCTGCCCTTTTGTGGACAGCCCTCAAGCCTGCAATATTCCTCCCTCTTCTCCCCTGACCACTTAGCTCAAAGTCCTGACTGTCCTTCTTAGTAAGGCTTTCTCTTTTCCTCCTGCCCATAGATTCTGCCCAATTCACTTGACATCAAATATTATGTCACCTGTGCTATTTTGGAGGTGAATTCTTTTTCCCCACACATTTCCGGCATATAACACTTCTGTTTCTTTCCATCTCTTCATTGACTCCTGGGGGGTGGGGGAGGTGGAGTGACTTAACTAACGGGTGATTTGGGGAAGCAAACCCTGGGCTCAGCTCCTCCCTTCTCTCTGCAGCTGCCCTCCAGGAATATGAGTTCTTCTCTGATCCTCCAGGCCATAATTTGAGTTGATCCTTCTGGTCCACAGAGAGGCCTGTGCTTAATTCTGGGGTTACATATTAGTAGAACAAATAATAAACCCTGCCCTACAACCTGGCCTTTACTAGTAATAAAGGTGATATTTGAACCTTACCTGCTAATGATTTTATCCTATCTCCCAATATTTTTCAGAACTCGGGAAAGTCACAGGGGTGCCATTATTGTGGTTTTCATCAAAGACTCCAGCACTATTCGTATATATATATAAGTATACATATATTGATTGGATGGCTCTAAAAATTGATGTGAGAGTGTGTCCTATCTCCCTGCCTGGACAAAGATTTGGGTCATGTCTCATCAGTCTTTGCAGCCCAGTACTTCTTCACAACATACAACGTACAGTGCAAATAAACTCAAGCAGGCTCACTAATACATCATTTAACTAAGGACAGACAGAGAAGATTAAAAATAAAACAAAATTTAGAGTATAACACTTGTGATTCCCACTCATGGTTATGACTTTGTTAATGCATTTTTAGTGTTACTTAGCAGTGTTAGCATAAAATTGATACAGGCAGAGTGAGTATAAAATTAATATATGCTACACACTGTGATCCTGCAGAGTAAATCTAATTGCACTTTGAGCAAGAAGAGAGAATAAAAGATAAGGCATATGCTGATTTTCTTCATCAAAACCCACCAGACCTCACTTCAACAAAGCCCTATCATTAACTTCACAGCACATCTAAGAGTGAATTTTATGTGATATATGTCCTAAGCAGAGATGGCTATCCATTATAAGCCAAGTTTTCGTTTACCTACATCTTAAACCTTTATATTATATGCTACTTATCCTTTGCTGACTCCTGTTCACATGTACATAAAAAGCTATTACTGTACAATGTTGAGAAATAATGATTTAGTTGTCTATGTACATATGTTTTTGAGTGTCCTCCCATGAAAAAGCAAAAATAAGTTGAGTACATAAAGGAACACAAGAAATACAATTATGTCTAAATACAGTTTCAAAAAATGTTATAAGTCCAATAATTTATGATAAATTACTAATGCCTCCTCACTTTTATCGTAAGCGCAATAGCTTTTGTTACTTAGATGTTCGTTTATTGAATGCTAACTCGATGCTTATACTCACACATGGAACTAACAAGCAGTAGGTAGCATCACAACACTAGTAATAATTCCTTGTACTGTAAAATCACTGTCTAGTCTTCAAAGATGTGTCACACATTTTTCCTTTCATGCTTACAGTCTTCCATTAAAATGACAGAAGAAACATTGTCAGATACCCTATACGTAGGGGGAAACTGAGGCTCAGAGGTCAGTGATATTCCTGAGGACTGGCAAGGCTGGTACTCTAGTCCAGACTGCTGACTCCTAATGGTTAATCATTCACTTAGAGATTCAATAAATAATTATTGAGCACTTACTATGTAACAAACCCCATGCTGGGACTGGGGATAGAGAAGTTCCCTGCTCTCCTGGTCTCTTCCCTTGGCTACTCCATTTGACACAGGACCAGTCATCAACATGCATGTGGCATGTTCAATGTAGTATTTTAATTTTATATATGGATAAAAACAAAAACAAGTTTGTAAATATTTTTCCTATAAAAACAAAAGTAGGGAAAACTGCCTTACAACTAATCCAGCTTAATCATTTACTTTAGAACATAAGCACATTTCATCGTCACTCCTCAATGCTCAAAATAGAATCATAGTGCTTCAATTACAATTGAGACACTAAATTAAGAATATCCTTTGGCATTTTGCAATGAAGCATTTAATCCTCTATCAAATGAATGAGAATTTAATCACATAAATTAGTCTACCTCATTCATATACTAAAATGTCAAAATTTATGTAATGAAACAAACTTAGATTTAAACATTCACAGGAAGAGCAATGACACTGTTGCTGGAGCAGACCCTCCCTGAAGTTCAGTTTTGAGTTTCGTGCATCTAAAATCAGATGGTTGTGAGGTCCTAGTACCATGATGCAGTTCTCAAGCCACGATTTTAATATGAGGCTGCTCCTTTATAAGAGTAGCTGTCATAAAGTGCAATAAAATATGGAAGAAAGAAGACCAAAGCTTAGTCCTGCAGTGAAAAGGAATAGTACCTACAGTGTTTTCTATCTATATTTGTCCATCAGTTAATGCATGAGTAGTAAGTTCATTTGGATTTAAAGTATTTGGACTCCTTCCAGACAGGAAAACAGACAGACAAGCAAACCCAGTGAGGCAATGAAAGAAGAAAAGTAGGTGCTTAAATCCATCAGCCAGTGAGTCAACCGCACAATCATATATCCTCAGACTCCTGTAGATAAGCTGGTGGAACCCAGTCGAACATGTGCTCATTACAAAGGAAACACAAATCCACCACCCCATGCTTCCTAGAATCATCAATCTTCTGGAAATGAAAAAGTAGAAAAGGTTGCCAACGTGAATTTTAGCTTCCTGACTTTATATCTGTCTATTTGTCTTAAAGTTTACTCTTTTTGAGATTGTGTGTGTGTGTGTGTGTGTATACATACACATATTTTAAAGCCTTTCAATGAAATGAATGCAGTATTATTTCACCTTGGGATGTGATGCCCAAGGTAGCCCTGATCGACAGTGCCTTAAGGCTCTGCTCTCTTAAGTAAAATGACCACTACTGGATTAGCATCTCTGTTAGATGTGATAAGAGGAAATAGAAAAATGAGAACACAAAGAAGTTCTAATTTATATAAATCACTGTCAGGTGCCCTTTAAAAACTACTTAAGATTTTTAAAACCATCAGGCCCCAAATTGCCTCATAAATTACTACAGAATGACCCATCTACTTATGCATTTCTCTATTTGTGTTGAATTAATTAGAAATCTAAATCTCTGGTCAGCCATTCCAGATGTTTTGTCTTATTATACGTACATAAGAGTTTGGCAACCCAGAAAAAAAAAAAAAAACAGCAGAAGAAACTTAATTTACCAAAAGATTTTACTCCAAAAATTCATCTTCAAGCCTGTCATTAGGAACAATGAACACACTTTCTCATTAGAACAACAATGAGAAAATGAAGATTTTTACATTCTTAAGACAAATAGGTTGTAACAATTTTTGTAAAGTCAAACAACTTTATAGAGAACTGAGAAAACAACGAACATTAAACGCTACTGTATTCTATTTCCTTTGATCTTTAATTTTATATAAATATTTAGCAAGTTGCCATCAGCAAATATGCTGCTATCTACCATTTTCAGCTATGATGTCAAAAATGCATTTGCATGTTTCAGAACAGCCTACATATAATCATTTTAAAGACTATAAACTATTATATATTTTTTATATCCTTAGTCGCTTCGTCATTGTTGAAGCAAGTAGTTTCTAAATTTTCACTTTTTAAAAAATGTTGTGAATATTTGCATAATAACTTTTGCATATTTTTCCTCAATGACACCAAGTCATGATATCATATGACAGGACAATTGAAAATCCTGGTGAAGGCGTTATTTATCAAGATTGAGTGTACTCTTCCTCCACTCAGCTAACTGGAGCACTTGTGACGATATCGGGAAACCGAGCAGAGATGTTGTATAATTAGTGAGCGCACTGCTTCAAAACATGGTGGTGGTGGTGGTGGTGGAGATGACGACGATGACGACGATGATGATGATGATGATGATAGCAACGACAACCACTACCAGCACAATTTCTTAAGCATTTACCACCTGCCAAGTGCTTTGCAAACATCATACCTATTCTTTACAATTTTTATAAAGTAGGTATTATTATTCCCATTTTAACATGAAGAGGGGTTAAATGACTCATCTAAGGCTACACAATCTCCAGTACAGACTCACTTCTAATGATGTCTCTTATCTCTTTGTACTGCCTCAAACTGCCTAGTTCTTATGGATGGAACTATCAATCTGCTAAAACCTATTCACTAAACACCTGAAAGTGATTTTTATGTGAAACTTTGTGGGGAGACTTTGTGTGCCACCCTCCAGCTTAAGTGGGAGGTCGGCCAGGGGAACCTACACCACCAGCAGACGGAACACTGAAATGGTAAACACAACAGCTCCTACCACTGCAGGAGGCCAGGTGACAAAAAGGGCATTGAGACAATATTTTAGCTTAAGATCCTTAAGCTAAAAGGATGTACTTTTTTCCCTCTAAGTATTTCAGCTATTTTGCAGGCTGCTGGTGGGTGGCATTGTTCTCTAAATCAGAATGTAAATCATCCTTAATTTGACAGTGATTGAGCTACATTGCTTCTTTACATGTCTGATCAAAATATAGTTTTAAAAGTCTACAGATAATTAAAATTTCAGGAAGTATTTGGAGAAGCTTATTAATGTATTACATAATCATTAAGCACGGAAATATATTAATCTTTAAGATCACCGTGAGCACAGGGAACTATTATTCTTAGGATTATTTTGTGTGAACAAACCCAAATCCTTGTGCTACACAAAGGCTAATGTCTTTGCTCAGAGGATTAGAATTAATTTATGACCCCTGCTTTTGACTTAAATGCTATAAACATCTCTGTTGCTCTTGGAGAACAAAGGCTGCTCCTGCATAATTTTTCAGATAGAGAAAGTGAAATTAGAGTACTATGACAATATTTGCTGGATAAAACAAATGCCAAGATCAAAGACGCTAAGACACTGAGTGGTTATTTATTATCCCCACTAATCCTTTTGTGTTTCAAAATTTATTTATTTTTACTATAATGTTCATTAGTCATTATAGCTTAATTTTAAATTCATAAAGGAGAATGCAGAGTTAATAGTATCATGAGTTTTAGAATAATATTCAAGTACTACTGATGAGGATGAACACGAATTTATTATCTGAATATGTTCTTTGGATGAACAAGAAAAAATGATAATCTAATGTTACAGTTTTAACTTCTCCCTCCCTGTGGCCAATGAGGTCCTGCATAAAAAACAGAGATCTAATTTTAAAATATTAATAATGAATAGTTTTAAAGTGATACCTCAATAAATCAAATAGCCATGTTCTTTTCAGTATATTCAAATAATGAAAGTGCAAATTTTACAATATTCTGACTTTCCAGCGTTCCTAAATTCTTTATAGTGAAGCAGTATCTAAAGTTGAGAAATAAACTAATCTCTCCATGGCTTACTTGATGGAAACATACAAATAGTTAATTTTCATTGAATATACCTTATGGCAATGTCTGAGGGACTGTCAAGGACATTTCTGGTCTAACTGCAGTGGGGCCTGAGAACATCAGAATGATCAGCATTGGTTACTTAAAAGCCTAGGTTACTGTCTTCAAGGAGTTCACATATTTAGGACAATGAATGGACAGGCCTTGGGAACGGATTAGGCATGAGCAGTCAAAAGGAGAGAAGCACCTTGGGCATATGGTGGTGCCATTAACTGGGATAGGGAACTCAGGAGGAAGCACTGATTGCACAGTGAGAAATAAATGCATGGAGAATTCAGTTTGGTAAATATTGAGTTTAAGGTGGATGTGAGGCATGCAGGTAGAGCAATTTGGTGGCTGGTTAAACCTAAGAATCAAGATCTTGAGAGAAAGGTTGAAAGCAGAGAGCAAGATCAGGGTATGCAAATGTTTTCAGGAAAGGGCCAGAGAGTAAACATTTTAGGCTTTGCAGGCCATACAACTCTGCTGCTGTAGCACAAAAACAGCCATAAACAACAGCTAAAGAATGAGTGTTTGGGTGTTCTGATAAAACTTTATTTACAAAAGCAGGTGCCAGAATGTATTTAGCCTGCAGGTCATAGTTTGCCAACCCCTGAATTAGATGACAAATGAAGCCCTGGAAATGAATAAGATCACCCAGGAAGAACATATGGAAGGCAAATTTGTATGCTATGAAATTTGAAAACATGTAATTCTGAATTCAGTTCAATAAGGATATATCCCATCTTGCAGTCAGACAGATGGTCCCAAAACCCTGGCTCTGGTTCATACTTACTGAGTGTGAAATGGGGCAAGTTATTTAACCTCTAAGATCAGGTGTCTTGACTACAAAATGAGGATAATGATGATTAACAGCTAACACTGAGCACAGGGCTCACAAGTATATTAATATTTAGGCTAATCCTCAGAATTAGGTACTATTAACTCTCCCTTTTATAAATGAGAATACCAAGGCACAGAGGAGCTAAAAATATGCCTAAGTGACACAGCTGGTACGAACATGGGGGAAGAGGTCTGGTTCCAGCCCAGGCAGTCAGTCTGATACCCCTCGCTCTTAATCATACCTACACTTCAAAAGGTCATGTGAGGACTGGATGGGAGAAAAGGAAGAACCTTTTATCATTGCACTTGGTGTGAAGAAAGAGTTCAATGTGGCCATTATCATTATTATAACATCAAGGAATGTTAATAGCTTAAGGATACAATGATGACTAAACCAAGGTCACTTTTGTCCAAGACACATACTATCACTGAATTTCCAATACTCGATTTAAAAGGGCTCCCCTAATCAATTCTATTAGGTTACTTATAATACCCAATACAATGTAAATACTATAAATGCTATGTAATAGTTGCACATTTGCAGTCTGACTTTCCCCTAAGAAGGGATGTTAGGAAAAGAAATAGTATCAGCTTTGATTACCACTTGCCTGGCATTATTTTGTTTGTTTTTCCCAAGTGTTCCTAGTAAATTTTGGTTTATTCTTCTTAGTGTACACATATTGAAAGCTTCAGGAGGATGGCTTCTTTTGTTGATGCTGCTGGTGTTCAAACCTGCCATAAGATTCTATAGGTCCCTTTTAGGGTCCATGGTAGATTATGTTTTAACAAACATTTAATCCTGGCAGGAACTAGAATTAGGGTTCAGAAAAAATGAGCTTCCACAAAGACATCTTTGACTGACCAACTCTTATTTATCTACTAAGGCCTGACTCAAATCTCTCCTCCTCTGTAAAGAGTTCCCTAATCCCCTCCCTAAATCCTTTCACCTCCACTTCTCTTGGCACATTTTTGTTACCTCTCTTAGTGTAGTGTTTACTGTTAACAGTTTATTTCATCCCTTTGGGTAGATAAGGAATTCCTTGAGCAGATAGTACTGGAGTTATTTTCACTTTTCTTCTTGATATGTAAAAACAATGGCTAACAAAGGGATTTATATATATGGTAGCAAGAAGTACAAGGAAAGTTATTAATCCAAAAAGAATGAGGGATTTAAGTTACAAATAAAAACATGAATTTTCATATTCTATTTTACCATTTTTGAAAGGTTTAATAATGTAACATACCTGATTATTATTTAAATTTATTTAACTATCGGTTGCTGCTAAGATGGAGTTAAAGTTAGTTCTTAATTTTTCCAAAAAAATATGAACCCTGGGATGAATTATCCCTACTCATAAAATGAATAAAGTATTTAGATCTTAAGGAGAAGCCAAGGAAGGCATAGCAAGAGAAAATATGAAGATTAGGTTGTATAAGGGCAAACAGCATTCCTAACATTTAAAAATGCATCTTCTTATTTCTTTGATAAATATTCTGTATATCTATTTCCTTAATAACAGCATCTCAAGTATATACTTCATCGCAGAAGGACTAAACACAGTTGTCCCTTGGTATCTGGGAGACTGGTTCCAGGACCTACATCAGATACCAAAATCCACAGATGCTTAAGGTTCCTTTATAAAATGATGTAGTATTTGCACACAACCTACACACACACTCCTGTATACGTTAAATAATCTCCAGGTTACTTATAATACCTAATACAATGTAAATGCTATAAATGCTATGTAAATAGTTGTTATATTGTATTGTTTAGATAATAATGACAAGAAAAAAGTTTGTACTAAGTATCCGGTACAGACACAACCATCTTTTTTTTCTTCTGAATACTTTCAATCCGAGGTTGGATGGCTCCATGGATGAGGAACTTACGTTTATGGAGGGCCAACTATAAATGTTGTCTCTATTTAAATAAAAATACTAAAGAACAGCACAAAATTCAAATATGCCTTGGGTGCTATGTTAATAGCAGGAATAAAAAGACCAGTATTTACAGCACAAAAAATTAAGCACACTCCCTGCTTGGAGGATGTATGCCAGGGTCCTTATTAGATATTAATAGATACCAGTGGGTCCTTTTGCAGGATCTGTAAACTACATGCAATTATATGCAAAACTTTCTGTGCACGTATCTTTTTTCAAACAGCCTAGAATTGCCATTAAATTATCGAAGGAGTCTATTACCTCTCCAAAGCTAAATCAGGCTCTGCAAACAGGCTTCCCCAAAGCACATTTAACTTGCTTAAAAAACCTAAGTATTGTTTTTAACCTCTTACTTTTGAAAAAGGAAAAAAAACTAGATTAGTCCGAATTAAGCAATATTTGTATTTCTACACCAGACCACTGGTATTAGCCCCAAACTCAAAATTTTGTCCATTAGTGAGAAGGCAAGTTCCTTTCCTACTGTTTACTCAGGGTAACCTACCCTTAACTTAGAATTTTTAAACAATTAAGTGTTTCAGGGACTTAGGCATCTTTTTATAAAGCTCAAATAAAAGATAAAAATCGATAAATACCCCAAGCTGTAATGCTTCTGAAATGCTTAACTATTAATTAGTATATCTAACTTTTAAATTAATCTGTAGAATTAACTCTATGTAAAAGTCAAAGAGCATAATAGCAGTACAAGAATGTTTTTCTAACAGGTTATTTTTTGAGGTAAATCACAGCCAGTTGATGGCAAAATTCAACTAAGAATTGAAAACTACCACTATTCCATTCATAGGCAGTAATCTATTCTCTTAATAAATGAAAGGCATTTTAGTATCTCTTGGGAGAGAAACCTATTCTTTCCAGAACAAAACAAATTTCTCTCAGGGATTAGATTTTAAAGACTTTATAGCATTTACAAAAGGCTTTTGATGTATCCCCTAGCTAATTCAATTTTCTGCTTTTTTTTCTGTGAATAGCCAGGACCAATTTGGAATAACTTTCCCATATTATTGAAAATCAATAAGCAGGAGTCTCAATACTTTCAGGCCACTAATGTATAATGCATCACTACCTCAAAGTGTGGAAGATGGTCAAAAATGGGTTGATCTTTTTAAATTAGAAAGTAGCAAAGGACCTGAGATTCAAAACTCTTCTGTTTTACCTGAAAACTGTCCAATAAACATTATCTTTGATGACCACAGAACCAGCATCTCCTGTGTTAACCTGACACGAGAGCCCAAAAAACCATCTTCAACAAGCTCTATAGCAGTTTCTCTGCTCCCTGAAAGAATTGTTTAATTCATACACATTCCAAATTATATCTGCTTTGCATAAATGAAGTAGACTTTGTAGAAAAGACTGGATTCATTATCATGTAAAATACAGCCATTAGCAGAAAATCTAGTAACTATATTCCCAGACATAACAAGATCAGATTCAGGCTGGAGTTGGGGGATGAGAAGTGGGGTGTTGCTAAAAGAAGAAAGCCTTCCTTCTTACAGAGTAATTCACGGGTGTAAATTAAATCACAGTGCCAACAAAGGAAGCTATAATTATAATAGGCCATTCCTCAAACCTACCATCAGAGCAGAACACTCTGCCCAACTGACCCTGAGTGTTAATGCCAGTATAGATAAATA
>VBSM01001124.1:28256920-28269598 GCA_008086735.1 Cheirogaleus medius
TCTGAACTCCATATCCCATGGAACCTATCATGAATTCAGTACAGTATCAAGTTTTAGAAAATGTTTACTGCATGTTTGAGGTTGTGTTAGGTCAGTATATCAAGCACTTAGAATCAATCGAGCCTAACAGGGTAAGTGGAATGTAAAATCTACCAGTACTGGACTCCCACTTCCACACTCTCCACAAGCAACAACTGAATGAAACTATTTAACTGCTTCCCCTTTAGATGAGCATATGCTCTCTATTTGCCACAGTCCTTACCACTCCCTATTGTCTCCCAGATACACCCAGCCCAAGTGCCAGCTGCCTTTTATCATTGCATAGCACTGTTGTTTTTCTTTGGGTTAAAGGAAAGGTATGTAGTTTTCCCCGTCTCTCTCTCCAACAGTTGACCTCCCGAGAGGGCTCCGAGATGCCCTGGCTCACTTCCCTCAGTTATGGTACCCACCTGAGTCTGTGACTCTTGCTCTGGATGCTACCAAACTGTCACCTGTGCTGGAACCATGATCTCTTCCCTTTTCCCACCTGCCCAACTAGAAATCATTCTTCAAGGCATAGGCAGCCTTTCAGACCTCTTCCGTCTGACTCTACTGCTTTATTATAATGTGTACAAAAATTTTAAAACTGGTTCTCTGGACCACAGATCATTTCGGAAAAATGGTTGAATCTTCTGGTCATCCCCTCATAATTTTAGGCCTTCTAACACTCATGAGACCCTGCTATAGCTTCTCAACCTCCTATTACCACCCCCTCTGCACACACACCTCAGCATGGAAGGGGGCCTGCTGGCAGGGGAGATGGCGAGGACCAGGTAAGGTAAAAGGGGCCTTCCCCAAGTGGCTCTCCTAGCCCCACAGCACTATGAGGATATGGAGTAAGTAGTAAAGGAGACCAGAAAAGGTGACGGAAAAAAGTTGCTTTGGTCTCTTCCAGTGCTTCGGGAACCCTCCTCCTCAGCTTCCACTCTGCAACCCAGTGGGGAAGTCAGGTCTAACGCTACAAGGCAAGACAGGAGTGAGGGGGAGGCGGCACAGACAGGAGAAAGAAATGTCCCCACCTTTGTTCCTCATGGCTTCCCCAGCTACTCCCCAAATCCCTCTCTTCGAAGATAAAGTCTGTGGTTGCTGAAGGAATGGGAAAGAGAGAAGGTATTAGATAGGCGGGGGCAGGCAAAGCTCCTCACGCTACCCTGCCAACTCAAGAACTGTCAACCCTCCTTCGCTCCTGTGCCCTCTTCTCAGTCCCCAGACTTCTCCTGGCCACATGAATCCCTCTACCTATGAGTCACTACCCTTTTTCCTGCAGCCCTAAGTCCATTCCCAAGAGCCATGTCCTGGGGCTGGGAGAGCAGCTCCCTGAAGACAGGAGTCCCATCTCGTTCACTCTGCGTGTTGCCCTGCCTACTGCTCCCCGGCCCCAGCAACAGCCCTCGTGAATGGAACTGGTGGATCCAAGAAAATCCCTGAGCTCAAAAATATTTTTCCTAACAGGATCATTGCTACGAATATACTCAGCAAACCTCTTGATATACAGAAATAGGAAAAATACAAAAGGAGTCTCCTAGTTTATTTCTATCAATGCCAGTTCTGGGCTCAAATTACTCAATTGAGTATTATTTCTCATATACTTGTTTATTGAGATAGGGTGACAAACTTTTAATCAGCTGCATAAAATCAACTGCAAAAATGTTAAAATCTATCACTAAAAATACTTTGAAAACAAATGTCTAAAAAAGAATCAACGTCAATCAATTATGTTACAATTTGAACGTTTTTCTTCTCTAGCCCTTAGTTAAGTGGGGATAAAAACTAAGGCATTCTCCAGCAGGGCCCCAAATCTTCCTAATGTAAGTCATAAATAGATGTGTTTTGGAAATGAGTAGATATTTGGGTTTATCACAAAGGCAATGTGAAAAAACCTCAAAGTTTGAAAACAGGTCCTCCAAAGAGACACCTGCAAACATTTGTGCATTGACAAGAGTCCCAAATGCAGGTTGTCCTTTATCCTTCCTTTATCCTTATTTTATCTAAATTTCTTCTCAGGCTCCTGACTCCTTACACTAAGAGACAGGCTGTTTCAGATGACCTTGTCGGTACAGAATAAAAAAGAGCAATTGACAAAAAAATTATCCAGTGCAGAGACGCTGCGACTTATGAAAGATGTTGCTGCTTCTTGACTGCTCAGCTCAGGAGACAGCAGGCTTCTCTGTCCTTATCTGGTGAGCCTTCCCTCCTATGGCAGCAAACACTGCTGGCTGGCAACACACCAGGCACTATTCTATGCACTTGTCATATGATAACAACTCTATGAGGTCAATACTATTGTCATTCCCACTTTACAGATTTTACAGATGAAGAAACTGAAGCATTGAGAGGTTAATTACTTGCTAAAGGTCACACAGTTAGCAGGTCAGGAGAGCAAGGCAGGCACTGAATACAAATAGTCTGGCTCCAGAGTACATCTCTGACCCTCTCAACCTTTACTCATTGTGCGTGCACCCTTTTGCTCCTTCTTGCCTGCAAATGCTGGAGTTCCACCCACAGTGGCATCATAAACTAAGAAATCGCTGATTTCTGGTCTGGTGAAACCCTATCCAGGACCCAGTCTCCCCTTTCTATAAAGATCACGGAGATTAGTAGGCAGAGGTAGGACAGGAAGTGTACAGATTGTATCTTAAGCAGCCTTTTCTTTCCCAGATTCTCCCCACTCGCTTTCTATCCACTCAAATGCTAATTTCTTCCATTAATATGGAGGCCAAACGAGTAGCCACGTTGTCAGGAATCACATGCCCAGCCTAGAGGGCCATGACATGCATGGAATTTTCAGTCATCCTTCAATCCCAACGCAACTCATGCAAACAGGACAGCCTCCCATCATCTACTCCTTGATTAGAAAAAGTCTCTTCTAATTGTAATATAGTTTGCAACACCATTATCCTCAGATGATACTGAATTAATTGGGACTTCAATATCAAACAATCAGTTTACTTCTGAATGTCTACTCTGTAATGAAAATGTGCTAAGTACCACAAAGCATATCAATACAAATAACTTATTAACCTTTCCCTCATAGTAAATTCTCTTTTGTGAAATTTCTTCTATTTCCTTCTGGATCAACTATTTTAAATGGAGTATATGAGACTCAGGAGAGACACTCAGAGTTGGGCCCCTTGAGAGACCAATGGGTGGAGGGAGGAGGGCTTTGAATTGTAAAATTGAAAACACTTATTTAGAAAACCAGACACAGAAGAAATACTTCCTCTTACTATGCATATCACATGCCATAAAGCAAAATTAATTTATAAGCATCTCATTGAAACTCCAGATAAACTGCTAGAAAGTCTTTACAAAGGAACGTTAAAGTAATTGTAACAATGAACAAAGTAACTGCATAATACTCATAATTTCTAATTTAAGAAATGTCAAAGGAGACATATTCTATTTCATGCATGTCTATTTCATCTTAGCAGATAGCTTTCATAGGGGGACGAGTAATTTTAGCAATTCCAATTCTACGGGGGGTCTTAAATTCAACAATTGCAAATTCTCTAATAATGGAAGTTTTCAGAAATATTAATGTAACTTTAAGTACTTTATAATCAGGAAGAATACAACCATGCAAATTGCTAAGATAAAAGGTAGAACATAAAAGCCATGAAAAAGAAATGTGGTTTATAGGTTTACTAAAGAGATCAGAAAGTCTGCATAAACCTCGAAGCATGAGACCTTTTGGGCAGGTGTGGAAGGGGTGCAGAACATGGTCCCAGCAGAGATAACAGCTTTCAAAGTATTATAAAGAGCAACAGTCACAAACTCGAATGCTCACCAGGGTCAGGCGGGTATCTTACACGAGTGAAGTAAGAGGACCTCAAAGTCTTCTCAGAAGGGCTACGATTTGATAGTGAAGTGAGTAGAAACATTTTCCCTTCTCTGCTTTAAGAAAACAACAGTGTTGTACAAGAATAAAAAGCAGCCGATGGTTGGCTGCAGTATCTGGTAGACAATAAGGAGTGGTAAGGACTGTGGCAAACATATATCATCTAAAGGGGCCAGTCCCCAAGCATCTGTATCTAACCCCTTTGGGGGAATTTGGGGATATGAAGCCAGTGTTGGGAGATTTTCTGATTGTTCTTAAGGTAGAAACCTGAATTTGTATATGGTATCTCACAGTGTTTAAATATATGCTATTAGTGTAAATTAAAAAATAATACTCTACTGCCCAATACTAAGTAAGCCAACAGAATATGTTTGAGGATCAGGTCTGAGGGCCATTTGGAATACAGCTTTTCCCAGGTAGGAAGTAGGAGGGGATTTGGATAGGAAAAGTCTGGAATTTCAATTCCAGATCTACTACTCTATGACCTAGGAAAAGTGCTTAAACTTCCTGAAGTAAGCATCCTGCTCCAGAAAGAATCTTGGATACTCATGGCCTATGCAAACAGAGAGAAGAGTATGGTCATTAAGAAAGGATGCAGGCTTTGAAACCAGAATGCCCAGCTCAAATGTGGCCTCACTACTCATCAGGGCAAATTATCTTACCTCTCTGCATCTCAGTGTCTTCTTTAAAATACTGCTTACCTCATAGGGTGTTGGGGAGTCAACTATATTAACTATTTTTTGACACATATGATTGATACAACAGAATTCCTTGCCTTTCTTCCAATCCCCACGAAATAAAGAATAATTCTATTTTAGAAGAGCCAACTTTATTCTAACATCTTTATGAATTTAGATATGGAAAGTTCTTTACAGTATGACATAGCATTACGTTTTCAAATTGACATGGCTACAAGAAATAATAAAAGTTATTCACTTTCCATTTTCTTAATCACATTTTTTTTTTATTTTTAGATAATTACAGATTCACGAGCAGATACTTGTAATACAGGGAGATCCCATGTACCCACTGCTCAGTTTCCCTCACTGGTAACTTCTTGCAACACTACATGCAGGATATAGACGTTGACAAAATAAAGATAAAGAACATTTCCACCACCACAAGGATTACTCATGTTGCCCTCTGTAGCCACACCTACTTCCCTCCTGCCCCTACCACATCCTTTTCCCCTGTCAACCGCCAATCTGGTCTCTCTTTATATAATTTTGTAATTTCAAGAATGCTATATAAATGGAGTCATATTAATAGTACATGTTAATATAATCATTTGGGATTGGCCTGATTCACTCAGCATGATTCTCTAGAGATTCATGCTAGCTGTTGCATGTATCGATAACTTCTTTCTTTTTATTGCTGAGTAGTATTCCACAATGTGGATGTACAACAGTTTATTTAAACACTCATCCACTGAAGGATATTTGGGTTGTTTCCAGTTCGGGCTATTACAAATAAAGCTACTATAAACACTAATGTACAGCTTTTTGTGAGAACGTGTCTTCATTTCTCTGGGATAAATGCCCCGGAGTGCAATTACTGAGGCATAGGAAAGGTGCATGTTTAGTTTTCAAACTGCCAAACTGTTTTTTTGAGTGGCTGTAACATTTTATATTTCCACCAGCAAGACATGAGTGATCCAGTTTTCCCAAATCCTCACCAGTATTTGATTTTGTCACTTTTTTTTTATTTTAGCCATTCTAGAAAGTGCATAGTGATATTTCATTGTGGTTTTAAATTTGTATTTTCCCAGTGGCTCAAGATGTTAAACACCTTTTTATGTGGTTTTTTTTTTTTGACATATGCATACTCTCTTCAGTGAAATATCTATTTCATTTGCCCATTTTCTTTTCTTTTCTTTTCTTTTTTTTTTTTTTTTTTTGAGACAGAGTCTCACTCTGTTGCCCTGAATAGAGTGCTGTGGCATCAGCCTAGTTCACAGCAACCTCAAACTCCTGGACTCAAGCGATCCTTCTGCCTTAGCCTCCCCAGTAGCTGGGACTACAGGCATGTACCACCATGCCTGGCTAATTCTTTCTATATATTTTTAGTTGGCCAGCTAATTTCTTTTCTATTTTTAGTAGAGACAGGCTCTTGCACTCCTGAGCTCAAATGATCCACCTACCTCGGCCTCCCAGAGTGCTAGGATTATAGGTGTGAGCCACCGCGCTCGGCCATTTGCCCATTTTCTAATTGCATTTTTTGATTATTATCTTTTACTAGTCCTTCATTGGACACATTGTTTGCAAATATCTTCTCCCACTCTGTCACTGGCCTTCTCATTCTCTTACAAGGGCTTTTGCAGAGCAAAAGGTTTTAATTTTGATGAAGTCCAATTTATCAATTTTTCCTTTTATAGATTATGCTTTTGGTGTCAAGCCTTTGGCCTAGCTCTAATTCTTGAATATTTGCTTCTATACTTTATCCCAAAAAGTTTTATAGTTTTATGTTTTACATTTAAGTCTGTGATCCATTTTGAGCTAATTTCTCTATAAGGTATGAGACTTAGGTCAAAGTTTATTTTTTTTTAACCTATGTATATTCAATTGTTCCAGCACTATTTGTTGAAAAGGCTAACTCTCCTTCATAGAATTGGTTTTGCATCTGTGTCAAAAATCAGTTGGGCATATTTTGTAAGTCTATTTCTGTATGATCTATTCAGTTCCATTGTTCTATGTGTCTATCCTTCCTCTATGTGGTACTGACAACTGATGACCTACACTAAGACATAATTATCAAACTCCATAGTTAATATTAAGGTTCACTCTTAGTGTTAGTGTTGTATTTTTAATTCAGTGCTTACATATTCATTGCTAGTATACAAAAATCTTAATTTTTATATGTTTATATTATATCCTATAATCTTCTTGAACTCACTTATTAGTTCTAGGAGAGTTTCTTGGTGGATGCCTTGGGATTTTCTACTTAGACAATAACGTTGTCTATCATTAGGGACAGTTTAATCTCTTCCTTTACAATTTGTATAACTTTTTGTTTCCTTTTCTTGCCTTACTGTAGTGGATAGAACTTCTAGCACTACACTGAATAAAAATGGTGAGAGTGTACATCCTTGCTTTCTTGACAATCTTAGGGGGAAAGCATTCGATCTTTCACCATTAAGTATGTTAGCTGTAAGTTTTTTGTAGATGTTCTTTATCAAGTTGAGAAAGTTGCCCTCCATTCCTATTTTTCTGAGAATTTTTATCATGAATGGGCATTACATTTTGTCAAAAGCTTTTTATGCACGATTGATGTGATAATGTTATTTTTCTTCTTTAGCCTGTTAATGTAGTAGATTACACTGACTAATTTCCAAATACTGAACCAGCTTTGTATCCCTGGAATAAATCCCATTTGGTCATGGTATATAATCCTTTTTAAATATCATAGAATTCTATTTGCTAACATTGTGTTAAGGATCTTGGAATCTATATTCATGAGAGATACTGCTGTTTTGTTTTTTTGTTTTTGTGTTTGTACTACTGTCTTTGTCTGGTTTTGGTCTCAGGGTAATACTAGCTTCATAAAATAGAAAGGGAAGTGTTCCATTCCTCTATTTTCTTAAAGAGATGGTGTAGGATTGGTGCTGTTCTTCTTTAAACATTTAGATTTCTCCAGTGAAACAATCTGGGACTAGAGATTATAAGAGAGGAAGATTGTTTTTTTATTAAATTAAAAAGTTGATTTCCTTAATAGTTATATAAAACTATTCAAATTATCTATCTCATATTGGGTGAGTTATTGGTAGTTCATTTCAAGGAATTGATCCATTTCACCAAAGTTAACTTTATTATGTAGAGTTTTTATATTATTTGCTTATTGTCCTGATATCTGGAAGATCTGTAGTAATATCCCCCGGTTTGATCCTGATATTGATGATTTATATCTTTTTTCTTTGTTAGTCTTTCTAGTAATGTGTCAATATTACTGATCTTTTCAAAGAACCTATGCTTTGTTTCAAAGTTTTCTTACTTTTTAAAATTTCATTGATGTCTATTCTTTATTCTTTCCTTCTTCTTGCTTTAGGTTTATGTTTCTAGGATCTTGAGATAGAAGCTTGGATTGCTGATTTGAAATGTTTTTCTCCTTTCTAATGTATGCATTTGATGCTATAAATTTCCCTCTCAGCACTGCTCTTTAGTTATGTTCTACAAATTTTGATAGGCTGTATTTTCATTTTCATTAAGGTATTTTTTATTTCCCTTGAGATTTTCCTCTTTGATCCATGGATTATTTTGAAGTGTGCTGTTTACTTTCCAAGTATTTAGAATTCTCCTGTTATTTTCTATTAATGATTTTTAATTTGATTCCTTTGTGGTCAACAAACACACTTTGTATGCTTTCAATTCTTCTAAATCTGCTGAGGTTTGTTGTATGGCCACGGATATGGTCCATCTTGGCATATATTTTATGGGCACTTGAAAATAAAGCATTTGTTGGGTGTGGTGTTCTACAAATGTCAGTGAGATCCTGTTGGCTGGTGGTGGTGTTGAGTTCTTCTGTATCTTCGCTGATTTTCTGTCTGGTTGTTCCATCAATTGTTGAGACAGGTGCTGAATATCTAACTATAATTGTGGATTTGTTATTCATTTCTTCTTTTGATTCTGTAAGTTTTTGCTTCACATATCTTACAGATCTGTTGTCTGGTATATACACATGCAGGATTGCTACATATTCTGGGAAGACTGATCCCCTTAAAATTATATAACATCCCTCTTTGACTCTGGATAATTTTCTTTGGTCTATTTCATGTGGTATTAATATGCCCACTCCTGACATCTTGACTAAATTTTTCAAGACTTACCTTTTTCTGTCTTTTTAATTTCAACTTGTCTATATCTGATATAGTTGTCATGTTTTTTAATCCACTCTACCAATATGTTTTTTAATAGATACACTAGGGTTTAAACCTGTCATTTTTATTTTCTGTGGGTTCTGTTTTTCACTTCTCTGTTTTTATTGTGCCTTCTGGTAGGTAACATGAACATTTTTTAGAATTCCCTTTTGATTTATCTATAGTGATTTTAAGTGCATGTCTTTTATAGCTTTTTTCGTAGTTGCTCTGGATATTACATACATATATATGCACAATTTCTCACTGTCTGGTCATCATTTTACCAGTCTAGGTGAAGTGTAGAAGTTTTAATTCCCCCTTTACATCCCTATGTCCTCTTCCATATATATTTGTCTTAAAAATTTCCTCTATATATGTTTAGAACCACATTAAACAGTTATAACTTTTGTGTCAACCCTCGAACAAAACTTAGAAAACTCAAGAAGGAAGGTCTACAGTATTTAAACATATTTGACCTCACTTCTCTTTCTTAAATTGTTTCTATTCTGTTTAGAGTCCCCTCTTATCTGCAGTTTCACTTTCCAAGGTTTCAGTTACCTGCAGTCAACCAGAGTCTGAAAATATTAAATGGAAAACTTCAAAAATAAATAACTCAGACGTCATTTAATTGCTCGTCATTCTGAGTAGCATTATGAAATCTTGCACTGTCCTGTTCTGTCCTACCTGGGACATGAATCATGCCTTTGTTCCATGTATGTATCCACACTCTATATGCTACCTGCCCATTAGTCACTTAGTGGTTGTCTCAGTTATAATAAAAAACATAGTATATACAGAATTCAGTACTATCCAGTTTCAAGCACCCGCTGGGGGTTCTGAAACATATCCTCCATGAATAACAGGGAACTACTGTATTTCCTTTAGCCATTCTTTTAGGGCGGTCTTCTGGTGACAGATTCCTTTAGTTTTTCTTCATCGGAGATGTCTTGATTTCCGCTTCATTTCCAAAGGATATTTTCACTGGACATAGAACTCTGAGAAGATAGTTCTTATAGCACTTGAAACATGTTGTACCAATTCCTTCTGACTTTCATAGTTTCTGATGACAAATCCACCGTCATTCACATAGTTGGCTTTGGTTTGTTTGTTTTTTAGATGTGAAGTGTTTCTCACTGCTTTCCAAGAGTTTTTCTTTGTTTTTAGTTTTCAGAAGTTTGACTATGACATGTCTTCATGTTTCTTTGGGTTTATCCTACTTAGTGAATGAGTTTCCTATTGCTGCTGTAACAAATTCCCACAAACTTCCTAGCTTAACATATCTCAATTTATCATGTTATAGATAAGGAGGTCAGAAGACCCTTCCATCTGGTGAAGCTAGGGTAGAATTTGTGTTTTTGCCTTTTTCAGCTTCTAGAGATTGCCTCAAATCTTGGCTTGAGAGTCTGTATCACATTCCCTTTTCTCCCTCTAATTCCATCATCACATCTTTTCTAACCTTCCTGTCTCTCTCTTCTAAGAATGCTTGTGATTATAATGGACCCATCCAGATAATCAAGATGTTCTCTTCATCTCAAAATCCTTAAATTGATTAGATTTGCAAAGTCCCCTTTACCCTGTAATAAAATGTATTCATAGGTTATGGGAAGCAGGACATGGACATCTTTGGGGGGGTTATTATTCAGCCTACTACACTCAGCTTCTTATATCTGTAGGTTTATATCTTTTGCTAAATCTGGTAAGTTTTCAGCTATTATTTAAATCCTTTCTCAGCCCCTCCCTCTTCCTACTCTTACGGGACTCCCACAGATGTTAAAACTTTAGCATAGTCCTACAGGTCTTGGAGGCACTATTTTTTTTTTTTTTCATTCTATTTTCTTTCCATTGTTCAGATAGGATAATGTTCATGATTCTTTCTTCCAATCCACTGATTCTTTCCTTTGTCCTCTTCATTCTGCTGTTCAGTCCATTCACTGAGATTTCTACTTAGGTTACAGTATTATTCTGTTCTAATATGTCTACTAGTTTCTTCATTATATTTCCCACTTATTTGCTATTTTTTCATTTGTACCCAACATGTGCAGCATTGCTCAATGAAGCATTTTTATGATAGTTGCTTTAAAATCTTTAGCAGATAATTCTACAATCTCTGCCATTTTGGTGTTGGCCTCTATGGATTGCCCTCTTTTCATTCAGTTTGAGATCTCCTGGTTCTTGGTATAACAAATGACTTTTTTCATTGAAACCTGAACATTTTGGGTATTATGTTATAAAGCTCCAGATCTTACTTAAACTTTCTATTTTAGTTGCCTTCCTATGATACCACTCTGGCAAGGGAAGGGGGAGACCATCATTATTGCCAGGCCAGGGTAGAAGGGTAGAATCAGGTTCCCCATTATACCTCCACTGACACCCAAGTGGGGATTTCTTCTTACTGCTGGGCAGCGGTGGGAGTTTTGGCTCTCCATCAGGTCTGCACTGACACCTTCCTGGCTGGGAGAAGTAGTGTTACTGATTTCCACATGATGTCCGCTGACACCACCCCAGTGGGAGAGGAAAAGGGCACACCTCATTATTGTCACAAGTGGGGGAGGGTGGAAACCCAGGCCCTTCATGTGGTCTCTACTTACATGGGTTGAAGGTGGAGGCTTTTATTACCACCCCGCAGAAATGAAAGTCTTGGCTCCCTATTCCGTTTTCTGTGACACCATCCAGTGGGGAGGGCTAGGGTGCCTCATTACAGCCTGGCAAGGGTGAAATTCTAGTCCCAAATCAGCCTTTGATGGCAGGGTGGAGCCACATTTTTTTTCTGTGGGGCTTGGCTAGAATAAAACAGTTATTGTCTAAAAGTTTTCTGTCTTACTAGTCCCTTTTCTAGTCCTTTGGCTACAGAGAACAAATTTTTGTCAGTTTTCATTTGCTTGCATTCATTTATTTATTCATTCACGCATTCATGTATGTATGTAGGCTTGTATGTCTCTGCCTGTTGGTGTCTTCTGCTTGCTGGCTTCTTCACCTCCAAATCTGGGATACGTGACATAAAAGGAAAACCCAGGTAACTCACCATTGTTTTGGTCCTTGGGTCTTGAGGTCTATAGATGGTCTGTCTTCTTTTCTATCTCTTTCAAAGTCTTCTTATATTTGTTTTATACACATCTAGGGGGGTTAGCTGTACTTAGTGGAAGAAACAGGGAAAAATATGTCTACTGCATCTTCCTTGAAGCAGAATAAGTCCTTCCCTTCATTTTGAGGTTAAAATGAGAAACCTTGTTAAGTAAGGAAATTGCATTTGCTATAATAAGAAAGCTACATCAAAAAAGTAGCAAAAGTTTACATGAAATAAATTTCAAATACTTTCAAATAACTTTTAAGAAAAACTGCAAAAACCATGCAATGGCATAAGAAAACCAATTTAAAAAGAATACATTTTAAATATTCTTTAAAAATAGCCAAATGATATTAGTTAACTTTTTAAGACATTTCAAGAAAAAGAAAGGAAGGGACTTTTCCCATGTGTGTGATATTTTGCAATTATTATCCAGAATACAAAAGTTTTTAGTTTTTTCCCTACTTTGGTAATTATTTGAAGGCTTCTTTCTTTCCTAAGCTATCTGTAAGAAGTGGCTACACAGGTCTTGTATTTATAGTACCTAAAAGATTGTCTCCTCAATGGCTTCTTTATAAGATTTAAGAGAACTGGATGCACAATAAGTGTGTCAGTCATTAGTAAAGAGCAGACAAGGTCCAAATATGATATCTAGTTTCCTTTAACCAACCCTCTATTATAAATGAAATGTACAGAGTGGCAGAAGCACAGCCAAAACTAAATAGAAGTCTATCTAAAATATACTGAGATGAAAAAAATTCTTTTTTTTTTTTGCAATTCAACATGAAAGGTTACTCTTAAGAAGAAATTTGGTTGATAGAAAGCATCGGAGTCAAATAAGATATAATAAATGGCAAGAAATGTATAAATGAAAATAACCTTCAGGCC
>VBSM01001124.1:28269698-28295291 GCA_008086735.1 Cheirogaleus medius
AAAAAAAAAAAAGAAAAAGAAAAGAACCTTCAAATTGATAAAGGCACTTTAGAAAAGAGTATCTGAGTTAAGATGGTTGTTGGGACTTGACATGGAATAGTTTTGAGAAGAATCAGGGCTCTGATTTTGTGCTCCATGTGCCAATTAGAAGTAAATGGCGATTCCTCAGGCTTGACTCTAAATTCAATCACATTATTGCTTCATATAGCCACTCTCTCTTCCTTGGTTGAACAGAAGGAAACTGCATGGTACAGTACTCAGTGAAATGTAAAATAAGGATTAACAAGCCATTTTGGAGATTTAGCAAAATTAGGCTTCATCAACCAGCTTGACTCACAGCCAATCTAGCAAAAAGCTCCCTAGAAAGAAAACTAACAGTGAAGTGACAAGCAGCACAAAAAATTAAATAACTCAGGCATTAAAATCATGAAAAGGTGCATTGTATTCTCCAAGCAACCAAGCCCATTACTAGAATAACACGAGTCCACTCTGTACTCAATATGCAAGTCCAAAACAGGCCATTGGCCCACCGTAAAATCTGCTTAGGAAAAAAACTGTACATTATCCTACCTATCTCCATGGAAGGGAATTTATTGACAGAGAGAAATATATAGGATTATGTGCAAACTTATTTTCCCCTTAAGTGAAAAGGACACATGAAATATCCTTACAGAGCTGAGGTATGGAAAAGGCTCCCATCTCCAGCTGCCTGAGACCTAGAAATAATGTTAAATAAATCTGAGTTTTGTTTGGTCAGAGCAAGTCTTTCATATGTAAAACTGAATTGTTAATACAGTCAGGTAAACTTAAGTACACAGTCAATATTTAAAGTCGTTGAATGCTTAATACTATATAGCATGCATTTTGGTCAATTATGTTTTTTTGTTTTATGCTCTTTTTCACATACAATTCCAATTTTTCTAGCAGGTAGTCACACTTTTAAATCTGGCTGGTTTAGTTTATACAGGCTATTTAATAATAGAATTTTGCCTTATTTAATAATAAATATAAACTCTAAATCAGAATGTAGAGCTGAGAGTGCTGTAAAAAAGTCATCTAGTTCATTTTCCTATCTTAAGGTAGGACTACATTAAAATAGTTCAGGCCCAACATAAGTAGTTTTTACTCTCATTGTTAGAAAAGAAGGAAAAAAAGTGTGTATATAAATATTTATTTCTTATGTGTGTGCTTATTTATTTAATTTATATTTAACCTAGAATCTATATACTTTAACTCAAACCTTTTCCAAGTGCCCATATTTTCTAGTCTGAGAATAAATCATCAGTATCCTCCCTTAAAAATACCTATTATATAAAATACTATAGTACAACTGGCTACTCACATGTAATTATTAGAAGATCCCATCTCACACCATATACAAACATCAATTTTAGGTAAGTTAAAACATTTAAATGTAAAATAAAATTTTCAGATAAAACTTTGAGAAGACAATTTGGAAGACTTCTTATGACCTCAGGGTCAAAAGGAATTTCTTAAGACAAAAGAATGTAAGCTATAAGCAAAGACTCCTAAATTCAACTATATTAAAGACAGTCTCTGTGAATATACTAAAAATCACTGAATTGTCCACATTAAAGGGGTAAACTTTATGATATGCGAATTATAACCCAATAAAGCTGTTATTTTAAAAAAAACACATAAAAGGTTGCAAAAACAGGCCACAAAAGTAAGAGAAAATATTTGAAACACATGAATAGCAGTGAAATAGTATCTGGAGTAAATAAAAACTCCTACCTATAAGTAAGAAAAACAAACAGCCCAAATGAAAAATAAGCAAAAGATACAAACAAGCATTTCAAAGGATAGAAAGCACAAATTGCTCGTGATTGTAGAAAAAGATGCTCCACTTCACTGGCAATCAGGGAAATGCAAATTGAGGTTCATGATAAGTCATCATTTCTTATCTACTAGACAAGCATATTAAAAAATACAATAACGTCAATTCATGGTGTGGATGAGGCACATCAGGAACTCACATATACTGCCCGTGAGAGGATAAACTGATAAGACCACGCTGAAAAAAGTTTCTCCTTGCCCATTAAAATGAATGTGTCCATAATTGGGAAGCAATTCTGCTCCTAAGTATATATCTGCGAACAGAGGTCAGAACTATGGTCCATAAGCTAAGAATGGTTTTTATTACACATTTTTAAAGAGTTGTTTAAAAAAAAAAGAGGAAGAAGAAGAATATGCAACAAAGACCATATGTGCCTTATAAAGCCTAAAATATTTACTAGTCGGCCACTGACAGAAAAAGTTTGCCAATCTCTGTTTTGAAGAAACTGTGGCATGTTGTTCTCAGCACTGTGTTCATAATAGAACAGAACGACAAAACCCGAGGGTCCAGCAACAGGGGAGTAGATGAATCAATTGTGTAATATTCATACAATAGAATTCTACTACATGAAAATAAACTACAGCTAGATGCAACATACTTTAATCTCAAAAATGAGTGAGTAAAGCAAGCAAGCCACAGGATACAGAGTATGATTCCACTTGCATAAAGTTACAGGACAAGCCCAGCTAATATTCTGGGGATTTGTGCATGGGTAGTGAAGTGAGTCAGTGCCTTGCAGGCCCAGGCACTATGGATCCGTGGCAGAACAAACCCTCAGCTGGACGGCTACACTGTAGTCAGTCACTTGGGCTGGCCAGGCACCCTGCACTGGTGCCAAAGACGCAACAAGGCAATTCTGTATGTTGTACACCATGATTTTAAGAATTCTGACATTTATAGCAAAGGAACAGTTAGGTGTCATTAGCCTTGTCCCAAATATGTATCAAGGACACTGATTTAAAGCTTATATTTCCTCAGAACCAATATTTGCCCTGATTTTAAGATATTTTCATATTGCCTAATTATTTTATTTTATCAAAAATAACTCCTCAATATCTATTATCTCAAGAGAGCTTCAGTTTGGGTGTGTTTCTTTGATTATATATTATTTATATACCAACTCCTTCCTAAAAGGATTTGAAAAAGCCTGAGTGATTTATAAGTTTATGAAAAAATGTACTAGACACAAGTGGAGCATTGTGTTGCAATAGCAGTTCATTAAAATTACAGGTGGATATCAATGATATTTTTATGATTTTTAATCCCCTAAAGTCCATCACCCTCCAAAAGAATAGCTTCTGGCACTAAAATAAGTTATCTATAATCATTATTAACTGTAGATTTTTTACAATTCTCTATTTTTTCCTCTAATGTATTTAATTCTACTATGTGTTTATCTTTATTATGGGTAAATAGCAAAATGACTATGATGTCTTTAAGTATAATCTTAGAGAGAGCTGAGTAAAGAGACCTGGACAAATAGTTAGAAACTGCTAAGTCTTAAAAAAGAGCCCAAATAAATTGGCCTTGCCTATTTAATACAAACAAACATTTAACAAATAAACAAACCCCACCAAACACACATTCAGAAAAAAGCTAGCTTAACATGCCAGTAGAAAGATCCAGAAATGCTAAGCTCTAACAAGAGCAAAGGGAAGTTGCTATGGAAAATGTCAAAATGAAAGCCTTTAAACAAACTGAAGAGGTTCATTTGTCATCTATAAGGGAAAAAAGTTAAGTCAGCAAAGAAACAGTTTCTTTCTTGGAGTCTACTTATTTTTAGCTTTTTGAGAAAGCATTTACTAAATTCTTACTGTTCACCACTGTAATTCAATATGCTAAATGATTTTTACAAGTGGAGATTCATCACAATCCTGCCAAGAACTGTGAAAAATATGAGATTTCATCCAATTCGTAAGCTAACAAATAGACCTGGACATTTTTATGGATGCTGGAAGAAGATACAAAATTCCTGGGTCTGAGACAAAGGCCTTAATTGCTCATAGCATAGCAAGCAGTGTAAGTTTCATGTTCAATCACTTCTGCTTGGTGCTCAAATACCAGGGGGCACTGTTAGGGCCTCAGATGGATGCTGTGCATGCAGCGGGTTTGCATCATATCCAAGGAACCTTGAGTTTAGGGAACTTGAACTGTTCACAGTAGAGCCTTGTCCTGCTGGGAGACATTATCGTTATTGTATTGGGCAGTAAACAAACCTACCTTTTGCTCTGGAGGGAAGAACTATCTCTATCTTTTACAGCTGTTCACATTACAAACCTCCTTGAAAAGATAGTTCAGAACAAAAGGGGCCATCAGTGCCTCTTCTTGCAAGACATTGCAGAAGTGTGAGAGAGCATGGAGAATGGTCTCCCAACATTCTCATTTAAAAAACAAAAACTAAACTGTGAAGACTTTGATTGAAATTACATTACAGTCATGGATTAATTTGGGGAAGGACTGCATCTTTCCTATATTAAGTCTCTTAATCAACAAATACTATATATCTTTCTTCTTAGTTCTTTCATGTATTTCAATAGTTCTATAATTCTCTTCACAAAGGTGAGATCTATTTTTGGGTTATTTGTAGTTTCTGTTACTAATGTAAATGGTATTTTTAATATTTAAAACAATTATCTAATTCTCCTGGTGTATAGGAATACAACAACGATATAGCCCCCAATCTTTCTAAACTCTCTCCCAGATAACTTGTGGAATTGCCTCCCCTGCTCTATCAACCAACAGCATTCTACAAATATTCGATGGGTACCTTACCATAGGTCCTTGGGGTGGACTATAAAACAAGAACACATTTATGGAGCTCTTGTTGGTTGCCAGGCAATATACTGATGCTTTCTATAGAGTAGCTCTTTTATTTCTCAAAAAAATCCTATAGAGATAATTCTGCTATTTAGACTAGGACAATGAAACAGATAGAAAATGTAACTTGACCAATATCACAAATATGTGATTGGTTACTATAGACTAGATTCAATGCTAGACGTTGGGGATATAAATATTAAGGTGTGATGTCTGTCTTTAAGAAACTCACAGGCCAATGGGAGAGAGAGAGAAAGAGAGACCACTAACCAGGTAATTACAGTAGAGTGTGAAAGGCTCTTTAAAGGGGATATAATGGAGCATTGCGGGAATGTAAATGAGGGATGTCTAAACCAGGTTAGGTTGAAGTGGTTGGATGATCAGGATCAGCTTCTCAGAGAATGGGGCACCTGAAGAAGGAAGCAAGAATTAGTCAGTTAAAGGACTCAAGGGAGTAGTTTATGCAAAGTCTCAGGCCACATTTGAGGAACTCTGAGTTGCTGTATAACTAGAACACAAAACGCACAGGACACTGTTAGAAATGAGGCTGACTGACCATCACGGATCTGATCACTATAGACTTCATACACCACACTAAGGAGTTAGAATTCTTTCCTGAAGACCACGTTCAGAAAAATCAATGACGAATTTTAAAGAATGATATGAGCAAATAGGCATGTTAGAAAATTTTCCCTGTCACCAGGGTAGAAAATAATATAGTTCTGGTCAAATCTGGCAGAATGGAGACTAGCTAATACAGGACCATATGTCATCAGATGATGAGGATCTAAACTAAAAGAATGGCAGAGGGATTCAAAATCAAAAAGCAGATTCAATGTTTAATAGATATAATATACAGACCTTGAAGGATGAAGAGGCATCAAGAGTGATTTCCTGTTTTATTTGCCTGACATACTAAATGGGTGGGAGTAAGTAAGGCAAAGGCAACAGGAAGAGATAAGAGGTGGCAGAGGGAAGCATACTGAGGCAGATTGATGAGCTGGGGATTTGCACATGTTGAGTTAAAGTAGCAAATAGCAAAAATTCATTGGTGCCTGCACCAAAGGGGAACACCAAAAGAAGTGCTAAACACAATTCTTTTCCTCTATGATTAGTTGAGAATATAGTTATGTGTTGTTTAATGACAGGGACATATTCCAAGAAATGCATACCTGGGTGATTTTGTCATGGGAACATCATAGAACATATTTACACAAACCTGGCATAGCCCACTACACACCTAGGCTATATAGTACAGCCTATTGCTCCTATAGACTATAACCTGTATGGCATGTTACTGTGCTGAATACTGTAGGTAACTGTAGCACAATGGTAAGTATTTGTGTACCTAAACATATCTAAACACTAAAAAGGGTATAAAAATATGGTATATAATTTTATGGGACCACCATTGTATTAATATATGAGGCCTATTGTTGACCAAAATGTCATTAGGTGGTACATAACTGTATACATATATGAATTAACAATTCATGGTAGGACTTAGTAAATGCTGAAGTCCATGAACGCTTCAGCAATCAATGGCCAACTTTAGCAATGGGATTTACCATAATAGTTGTATGGTATGGTCACAGAATGAAACAAAAACAAACAAAAACAAAAAATGTGACAATATTAGTTTAGGCATCTGAATAAAAATATATCATTTATAAATATTAAAATGACAATATTACTTTCTATGATGAGGCTTTGAAGAAAGATATTTATTCTGAATATGATTTAATCTCTGTTAAATATTACAAAGCCATAGAATCTTTGCATGCCAGAATGAAGAGTTTCTAAATGTTTGGTTAGTTGGTTAGTTTCAACCAACTAACCATCAAATGTTGATATCTCTCTACAGATTCAGCAATATTAGCTTGGTCCAAAATTTTATCCCTCTTCCTGGAACTGATTCAACAAATAAAACAGCATTACAACTTTGCAAGTTAAGCATTATTAAATTAAATTATTAAATTAAGTATCATTAAGCAGTATGCTTTCCCCAACATCATACAGAAAAAATAATGAAAATTACCATTGACTCAAGTCGAGTCAATGGTACTAAACCATTTTACCTAAGTCAGATGGACATGTGATCTGATTTAATAACTCATACTTTAATCTCTAACTGACTTAAAAGCTAGTGCCTTTTTCTTGTGGTGGTGAGCTTCAACAGAAGAATCACAGGAAAATAGAAGAAGTGAAGCACAGAACACAACTTCTAACAGATCTTTCTTTAAATCCCAACTCAAAAACTTCCTAGCTGCATGGCTTAGGCAAGTCACACCACCACTTCAGCTAGATTTCCTCTCTTACCAAGTGGGCATTGTGAGGCCTTAACAATACACATTAATGTACTTGAAAAATACTTGGTTCTCAATAAATGTTTAACAAATGAAGCCTCAAAGATATGTACTAAAAACAACAACAACCAAAAAAAAAATGGAGAAAATAATACGCTGACAGTACATAGCCTTTTTGGCACCATTAAAACCAGCTGCACAAATACAGAACTGACTAGATACCTGACCTGAATCTGTCCCCCCATAAGTCACCTTCAGTGGGTGAGCCAGGAATCAAGGATGAAGCTAGAATTGGTGAGATAATCTAGCACAATTAATTTTAAAAAGGCCTGAGGGTGGTCATAAATCCAGAAATAGGTGAATACCCATACAAAACAAATGGTATATTAATATTATTTTATAATACGTCATATGCTCTAGAATACACACACACACACACACACACACACGTTTCCAGGCTTTATGGACAATGTATATAATCAACACATAAATGCTTTCACTACAATCATAAAGCTCAAGTCTTCCCCTGTACAAATCCACCTTTCTTAAAACTGCAGTTAACTGTTTAGTTTTCTTTTCCTTTCAAGATTGTCACTGAAGTTCCTCTTTCACTTTGATACAAGTATAGGCACAGATGGGGGACATGTTGCTTTTATAATATGATCTGCCTTGTCTAGTGTGTACTGTACCCCCAGAGGTGGTTCCGAGACCACCTTACACCGTAAATGATGGAAATGAGGCTGACCACCAACACCAAGCAGCACAACGTCCCCCTGGGAAAACCTGTACACAAGAAATCATCTCTCTAGATAATCAGCCCTACACAGCAGCAACCAAATTTGATCATTGCTGATGAAAATACCTCAGGAAGGAGTGTTCACCCAACGTTCTGAAATTATCAAAGCAGTAATCTGCATGTGGCAATCATGGTGTGGTCTGTAAACAAAAAGGCCCACCTTGCCCCTGCCAATTCGGCGGGACAGAACAGCCAGGCTTCATGGGGAGAGAGAGCCCCTCCATCACTTCTTGGAATCTCATTCAAACTGGGTTCATGCAAGAGACAGGCAATTCACACCCTAGAGGCTGGTGTAGGGTGCTGGCTGGTGTTCTAGAAGATTCTACTCTAAGGCTCACTGTAGTTCTTCCCAACAGAGAGTACATGGCAGTGGGAGGGGGTGCTCTAGAAGAATTTTTTCTTTCCTTTTTTTCATGCTTTTCCTATTCCCCAAGAGGGACACCTCCCTAAAAGTCAGACGAAGCTTAGCTTTATTATGAAATTAAATCTTCCAGATAAATTTGTTCAATACCCCATCGACAGAAGCAAATTAAGCTGGAACTTTTTTCACACGTTCAGATGGGGGCAGGCAGGTAATTTACTGAAGCAAATGTGTTTTCCAAGCCAGCTTTTAAACAAGATTTCTAATTATCAGTGTGCTTTTCACTCAGCAACCCTCTTCCACCTCTTCAACATCATTTTCACAACTCTTAGTTCAAGAGCCACTTAAGAAATAAATGATTCATGGCAATCGAAAGCATGATAATTTTCTGTGAGGCATAATGGTTGGGTTTCTAGGTCTGTGGGTGATAAAAATGTTACCCCTTAGCCATCTCAACGTCTTTTATGAATAAAAGGCAAACAGAGACCCAGAAAGACCAATAAAGAGTAATTCTCTCCTTTGAAATATATATTTTTTCCCCTAGAACTTAAAATTCTAAATTTGAGGAACAAAATTAAACTTTTCCTTCAGAAAAAAGCTAGCAAAAATGAACATTTCTGGTTCTATTCCAAGATGGGATGCACTGAGTCCTGAATTTGAGAGATGGATCATGTTCATTCAGAAGACACATTAACCTGCAAAGATTTCTGAATTTTGCAGGGCTGTACTTACCATTTCCACTCGGGTGGGACTACCCACAAAAGGAGGGCAGATTGCTTTCCCAGCCATAACATGCACCAGCCGTGTGACCTTGGGCCAGATGCTTAATCATATTGGGCCTGTTTCTTAATCTGTAACTAGGGAAAATACACTTCTCTTACAGGGTGGCTGTAAGAATTAACAGGGTATTAAACTAACGGTACAGTCCCTAGAGACAGTATTTCTCAAATACTGGTCCATGAACTCCCTGCATCAGAGTCCCTTGAAGGCTTAATGAAGCCTTGAGTGCCAATCCACATCATTAGATGAGGGCTGGGTCCAGCAAGTTGGCATTTTTAACAAGCATTTTAACAAGCGAATTAAGGCTGGTATACTCACCAGACTGTGAGGCCCAATCCGGGTTTGGACAGAGGACAGAAGAGGAGCCCGAGACCAGCATTTTAGCATCAAGTTGGCATGCTGTGGTTCTCCTCTCAGCAGGACCCTGGTTCTCAGTTCCCAGCATCCCTGTCCCTGGTTCCAATCTGCCTTTTGTGCAGGAACCAGAGTGATCTTCCGAAAATACAAACCCGGCCCGGATGCTCCCTGCTCTGGAGCATCACCCAACCTCCACTCTCTGCCCTTCTGGCCTCCCTTGACTGCCCAGATCTGCTCTGCCCAGGCTGGTCTCAGTTCTTGCCAGCCCTGGTTGTTTTGGTCACATTTCAGCTTAAATGTCACCTCCTCAGGGTGGCCCTCCCTAACCACCCAGTGACTCCCAGTGACATAAATATACTTCACTCTCTGCTAAAACCTAACACCAGCTGATACTCTCTTGGTTATGTGATTGTCTCCTTCCACTAGGAAGAAAAGGTAGCCTGTCTGCTTCTATATCTCCTACCTATCAGAGTGCCTGGCACACAGTAGGTACTCAATAAATGTATGCTGCACGCCCACCTTAATTCATTACTGCTCTGCACCCCTACCAGCCTTGGCAAGGTTCTCACACTATATGTGTATGGCTAACAAATAGAAAAGTTGCATTTCTTACCATGCAAAATGACAACTGCAGGGTAGAGGGTTTGCTTTGTGCAAGATCTGTGCTCAGGGAAAACTGATACATAACTAGAATTTCTATAAACTGACTCCTTTAAAGAAGGCTGTCATTTAAATAATTCTTATGAAGAAGTTTGTAAAGTGAAACCTTTTGTCTTTGTTTGTACAACTGGATTTTCACATAAATTTCAAAATGGATTTCCTTAAACAGCTCTGCACATTTGTTGTTAATACCAGAATCACCTTACTTAAATTTTCCTACTTACTAATAAAAATAAAACCCCTGTCTTTGGAACAAACTATCCCTTAATTATAAAGCAACAGGGTCCAGAGAGCATTGTAAAACCACTCATGTTGTAAGTGTTCTCAGCTCCTTTTGAAGCTGTGGAACAACAGAGCACAGCCACAGGCCCTCTGGAAAACAAACACGCATTCTGACCACAGAAAGTCTAGAAAAGAGACTTCGTAAAAGCACTTTATAAAGAAGGCTACCCTGTGTCCAACTCCTAGACTTGCTAATGTATAAAGAAAGATTTTAGAAACAGATAAGTGCATTAAGTAAGAACAAAAGAAAATTGTTAGTAGATGACAGTTCAGTTTTGGTAGTGGTCTCCCTTCTCTTCTAATGCAGAAAAACTGTGTTCTATACAAAAGTTTCCCAGCAAAGACTCTGCCATCCATCTTTCTCGCAAGTGAAAATCTCCACTTGAGAACTTTAATCGGTTCTGCTGTGTGTGTCCTTTCCGCTAGTGAGTTTCTAAGAGAACTGACAGCAGGTGGGGGGGGAAGGGGGGCTCATGGCCTCGCAAAAAGAAAAATGGCAATACCAGGTTGCAAGGTAGGAGGTCCAAGTTAAGAAAGGAAAATCTGGTGCCTGGTGGCCAGACTCAGGAGGAGATAACTACAGGAATGGTTTCTAGCCTGCTGGGGATTTACTGATGAGAACAAAAGCCCAACAGGGTGGCAGTTACACCAGCCAGGTGGGCTTACCAGAACTCATACTCCTGGGCTGAAACCGAAAGTGAATGGAAGGATGCAGTATTGGTTTTTAACTTCCTCCCATCCTTTTTCAAAATTCCCTGCCACTACTTCCACAATGGCTCTCATTACCTGCCATAGACAGGCAGTGCCCTCTGCACCCGTGGCTCTCAGTGCTGGCTGCATCCCCAGGGGGAGCTTTCAAAAGCCACCAAGGTCCAGGCCCCTCCCCAGGGCACTTCAATCAGGTGGGCCCCTGGGTATCGGTAAGTTTTAAATCTCCCCAGATGATGATAAGGTGCAACCAGCATTGGGAACCGTGGCTCCAAAGAGCATCACTAGAGCTGGGCGGGGCAGGGATGGAGGGTGTATTTAAATGAAGAAGCGGGTGCGGCAGTGACAGGGTGAGGCCATCAGCTTTTTAACAACAGGAAATGCGGTGACAAGAAGAAATGTGTGCGAACTCAGGAAGACGCTTGGCAAGAGAAGGCAGGTGCAGTTACCCAGGCAGGACAAGGTTAGCTCTTTAAAGTTGGGAGGCAGGAGAGAAAACGATACTTGAGAAGAGCCTGTAAGACCTGGGAGGAACCACTGGCAGAGGCTGAAATGGGAGTTGGGTGGGTGTACACCAAGACACCCAGCAAGGAGGTCTGGGGGTAGGAAAGGTGGGGTTCATACTTCCACAACTGAATGGCAATGATTAGACATCTCTTCGCACTGGTGGTTTACTTTCAGACAGATTTTGGTGGCACACTTGAAGCAAGTAAGAACTTAAAAAAAAAAGGTAACAAATAGTACCAATGTAGTCCCCAGCACATGCTTCTGAGTGCCTACAAAAGCAGCCAGATTACCAGCTCACTCCCTTGCCTGACCATTAGCATCATGATGCTCTTTGAAAACTTATTACTGCCTTGAGGATGCCCTGAGTCCTTAGAAGGCAACATTCTTGGATGTTCCTATAAATGGGCAATTGTTTGTGCTACACTACACTCTGCTCTTTCTTCTAATTTGCAGAAATTGGATCCCTTTGCATGTAAATGGGTCCCACAATCTGTAGTATGCTCTGCCTAAGTAACATTGCCTATACAAGTGTGTATTTCATCTGTAACAAAAGCAAATTTTACACATCGATCAAAATATTCATTCACATTTGTGATGGGTCTATAGCAACTTAGGAGTGCCATGGGAAACCAGTTAAGACCCACTGGCCTGCATTTACAGTTTCTAAGTACCACTATTGGAATCTAGAAATTAACACAGATGTGAAATTTATGGTTAAAAGACTAATGAGGCTTGCTAAGTACCATTAGGCAAATTATATAAGATGATTATGCAGAATTTAACAGTTTGCAACAAGTCTTCAATGTCTTGCTTTGGACTAGTGTCCTACTTCTGAGTTGTGGGTTCACTAGAGAATCCCGCGTAGTTTTCTTCATGGCTTTTTCTTCCTTGAATTCTAAGTATAATATTAATATCTTTAACGAAAATTTACTCTAGTGGATTCTCTTCCCTAGTTATCATCTCTTTCTATAGCTGTCTAGTTTCACTGCCCGAGATTTTGTGATGGGTGTGAGGGTTACCAAGCATGAGTCTGGGGCTACCTGGGACAAAAGCTGCCATTGCTACCTTTGGATTTTTCTCCATGGATATCTTTTTTGACCCAACAAAACGATCTTATTCTTCCTGGTCCCAGGGGCTAGAGCAGATGAACTTGGCTACAACCCAGGCCTATAGCAGGGAGGTAAAACCACAAACCACAAATCTGGCTGGCCATAACACATCTATACCTGGCCTTCATCCACCAAAACTGAAGGGCTAATTTGGCATTTTGTCAAGACTTATGGGAAAAGAACATCCATGGCTAAGTTATATGAGGTGTGTGCATGGCAAGGGGATGGGAGGGTGGTGAGCTGGAAAGAGGACAGAATAATTATTTGAAATACAATTTCCTGGGTTATACTGGGACAGTCTTGCAAACCTTTATCTACAATTTTGAAAGGCAAAAATTTCGGAAGACAGTTTCATTGTTATTTTGGTACCAAATGAACTTGCTCCAAAAACTGACCTGAATTAACATGAGGTTATTTAGTCTTTTTCTGTCCAACTAAAGGTGAACCTTCATCTACTTTGCTACAGAAATTACTGTGTATTTCCTGGATCCCATGAGGGTATTACATTAACATGCAGTATACAAACTGAATTACCTCTCTAAAGGCTGAATTCTAAAAGACATCTGGCCCCAAAACGTTTGGCTAAGGGATGGTGGACCTGTATACAACTCCCAGACAGGCGAGTTCTCCAGATTTAATCCTTTTGTAGTTTCTCCACATCATGCAGGTATTTGCCTGACCTCAGCTTTTCAAGGATTTCTATGACACTCTTTTAGTAGATTCACAAGTGTAGGTAGTCTAGTACTGGGGGGTGGGGGGCGACCACTGACCCAGGGACAAAGCAGGACACAGCTGGAAAACAGGGACTCTATCCACGCTTTAATGTAGCACTTGCTGCATTAAACACACACACTCATCTTCTCCTTTGCTGCCTTTTTCACTTCATTAGTCTGAGACTTCTGATAACGAAGTGTACCCAAGCCCGTGCCGTAGCATGCATATGGCATGGGCAACATAAAAATACGAAGGTGATGCTGATCTTGAAAAAGAAGATGCCAAACTACCATAATTTTAATGGTTGAAACTAATATCCCAAATGAAATGGCCAGAGATATGCTCAAAGGCAAATGTATAGAGACAGAAAGTGAGAGAGAAAAGAGAAAGCAATGGAAAGATCTGTGGTTGCCTGGGTCTGGCGGTGGGAATGAGGATTGACTGCCAACACGATCTTTCTGGGGTGATAGAAAAGTCCTATAACTGAACTGTGGTGATAGTTCCCTAGTTCTGTAGGTATACTAAAGAAAACCAATGAATTGTACAGTTAAAATAGGAGACTTTTAAGGCATGTAAAGTATACCTCAATGAAGATGGTAAAAAACGAATTTCCTAAATTCTTAAAAGTAAAACTTTTTATGTCAACACCTCCCCTTTTTTCCTGACATTTCAAATTAATACCAGTTGAGATGAGAAGAGAGAACAATAAATGGAACCTATTCCTGATTATCAAGGGAAAATGAGAAATTTCATCTGCAAATGACTAATATTACATCTAGACAGAGAACATGATCCCCTCCAGATATTCCCTTATATTTAGCAAATGAAATCTAAATGATTTTTATTTTAACATGCCACACATGCCTCTAATTATGGCACACACTAAATTTTATTTAGCAGTCAGTCTTGCAAAGAGAGTGTAAATTCCTAATGGCAGGAACTATGTCATAGTCTTCATTGCATTTTCAGAACCTAATAGGTGTTCAATAAATGATTATATTGGATAAATGATTTCTTTACCAGAACTATCTTTCACATTTCTATGTGCATGAAAAATATAATGCAAATTTAACAAATACTCCCTACCTTCTAGATCGGGGTTTCTCATCCTCAGTACTACAGACATTTTGAGACAGAAAACTCTTCACTGGGGAGGGCCGTTTTGTGCATTGCAGAATGTAAAACAGCATCCCCAGCTTCTACCCACTAGATGCCAATGGCACCCCCTCTCCAGCTGTGACAACCAAAAAACATCTTCAGACATTGCCAAATGCCCCCTCGGGGATGGAGAACCACGGCTGTAGATGGAAAAGAGTTTAAGACAGATCAAACCAAACTGAAGTGGCCACATTTCAACAATGCCTTTCATGCTATCACTTGTGAAGCTAGTGAGAACATCAAGAAAGAAAAGGCATATGACTAGCAAATGATGATACTCTGACCACAGACCCTGTCATACTATGGAGAGAAGAAAAGGAGAGAAATTCTTTTCATTCTCCATGTAACTGTGGAGAAGCAAAAGGCTTATTCTAATGTAAGGCTGACAGTTTTCAGGATATGTGGAGCTGTGCAAATACATAAGAGAAGGGTCCAAATGCCAAGTGGCCTGTGGCTATAAAACTGTTTGAAAGAAGCATGCTCACTGCCACCACTGGGCTGTTTATCATGAATTGTATCTATGAGGACAATTTTGAAAATGCTACTGAATATTTATTAGAAGGAAAGATCTATAATAATTCAGGTCCTGACATGTCACTGTTAGCAAATAACTCAACCAGTTGGAAAGGTTAAGAACTGCAATGGTAGAAACCATTAAATTAAGTATAAGTTTAATACATCTGTGTTTTATTTTTCTCAACGACCACAGTATTTAGCAACCCTGTTAAGCACAACGTCTGAAAAGCTATTATTCATATTGTATATTTATACTCAGACTTCAAACTTTTTAGTATCTATTCTATTTTGGAAATACTGAACATTTCATGTTAATTTTAAATTTCAAAACGTTCATTTTGGGAAAAGTGACCACTGTATAATAAGGCAAAGGAAAACATTCTTAACACTATCTAAATATGTGCAAACATTTATTAGGATTCATAATAATACTTTACTTCAAAGCATCTTTATTTATTTAGTAAAACAAAGAAGTATACTTCCAACCTCAGCATGAACAATTAAGACACTACAAATGGAATCATTCTAGTTTTCAACCGCTTCTATATTTCTTATCTGTTTATTTAAGAAAAAGCTACAGTAGACAGTTATGTGTCAATTTCTAACACTTGAAAAACAAACATATCTTTTCCAATTCTGTTTGCAAAAATATTTATATTTTGCTCTGTGAGCCTACTGGTAAACATAAACAGGTTTAGGACTCTGAACTACTAAGTATGTAATTCCTAAATCCACTAAGAGAAAGAACATACACAATATGCAAAAGCACTCTATTCAATCAAGCTCCAACTGTACACATAATTATGCTATTCAAATTAGATTACTAATTTAGACATGTTCTAGCATGTCAAGTATACACTAACATAAAAATGTCTGAATAAAATTCAATCGGAATAAGAAAAAAGAGATAAAGAAAAATTAATGACTTTTTAGAAAATGAACTCCTAGTACATAATAATAAAATATAAACTCATGGAAAGATTGGTAGGAAATGCAGCTTAAGTGTTCATCTCAGTAGCGAGTAATAAATACAGTAGTGTCAAATCACCTGAACAGAATACTAACTCTAGGCCCTGCATTATCATATTTGCATTTCAATGAAATGGGGACACATGAAACATGAAATGGCCAAATTAATCTTCATTATACTTCATTTGAGTTTCCTCACCTATTATTATAAAGTACAATAAAATCATACATAAAATGCCATATTGCTTTATATTGTTATTTAAATTTTCATATGCTTATATTCTAATTTCTCAACTACAATGGACTAAGGCTACTACAATACACCATGTGTAGTGATAATTAGCAGAACTTAAATAGTTGCTTAACATTTTTTAAAACTTTTTAAAATTTATAAATGTATTGTTATTTTTTAAAAAACAGCACCAATAACAAAAGAGCAATCCACCGAATGTCACAAATGCATAAGCCCCTTTGGATTTAACTTTTCCTACTGAAGCTAAAATGTAAAATTGGCACCATGAAGCTTGAAATTGAGATTTAGGGATGAGCATTGGCACCAGCATTTTGCTACTTGCTAGAAATTGCTTTCATCTGGAAATTGCCATTTAGTAAGCCTCCTAGATTTTTTTTGTGTGTGAAATAAAAATAAATGCAGCATTATAAACTTTCTAACAGCCATAACATTCCATGCACATTTCATGATTCTAACATTACTATAATAGCTAATATCTAATAGTAGCAAAATTAGGTAATCGAAATATTAGACTATCAGGAGCCAAAATACAAGTAGTAAAAGTAAAATAAATTCTTTAGATTTATCCTGTGTCATTTTACACTGCTTACAAAAAGGACAAAAGCTTTAACACTTTGGCATTAAATGAGTAACATTAATAGTTGCTTTGGCAAGACAAAGCAGGCTACAAAACTTAATGTATTTGGAGAATTCAAGATTATAAAAGGAAAACCAATAGTTCACGATTTGGCTGATTTTTATTTTACACAGATGCATGCGCGCACACACATGCACACACAGAATACTTGTTACATTCAACAGCCATTGCAACTGCTGAAAAATAAATTTCCATTATATCATAAATAGCAAATTTAACTACAATGTAAAATACTGAAGCTTGCATTTTACACTCAGTTAAGTGCTGTTCAGATAATGAAAGATATTCATTTTGTGATTTTGTGAAAAAACAGATTTTTCTCCAGTCTAACTTAATCACATATATTTGCATAAATAACCTGTGACCCATCAAATATAGAAACTGTATGTAGCCAACAGCTTCTACTGCTGGTGCTTTGAGCAGACGAGTAAAAAAAATCTCTTAAACATTCCACTCCTTAATTTTTCTTTATTAGCTATTCACAAACATACGAGCAACAGATAGAGTGGTATGAACCCAGAATTTGAAGTTTGAATGCCTCATTTTGGGTGCTGGGAGCCCTACCACCTACTAGCCGTGTTATCTTCACCCAGCCATCTGAACCCTGCATCTCAGTTTCCTCATCTCTGTAATGGGAGTAATTCTGCATTTAGGTCAAAATTAAAGTACAAAATGTTTGAGGAGTGAAATGTTTGGTATTAACTAAAACACATGGTAATTATTCCCATCATCTCCAAATATTTCAGTTTGTCTATAACATAACAAGGCCTATTTTTATAAGACAGGTGAAAATGATAGGATATTCTACTCAGCATACCTCAAATAATCCAGTGAGCCAAAAGTCTCCTTAATAATTATAAAAGGATTGATTCAAAGGGCCAACCCCTCTAAAGATGCTATGGCCATGACAAAAGTGTAGTTTCTGTGAACTGTCAAACAATGTATCATTTATCACTTCTTTTCAGTGTGCTCATTCATGGATACAACGAGATACAGCTGTTATCGAGAACCAAGCAGTTTACCCACCAACAAAGTGATTTCTTTCATTCTTCCCATACTCCCGTGTGCCTGTGTCCTGCTGCCCACAAAGGAGAAAAATGAATCAAACAGAAAAACAAGAATTTATTCTATAAGCTGCTTGAGATCCAGGATCATGCTTTGCGATTTTATTTCTCTCCTACCACCCTCCACATAGTAGGTCTTAATGTTTATGGACAGGAACTGAAAGCTCTATGAGAAACAGCCACCATTATCTGTGCAGACAGACACAAGTTAACAGTCAGATCTGTCCCTTTGCTCTCTGCATTTTCTTTCAATTTCATTTCTTTTGTCACTCAGCTCCCATTCAATCAAGCACCTCATTCTGCTTTGCTTCTGGCTTCTGCCACCTTGTGTCCAAGCACTTGTCAAGAACTTTTCTCACTTAATCTTACTATCCCATCTCCTTTTCTTCTGCCTGCCACTTTGGCCTTTATCTCTTTTTTATTCCACACCTTCTCCCAGGCGATCACAACCTCGAAAACAATTTCAAATACACAGAGGACTTGCAAACCTACATTTCCAGTCCAGCCTCTGTCTTAAATTCGAGAACCACAGGCTGTACAACTGCCAATTGCATCTCAAGCCCTGGATGTCCCTCTGGTACCTCACTTCATAAATCCACAACTTGTCATGTTTTCCGGTAGAGTGCTCCATCGTCTGTATTCACGGTCATTACCAAAGGCACCTCTGTCTATTCAAAGCCAGAAACCCGAGAGTCATCCTTGAAGTCACCATTCCCTCCTAGCTTCTTCTGGTAATGTCTCCGCTCTTAACAGACTGAGCTCAGAACTTAAATGCACACTATGATTCAAAAGCTTTTTTCACATGGCTTTTCTTTCCTGTTCCCTACCAGATCCATTCTGTACAAAACACCCAGAATTATTATTCTAAAATGACAGCCTAAAAGGCTCAAATTCATTCATAGGACCATACATGGCCCGCAAGACCCTTCCTGAAGTGCCTCACGCCTCCCCCTCAACTGGGCCAGCCACATGGAATGACCAGCTGTTCCACAACACACCCGCCTTGTGAGTACCTTTGTTGCACCGTATTCGTATTCCCTGTTCCCCGTGCTCAGAATGATTTCTCCCAGCCCACTCCCACCTTCAGCCTCCTGGTACCCTCTTTCTTACTCTCCCAGACCCAGATCAAAGATGCTTAGGGAAAGCTATCCCCTTGGAGTCAGTACCCCGACAGAGCCCAGCATTCCTTAAGCACTGGTCACAAACTCAGTGAGACTGAGACTCCCGAGGGCAGAAAGAGGGATTTTCTTATGTCTGAGGTCTTCCCATCTTACAACGTGCCTGTGTATCATATCGATATATATCTGGTGAATGTATAGATATCACCCCAACTAAATTTGACTCAAACACAGCCAAGCTGCTAGTGATTGTGTGCGAATTAGAGGTTGGCGGCTCTCCTTAGAAGGTGTCAGGGAAAAATTAATAAGGCCACTCTGGTTGTAACTCCCAACTGCCCAATGCAGAGGGTGTGGTCTTTTTGTATGTAGCTATGTTAGGGATTGGCTCTTTTTTTAATTAATAAAATAAACATTGTGTTGTGTGTTTTTACTGACTCTGACTTATAACATGAGCTGCCTCAACATTAAGGTTTCCCAACAGCTTCATCGTGTTCTACCATAACGGGGGTGGTGAAGGAATGGTATGGTTAGGGGTGAAGGGCCAGTGTGGAGAGAAGCAACATGAACAGTAATGACAGAGTCACAGACACAGTGAGAAGAGATGCCCGAGGACTTACCCGATCAACCCTCATTCCTCAGAGAATAAACCTTACACTTGCAGCCCGAGAGCTCTCTAAACTTGAAGATGGCAGATGACAGTAATGCTGATTTAGTCACACCTTTCCGGACTTTTAGAAAATCGAGTAAAGCTGATCACTTGCAAATGATTACGTGATATGGTACAAAAGGATTAAGTCGGTTGGAGATCTATAAAGTTGGAGAGGGAGGTACAAAACTGCCAACAAGCAATTTTGTTTTTTACTTGCCTACTCTATAAGGTTCATAGAGTTTCAAAAGCTCTGTATTTTTAGAAAAGGCCCTCAGTAGGGCCAAATTTCCCCAACTTCTGCAATAAACAGTCTACTTTTAGGAAACTGAAGTTTTTAAACTAAGTTTTTAATCACTTTCTGATTTAAAAATAATACAAGCCTATAACATCAAGGATAAGAGCGAATGAGACATCGACAAGATATGCCAAAATATTATAATAACAATAGTTTCTTTATAATTCAAACTCTAGGGGATACGAATACCTGATTAAACAAACATTGGCTCCAGTGTGCAATCAAGAAAAAATAGAGGAGGTAGGGCTCAGGAGAAGGGTTTTGAAAATATTACAAGGTGGTTTTACATTCTTTTTACTCTACATTTGGACTGGAGTTAGAAAAGCTATAACACAGACATGGAGCTGTTGACGCAATGTTCTCACTATGAGACAACACACTTACTTGTTAGATATAAGCATTCATTTCCTTTAAACACCATAGTCTCATGGGAATGACAGACGACACTGCTGTAGTAATGTGGTACTCCCATAACAGTTCATTGCCAATACTTTTTTAGATTTAAATAAACTTATTTAAAAAAAATCTCAGGTCTCCACACTTCTCCTTTCTTTAATGAGAATGATGCAAGTACATGACCCCAAACACAGATAAAGTCAACATGCCTCTCCACTGTGTTGCATTATCAGTTGAAAGCTTCATGCTTCCTATTTCACAAAGCGGACATGTGGTTTTCTTTTTTGAGCTCATTGCATGAACTAAGCTTGAGGTCTTCCTTCACAAAGATATGGAGATGACGCTTCCTGTGCAGTCAATTCCTGCCACTGGCTGTGGGCATGTGCCTTCCTGTGGTCCCTTTGCCTAGGGACCAAGCATGAGATTCTTTTGAAAAGCATGATACAGTACAGCTATATTATAATGCAATATAGAAACCCATGCAACAGAGTTTAACTATCATGAAGGTTCAAAACTCAGAGGTAGTAGAATGTTCTATAAGGAGCACTGGCTTCGTCACACAGCTCTGGGCTCCACTCGTTACTCTGAAACTCACTAGTGTCGCCTCAGACAAGTGCCCTGATCTTTCTAGGCCTCAGTTGCCACATCTGCAAAAGAGGATAGATAATACAGTAACGACCACACAAGATCACTGTGAGGATTAAAGGAAATAGTGTAAGTAAAGATCATGGCTGGCAGCCAGCAGGTATTGATAGTAAATGTTCCCTGTTAGCTATTCATTCCAACTCTTACCCAGAGGTGATGACCAGCAAGGACTAGAAATGTGGTCAGATAAATCATGCTCAGAGCTGTCTTCCCCTCATACCCACCCCATGCCCTGAAACTCAGCAATGACCCAGCCTTGACGGGCTGTCTCTGCCAGGTTGCATGAAAACTGCTTGCTTATATAAGTTGTATAACCCCCCAGTACACCTCTCACGTTCATAGGACAAGCACTCTAGAAATATCAGCTCCCAACTCCCCAAGCCCAAAGTGAAGAGAATTAAAAATAGTACCTACGACTGGAGAGAGTAAATGACCTTCGTTCACGCATATCCATATTAAAATTAGGTTGCATTTCTTATACATGTATCTTCTGACAGCAAAAGAGAGCTGGGTGTCAGAAGAATGTTATTTAGAGACTTAAAAGTCACCACAGATAAGCCACTAACTAGATAATGGATAACACGGACAGGAAATAAAACAACTAGATGTAAATTCTGAAGAATTAGTTAATAACAAATCATGGACCTAACTCAAGTCACAAAAGTGATCAAGGGAGCCTTTCACTATAGAATAACCCAGAGCAAAGGAACATTTGAAATGTAAGTATTGACTGGGGAAAGGGGAAATCTGTTCTCTGCAAAGGAAAGCTGAACTTGAAGTAGAAGATATTTCAGAGAGATGTGAGATGTCTCGGTTGATGGCAGAGGCTCGTTCTTGCACACGGCAACTGTGGTATTGCCTCCCCCAGGCACACTGAAGCAGACTTCTAGAAGCTCCTTCCCAGGGAGTTTTGATTTTAAAAAAAGAAAGCCAACCTTGAACGTCTGTCTTGAAGTACCTTTCGATGGTAGGATACATTAGCTAAGAGGTTTCATTAAACATTACATCAGTCTGGGAGCAGTCTGTTGCCTATGTGCCTAATACAGCAAGTAGATTTCAATTTCTAGAAGAGAGAGTAAAGATTTACCAAGGGCCAGAACAGTATCTAGTGTCTGGGTGGTAATTTAAGAAAGCCACAAGAATACCACGGCCTCTCAATCATTCCCAACCTCTGGAACTCAGGTGAGAAATTTGACAGGCTGTGGAGACCTTTAAGAAAGTATAGCTTCTAGACCCCTAAAACTGCTTCCCATGGCACTGGTACTAAGGCCTCAAGGAAGCATGCTTATTAAATGGGAAGGATAAATTATTTCCATTTCTGAACATACAGTTTAATGTGAAGCAAAGGGCAAGGCCTCTCTCTCTGCCCAAGGGGAGTTCTCCAGCTGGGACTGAATTCATATGCAGGGATGCTGCTGTTTGTGGATTGATTACTGCTGCCCCTGGTGGTTTGCTTGACTGTGTGTGGATTGCTGCAGCTATGTGCACAGGCAAGAAACAAAACTGAGAGCACCAACCTCCAGTGTAAACTCTGACATTTTATTAATACCAATATCTCTTTTTTGACTCTCTGTATATATGAAAAGGGAAGTAAAAAGCAACAGAATTCACTTCAAACTGAAGGAGAAAACTCACTTCACCTTCTGGCACCTCTACTACACACTAGGAGGTATGGAACCACAGGCAAGTTATTTAACAATAATTATGATGATAATTGTTAACAGTCATGGAGAATTATGTTGTGGGTGCTGTTAATCATTCTGCATGCTTTAATCCTTAAGCTTAGATTTCCTCATGTGTAAATTGAGGATAATAATGTACCTATTTCATCTGCAAGTTGAGGCAGCAGGGTCAAAAAGATCAATTTCAACACAGACAGACATGGGTTAGAACCCTAGCTCTAATTTCTACTATTTGATCTCACTGAGTTTCCATTTCCTCATCTCTACAGCAGAGATGAAGCCACCCACCTCAAAGGACTGCCATGAGGAACTGAAGGAGACAGTAGGTCAAATACCAGCTGGTATCTGTATTTCCAGGTGGTGCCCAAAAAATGTATATGTTCTCTCTCCTGTTATACACGTGAACTGCTCCTGTTAGCCTCCACCAGGAGTGATGTCCACAGTATTCAATGATACATTTCTTTTCATAACAATAATTTTACCCAGAGCAAGCTTAATATGCCAGATAATGGCTCAACAGCTTTATATCATCTATGAACTCATTTAATCCTCACCACAATTCAGTAAGGTAGGTATTACTGTTATCCCCATTTCACAAATGAAAACATGGAAGCAAAGAGTTTGGGCAACTCGCCCAGATTCAAACAGAGGGTACCAGAGCCAGCAGCCTGGCTCCATAGCCTGTCCTCCTAACCAGGATGCAACAGTGCTTATTGGGTCGACCTGTTTGAGATTCCAAGCTTAGATGGAATCTCTTCCAGAGATAGGCATGGGCTGCTTTCAAAAACAGCAATGTGTTGACTTGACTATCTTTTCAACTTCTGAAATAACATTTTGTGTATTTTCTTAGAATTCCTAAAAAAAACCCTACATTTTAAATAAGGTGCCTATAACTAGTTCATCTTGTTCTGTATGCTGGAATACCATACATAAATGCACTTCTTTCTCTAAAGATTACCTAAATAAATCTTACATTAAAATATACCCCTGAGTTTTGGTTTACACAATGATTTCAAGTCCAAATTAAACAGATCACAGTATTCAATGTGATCTGTTTTGTTAAACTAATGACTTCTATACCAATACTCCAAATATTCCACTTATTTTTAATATTCACTGTTTAACAGCCACACAGCAGTACTGTATGGTATTTCAAAGTACTATTCCTTTTACAAATTTAATCAACTCAAGTATTAAACATCAATGATGATAATCCATTGCTCTGCTTAAAAGAAATCTCTAGGGGACTGCTGAGAAAAAAAGGTTAAAGATTTCTATCCTTCAAAGTAGGACACTGCAGCTACCTATAAATCATGCTCTTTGCTTATTAAGATAATTAAGCCCATCAGTACACTTAACTTTCAGACTCAACAATTGTCTGGCATGAACAATTTCCACTTTTACTAAAACAAAGGGGATGTGTTCAAAAGGGGGTCCTCTGCATGCTCTCTGCACAATGCATGCTATTTTAAAACATGATTTATGTGTCTAATTCCTGGAGCTGCCTTGAAAAATATACTGGGTTCTTCCTCCCATGCTCCCTGTTAGAAGACACTCCAATTTGAAGAGTGCACTGTGTTTCAGACCACGGGCAGCTATATCATGTCAGCATTTTCATTAAATACTGTTCAAGCTGGACTTTAAACAAATGGAATGGAGAGCCACAGCTGCAGCCACTGCAGAGAGACAAAGTTATCCAGCCGGGAGGCTTACATAAGAGGTGCAGGACAATCACAGTGAAACCCAAATGTCATCATCTGAATTCTCTCTCTTTTGAGACTTGCCCACATTCTTAAAGTGTATGAAATCACAGGCACAGAGCGTTTTTCTCATTTTACTTGCCTTAGAGCACAAAACACCGGGTTGATATATAAGTTGTTTTTTCCCTAAAGGACTAGGCTCCAATTATGGAAACGTTGGCAACTTCTGCCTTGGGGAAGAGTAAAGTGGGATGCGCGGGAAGCCTGCAGGCCTGAAAGGAATGCTTAGCTCCCCTTCTCAAAGATGCATCACAGTGCTGGGTATCCAAGGAGAGTCACTCCCCCAGGACTTCGGATGTAGGTGACAAGACCTCGTGGACACCCCCCCCACACACACACACACACAACAGTGCGCACGTGAACGCACACACATACACACACACACAACAGTGCGCACGTGAACGCACACACATACACACACACAGTCAAGGAGCTCAGAATGTGCAATTAGCGAGCAGCAGGCGAAATGCCCTCAGAGCACCTGTCCTCTCCCAGCACATTTACAACTGGCACATTCGTCAGAGGCTGGGGCCAGCCAGTCCTGGATTCCAGACTCTCCTCGCGTCCGCGTGTGTCCTGTCCCCTTTTTCGCACCCTGCACTCCCCCACCAACCTGGAACGCTGCTAACGAGATGTGCCGCCCCCGGCTTCCCAAAACATAAAGATAATAAAAACGAACCTCTCCCTTCCCACGGCTCCCCTCCAACTTCAGAAACTCCAGTCAACTTACTGGGACTCAGGAGGCAGGGAGTCTTCTTGGGGGACCGCGCTCCGAGGCAGCGTCGCAAACTCCGGCGCGCAGTCCCGTCGGCCCCGCACTGCCCCGCCGCAGCGGCGGGTGCGGGACGAGGCGCTGCCGCTCTGCACCAGCCGCCTCGGCTCAGCCGTGCCCGGCGCCGGGCACTCGCCTGGGCGCACGGCCCGGCGGCGGCGACGGCGGCGGCCACTGAGGCTGCAGCCCGCCGCACGGACCCGAGCGCTGCAGCTGCCGCCGGCCCGGGAGTGCGAGCACCTGGTGCGTGTCTCCGGCTCCAAGCGAATCGCAGCTCAACAAGAAACGCGGCACGAGAGAACCCGACGTGCCGCCACTCGGCCGCTCACATCGCGGGCGCGCCGCCGGGCGAGCAAGCGGGCGGGTACCGCAGTCCGCACTCGCCGCTGAGCCGCGGAGAATGACAGGCGCCGAGGCGGAGCAG
>VBSM01001124.1:28304957-28322105 GCA_008086735.1 Cheirogaleus medius
CCCAGAGTGCTAGGATTACAGGCGTGAGCCACCGCGCCCGGCCTAACATACCAAACTTTTACTTGATTGCTAACAAAGTCTCTGAAAATGAGAGCGACTGGAGTTAGGGAACAGCCATTACTGTGACATTCTGTTTGACAACATGCAATCATGTCCATTAAGAGCTTTCAATTCCCCTCAAACATGTGGTAGGAAACTTCAAAGTTTGTTTAACCCAGCGCTGAGTACATAACAAGCTCAATAACAAACATGTATTGATAGACTGATTCTCAACACATTTCTCAAGGAGCTTTATCTAAATGGCAGCAACAGAAATGATTGTTTCCTGGAGTCTTAAGTTTAAATATACTTGTGACACATTCTCTAAGATGGAGCAGGTGACTTTAGTGGCTATTTTGCAGTTAAGGGAAATGATCATGGTTCTTTCATTCTACCTTTGGATAAGGCCTTATTCCCAGAAGACACTGGGTGGATGCTGACGTGTGTCTGTTCCATACAAGCTCTCGTATGTGTATGCTCTTGAGTGACAGACATCTGGGTGACTTGACTTTTTAAGAGAAGGTCTCAGAAATTGACCTGACTTTGATTATTTCAAGGGCATTTAATTCCATAGGAGTCTAGATCGGTTCTATTTTGAGATTCACCTATAGCAATTCCACACTTCCTTAATTCTGCAATAGTTTGCTAGCTAATTTGGACTCTTCTGCCTTAGGGACAATATGGTCCACTATAGAACCGCCCTTCTGGTACTAAAGGAAAATTGGAGGCTTGGTTGGGGGAAAAAAAGTGGCCTTTGTTAGAGAGTTCTATGTCTGCTGCAATAGGAACCCCAAAACAGTTTTTCTTTTTTCATAAGAGAGAGTGAGCCAATGATGAGGTTCAACCCCCCAGTACAGAAGGCTCTGAGGACAGGTGACCTAGGTTTATATGACTCCTCTGTCAGGTACTAGAATCTTAGTCAAGTTGTTTATCCTCTTTGTGTATGTCTCAAGATTCCTTGCTTGTAAAATGTAACAATGGGTTCTTTTATTTAATATTTAGTAATATGCCAAATACAAATGCCAATACTAAACCTAATTGTTTTAAAACACTTTATATCTCTCTCTCTTTTTTTTTTTTTGAGACAGTCTCACTCTGTTTGCCCGGGCTAGAGTGCTGTGGCATCAGCCTAGCTTACAGCAACCTCCAACTCCTGGGCTCAAGCGATCCTTCTGCCTCAGCCTCTGGAATAGCTGGGACTACAGGCATGCGCCACCATGCCCGGTTAATTTTTTCTGGAAGGTAGAAAGTGCTCAAATCACCACCACCATATAGTGCTTACTCTATGCCAGGGGCCGTCTGTGCACGTTGTATCTGTAACTCACTTGCTTTTCACAAAGACAGCATGAGATACCTCATTCTCATTTTACAGATGAGTAAACTAAGGCCCATACTGGCTAAGCAACTGGCCAAGATCATAGCTGACAAGTAGCAGATTGCCTCTATGTATTTTAACCTAGGCCATGTAGCTCCAGAGTCCATGTACTGAGCCACTATTTTTCTGCTGCTTGTCTAATAAATACATATGATGTTTTATTATGGTTGTTTTCCTTCCTGTAAGTCTTTCCAACTCTGTGACACAGCTATGACCTCTGCTCCCCCAGGTCTTATGTCCCAGGAGAAACAGCAGCTGACTCCTCTCAGTGCCGAGCCACTGTAATGCTGCGTGATTCCCATGGCGAAGGGGACGGTGGCAGGAGGGAATGCAAGTCTGCCTACGAGGAGTTATATTTTTGTTTGGATTCTGACACACTCCTGGCTGTGTAAGCTTGAGTATCTTCTCTGGGCTTTCATTTCCTAACTTAGAAAATGACAGATTCAAACGGAAACATTTCTATGCATCTTCTGTATCTAGACTTTCATGATAGTCTGTATTTACTTAAACTTAACAAACATTTACTGGATACCTGCCAAGTGCAGAGCATTGTGTTCTTTGCTGTGGATTGAAAAAGAAGTGAATAAATAGAAGCCATGATCTCAATCACAAGGAATCTTATCTAGGATGATGGATAACTGTATAAGTAACTATGACGGAGAGCCTGTGTGGCTTGGGAAGGCCTGGGTTCAAAGACAGCTTTCCATTTTCCAGCTGCATATCACCTTAAACAAATTACGTTTCTGAACCTTAATTTGCTCTTTTGTAACATGGGCTTGATAATATTTTCATTGTGAGATTTGGATCATTGTTGCTATTCATAAATGTTATTAAAAGTATTCAACACATGCTTTGAATAAACACATTATTTGAAGTAATATAGGGATGTCAGCAGGAAAAATATATAATACAGTGAGAATTTAAAAACTATATGTGAAATCATGGTCTATATTTCCTTTCTCCATTTTCAACATAACCAAAGCAAGATGTTGGATTCCAATATCCATTATAAACTGGTTAAGGATTTAAAGTTGAGACTCTGAACAAAATTTTCCAATTAGGATCTCTTTATCTCTCTCTCTCTCTTTTTTTTTTGAGACAAAGTCTCACTCTGTTGCCCGGGCTAGAGTGCTGTGGTGTCAGCCTAGTTCACAGCAACCTCAAATTCCTGGGTTCAAGGGATCCTCTTGCCTCAGCCTCTGAAGTATCTGGGACTACAGGCATGCGCCACCATGCCCGGCTAATTTTTTCTATTTTTAGTAGAGATGAGGGTCTCGTTCTTACTCAGGCTGGTATCGAACTCCTAAGCAATCCTCCCACCTCGGCCTCCCAAAGTGCTAGAATTACAGGCATGAGCCACCACGCTCAGCCTCTCTCTCTCTTTTTTAACAACAGAAATTTATTTTCCCAGTTCTGGAGGCTAAGGGTCCAAGATCAAGGTGCCAGCAGGGTTGTTTTGTTCTGAGCCTGCTCTCCTTGGCTTGTAGATGGCCACCTTCTTGCCCTGTCTTCCACGGTCTTTCCTCTGTGTTTGGGCGAGAGTGTGCCCCTAGTGTGTCTCCGTCTCTTTCTCTCTCTCTCTCTCTTTCTCTCCCCGCTTATGAGGACACCACTCGTATTGGATTAGGGCCCACTCTACTGGCCTCATTTTATCTTAATAAACTCTGTAAAGACCTTAACTCCAAATATGGTTACATTCTGAGGTGCTGGGGGTTGAGATTTCAATATATGAATTTTGAGGGAACACAATTCAATCAATAGCAGGGATAATGAAAATGTTCTAAAATTTGAAAGTGGTGATGCTGCAAACCTCTGGGAATATACTAAAAACCACTGAATTGTACACTTTAAGAGTGAATTTTATGGTGTAAATTATATCTCAATAAAGCTGTTGTGAACAAAAAATAAAAACTAAATTGGACATAGCTCTTCTTGCCTTCGACAATCTTACAGACCGGTCAGGTAAACAAGAATGTAAATAGGTATTTTTAACCCCTTGCTGGGCATGCTAGAGGTGCATTTATCCCATTTTTCTTTCTTTCTTTTTCTTCTTTTTTAATTTGTATAAATTTAAGGGGTACAAGGGCAATTTTGTTAAATGGATATTTCACATAGTGGTGAAGTCTGGGCTCAGTATAACCATCACCCAAGTAGCGTACATTGTACCCATTAAGTAATTTCTCATCCCTCACCAGCCTCCAACCTTTTCCAGCCTGCGGTGACTCTACGTCCATGTGTACACATTATTTAGCTCCTGCTTAGGACCTCTTCTAGCTCACGATCTGCAGAAATGCCTTCACCGTATGCTTTGGCAGAAGAGGTGTTTGTGTGCCTGCCTGGTGTACGTGTGATGTCTTTTGTGGAAGTGACCAGGGGTTGCACTGATTGGCTGCTATCTCAAAATCCAAATTTCTCTAAAAGGCAGCAACACGTATATAAGCAAAATAAAATAATAAAAAGTGTTTGTCAATAGTGAACAGTAAGGGGAGAAGATTTTCTTTCCCATATCTGATATTTTCTTCTATGTAATAGGGGTTCTGCTAGCATAAAATGCCTGGAGTCTCTTTTCCCCCTTACTTATTCCTTCCCAGGGAGGGAGATTGACTCAATCTAGTTGGTGAGATTGAAAGGAGAAACAGGGCACGTACAGTCTGCACCCTCCTTTTCTTATTTCTGTTTTGCCCCTTCTCTCCTGTTTGCAGTACAGAGCAGGGTCTGCTCAGGAGGAGGGAGACGTGGCTTGGTGTAGTACCCCCTGCAGCATAGAGGGGGAGCCTGCCTAATTCCACTGGGCTGTACTGGGATGCTGGCTTGCCCATACATAGAAGTCACATCCTCTCATAACATTTTCATTGGTGATAAAAGCTATATTGTGACCTCCACCTACCTAATTTCTCTATTTTGTGCCTTAATTTATTTGGAATTCAAGTGAGAAAAAAAGGTGTTAATTATTGAGTATCTTTGATCTCCAACATTCAAGAATGTTGACCCTACCCCATGGGGACCTTTGGAGTGCCTACTCCAATAAATGGGCTTATATTGATTTATCTACATTGTCTTCTTTCTTCACCCCTCTAATGTGACATGTATTTTTCAGGGTGACTGTGGACTAATGGAACTAATTCCCACATAGACTTTGAATACTTTAAAGCTGAGTCAATGAGTGGGGAGAATTTAATTTAATAATCCTTTCATCCTCTGCCTATGAAATATGCTATAAAAAGATGTCAATAAATACTTTCATAATTGCAAACATAATTTTACTATATCATTTCAATGCTAAAAGGGATTTATTATATTACATTACTGTCAAATACTCAATAGGAATAAAATGCATATTAAAATGGGACATGTCTATGCAACATGAGCACTTAACCAATTTATAAAAAAAGAAAAAAGTGAAGTAGAAGGAGATTGAAGTTACACTGGCCATTAGTGGCCAAGCTGGATGCAAATGGTGGATTTGAGAATGTTTTAGTTAAGCCCTGATGCTGGTGTCTTCCCTAAACACCCATCACATGGCACAGTTTACACATTGACCACCGTTAAATTCAGGGATCCCACAAAAAATGTTGTCTGCCCAGTTCAATTCAATTAATATTTGACCCAAACTTTCTACATGCCACATTCTGCGTTCTGTTTGGGCAAAAGAGTGGTGCACCAGGCAAATATAGACCCTGCTCTCATGGACAATATTGGAAATAACCTAGTTGTATTTGTTAGTTAAATTTGTAATTGTTAGCAAAGAAATATTTTCTAAAAATAAAATTGTCATTATTTAAATCTATGTATTATGATTTTTATTGCTATGTTTCTTACAATGAAAAAAAATGGAAAAAATAACCCTGAATATCCAACAATAGGAAATGGTTTCATAAATTATTGTACTTCTACTCTATGGAATACTATGAAGCTACTTAATAAAATGAAATATGGCTACAAGAAGGGTTCGGGGAAAATATAATGATATATCATTAAGAAAAAGTGAGTTATGTGTATGATTCCATTTTTGTAAAAACAATAGCAGGAATGGTATTAATATGTCTACTGTATATTTTTGGTTAGCAAAGGAACAAGGAAGAAAGGTAAATATCAAATTTGTTATATCAACTGGGCCAACTTTTGAATTTAATGCAGAGAAGTAGTACTTTTCATTAAATGCACTGAAACAAATGGTGAGCAAAATATATGTAAGGTTAAGTGGAAAAAATAAAACTACATCTCAACTAAGAAAAATAAATAAGACAATGGTGGAGATGAAAATGAGAAGATGGTATTATAACAACATTTGCCTCAAGGTAGCATAATGATCATCATCAGCAAATTTTTTCTCTCCCTCTGGACACTTTCATGCACTTTCTGCTTAAGTGTGCTTTAATGTAACAATCAGGAAAAAATGAAATTTGTAAGGAAGTTGTTTGTGCTCTTTGACTGATTAATTTTGCTCCTAAGTTTCTTTTTAAAAATAGAACACACCAGAAGAATCCAAATGATAACATTTTCATTTAATGTAATATAAAGATATAATATAATATATATATTATATATATAATATAAAATCTTTACTGCCCTTATGCCAGTAAAGATTATTTAACACGGTTTTTGGAATTTTCTTTGAATTTTCCAGTACATTCAGCAAAATCATTGGAATATTATGCTCACTCCAGTTAAGCAAACATTTATCGTTGAGATGATCTCTGTGTGCTAACCACGTTCCAGTCATTCTGGGTAAACCCCACTCCACACTAATCTACAGCATCGTTACATAAATTCATAGAAAAAAAGCACATCTCTCAGAAATTCCATAGGGCTTTCCCCTCTAGCTATGAACTGTTTAAAAAGAGGCATATTCTCAAGCCAATCCAAAACTAATAAATAATGAATAGAATACTTTTTAGGTAGAAATTTATATTCTCAAACTTGAGGAGTTTAAAGCTTGAATAATGATACTCTCGTGTGTGCGTGTATGTCTGTGTGTGAGTGAAGGGTGAGGATAAAGTAGGCAATCCATCTGACAAACATTTAGTGGTTGACCACTTGTTTCATCTTCCCATCTTTGGAAAGCGCAGAGGCAGGTGTAAATAGATATTATACCACGGGTGGAGGACAGGTGCCCAGACCACTTCTGAGGCACTGGGGTTGGTCACCAGGGAGTAGGGGTGGAGAGAAGAGAAGAGAAGTATTTAGGGAAGCGTGAGGCTTAGTTCCTACCTGGAAAATCCAGGATGCTGTTAAAACACTCTGGATGTGGTGTAGGAAAACCTGAGATGAAGTTCTGTCACTTTCATGTTTTTTGAACTTGAGGAAGTCAGTTAAACTTCTGAGCAGCAAATCTCTGACTTAATCTGTGCTGAATTGAAAAAAGTCATTAAAAAACCCAGATACTTTACAAAGTTATTTTGAGACTTAAAGGAGATAATATATGCAAATGTATATTTTATAAAGTGTGAAGTTTAATACATAAATCAAATATATTACTATTCAAGGACATGTTTATATCCCTTGGGATACATAATACAGTGTGTTCCACTTGGTTGTTACCCATTAAATATTTATTAAATTTGTTTGGTGAGACAGCATATACATTGGTGATGAAGTAATGTTTTGGCAGCTATTGTAATTTTAAAAACCAGGATTCTCTGAGTAACATAAAATTAAAAGACAGTTTTCAAACTTTGCATAGGCACAGAATACTTAGCATTGTCCAATCCAAGAACTGGTCGGAGAACATGTGTGGTCACTTAACTCAACCTTTTATTAGTGGCTGGTATTTGCTTATCTACTCTTTCCTAAATCTGCAATTCACTGATTCAGTTGATTCAGTGTGACTCATCCACTCAATTATTCAGCCTGTAAATATTTTTTGAGAACTAAGTATGTTTCAGACCCTCCCCTAGGAACACTTGATATGATGGTGAAGAAAGACATACACACTTCTTTGTCCTTACAGAGCTTAAGCATGGTGTGGGAGACTGATAATTGTCAGGTAATCACACAAATCATTGCAACTATGACAGCTGCTTGGAAGGAAAGATACATAATTCCACAGGGGCCTGCAATTTCCATGCTTGTTATAGTCATAGTTTAGGAAAGACTTCTCTGAGAGGGAGGTGCATGGACTGAAATGGAAATTTGGATGGTAGTGTCCAGAAGGTGAAGAGGGGAGAGAAGGACAACCTAGGCAGAGGGAAGAGCTTGTGCAAAGGCCCTGAGGCAAGGGGAAGTACAGCGGTATGAATAAGTGAAAGAAGGCCAGAGTGGCAGAATTGCAGAGTTAGGGACTTGTAGGGGAAGATGAGGCTAGAGAGGTTCATGGCAGCTGAAGACCATGTAAGATTTGAAGTCTATGTGAAGGAGTTTGCAGTGTTTTCAAAGAGCATTAGGAAGTTTTAAGTAAACAGAGGTGACCAGACCTGTATTTTGAAAAAAAAATCATTCTCATTATGGTTGACAGATTAGACCAAAGATGGGCCAGGGCTGATGATGCATTAGTTTTCTATTGCTTCTGAAACAAATTGCCACAAACCCAGCAGCTTGAAACATCATAGTTTCCATAGGTCAGAGGTCTGGACACAGCATGGCTCAACTGGGTTCTCTGTCTAGGGTCTAACAAGGTAGAAATCAAGGTATTGGCCAGGGCTGTGGTTCTAAGAACCTCAGAATTTCACTGGTTGTTGAATTCATTTCCTTACCTTGCTTTCCATGCAGCCCCTCCCATCTGCAAGGTAGCAAACCAGGGTCAAGACCTTCGCACACTTTCAATCTCCCCAACTTCCTCTTCCATGTCCCTCTTACTTCCTCTTCCACCTCCAACTGGGCTTCTAAAGCTTTGTATAATTACATTGGGCTCACCTGGATAAGCCTATTTTGAAGTCAAAATGATTCACATACTTACTTAAATCTGCACAGTCCCCTTTGCCATGTAATATAAGTTATTGATAGGTGTGACATCAGGGGGCAAAGGTTACAGGGGCCAATATTCTGCCTACCACAGTTAATAGAGGGACACCAATTAGTAAGTTATTCTGATAGTTCAAGCAGGAGAGGTTGCTTACCTGGATGAGGGTGATGTTGGTAGAGATGGAGAAAAGTGTATGTGTTAGAGGAATTTTGGGGGAACAAGGGAGAGAAAAGTGTAAAGGAAGGCTCCTAGGTCTCTTGCTTGCACAGTTGGATGAATGGGGAGCTCACTACTGCACAATAAAACTCATTCCATTTCTGGACAGCTCTCATCATGTATTCTTCTTCCCAAACTTCCAGTCTTATTGTCCCAGCCCCTTTCCATCCTGTATGTCAAATTGTCTCAGCATTTCTTCATTTCTGTATAGAGAAAGTAGCCCTGCAGAAGCTCCTGGCCTCCTACCATTGCTAGGAAAACATACCAGAGTAAGTCTGTTTTTTTAGTAATTTGTTTCTGATTGTAATTATTATACATGTATGGATTATAGAAATCCACATACTGTAATACTGATATCTAAATCTAAGAGAACAAAAGTCCCAACCTCAGAATTAACCACTGTTTATAAGTTAGTTTATCCATCTTGATTTTTTTCGATATATATAGATTTTTTTTTACAGAAAAGGGATAAAATATACTCTTTTATAACTGGTTTATTTCCTGTAGTGATGTATCTTGACCTTACACGTCATGATATATAGGTTTTTCAGGTTCTTTTTAACAGTGGCATGCATTCTATTTTTAAGTGGATGTACCATAATTTATTTAACCTGTCTCTTATTGGTGGGCATATAGCCTGTTTTCAATTTTAGCTGTTATAAAAACAATGCTCTAATCGATAGCTAGGTGCAGATATCTTTGGCCACATCTGTGATGGATCCCTGGGATAACTTTCTAGAATTGGAATTGCTGGATCAAACATTATATACATTTAAAATTTCAATTTGTTATTACAAAATTGTCCTTCAAGAAAACCTCTGTAGTACATTTCTTTTTTTTTTTTTTTTTTTTTTAGAGACGGGGTCTCACTGTGCTCAGGATGTGCTCAGGCTGGTGTCGAACCCCTGAAGCAGCAGCTATCCGCTCGCCTCGGCCTCCCAGAAAGCTAGGACGACAGGCGTGAGCCACCGCGCCCGGCCTGTAGTACATTTCTTTCACTCATTTGGGAGTGCCAGGTGGAGGGAAAGTTCAGCTCTAATTAGAACCAAAGAAAAGCCTGTCATTGAAAAGTCTTAGATGAGACCAAGGTTATCTCTTCAAGTAGTCATGTAAGATTTAACGAAGATAACACATTTGACCTGGTGTTTCCAGTACTGTGTTAGGAACTGGGAATAGTGCGATGGTGTTAGGTAATTCCTTTCCTCAAGGATGCCTGAGCCTGGTTGGTAAACACCAGGCTGGTGCACAGTGTTGAAGGAACATGAGCAAAGGGCGGAAGTGATTACTTGAGGAACGTTTCTCATTTAAGCCGAATTGTTTTGATAAGGATTTCAGAGGGAAAGAGTTTTTGTGTCAATCATTACAAAGCCCAGTGGACTCGACGAAGGGTAAGCTGATTTTTGGATCTTGAGGAATAGTGCACAGGAAATGAGACTGGGAGAGCAAGTGATCTCAGTCTGTTTCAGTTAAGGACGCTTTCTACTGCAGGTGACAGTAGGGAATAACAAGGGCTTAAACAGAGAGGGGTTTATTTTTCCTCAGATAAGAAGTCCAAATGTAGGGGGCTGAGGATTGTTTCAGTGGCCTGACGGTGGCAGAGCCAGTGTCTCTGCAGTTCTCTTGGCCCTTCGCTTATGGTGGCAAAATGGCCGCCTCAGTTTCTGTTCTCACATGTCCAGTCAAGCCACAAGGGAGGAAGTAAGATGGTGGCAGGATATCTGTCCCCACACCAGGAAAGCAAAAGCTTTCCCAGAAGTCCCAGGGACAGATTTCTGTTGCTGTTTTACTGGCTACCACTAGCAGTAAGAGAAGCTGAGAGTGTGTAGAACAGAGTATTATAATTGGTTTAGTCGGATGAGGGCCAATGCTGGGAAGTAGGCACACAGATTCCCAGACAAAATTAAGGCTCTTCTAGCCAAGAAGAAAAGGGGTATAGATATTGGGATATAATTAAAGTTATCTTCTCGGGGATTAGATTTTGAAGGGCCTTGTATGTTATGCTGAGGTATGCAAACTTCTCCTTGGTATGCCAAAGGCAGCCACTCAATTTTCCTTACGGTTTATAAATGCTGTTGGCAGGGGCTATTCTTTCCCAAATAATTCCAAGATTCTGGACTTAGTGGGAAATTATTTCAGAGTGACAATCCCTGATCAAATGAGCTACCCTCCTTATTTACTTCCCAATATGAAAGGACAAGATTGTGCTATCTCTTTCATCTGCAAAGATTTCCTTGGCTTCAAAAAGAATATTATAAACAAAAGCATTTCACAGGACGTGGAGATGAAAACAATTTATGAAACCAGTTTACATACCACAATTTAGGGAGAATCATAAGGGATGAACAAACCCCTTTTTAGTTTAAAAAAAAAGTCCATATTTACACACACGTGCATAATTACTATCAAGTTATTATGGATTTTGAAACATCTTTGAGTAGGTGGTCAAACAGCTCAAATCTGCTCGAATGTGCCATAGCTTTTATGGTTGCACACAGTTGTTCTTTTTTTTTTTTCTTTAATTCAGTCTCTGTAGACACTGTCAAAAATTGCCAATGCCGACCATATTTCAAGTCATCATGGTAGGATATTGGGAAAAGTTTTCAATTAGCAATAATTGAGCCTCCGACAAACCTCATTGGCTACAATGCAAAGCTAACAGTTGTTTTTAAATACAAAATAATTTTTGTCCTCATCAAATCAGAGTAGTTTATAACTAACTACTGCTTAATATGCCATATTTCATATTCATTCACTCTGATATGTTTATGTTTGGTAGGGAAACAAATAGGAACATAGAAAATCAGAATAGTTACTATTCACTTGTTAAACATTAAAAGTATTTTGGGATAAAAGAGGAGGATTATTTTCACAAATAAACTATTGCTTTTTAAAAAGTTCAACACTCTTGTAAAAAGCTAAGCTCTCTTGTAAAGCTATGGCTTCTTTTATGGAAATATTAGCAGAAAGATTGCAAGTCACACTGTATTCTCTATACACAGCTGTCAGGGTTGTACCTCATCACTTATGAATAAATGGTTTTATTTTTTAATTAGAAAATTTTGATCATAATAAGTGTTATTTCGTGTTGTTATTGATAAAAATAAAAGGGCATAAATGTGTCAAACTTTCCATTACAAACACTTTTTTGACATAATTACTAGGTCTATCCTACACTAAATTAATATAAACACACCTACAAGGACACGAAAGGAAAAAAAAATACCATATACAAAGACTCAGCAATGAGGATAACACCAATATTTATCCATAACTGTGCCCCACTAAATACGAAAAATACATTGATAATTGAGTGATTTCAAAGTAACAAGCATTCTCCCACAAGCATATTGGAAATGACCAAACAAAATTTGCTCTTTTTTCATCATAAAAAGTGTTCCTTTTCCTCTCCCTTCCCTTACATTTCCCCGTCTGCCTTGTTGGTACTGAGCAGTCTGTGCCGTCCTGGATATTGCTCTGAAATGGGTCAGGGCGGCTCATCCTTCCTGCTGCACCAGCTGTGTCCGTCTGGGTGCTCTGAGAAGCTGGTGCCAAGCATGCAAGAGGATTATTTGGGGAATCATCTGTAGAGATTACAAGGAGAGGAGTCAGGAGTCAACAGACAGACTGTCCTGCAGACTTGAGCCTATGGAAAGAGAAAGAGAAGGAAGGACTGAGTGCAGAGAGCCTCAGATCACTGCAGTTTTGAGAAAGTCTCAGCTGAGCCTATGGGAAGTCTGTAAGACTTTGACATTTCCTATTGAAAATCTCCCTGTTGGTCAGGAAGGGTGGCTATGGAGTGAACACTATTCTAGTCCCAAAGAAGTAACTGTGGATTCTCTTGGAATGACAGCTGAGTGGGGCACTCCTGTGGCCATTGTACCAGCATCTTCTTCCTTCTTCTGGATCAGATCATGTCATTCCCCTACGGAAAGCTCCTTATTGGCTGCAGAATAGTGCTCCAACATGCACGGAAAGTTTCCGAAACCTTGATTTGGGATTCATTTACACCTGCTACTTTTAGTATATTTCTCCCTGATTCCTGTTTCCCAGCCACAGACAACTTGACACCATACCCTGGGGTTGCAAAGCAGTGTGATGCCTCTAAGCTTTAGCTTGAGCTGTTCCTGCACCTCTTCACTCTACTTCTCAGCCTCCCAAGATACTACTCACCTTTCCATGTCCGGCAGACTCCTTCTCTGAGGTATCTTTCTCGAGCCATCACCTTCCTTTGTGCTTGAACACCATGTGGGACAGGTATCTATTTAGTGTGACTTTCATATTACCTTATCTTATGCCTTTTCTCAAAAGATCTAGAAGACAGGAACTTATCTCTAGGACCCTTTCAGGTCTTGTGCTTAGTAGTGGTCTTTCAATGAGTGTTTACTGAAAATAAATGAACCCCAATGCAGGAAAGGACATCTGTTTGTGAGGAGAGAGGATAGGGAGAAAGAAGGAATCATCTAAGAAACTTCAAAGATATTTCTGCACACATGATCGCTGAATCCTCTTTGCTTCTCAAGAAGAAACTGAGGATTCCCTTTCCTGAAACTTGAAACACACATTGGCCAGAGTTCTTTTTATAGAGCTCTTTGAGAGCTCAGCTCTAAAGGAGAGAATCCAATCTGTGTTTTCCTGTGTCATTCTTCCCCTCCTTTCTCATATGTCTCTATATGGTCTCGGATTCACCCCCCTGGTTCTTGTGTGATGATTACACTGTGAGGTTGCTCAGGCCTGCCTGCTTATGTTTATCTGTGGGTCCCCATCACTCAGCAGAGGACCTGACAGACAGCAGGTACAGAGTAGTAAGTGGATGGAGCAAGCTGCACACAGTCAGGCCCTCTTACTGAAGCAGAAATCTGATCATCAGAGCGTGATTGTCAAGAAATCACAGAGAAAATTACGGCCATTGAAAAAGTAGCCGGAGGTGAAGGGACAGATAGCAGGATGCAGAAAAGAAAACGGAGGGGAAACACTCTGCTTTGCAACAGTCAGTTGGATTGGACTATTTTTGACCTCACAATAGAAATAGAAATATTAATTGCATCCAAATTAACAAGTCTTTATTGTGTGCTCATTTTTACAAAGGGCCATCCATCCTCATTTCTGCAGTTATGTAAAAAAAAAGTAGGATACAACTAATTTCTGGTTGCAAAGTAATGATAATCTGGTTGAGAACACATGTACAAGCACACATGAAATAGTTTGGTTATGACAAGGTAGAATACGAATTTCAGTTTCTTTCCTTTCTATGTTTATTTTACCTACGAGCTCCAATGGCTTCAGGTGCAAAATAGACCCCAAATCTACCAACTTTTCTCCATTTTTCCCTCACAAAGTCCAAGCCCCATTATCTCCTTTGGGTCTTCAACAACCTGCTGGTCTACCTCATTCTACCTGTGTAGTCTTATGGTCCATTCTCTTTCCATTAGCCAGAGAGACCTTTCAAAAAACACAAACTGTGTCTCCCCACGCTCCTGTGGAAAACGCCCCCACACTTCCGGGTGCACTCAGAGTAAAAGGTGAAGTCCCTACAGGACCTGGCACTAGCCTGCCCCTCAGCTGTCTCCACAGGGCTTTCCCTGGCTCACTCCCCTCTGGTCACATCAGCCTTCTTTTTGGTCCTGGAAATTGCCACGTGTGGTCCCTCCTTATGGCTTTTATAAATGCTGTTCATTCTGCCTAGGACACTTTGCTTGCTGTCTTTGCAAGGGTGGTCATTCAGGTCTCAGCTCAGACATTGTCTCCTCAGTGAAGCCCTCCCTGACTCCCCCAATCTAAGCTATCAGTATCCCCTTCCAGCCACTTTCTCATATCACCCCGTTCTAAATCTTCATAGCTGTTAGCAGCATCTAAAATGTGTAAAATGTGCTTACTGCCTATCCTCCCCCATGCCACCAAAATATAAGTGCCTCAAGAGGGGAGATCTCGTTTGTCTGTTTCATTGCTCCGTTCCCAGTGCCAAGCATGATGCCCTGTGCCTAGGTGGTTCTCATTAAATAATCATCGAATGCAGGAACACAAAATAGGACCTATTAGAGACAAAGAAAGGAGATTGTAGCTCAGAGTAGTTGGGCAAAGTGTGGAGGAAGAAAGATTATTTTAGCTGTGAAGAATGGAGTGAGCAGCAAAGGTCTGAAGGCAGCAACGTGCACACGTGTTTGCAAATGAAGAGCCTAGCCTTGCTGGAGCAGGAAGGTGGGGCAGGTGTCGTGTCAGACAGTGAAATATGTATGAAATCAGAAAGTCATCATACTACCAAATAATATGTGTGTGTGTGTGTGTGCGTGTTTTTCTTTTTTTGCCTTAGGTGGCAAAACATTGAAATTCCGTAAGGTGCCTGAGAACTAAATAGGATATCTGTTTATCATCTTATTTCCAATTTTGATAAATACAAAACAAATTATAGTCCCTGAATCATGATGAGAAAATTTAGTCAGCCCCATATACTTCATATTTATGCCAGTGATGGTGGTTTTATTTTTTGTCTCCTTTGTTTCTCATGAAGAAGTTCACTATTTTGATAGAGCAGCTCCCTGAATTATTCAGTCTGGGAATAGTTTTCATTTGCTTGACATTTTATTTTCTCTCTGGAATGGCCCTTATAGAATATGCATTTCTTTTCCTTGAATGAGATAATGTATGTGAAAGTACTTTGCAAACCATCAGGCGCTACCGAAATGGAAGGTAGAATGATTATTACCTTTAAAGGTCTTAAGGGACATAAACTACTAACAGCACCATCTCACTGCCCTGGTTTTCTTGCTCTTTGTTGCAATAAGATGAACTGTTTTATTACACCCAGAGATTATTCTCTGTTATAGTTAGGAGGCAAACATGTTTGTCTGTACATTGCCCAGTTGCTAACTCTAAGAAAATTAACAAAATTCACACGTCTCTGAGATAAATCGTGGATAAACAGTCATAGAGCATATTCTTTGTCCAGAAAAACGAAGAATTACAATTCTGCCAATTTAAAAGAGCACTTATTCCTCATATCCCCAATGTGGCTCTTCTACCATTAGCACAGGATTGTCTACGTGCAGAGTCAAGGAGAACAGTGCTGTCTGTGATCACCTAAGACTGCAATGGGAGGCAGCAGAGATTGGGAGACTTCACCTTTGTGCTCTAATCATCAGTGAAACTGCTCCTTTAAAGATTTTAAGGAACATACTCAAAATATAAAAATATTTTCCAAAATGAAATCCATCTCTCCTTTTATCCTCCACAAATATCTGAGTTAATCATGGTACCCGAGCATAATACTTCTGTGATCACATTGATACTTTCTGTGAATTATTTTTAAAAGTAATAATTTTTCCATTTTATAGACATCATAGGAGAAACAAGTTCTTCTAGGAAGTACTAGAATGCCTGGGCCCATCTCCATTAAAAAGCAAGACTTGGAATTCACTTAGGAGGTAGAGGACACAGAGAGGTAACAAGCAGTGGAGTGGTTTTGAGTTCTGTCTGAATGGAATTCAGAGAGGTGCTGAATGGGCGAGCAGGGCATCGTGGGGGGACAATTCTATCTGAACAAATGTAAGAAAATGGGGACTCAGGAAAGAGCTTTCCAGTAAAAAGGCAAGGCAAAGGAAATGCATTATTTTTTGGGGAAAAGTAGGTGGGATGTGAGAGCAAATGCAAACTTCTAAGACAACAGGAGAGACAAAGACCCTACCTAGTTTAGGAACAGGCAGGGATTAAAATTTATCTGATAGGCCAGAAAAACCTGGACTTTGAAAACAATAATAATATCATCTGATATTTATTGAACATATATTTCCTATATATAGTTGTTTCTTTAGTCTACATATTCCTTTTATTCTTATAGATCATCTTATAAAGTTTCCTATAACTTTTAATATTAAAAAATATCAATCTTTCAAGAAACTAATGTCTTTCCATATCTGTATATTTTTCTTCCAAGGAAAACAGTGCTATAAGAATATATACATATATATGTGTATAGACAAATTTTAATATATATTTGCAATAAAGGGTTATACCATTTTATACTTTTACCAGTGTCTCATATGAGAGCTCTTCTTTATTCGTATCTTCGCACCAACTACTTGTTAATTAATTTTAAAAATCTTTGTGATTCTGATAGTGGGGAAATGGCATCTCATTTGATTTGCATTTCTTGAGTTATTATTGAAGATGAATATTTTTCACATATTTATTAACCTTAACATAAATACGTTTCTTAAATAGGTTAACATAAATATATTTCTTCTCTTAACCCCTACACTATTCCCTGTGTTTCTATAATTTCATACATGTGTATAGTACATAATGTGAGAGGTAGGAATGGAGAGTGTTGAAGAAAGAATGAATATGCTAAATATGCTTGAAGGAAGGGTGGGGACATTGTGAACGGGACATCAGGATAGTGCTTAGATTATTTTTTATAGTTATCCCAGAAATATTTCATGATCAAGGCCATTGGAAGGAAATGCTAACACTTGAATGGAAAGAATATTTCAAAGCACTGAATTTCTAATCGTTGATCATTTATACTCGTTATGAAGTTTCTTTTCACCTCTAAATATCTGATTTTCTTTAAAAAAGTGGGCAAAGGACATGAACAGAAATTTTTCAAAAGAAGATAGAATAA
>VBSM01001124.1:28322205-28339052 GCA_008086735.1 Cheirogaleus medius
AAAAAAAAATATATATCTGATTTTCAATTTGTAAAGTGGGGACAAAATTTTGTTTTCTTTTGAAAGGATACCTTGATATTTAAAAAGAAAAAAAAGAAATGAAAACACTTTGAAAACATCATTAATCCATATCATGATAATTACTTTTATTCTCTTTTGTTTTATCAATGACATCCTCTCAGATCGGACGTAACCTATTCCAAATCCACCCACACTCTTTCCTGTCCATCTTATAGAAACATTTCATTTTAAAAATAGTGAAAATAGCGCATCTCAGACATTCTCTCTCATTGCTATTCAATCATCTTCAAGGCTTAAGGAAGAATGTCTTATTCTAAAGGTAAGACTGAGAATTATCTGAACTGTCTTTTAGCTAAGGACTGGGAGTAGGAGAGTTTTATAAAGAAATACAAAGTTCTGGAATTTTGCTTTCTTTTTGATTCAGGAAAATCTAAGCACGTTGTCCCTCAGGGCATTACATAAAGCACATCTGTTAAACCAGGATTTCCTTGATACAAATGGACATGGGCTCTCTTGACAATTTTACCTATTTGAATTCTGTTGAGCTACTATACATATGCCTGGAGGGTCTATCCACGAATGGGTATTATAAATCAAAATTTAAAAATCCTCTTGGCTGTATTAGAACCATTATCTATGATCCATTAGAAATAATCCCCCAAATCTTCATCTAATCAAATGCAGTTTTATTAACCGCTATACATTTTTAATCACCAGCTCTCTCTATTCATTGTAATTCAAGGTTGTGCCTCTGCTGCCACTCGTAAATCACTTGTTAATCGCCCCTGCTTTATAATACCAGCCTAACCATTTCCTATATCTTGCTGTCAAAACATTCCAATCTGATTCGATACGATTTTATTGTGCACGCATACCTAATCTACAGAATAGCAGAAATAATTGATGATGTCTGAGAAGTTTTGTCTCCAAACACCTGTACCAATTAAAGCTCCAAATACATGACAAATTCTTGACAATAATGTTCATCATTAAGGAACTTTTCATAGTCACAGCAAACAAGATGCGGACTGTGTACAATGGCTAGTGAAAGATGGATAAAGAATGGAAGCTTTATTCCCTGAGCATTCCAAAGGATCCCATTTATGAGCCAGCTAAAACATGATTCACTGGATCCATCAGTGGTTCCCACACCAGTGTCAGCGTGGCATGAAAGACCCACATTTCCAGCCTTTATGAAATGGTAGCTTTTTTATTGCCTGAAACAAAAATGATTCCATATCACTTCCCATGTAGATTACATACTTGTATTGATTTTCCCCCGGCTGTTTCGAAAGACATAGAGCTTCTCCACATTCTTGGATCACACTTGCCAAACAGGTGCTCACTGGCACTCCGCACCAATAGCAGTTAGCGAGACACCGCCCCGTCCCCATGGACATGAAATCTGAAATATCCACGCAATAGAGATTTAACTAATGGCGTAGTCTTTTTTTTTCCTCTTACCTGATTCTTGAAACACAAATAGTATATTTTGGATGACAAGTGTTTTCTTCTTGCTTTCTATTTTTATATACATACTATCAGAGGGGAACACAGGAAGTCAATGACAGCCCAGCCTAAACTGTTCGGAAGGGGAGACCAGAAATTAAGTTTCTAGCAGGAAACCACATGCATTTTGAAATCCAGTAATCCTACATAATATGCAACACAATCATCTCTTCCTCTTCTCTATCCACTGACATTAGTCATTATATTCTTTTAGTAGAGAAACAGGCCCTTTGTTTTTCTCTTGTTTATAAGGGCACATGAGGTATCCTTTATCAGGAAATGGACTGCTTAGCTGCACTGAAGTATTTGCTCTTCTGAGGCACTTTTCCGCCATTCAAATTCTCTAAGAAAAACTTACTTTTCTTTTTAGTATCCCTCATGTGGATATAGTGTCAGATTTCATTATTTTCTTTATCTATAGTTTCCTTAGTCACATCATAGATGCAGCTCAGGAACCAATTCTTTAAAAATAAAAATAGGCTTATAACCTTTTATTGCTTCTAATATTGCAATACACTAGAAGCACTGAAAAAAGATGTTTGCCTTTGCTTATCTGGGAAAGTAGTGTAACATCATTGCAGAGAAGGACCTCAAATGAATCATGGTATTTCTGCTGGAAAACTGCACTAGTCCCTGATGTGCCAAAGACCCAGATTAGGAAGTACAAAATGCACAATATCTGCTCTGTAACAGTGTTCTATATAACAAAGGAACCCAAATTAGTGTATAATGTGTATCATGTATCTGCTTTATGTGCATAATATAGTGCATGTCACATGAAAGGCAACTGAGCACAGTCTTTAGTGCTGTGGCCTTAAGGAAAAAAGGGCAGATGTCAGTCTGACCAGGTTCAGAGGATGATTTAACAAATTAAAAACACATAGCAGTTATGGGGTTTTCTTCTATATATTGATGCTCAGAGACACCAAACGCAGAGTCTGTGTTTGAAGGGTTAAAGGATAAAAAAAATTTGTCCAAGTCTCCTATGAATGCTCTTTCGTGAAGTTTTACATGGAAAAAATCCCAGAGGATAAGAATAGAAATATAAATATTCATCAGTTCATTGATTCCTTTATTTAATTGTACTTATTGAGTTTTCCTGTATGCCTTATGCAAAGAACAGTTAATTTACTCTGTTTACTGTTTTTAGGGGGAAAATGTACCCTATTTCCCTTCCCTGCTTTATTTTTTAGAGAATTTATTAACACTTGATGCAGTATATATTTGGTTGTTTATTAACAGGGTTTTTTAAAATATAATGTGCACTACCCCACCCCAAATGTAATGTAGACCCTCCAAAAGCAGGAGCTTTTCAATTCTATTCACAGCTTATATCCTAGTGCCTGGGACAGTGGTTGACATAGGGTAGTTGCTAAACAAGTATTTGTTGAATGAATGAAAGAAATTCCAGATCTGTGTTAGATTCTGTGTTTGATGCTGGAGGTGCAATGGTGAATAATACCCACCGCGAGCCTGACCTTAAGCAGCTTACATTCTAAGGGGCGAGAGATAGACACTACCCAATATACATGTAAATATGATGGTTTCGCACACTACTGTGTGCCAAGAACATAACCACAGTGGATACATCACACAGAGTAAAGAGGGTGTGAGGGGAAATCCATTTGTGTAGGCAACAGGTTTCTTAGGCCAAACCAAGATGACTGCCGCAGTGTTTTCTTTCGCTGGCCTTCCGGTAAAGCATAAATCTGCACGCTTATGTAACCATGATGTCACCTTCTATGTAAAACCCATGTGATCACACTTTGCTTGGCATGTTGCCACTGTTGTTCTGAGCCGCATATAAGCCCTCGCCATGTTCTCGCTGCCGCTGCATCATCCCAACAATAAAGAGCATATCTCATCTACCTGCTGCCGCTGGTCTCTTCTTTCAGTTCCTGGAACCTGCTCTGGTCCCCTCACTGGCCGCAGAGCTCCCTCCCCACAGAGGGATGTTGCTTCATAAGGGAGGTCAGGGGAGGCTTCTGAGAAGGTAACATTTGAGTTGAACCCTGGGTCATAAGAAGGAGGAAGCCATGTGAAGATGCAGTGGGACAACAGCGTCACGATCTGTTATGGTTTGAATGTGTCCCCCCCAAAATTCAGGTGTGGAAGCTTAATGGCCAATGTGATGGTAGTAAGAGGTGGGGCCTTTAAAAGGCAATTAGTTCATGAGAGCTTTTCTTGTGTAAATGACATTAAGGCCCCTACATTAGTAAGAGAGGCTTCACAAGGCATTTGGCTCTCTTGCTCTTCCCCCTCTGCCAGGCGAGGACACAGTGTTCCTCCCCTTGGGAAAATGCAGCAACCAGGTGCCATCTTGGAAGCAGAGAGCAGCCCTCTCCACACCAAAACTTCCCGTCTCCCAGAACTATGAGGGATACATTTCTGTTCTTTACTCAGTCTCAAGTATTTTATTATAGCAGCACAAGTGGACTAAGACATAGACCCTGAGAGCTCGGTGCTTCTTAAGAGGCAGAGACCTGTGCGCCTTGAATGAGTTGTGACAGCAAGAAGTGAAGGGCTGGGAGGTGCCGTGTCACACAAGCCATCGCAGGCCAATGTGGGAAGTTTGGATGTTGTGGTGGTGTCAAAGGGAAGCCACTAAAACATTTGAAGCAGAAGAGTGACAGGATCTGGTTTATCTTTTGGAAAGCACACTTGCGCAGTTGCTTGCAGTTAATGTGCAGAAGGTGTCTATAGAAGAGGGTTGAGAGGTTTGTTTGGAGAGTCTGTTACGGAGATATAGGAAGAGTATGGTCATAGCTCGGACTAAGGTGGTAGCAGTGAGGATCACAGAGGTGCTTGGAATTAGATAAATTAGGGAGGGCAAACTGATAGGTCTTGATGGTAGATTTAATGAGAAGATTGAACAATTGAGTTGGGAGCGTATGGCAGAAGGTGATTCACCTTAGCTGAGGTGAACAAATAAACAGATTTGCATTAGTTAAGTAGAAAATATAACCAGAACATTATAGGATATCAGGAAGGGTGGTGAGCTTCCTGAAGTCTGTTCTTTGGAAGTTTGAGGCAATGAGTGAGTGCAGAGGACTGGTTTGGAGGTTACACATGCAAAAGATACTAGAATTTGATCATTGTGGCTGAGGTAGGCAGGGCAGAAAGGAGAAGAAGGCAGTTCTAATAGCCTGCAGTTGAGAGGGAAAAAAAGCTTTGGAAACAATAAAACTTAGAAACATTACAGAAAATTGGTAGCACACTGACTATGCCAAGAGACTGCCAAAAAAAAAAAGAAAGAAAGAAAGAAGGAAAGTAAAGAAAAGAAAATAAAAGAAAGAAAAAAACCCATTTATCAAATGCAGAGAAAACTCATTTACATCTGGGCAGAGCATCATGTAAACATCACAGCCAACAGATTGACTGCATTTCCCACGTTTCAGATACTTGTCTTTATACTATGTACACAAAGCTGTTTTTTTTTCCCCAAGGATTGGATATCATGGATGAAGCAAAGAAAAAAAACCCGAATTTAATTTCAGATTTGGTTTCAAATTAGTAAGGCCACAAGTACAGTGCTGCCAGAGAGAGAAAAAGAAAAAGAGACTAATACAGTCGGCCTCTGTATCTGCACGTTCCATATCCACAGAGTCACCCAACCTTGCGTAGAAAATATTCGGAAAAAAACCCAAACAATAACCACAACAATACAACCATAAAAGACACAAATAAAAACAATACAGTATAATGACTATTTACATAGCATTTACATTGTATTAGGTATTATGAGTAATCTAGAGATGATTTAAAATAAAGGAGAGGATGTGCATAGGTTTTATGCAAATACTATGTCATTTTATATCAGGGACTTGCGTGTCCCAAGATTTCGGTATCCGAGAGGGGTCCTGCCACCAGCACCCTAGGGATGCCAAGGGACAACTGGAGAATTATTTGAGCCAGTGAAAGGAAGTCACTTCTTAAGATAGCTAATTAAAATCCTTGTACCGTTGCCTTAGAAAATATTTTCATGTTTACATTTGTATACAAGAGGATGGGTTTTTCAGGAAATTCATTTAATATAATGAATTAGTAGAGAGCAAGTCAGACGTAGGAGATGCCGGGAAGCTACTTCACTTCTCAGTGTCAATTCTGTACTGGAAATAGATCACTGTCTTGATTCCTCTGGAAGGATGACCTACCTTTCCTGAGCCTTCCCAGGAAGATTATGGGAAGAAGCTACTTGTTTGTGCTTAATATCATGAAAAATAAGGAGAAGGAGTTGAGATGTCAGCAAATCTATAATTAAGTTCATTTATTTGTTTGATACATTTGAATTATGGTGAAATCTAAAAGTATGTGATAGATATTCAAACCTCCTTGAGGTTGGGGACCCCATCTGGTACATTTTTCTATCAGCACTTAGCACCAGAAAGTGTTCGGGACACTTTTGTGAATGAAATGAATAAGGGTCTGGTGAAGGGGAGGTTGACTGTGGCTAAAACGTTTAAAGATGCCTTGTGGGCAAAGTAGAATTTTAACTTGTTCTTTAGATAGAAACTATTAATAAAACCTGTTAATAAGTTTGCAAGTTAGATTTGCCTCCTAATCCAAATGTGGACAGATTGACTTCAAACTTTTGATTTACTCATTTATTCAGTGATTTGTTTAGTACCCACTATGCTCTAGGCATTGGGCTGTACCCTAAGCATGCACTGCAAACCAAAATACACAGTCTCTACCCTCATGAAGCTTATGGTCTAGTGAGGAAGACAGACAAGAAACAAATCAATAGATAAGTAACTGAATTGAGAAAAACAAAGGCAAAAAAGAAACCCAGATTGCTCTAATAGAAAATATTGAAGAGATGACTGGCTGCTTGAGGTCATCACGGAAATCCTTTCTGGGGAAGGACTTCCTTGGGAGTGGGTGGGAAACCGCCATCCTAAGGACAGAGAGTTTGGTGGGGTGAGGAAGAAGTGGAGGTGGCTGATGATCCTATAGGGGAACAGAATGCACCAGTCACCAGAAGGAAATATTTTGACTCTTTGGGGAACTGAAAAGAGGATTTGCAGCCCAATTTTCGAGGCTTAGTTTGAATAAAAATGGGACATTTGAGTGGATATCTGCTAGAATAAGGAGGAAATTAGCCTAAAAGGGGGTGATTCCACTGGTAATATTTATTCTTTTGATAAATATGCATTGAGTCAGTCATTATTCTAGGGATTGAGGAGATAGTAGTCAGGAGTTCTAGAGTTCTAGAAGGGAAAGGCAAATGGAAGATAAGTAACTCAATAAATAATTTAATTTCAGATCATGATAAGTGCTATGAAGAGGACACAACATCATGGGAATGTTGGTGACTACTTCAAATATGAAAGTCAGAGAAGGCTCTCAAGGAGGAGACACTAGCTGGGTGTCCTGGAGCAAGAGCATTTCAGGCAAAGCATGTGCAAATGTCCTGTGGTCTACTGGTTGTGTGTAGCTTTTTACAGTGTCTCAAAGGCCAGGGATATTCTCAAGGTCTCTTCATCTCATATCACACAATGAACTTCACTCTCTCATGTCCAGAGGCACGCACCACCTCTGGGAAGCCAAGGTTATCCTTGGCTCGTACTGCAACCCGCTCTCACCCCCAAATCTTGCTTCTTTTTCTTTCTGTCCCTCTGTACGACTTATCTTCCCACCTGGCTACACTGCCAGCAAGAACAACTTTTTGTGGTGGGTACAGTGAAGCGCTGTGGGCTGCAAGCTGGAGGAAGCCCAAGCAGCCAAGAGCAGGAACCCTGTGTGGACGAGGAGGTTTTATCAGGAAATGGGTGTGGCATAGTTCACTGCCAAGCCCAATATTCAGTTCAAAAACCTGTCACAAGTTTCCTGCTGTGGGGGCTCTGGGCCAGGTGCTTGCCTCTTCCTCAACTTCTGCATGCACTTTTGGGCTGAGAACGTGAGCTCTAAATTTGGAAGCAAATGCATGGGGATCTACCTACAAGACAAGAGGAAAGTGGAGAATTAAGCTTGCAAATTCAACCTGAAATTTTATCAAGTTGCTATTAAAGATGAAGTGAGATGTTGTCAAGTTGCTATTTAATGTGAAACTATATAAAATCTACATACATTTTAATTATAGAACTAAGGCAGCTGAGTATCAGGTGCATCAAACATTAACTGAGCACTGGTTATTTACCAAGTACTCTGCTTGGAAAACATTTAATTCTTACAGTGGTCCCTTGCAATAAACCTACTTTTCACCATTTTACCAGTAAGGGGTAAGGGAACAGTTAGACTCACTGGTCACATATCTAAAGGAAGCAGAGCAAGGATGTCAGAGCAGGTCTTCTGACCGCAAATCCCGGGGTCATATCATGAGGTACCATTTGGCTTCTCAGAGAATAACAGCACGTTGGGACGCAGCCTGGTGCATGGTCAACAGCAGTGGTGGTCATGCCTGGTGAAGAGCATGAATTAGAATATCAGCATTACTTCTTTCCAGCTGTGCAAGCTTGGGCCAGTAACTTTACCTTCCTAAATCTCAGTCTTCTGATCTCCAAAATGGGAATGATAATAAAATCTGCCTCAAAAGATTGTTTAAGGATTAAATGAGCTACTTATATCAACTATCCAACCTCATGCCAGGCATATTTGGCACTCAATAAATGAGAGCTACCTACCATCTCAGAGGAGTGCTTAGTCCTTAAGTTGCTCTTTGTAAGTTTGGGCCCATCCACTAGCTCATTGTACCCTCCCGGACTGGAAGGAGTGGGGTGCAAGAGGAACTAACTGGCCGAGGCTGGGTGCTCCCCGAGACAGGTGCTTCCTGCTCTCCAGCCCACTGCGTGGACAGCGAGTGCACCAGTCACCCCATTAAGGCATATGGCCCGATCCCCACCACGCAGCCTCGTGTCTGGAACCTGGTTAGAATCATCAGGGGCACATGCACAGCAGCCAGCGGGGACACGCGTTGTCTCGAGGCATGTCCACAGCCTGAAGTCTCTCGTCAGAGAGCACTGAGATTTCCAACAACTGAAGAGCTTTGTGTTGGAATCAGAGTGCTGCCTTTTTATCATAATCGCTGCCCCCTTGTGCCTTCTAGACGTTTAAGTAGGAAGATCTTCATAAATATCCCACGCACCATGTCAGAACATTTAAGCTTGAGTGTTTGAGCTAGACTCTTACGAAGAAGAAATTCGTCTCTAATTTAATTTTTTTTTGCCCGCGCTTACCCCATCAAACAATTATCCTGCCTAACAAGTCATGTACAAAAAAGTTAAAAACAAGTGAGTCACATGACCTTTGAAGTTAGAAAATAAATCAGAAAAGAATAAAAAGGGAAATAAATTGTTCTAAGTAAAGCAGAAAAGCCTTATGTATTCAGAAACTCATTTACTTTTCTCCAAATCAATATGCAGTGCTCAGCACAGACGACTATCAGAGAACTATTGAATATAAAGCACAGAAGATAACAGCAGTGATTACAACGTGCAATTGTGCAGCTGTGATATCATCCCCTTCCCCTCCCCCACCATCTCCATCAGATCCGTTGCTATGTTAATATTTTAGGCTTAAAGGACCAGAATTAATGCATTCAGTCTTGTCTCTGATGTGTCGGTTTTCTGTCAAAAATTTCTGACAACATTAAAAGCCAATGAATCGGGATAATTAGAGATGGAGCCATATAGCCGATCATCCATCGTTGGAATTATTGGGCTCACCATCATCTCCTGCTCAGATTCAGGGCTTTGGCACAAGATGATCTCTCCTCCCCATTCCTCCACAGAGCAACAATTTCGAGCTATAAATAGGCCACCCAATTATTTTTTCTATGAATAATGAATATGGAAGATGATCTCCCTCTGTTTTGATAAACAACAACTACTACTGCTACAAAACTCAGATGAAATCTGCAGAGGCAACTGGAGGAAGTGTTACAAAGCCCCTGAAATTGGCAAAGTTTAACTTCAGAGTGTAGAGCCTGATCATCTTACTGCTTCTTATTTTTTTATGATGATAAAGCAATTTTCCATTAATAGATCCTGTGAAGTAGGAAAGATCCTCCAGAGAATGTTCCAGCTCATTTGGTCTTACAGGAAAAAATAGGAAAGTGTTTGGCAGAAAATGACAGAAATACAGAAAATTGACAGCTGGAATGAGAATGTGAAACCACAGCATTTTTGTACCTGGTCCTGTCCTCTGGCCCTCCCCGGCTTCAGATCCTCTGATGTTTTCTCTCTTAAACTGGAATGCGGAGGAAGGGAGAAGGGGGAGGAATTATACAATGTTTGGCTCCCAATAACGACAGCACCTACTTCATGGTCAGAAATGATTAATATTTATGACCTTTCTTATCACATTTACTCAGGAACAGTTGAAAATTCAGTCACATGGCTGTCAGCAGCTAAAATCTTCCTAATCCAGGCTTTCTACTTCTGCCTTTTAATCCCTGGTTGGTCATTCCAATCTGGAATTTACTTACCTCTGAGAAATTTATTTAAGTCCCAAAAAGGTTTTTGGAGGGGGAAGATGCTACCAAAGATCATTCTGGTATCTCAGCTGTGACCACTGGGTAGATGGTGTTTGAACCTGGGTAGGCTGCCTCTGACCTGCGCCTTCCAGAGCATTAAACTTTGATGTGGGCAGCTTTCTGAGGTAAGCTAAGGATGCCAGCAGTTAGGTATCGGTGGAGTCTTCAACTCGGGGCTGGGCTGGAGGAGGAAGAAGGTGAGGAGTAGATGAAATTGAAGAATCTCCCTTGATTATTTCTTCATAAATCAGCAGAGGTTGGTTAGCAACGAGGGCGGGATATGTTTGGTATGTTAGGAACAAAGTTGTTGTAATAAATTATGAAACTGGCTGTAGCAAAAGACCTGTGAAATACACCATCCACCCTTGGAAAGATGGCTTCCCCTTGCCCTAGGAAATTGCTTACAATAAAGATGTTGGCTAATACTTATGTTTTACGGCAACCCCTAACAGATTTGCAAATGCCCCATCATGCTCACAAGGCACCAAACCCCATCTTCACTGATTTACAGCTTTAGTGGCAGTGACCAAAATGACATAGATAATTAAATAACTAAATATGCACATAAATCTTTTCTCTACTTACTTGTCTAAAATTTTCTCTTTTTTAAAGAGTAGAAAAATTTAATTTTTAATGTGAAATAAGTTAGAGTGAAACCTAGGCATAGGCATATTTGAACATTTGGAAGATTGTATCTTCTTCCTCTCATTATGAGAGTAGTATCTAACTCCTCCTCCATTCAGCTGTTACTAAAACTTTAAAGGAAAAATCATTCATTGAATTAAAAGGGCTAAGCATTGAAAAGCTTAAATTGAATTGTTCTCTAATATGACCAAGCATATTAGATACTTTCCAACTTTTGGTTATCCACAGAAAGGAAAGGGATGTGCGATATGGATAACATTGTAATATCTGCATTATTCTAAAAGTCATTTTTATTTGATTTTTTAATACATTATATATATTTTCACAGCAGGAATTAGAGAGTATGTTATTTGACCACTTGTGTGGTTGAGTGACTAGAAGATCTCATTCCAGTCCTTTGCACTGATTAACTTAACTATGGGACTACCAGTCTGCTACAGGCTCTCAACTAGGCTCTGGAATGTATCAGAAACTGTGTGTGTATGTGTGTGTGTGTGTGCGCGCGTGCGCGCATGCGTGAGATCACTTGAAATCATTTTGAAATATAATTTTCCCATACTTTTTCCTACTGTAATAACATATAACTTCTATCTATATAAAAGTTTTTCAGTGAATTGATTTTATTAAGGATGTCCTAAAGTGTTTTAAATGATAGCAACAATGAAGAAAATAATAGAGTTTCAATTCTGGTCCTCAGTACTCATCTTAAAGATATTTTTTTTTGAGAAAGACTTAAGAATACTTTCCTTTATTAGAACTGCAGCACCAGTATTAATACAATGGTGAATTCATTTATTTTCTTGTTTATTTAAATAAATAAATGAATAAATAAAACTGATAAGAATGAAAATAAATATTACCAAATACACATTACTACAGCAATATTGTGATCCAAATTTTTTTTTTTCTTCTTTGAGACAGAGTCTCACTCTGTTGCCCGGGCTGGAGTGCTGTAGTGTCAGCCTAACTCACAGCAACCTCAAACTCCTGGGCTCAAGCGATCCTCCTGCCTCAGCCTCCCGAGTAGCTGGGACTACAGACATGTGCCACCATGCCCGGCTAATTTTTTCTCTGTATATTTTTAGTTGGCCAATTAATTTCTTTCTATTTTTAGTAGAGACGGGGGTCTCGCTCTTGCTCAGGCTGGTCTCGAACTCCTGAGCTCAAACGATCCGCCCACCTCGGCCTCCCAGAGTGCTAGGATTACAGGCGTGAGCCACCACGCCCAGCCCAAATTTCTGAATAAAGAAATTTATGTATGTAATAATAGACCACTCATATCATAAAATATTTAATTTTACAAAATTTTAGTCAAGAGAATTTGATTAACCCACTAAATTTCATTCAAATTGAATGTGACTAGGTCCTGCTTGGAAAAAACTGACCTCTACTGAGACCAAATTGCTGCAAACTGCATCATAATGTGATCAAAGTATGACAATCTCCCAGGTGGGACCCAGGGTGGCAACAGAGGCATCTAGAAGCAATTTAAGAAGTGACAAAAGCCCAAGGGAAAACAAATAAAGAAGCAATGACTGCATAATATGTGTTATTATTAACCCATCAAAGGTAATTATGAAAAATACCTTAGACATGGCTTTGATTATCTCTTCTTAGGATGAAATACTTTTCTCAAAACATCTTTAAAATATTTATGTTTTAGAATGTTTTCATATAGATCTATTGGGGATATTTCTTTTTAAACCAAAGGGAGACATAATTAGAGTTTGGAGCCCAGTTTTTCAAAAAAAATTAATATTAAAGTTATTTAATCTGATGAGACATCTAAAAGCACATTTTTTTTCTCTCTCAAAGCAGCAAACTTTGAAGGAAAAAAGAATTTCCTAAACAATGAAGAAGATACTTCAAACAAAGAATATCATTGACAATTCGATCTATAATGTTCACAACAGTCTTATTGATATGCTTCCTGAAGCCTATTTTTTACATGTGTGAACATTTGCCTGTTTTATTTTAAAATTTATGTCACTTTTAAAAATTGCCTTTAAACTATCAGGTTTGAGAAAAAAAAGAATTAAGCCTGAAAAGAAATAAAATTATTCTGCAGTTCATTGAGCTTAACATAACAAAGTCATTTCATTTTATATCCCAAATCTGACTCAAAGTAAGTCGGTGAGTTCTTTTCAAAGCTGAGGAATAGAATCCTACCTAAGCAGGGGGAACTCTTACTGTAATTTTAACTACCTGTATTCAAGAGTCACAGTGATTTTCATTTGCTTTTCTCTCACTCATTTTTTCCCTGTTCTGTGGTTTCCATGGTGAATTCCTGTAATGCAGGTAGACTAATCCTATCTTCCTTTGAATCAAACAGTTCCTGAGGTGATACATCAGAGTGGGCTCTGTGAAATCCAATCAAAGCAGGAGAAGCTAGTTTCTAGTTTCAGAAAAGAAATCTACTCTCAGAAAATATATAAGCTTCCAATAATTAAAAAGGAAAATCAGGTTAAAAGACTTAATGAGGTTTTATCCTCATAATTAGTCACATCTCATGTTAAAAGGAAAAAAAAAGGCTCCAATGAGCCTTCTGTACTGTAATAACTCAGATTTGCATGGTGTGTTGCAGTTTACAAAGCTTACTCACAGATAATTTCATTTTAATTTATATGGTGTCTGCTTATTTTTCTGTCAGATTTTAGAAGTCCGTTGTGATCAATCATACGCTGAAGCTTGAAGCTGGCTATAAACACAACTAGAGCAATAGCACGTCAGTTGTCTTTGATGAAATATAACAGAGAACTATAATGAAAGTCCCAGAAAGTGCTTGTTCATGTATGATTCCATCTCTAGCATAATCTCAGAGCCAGGACTTTGGAGATAACATCAATGTGAGTCTCTACTGTACTTAATTTGGGTTTTTACTATTCAAAATCAGTATTTTGATTTGAGAGACAGTATTATTATTTAAATTTAGTTTTTAAAACTGTTTCATCTTCACCACTATTGCTTTTAAGCTTTTCCAGATTGAATTCTTGCAGGAAAGCTTCTTTGCAGTCAACATCCACAGAAATGAAATAGAAACAATTGATCTACATGGATTTAATTTTAAAATATGGATACCTTGAAGTAAAATCAAATGCTTCACATTGTGAAGATAGCTAACATTCTTATTTGTAAAATTCAAATAAGCATTTCCTACTCATTTTTGTAGAGCTAGTTTCGCTTCATAATTTCCAGACTGCCACCTGGATGCATTCAGGCTGTTCTGTGACACAGTTGAGCTAGTTTTGAAGGTTCCTCCTTTGTTTCTGGGCTCCTTCTCTTCTACTCCCCTAGGACTCTCTGCGACAAATTATTTTATCTGAAGCTATGTCTGAATATGAATAGACGAAATGGAGAACTGAGGCAATTACACTATTAATTCAAGCAGAAAAAAAAAAGCACTTTGCCTAAATTATCTGGAAATTCCTGGCAAACATCTTTTTCTGTTTCAGTGATCTGGAGAATTGCCTAACTTCTTTTCTTTGGGGGTGTAGGTCTGGCCTCTGTCACACAGCTCTGATTGCCTCATTTCCTGCCCTCTCAGACTGTATCTATTCTAGGACAGCTGAGACATGAGAGGAAGGTTCAGTGATTCTGAAGTACAGTGCTTAAGACATCCTTATGAAGATGCAGATTGATATTTTAAGTTCTTACCTGATCTTGGGGCCTGGTAGGCCAGTCATGGTGAGCTGGACCAACACTCTCATTCATTCATTCATTCACTCATTCATCATCTACTGAGTGCCTGCTCTGTGCTAGGTCTTGGGGATACATAGATGACAATGTTTTGGCACCAGCACTTGAAGAGCTCGATATACATTAAAAAGTAGGTACAACACAATGCAATAAATTTAAACAATGATTCCACTGTGGGCAAAAGCATATACCCTATAAAAGTTTCAAAGAGACAGAAGCAGAAGCCACAAATGTAATTCCCCACAAAATACTTTTCCTGCTTATTTGATTTTTTCCCCCTACAATCCCTTAAGGATGATCTAAGCCAGTTCCACTGGAAATTTATTTACTATTTCTTGAAGGTATTCATTCTCTGAGAGTTCTGGGGTAGACATTTTCAACAGACCAGGTTTTAGCAGGGGTTTGTCGTGTCTTTCTGCCAAAGGCTCTCTCTGGCAGATGGCAACAGCTGTTTGTGATTGAGTCTAAGAAAGTACGGGAGGAGCCCTGCAAAATGTCCTTTTTATTACACTAATGACTTTTTTCCCTGAGAGTGATTTTTCATTGTATCAGTGCATAATTGTTTTTGCTAATGCATTTGCTCCAATCATACAAAAATCTAATTACTCTATGTAATGAATCATTAACAATTTCCTTAAATTCATTTCAGTGTTTGCATGCTGGTATTCAGCTTATGCTAATAAATCTAAAATATTCATGTCTTTAAGTCTGAGACTGCAGACTGTGCTCAAAAAAATTTGTTTTAGTAAATGTAAATTTTAAATCTGCATCTTATAAAATACCAAGGTGTAAACTCTGCAAGATTATTCTGGAATACAGCATTCTAATTTTCTCTTCACTTTTTAAGCAGAGTTCTTTTATCTCTTTCATGCTCCATCTTCACTTAGCTATAACAAAATGACATGTGGTCATGTTTAACTTAAGAGCATTAATTGGTGTTTGGTAATGAAAGAAGATCAAAAGTAACTGATGTCAAACTTTTTCACTTTGATTTATTCACATCGAGATTCAGCCTTTGATCCATTTGCTGATACAGATATTAGGAATAAGTGCCTTATTATTATTAAGTACCTTATTTTATTATTTTTAATCAAAGAAGAGAAATTAAACCTTGAGTTCTAGCCATAAAAATATACCACTATAAAATCAGAGACTTTCTACAGCACTGCCATTATTATTATTACCTTATTATTAAACATATACTACGTACTAAGTGTCCACTTACTCTGCTAAGTGCTTAATGTTCATCATTTCATTTAATCATCTTCAATGCCTATGAGGTCAGTACTATCATTATCTTCGCTTTACAGATAAGAAACAGATTTAGAGACTTGAAGCAAGTTTCCCAAGTTTACACAGTGTTGCACAGTGGTTCTCAACCGGGGGTGATTTTGCCTCCCTGGGGACAATTGGCACTGTCTGGAGACATTTTTCACTATTACAACTGGGCAGGGGGCAGCTGGCATGTAGTGGGGAAAAGTCCAGGGATGCTGCTTAATATCCTACAAGGCACATGGCAGCCCCCACCACAAAGAATTATCTGGTCCAAGATGTCAGTAGTGCTGTGGTTGAGAAACCTTGGTGTAACAGCTGTGTGTGACGCCCATATCACCGCTCCTTGGGCTACTGATTTCCGAGCAGCTGTGGAGACAGCTGTGGTGGACAGCTGTGGTGGACAGTGGGCTGCAACTGCCAGCATCTCACTTTAAGCACATGTGGTTGTCACCGTTTGCTTTTCTGCCTCAAACACCTGTGCAGATGCAGCGGGGGATTGTGCAGGTGTTGTCACCTGGGGGCGACCCCTCTACCAGTGTTTAGCCTCCCTGTTCTTTGATGGGAAAATTCTGAGGGCATTCTACACAATTCCTCTGTGTGTCCCCAGAGGGACTGGGTCCCAGTTGCTTGCAGTGGTAACCAACTGGCGTAGCGGGCACTTGTGGACCTACTGTCTTCCCTTCCCCCACTAGTTGAGGGTTGCCCAGGGTTGTTAACACTTCTGCAATCCCAGGTTGTGTCTGTCACTGGCCTTTAAAGAAAGCTTCAAGACAGGAATACAGAGAGACACCACCACTCGAGCTTGAGGTGGGATGCTGGTAATCACGTTGAACTATCTGTGGCCGCTGGCAGAAATCAGTAATGTACGCCTTAACAGTTTTCGTCGCTTCCTGTCTCACTCCCCGTGTTTGGTTTGACTCCCAAATAAACGACCTGTACCCAAACCCTTATTTTAAACTCTGCTTTCAAGGGAAGTCAAACTAAAACATGAAGCTAGTAGGTCTGCTATATTATGTTGCAAAATGTAATTAAACAAAATCAAAAGCTGAATATTAGCACATTAGCTTTTGGCTTAGGGTCCCCTGTCCATTCTAAATTCCATAGTCAACTATTTAATATTGTTTTATGAGGACTCTAAATTCTCTTACCTCTTTCTCTTTCTCCAAACCCAATAATACATCCTTAATGATCAGATCATCCCCCTCCCTCCCTCTTTTTTTTTTTTTTT
>VBSM01001124.1:28339152-28371006 GCA_008086735.1 Cheirogaleus medius
ACCTTTTATTACTCCTTAAATCTTTCTCTGACAACTCTTTGTCTCCTTTAATCCCCTTGCATAGCTTCCTTCTTTCTCTAATGTGAGGACATCATCTATCCTTTTCCTACACGCACCCTCTGGGTGAGCTCATTCACTTCTATATGAATGACGTCTAGATTTCTGTTTCCAGCTCTGACATTTCCCCTAGGTCTCAGGGTCATTCTTCACTGCCTATCCATTTAATAACGAGGAAGCAATACTATCTTTTAATAGCATTTTTTTTTGCAGTTTAATATGCTCTCTCTAAAAATCAAATTAAACTCTTTTCTGACCCTCAAACTGCTTTTATCTGTCATATTACCCAAGAGCTAGAACCCTTAAGTCATCTTTAACTGTTTTCTCTTCTTGATTGCTTATTTTATTTTTAAGGGGGGTATTGTTGGTTGCACACACAGTATCCCTTACCCCTTTTCTCTTCTCTTTAAGAAATCCCAATTTGGGGACAGTATTCAATCCTCTCCTAGGCAGTCCATGTGGCTCAGGAGCCAACCTCCTCCCAAGCCCAGGAATGCACTAGAATGGTCTGAGGAGAATCCCTTTCCCTCTTGCCATAATGGTCCAGCAATTGGAAGTTCATGTCCCTGAGATTTGTTAGTGATTCTGGGAAAATTCTTCCTTGCTGTACTGGAAGAGCTTTCAGAAATAAGTCTCTCTCTTTTTTCCTTGCTGTTTCTCAGGATATACTCATGTGTAGATATGATGGAACTGAGGTCATTATGTTAGTACTACCTTGAGAATGAGGCCAGCAAATGGAAGAGCACTGAGTTAAATGAATCTCAAGGAAATGGAACTATGAGAAGACCAATGGATTAAGTCTGTTCCAAAGGGTGCACTACCTTTGGACATCCAGCAATGGGATTCGATATTTTTCCTTGCTATTTAAACCAGTTTCTGTTACTTGCAGCCAAAGCCTCTTAGTGAGAAAATGCTCTACTTTGTTCTCTTTGAAAGTAGCCTGAATCTTTCCATTCTTCCCCACTAACAGTTGTCACCTCTTTAACTCACATCAGATCACTGACAGTCTCCTAGCTAACCCACATACTGTCATTCTCTCCTCTTCCTAATTCCTCTTTCATACTGTTGCCAGATGACTCTTCCTAAAAGACAATTTTCACGATGTCACTCTCCTCCATAAATTCCTATAGTGGTTCCTTTTTTGCTTTCAGCTTTTAGTCCAAACTCCCAAGACTTGTTTTCAAGGCTTTTCATAATTGGACACTTTTTGAATATACTGAATATGTTTTCTCTGTGTCTTCTAATGTATTGATATAATTGACAATCTTTCTTCTTGATGTCTCTCAACTAAGAAGTGTTTCCCCTTTACAGATTCAATTATGCTTTTAGTCTCTATTCAGGTCCTAGGTTCTCCATAAACTTCTGAATGGAATCAGTGTTTATTCGTTCAACAGTCTTCATTAGGTGCATACTATGTACCAGGTATTCAACAAAGCAGTAGACCTATGAAGACAAATAATCACATTCCGTCTTGCTTTTGGGAGCAGGCAGTTGAATGTAATGAATTTCAAAGTTTTAAATAAATTTGTCATGCAATATCTTTTTTCCTTTCTTTTTTTCTTATTTCAGAATATTACAGGGGAACAAATGTTTAGGTTATATGTGCTGCCTTTGCCCAGCCCAAGTCAGAGCTGCAAGTGTGCCTTTCCCTCAAACGGTGTGCACTACACCTATTAGGTGTGAATATACCCATCCCCTCTTCCCCCCTCCCACCTGCCCAACACTTGATGAATGTTACTACTATATGTGCACTTAAGTGGTGATCAATCAACACCAATTTGATGTTGAGTACATGTGGAGCTTGTTTTTCCATTCTTGTGATACTTAGTAGAATGGGCTCCAACTCCATCCAGGATAATACAAGAGGTGCATGATCACCATTGTTTTTTGTGGCTGAGTAGTACTCCATGGTATAAATATACCATATTTTATTAATCCACTCATGTATTAATGGGCACTTGGGTTGTTTCCACAGCTTTGCAATTGTGAATTGTGCTGCTATAAACATTTGAGTGCAAATGTCTTTTTTATAGAATATCTTTTCTTATTCCTTTGGGTAGATGCCCAGGGATTGCTGGATCAAATGGTAGTTCTACTTATAGTTCTTTAAGGTATCTCCATTTTACTTTCCACAGAAGTTGTACTAGTTTGCAGTCCCACCAGCAGTGTATGGGTGTTCCTATCTCTCTGCATCCACACCAGCATTTATTGTTTTAGGACTTTTTGATAAAAGCCATTCTCACTGGAGTTAAATGATATCCCCTTGTGGTTTTGATTTTCATTTCCCTGATAATTAGAGATGTTGAGCATTTTTTCATGTTTCTTGACCATTGGTCTGTCTTCTTTTGAAAAGTTTCTGAAAAAAAAAGAAAAGTTCCTGTAACTTATAGAATTTAATTGTCAAGCTAATGAGGCTGTTTGAATTAATATAAAATTTGAAATGGAGTTGTTTAGATGAGTGTGGTTGTCTTATATTTAGCCTTGAAATACAATTTATTAATATATCTGTATTTTATTCTGGTTGCTTAATATGTAGAAAACTATGATTCATATAGGTATTAATATTAACCATTTTTAGCAGTTCACCTTGCAATCTCAGGAGTCTCTTATGTTAAACAGAAGCAAGAAAAAAGCTTTCTGACATTGCATAAGAATTATTTTATATAAGTTATCATGTTGATAGTATTCAGTATGATAAATTTGATTATATATATTATTTAAATCATTCATTTATTCAACATATAGTTATTTACTATGTACTATATGCAAGGCCTATTCTTATACATTCTCAATCTGGTGATATTATACCAAGGGGAAAAATATTATTTATTGAGGGCAAAAAAATTTTAGCTATTGAAATGGTTTGTGGCCATTCAAACACAAACATAGTAATATATACAACCTATCTGTGGTATTAAAATTTCATGGAGGTCGATTAGGAAAAAAGGTGTCTGAAAAAGTCTTAGGGGAGCAATAATGAAACAAAAAGTTGAGAAACATTGTTCTAGATCCTGGGTAAATAGCAGTGAACAACACGGAAAAGAAAACCCCTGTGCTGATGGAGCTGACGTTTTCACAAAAAAGGGTAAGCACACAATAAACAAGATAAATAGGTAAAATGTATAATGTGTTAAAAAAAAAAAAGCAGTGTAAGGCAAGGAGAAAAGTAAATCAAGGAGAGGAGATAGGAAGTGGATGTGTGGGGGGAAAGAGTGTTGACACTAGCTAAGGTGACCATGGGCATGTGAGTGAAGACCCTGGTGGGCGAGGGAGAAGTGATGAGGGGCTCTGCAGAGACAGAGCAGAGTGTGCAAAGGCGCTGTGGAGACAGCGACCTGGCACACTGGAGGAACAGCAAGCCGTGTGGTGAGCGAGGAGCGGGAGAAGGCTGTTAAAAGGCCAAGTCAAAGAGTTCACAGGGTCCAAGTCATAAAGGGCTAGGTGAGGACCTTGTTTTTAACTCTCTTGAGGAAAGAAGTCATTGGAGTGTTCTGGGAAGGAAATGATATAATCTGATTTCCATTTTGACCAGGATCGCTCCCACTGTTGTGCTGAGAATGGACTGAAGAAGGCAAAGGGGACAGCAGAGTGACCAGTGGGGAGGTGTACTAGTCTGCCCCAGACGCCATAACAAAATACCACAGGCTGGTGGGGAGGGGGGTTAAACAGCAGACATTTATTTCTGACAGTTTTGGAAGCTGGGAAATACAAGGCCAAGGTACCAGCAAGGTAACATTTAGGGGGAGGCCTGTTCTCTTAGCTTGTAGGTAGCTACCATCTTGCCATGTGCTCACATGGCCTTTCTTTGATGGATGTGCACAGGGAAAGGGGGAGGCTCTCTCGTGTCTCTTCTAATAAGGGCACTAATCCCATTGTACCAGGGCCCCATCCTCATGACCTCATCGAACTCCAATCACTCCTGAAAGGCCCCATCTCAAAATACCATCGCATTGGGGGTTTGGGCTTCGGTCCATTACAAGAAGCTACGGCAGTAATCCAGGTGAGAGATGATGGGAGCTTGGATGACGTGGTGTGGTAGATGACTGAAGTGGCTGAACTGTGAATGCAGTTTTAAAGGTAGAGCAGACGGAGCAGTGTTGATTGATCAGATGTAGAACTTAAGAGAAAGGGAGGAGTCAAAGATGTTTAAGGCTTTTGAGGATATCTTTGTTATTATTATCATTTTTACTGTAGTTTTCAATATTAATAAGTTGAACAGGACACACCAAGCCCCAAGATTCTTTAGAAGACTGGAGTTAGAAAATATTTAGTCTAATGAGTTTCAATTTATAAATAAATGTGGGAGGGGCCATTTGAAATTAAATTAAATTTATTTTTGTTTGACATAATCACTGGGGACAGCTGGCATTTAGAGGACAGGAACCAGGAAAGTAAACAATCATGCAATACATGGGACAGTCCTGCACAAATGAAGACCTGTTCCGTCACAAATTCCAACACTCCTGTTGAGAAACACGGGTAGAGTTGCTTATATGTATTTGTTTTCTTATCACATCTGTTATTGCACTTCAAGGCAACAGAAAACAGAATCTCTTACTGCTGGTTATTTCAGGAACAATCTGTCTCAGCTAAGATCTGAGGGCCTTGAAGGCAGATGTCATCTCATATATTTCTTTTGTGTCCTCCTCCAGCAAATAGCAGAAACTGCCTCCATTTTGCTATCTCTATTGTTTTCTCCACATGTAGACACATATTTTCATTTTGTCTATTTATGACAAGAGTGCAAGAAAAGATATATGCAGAGATGATTCTAACCATAGTTAAGGAATGAGTTTTGCTTTAAGGACACAGCATATAAGAGATAATATGTAAATATTGGCTCTAATTAATGATAATAACAGGAGGTATATAAAATTCCTTGATTGAAACAAATGCCAGCCTTAGTTATGAGGTCTTCTCGTTGCCATCTCATTGCCCATTCACTTAAATTCCTAGCTCAGGAATAGAATTTAAATTTTTTTGCTAAATCAATGAAAAGTTTAGTTTTTAATCATAATATAAGCCCAGCTCTCTAATATTTATTTTTTCATATTCTTTTGAAAATTTTGTCAACATGTAGTTGAGTTTTTAAAAATAAGGTCTTTATTTTTTTAGAGCAGGTTTAGGTTCACAGAAAAATTGCATGGACACTACAGAGATTTTCCAATATATCCCCTGCCCTCCCCCACGCATAACCTCCACATTATCAACATTCCCCACCAGAGTGGTGCATCTGTTACAACTGGTGAACCTACATTGACACATCATTATCACCCAAGTCCATAGTTTACATTAGAGTTTACTTTTGGTATACATTTAATGTGTTTGGACAAATGTATAATTGCAGGTATCTACCATTATAGTGTAGTCATTTGCTGTGTAAATGTTTCAGTTAACCATGGAGCACATATATGTCAGTGGTCCCATAAATTAAAATATCACATCTTTAACTGCATTTTTCTATGTTTGGATATGTTTAGACATACAAATACTTACAATTTTGTTACAATTGCCTACAGTATTCAGAATAGTAACATGCTGTGCAGGTTTGTAGCCTATAAGCAATAGGCTACACCATATGGTCTAGGTGTGTAGTAGGCTATTCCATCTAGGTTTGTGTAAGTACACTCTATGATGTTTGCACAAGGATGAAATCGCTTAATAACGCATTTCTCAGAATGTGTCCTGTTGTTAAGTGACACATGACTATATCACGTAGAGTGGTTTCTCTCCCCTTAAAATTCTCTGTGCTCCACCTCTTCATCCTTTCCTCCCCTCTAACCACTGTCAACCACTGATCTTTTTTCATAGTTTTGCCTTTATAGTTGATTTTTTATTAATAATGACACTGAATATGTAGTTATTACAATAGTCTTTATTCACTTAGAATCATTTTGTAAGTACTTTTTAATGTTTCTACCTAATGATCAGAGTTACCATTTCAATAGCTGCATGAAGCCTATCATATTTACTGAGAGCTGCTTCTTTTTTTGCTAGACAGTTTGGGTCTGGTCTTTCATGACTTATATACAATATTTCTATCTAGTATTTCTGCCATTGATTGTTCTCATCCTCCGTTAAATATCCCCCCCACCTACCGATTATTGTCTATTTGTTTGGCTTCTGACTGTTGTGATTTATAGATGCATGCTAACATCACCTGTCTGTCTCAGCCCCGATTATTGATAGTTGCTTGATCCTTCTGACTTTTCTCTGGTATTCACATTCCTGGCTCTCAGTAGCAGGTACTTCTGATACCATGCTGCTCAAGAAGTTCTTGGTATAGTGTGAGGCCCAGGTGAGTCATCAGTTGGATGGTTCATGGTAAGAGAGAAGATGTATCTCAGAATAATTGAGACTTTTCAACAGTAAAAGCCACTTATTTCCCCTTTTATGAAGTTCAAAATTATAGTAAATACTCTCCCAAGATACCCATGGATTACTTGATAATAACAGAAAACTAATAGCGGAATATTATTTTCAATATTGAAGAAAAGCAAACATATCAACAGCAGCCATAATATTGTTTCATATGACAAAACTAGGATGAAATAAAGCTTTTATAGAAGATGTGATCTGGTTCAAATAGCATCAATTATCAAATGCAAAGGATTGTGGTAGCTCTTGACTTCAAGCCATATTAAATCTATCAAAGCTAAGACTCAGTAAAGATATAGGTCAGATTCCATGACAAAAACTCAAAGAAAGCAACCAAAATAAGAGAACTTAGTACATTCGTGGGTATGCAAACTACAAAAATCAATTTTATATATATGGTAAAGAGGAGAAAAACTCTATTTAGAATTCAACAAGACAGATAAAATGCTTAGGAATAAGCGTGCAAGATCTATATAAAGAACATTTTAAGATGCTACTGAGAAACACAAAAGACGATGAATAAATGGAAAGGTATATCATTTCTTGGATATGAGAAACCAGCATCACAAAGACTGAACATAATCTGATAAAAATAGCAACAGTGTTTTTATTTTGGATTCAGACAAGCTGAGACTAAAGTTCAAATGGAAAATAAAAGACAAGAATAGTGAAGAAAAATCTGAAAAAAAGAAGTCATGAAGAGAACTAGCTCTTCCACATAGTCAAATACATTTTAAATCTTCAATAACAGAAATAATGTGGCACTGGTACCTGAGATGAAAGACAGATCAATGGAAATAAAACAAAAATCCAGAAATAGGTCTAACATAAAAAAGGGAATTTGGCATATAAGAAAAGTGTCACCCCCAAATTTGCAGGATGAAGGTAGTATTTTCACTAAATAATTTTGGGTCAATTTGTGGGGCCCAAAGCAATGCATAATGTGATAATGCACTTTTGTATTGACTCTCCCTCTGTTTTCTTTTTTTTATCCTTCACCCTCGTTCTCTGGATCAGGGGTTCTCAACCTATGTTGAGTGGTATACTTATTTCATTATATATCATAACATAATATTAATAGAAATAAAGTGCACAATAAATGTAATGTGTTTAATCACCCCAAAACCACCATCTCCTCCCCACTCCGGTCCATGGAAAAATTGTTTTCCATGAAAATAGTCCCTGGTGCCAAAAAGATTGGGAACCTCTGCCTAGATCACACTTTCTGATAAAGTACTTGCACAAAAGCCTTTATTGTAAGTACTGCGTTCTAGGAAGCCAGACTAAGGTGCTTATCATATCTCTATCCTCTTCTACCCTCTACCATGCTAACCTCTTTTTAATTATATGATTTATAATTTGTTAGAGCTTTTAGTGCTTTGAGTTTGTCACACTATTTCCTATATTTATTTTAGTCTTAGTCCTATAGTTAGATGCAATGTTCATTGCCAGAGGTTGAAGTATTTCTCTAGTTGATTCCTTAGTAAGGAAGATTTATATTCCCTGAGTTCTTGAATGTTCAAAACAATTTGTCTGTTGTCTTTACAGCTGAAAAGCAGTTAGACTGGGTATAAAATGTTTAAATCACAATTTTTCCTTGGAGATTTCGTAGGTATTCTTCTGCTGCATTCTGATGTTGAAAGGTGTGGAAAAATTTGAGGCCAACCCAAGATCTTTTTTCCTGTTTACCCAAAGAGTTTCCTTTCTTTACAAAGTTTACAAACTCCATTAGCATATTTCTCAGTATGGACCATTCTGGATTAGTTTACTTTGGGGAATGGTAAATTTCCAATATTTGTTAAATCTTTTGTTTCAGAAAAATTTTCTTAAATAACTATTTCTGTTTCATTTTGCTTAGTTATAAAGTTTTTATTCTATGCCCATCATGGGGCCTTTAGCAGTGCTAACTTCCCTTGAACCTCTTCCCAATTTTACATTTATCTCTGTGATGATTATATTTTTTCTTTTACTTTATTCCTAATTTCCATCAGCTCATATTTCATCCCCTTCTATTATCTTGGCATCTTTTTCCTAAGTTATTGTATTTCTATGTTATATGCTTGTTTTATAGAGGTGGTTGCTTCGTTAGGCTTCCCCCACTCCCTTAATTTGGTCACTTTTTTTTTTCTTTCTTTTTTTGGTGCCATGACAACTTCTTTCTGGTAGTTTTTCATCTTCCATTTGTTTTTCTGTTTCTTTGCTCACTTCTTTTTTCTCTGTAGATTTTTGTATAGAGCATGAACTAGTACCTTTTAAATTCCTTATGCAAGTTTTCCCAAATCAGTATTTGTAGGAGGCTTAAGTTAGGGGTGAGTCAAGCCTGTATGTCAAGCTAGCTTGAATTTTTCTTGTGATCTAGTACAATGGGTTCTCATTTCTCCCCATGGTTTTTGTTTGTTTGTTTGTTTGTTTTGTTTTTTGTATTTTTTTTACAATGAAAGATCCTTTTTTCCCCCTTCCATTGCCAAAGAAATGTACCACTTTCTGTAAGGATGGCTAGTCTATGTGATTCCCCATTTAATTGCACCTTCTTTTCTTCTTGGAACCCAGGCAGGTCTATTTGTTTGCCCCTATTCTCATTACAGCAAAGGGTTTAAGTTTGGCATCTTGTGTTCTCTCTACCTTCAAGAAATTTATTTTGCTGTCTCTTTCTGATATGCCACCACTGAGCTCTTTCTGCATAGTATTATATATTTGCTTCTTCTCTCAATTTCTATGCTTTTGTGATCTTCCCACTTCTATGGGATCTGGAGTTTTAACTGTCTCTGAAATTCACTAAAAATGTCACCAAAAGAGAGACAGAGATTTTTATTTTCCTTCCTCTCGTACTCATTGTTCTTTGCTTTTTGGATAATTTTCAAAAACAGAGGGGAGAAATGATGCCTTCATGTCACTATATTCCAAAAGGAAATCCTAAGTTTTCAATAAGCAATGGTGAATCCTCTCGTTAATGCCATCAACAAATGTTTGATCCTACCCAAACAGAAATAGGCTTTGTGCAAGTACTAAAAAGGTTTCTTATCAAGATTCCATCATGGCACGGCTTCATGCCCACATTTTATTATTTGAGTACCTTGTGCATAGGCCATATATTCCACCCATGGCACATTAACTAAGGCGATCCATTTGTGTACCACAACTTACTGTCTTTCCTGTTCTTTCACTTTTGTATTCCAACTACAAGTATTCTTGCACCTAGTTGAGATTCAATTCCCTTTATCCCTGAACTTCTCCCAATTTATCACCTTTCCCTTGGCTTAATTTCCTTCTGTAGCTAGCCTAGGCCCACAGGTGATGTTTATTTTAATAGTGTCTTGGTAGTACATGATTTTCACAACCATCTACTATCTATGCCCAAGACAAGTCCAATCTGAGATCAATCCAAATGTCTATCTTCTCTTCTCTAACACTGAATACTGATAGGAAACCAATATTACACAACTCAGGAGACTTGGTACCACTACAGAATAACATTAATTGATTAGTTTATTTAAAGCTGTCCTATGGGAAGAAAGAGAGACTCTGGAGTCATTTTGCTTGTATTTGAAATCCACCTTCAGGATTTGCTGGCTATATGACTTTGGATAAGTTTTATTCTCACTCTTTTTTATTTCAAAATATTAAGGGGGGGGTACAAATGTTTTTGTTACGTGAGTATCTTTTATGATTAATGCATAAGTCGGGGCTTTTAGTGTGCCCATTACCAAAATAGTGTTCATTGTACCCTATGGGTAAGTTTTTACCCCTCATCCCCTCCCATCTCCCCCCTTTTTGATTTCTGATGACCTTTACATCTCTTTGTGCACATGTGTGCCCATTGATTAGCTTCCAATTATTAGAAAGTATATTTGGTGTTTGTTTTTCCATTCCTGAGATACTTCACTTAGGATAATGGTCTCCAGTTCCATAGAAATTGCTGCAAAAGATATTATTTCATTCCTTTTTATGGTTGAGAAGTACTCCATGGTATATGTCAGAATAGCTATTATTAAAAAACCAAGAAACAATAGATGCTGGGAAAGGAATGCTTATACACTTTTGGTGGGACTGCAAATTATTAATAATCCAACTTCTATGGAAAACAGTATGGAGATTCCTCAAAGAAATAAATGTATCTGTGTTTCACCCAAAAATTCCACTACTGGGTATGTACCCAAAGGAAAAGAAGTCATTTTATCAAAAAGACATCTACACTTGATGTTTATTGCAGCACAATTTATAATTGCAAAGATATGGACTCAACCTAAGTGCACATCAACTCATGAGTGGATTAAGAAAATGTGGTATATATATACACCATGGAATATTACTCAGCCATAAAAAATGGACAAATCCTTTAACCTCTCCATATCAGTCTTCTCATCTATAAAATGGGAAAAATAATATTACTTAACCCCTTAGTGCTATTGGGAGAGTAGTTAGGAGCTGAGAATAGTGTTATACACACAGCTTACACTCACTGTTAGCTATTGTCAGTATAATTGCTACAATTATTAGACACATTTTTCAGACATGATGATTGAGACACAGCATAAGTAATTTCCAAGGATTATAAACGTCATAAAAGTAGTGACTATATTGCTGTTTTTATTATTTCACCATTATATAGTTAATACTGCCTGGTGCATATAAGAGTCTGTTATTCAACAAGTTAGTGCTGCATAATTGAGTGGAAAAAATACACTTTCCACAGGTCACACAGCTAAAAAGTGGCAGAGGCAGAATCTGAACTCAGAGCTCTTGGACGTGCCAGGCACCTTTATTTCTGTCACATTCTGTTGGTTAAAAGAAGTCATCAGACAAATTCTATTTCAAGAGTTGGGGCCGGGCGCGGTGGCTCACGCCTGTAATCCTAGCACTCTGGGAGGCCGAGGCGGGTGGATCGCTCGAGGTCAGAAGATCGAGACCAGCATGAGACCAGCATGAGCGAGACCCCGTCTCTACTAAAAAGAAAAAAAAAATTAATTGGCCACCTTAAAACAGAAAAAAAAAAAAAATAAAGAAATAAAAAAAAAAATTAAAAAAAAAAAGAGTTGGGAAAACAGACTCCAGAAGCCTGTTTGCTAAGAAGAACTGCAAATAATTTGTGGCCATATTTAAACTATTCCCTGTTCAAATCTTTGCTACTCTCCTCAGGTCTCCTAGCTCTTCATATATCCCCACTTTTGGAAGATAAATGATCTCTAACTTTACAGAGAAAATGGAGAATCTTAGGCAGAAATGACTTCCCTTTCCTGGCAATTAATTTACTGTAGACTGTTCCTCCCTATCCTCCAATATTGGCCCATCCCCACCAAATCAGCTTTTGACACTTGCCCTTCTATTCTTTATCCAGCATCAGTGAAGGTACAGCTCTTCTTTCTGAGAAAGGCTGGTCTTTTTGCCCCTGTGTCCAATCCCTTCCCCTGCGTCCAATCCCTTCCCCTGCTCTTTCCCCAGGAACATTACAGTGTCACTAAAATCTTTGGATAACTTAAATATCTCTCTTGTTTCACACCACTTTATAAACATGCTGATATTTTTCATCTTTTGGAAAAAATCCCTCTAAGCTTCTGCCTTATCTTTTGCTTTTAGTCATGTGAAAATATTCTCAAAGAAATATCTCTGGGGTTGACTGGTCCTGAATGTCCTCATTCACACTTTTGGGACTTCAGCTCAGAAGGCTAGAATGGCTGAGCCTCTTTTCTTCCACTGGTCTCTTGTACAGGCCAACTTGGGATTCTTCATATGGTGATGAAAATGTTCCGAAGAGAATGAGCATGGAAACTGGAAACTGCAAGACCATTTGTGGCTGAGACTTGCCAGTCTCATGTTACTTTTACCACATTCTATTGGTCAAAGCAAATCATAAGAGCTGTTAAAATTTCAAGGAGTGGGGAAAATAGACTCCAGTCTTTTTTTTTTTTTTTTCCAGTTTTACTAAGAAAAACTACAAAGAATTTATGGCCATATTTAAACTATCACAGACACCTTATACTCAACATGCCCCTAACTGATATTTATCATCTTCCCTCAATTTGCTGAATTTTCTGTTTTAATTCACATGGATCCTCAGGCCAGAAATCTGAGAGCCACTTTTGACAATCCTCCTTTACGTATCAAGTCCAATTGGTCTCTGGATTCCATCAATTCTATCACCTCACTTTCTTTTAAATACATTGTTTCCTCCCCATCCTCTTAGTTTCATAATGTTTTGCATTCAACTTCAAGCGGAAACTTCAATTTTGCCTCTGTAATTATTATCAATATTATGTTAGAATGATCTTTCTAAAGTGAAAAATGATTATAATACATCTCAGTGGACATATATTCTTCAAAAAATTATTTTTGTTGTCTGGTATCTGAATCTCATTCCCATGTTTGATCTGTTTTGCCTCTTGTTATTGAAGCCAAAAAGAATTGTCACTGTTTTCCCAGCCTCTTGCGGCTGAGGTACATAACCATGACCTGGGCTAGCCCAGTCAGACATGCCTGCTACAGAATTTGCATTTGAAGCAAAAAGTAGCAGCAACATCTAGTCCCCCAGCTAACAGTGTCAGGAGTGCTCTCCAGAGTCCAGTGCTGAAGGTGGCAGTGGTGGTAGTTCCAGTGTCCAGTGGTCACATGTAGGACATCTGTGCTCTCCCCCAGCCAATTTTAAGTCCTGGTCTAGCTCCCTTTTGTTTCTGGCCATTATCTCAGCCTGGTTCTCTAGGCTTCTAGATGATTCTGTGTGTCACTCAGTGTCTTTTCAATACATTTTTTTTTTCCTTTACTCCTCAATGTAACCAGGGTGGCTTCTGTTGCTTACAGCTCAGAACTCTGTTTCATACATTCTTGCTTCAAATTTTTAAATGGATCCTTCATGAACTAATATTCAATAAACATTTATTGAATGAATGTTGAACCTGGTTTCCAGAGGCAAGCAATTTATGGAGGGAAAAGAGACTCATAAACATGAGAAAGTTCCATAATGTTGCTGTCAGTATTTTGGAGTTGGAAAAATCATAAATGGCTTTATGTGTTGCTCTTTTGGCTTTGGCAGATATGCTATGTTGGTTAGAGAAATACCATTATGTGGGCTTGCCCTTTAGGTCTAGCATTTAAGAGACTTCAGGGACATGTAAAATAATTTTAATTTTAAGAGAGAGATAAACAGTACTCACTCTTATTAATAAAATATTGTATAAAAAGTAAAAAAAGGAAATCAAACAACTGTAGGCAAGGCTGGTTTCTGTTCTGAATTGCAATAGATTTACTCTCAGTTAATCATTTAGGCATTAGGTTAGAACTGGTTTATTAATGACCAACATTCATTCATAATTTCAGATGGAATTATGGAATTTCTGGAGGTTTCCAGAAATGTCATTCTATTTCTGCTGATTCCTGTCGAGCTAGATCTTCATTGATTGAAAGTCCAAAGATATATGTTATGTATTGTTTAATGAATGCAATGAGTAGCAAGTATGATAGTAGTTCAGAGAAGTTTTATATTCAAGATTTTAATTCCGGATTAATATTGCCTCTCTATTCATTGTAGTTTTGAATACATATACTGGCAACATTTTGTGAACCAGAGAGAAGAGAGAAAATCTATTAGAAATGTGAGGCTTGAGTTGGGTTGTGAAGCACGACAAGGACTTAGGTATTATGAACATACATGAAACTAAGGGGGTCATTAATGAGTGGGGAATGAGTGGGCAAGTGTATGGAGGTGGAACTATGTTTGGCATGTTAGCATGGTAATAAAATTTCAGTTCAGTTGAAGAGGATTAAAATAATGCAATAATTGGAGAAGGTGTTGAGGAAGGCAAAATTAAGGACAAGGAATTGCCATAGAAAGTTTCTGAGTGAAAGAATAATGGCTGTCGTGTCTAGAAAGTTGAATTTGACAGTTGTATTCATGAGCGATAGAAGTGAAGGGATGCTGAAGGTCAGGAAGGAATTGGTTACTGCAATTATCACCTGATGAAGTTATTGTAATTAGCACCTCACAAGTAAGTGGCTATGAGTCAGGGAATAGGAACGAAAAGAGATAGGATTTTAAAGATATATAATCAGCCTAAATTCACAGAATTTAAGGATAAAATATGGAAGTCAGAAAATGAATGAAGAGTTAGAGAATTAGTAGTTTGATGGTTTATCAATAGGGAGAAGAATGGTCCCACTAATAGATGCAAAGTCAGAACAGGACAATCAATTTTAAAGATAAGAAGACAAATCCAATTGCAGATAGGTCGACTCTGAGCATCTAAGTGGAAATGTTCCAGTGCCATTTGTATATTGCAGCCTAGGAGAGACATCGAGGGCTGGAGACATTCAGGGCTGGAGAAAAAGATTTGAAAATCATCTTCCTAGAGAGGATTATTTGATATGGAATGAATGAACCAAAGAGGATGAAAAGTAGATCTCTGGGAAATGGCCAAGCATGACAGAGAAGAAGAGAAAGAAGAAACCAGAGGGGACTGAGAAAGAGCTATCTAAAAAAAAAAGGTGGAAAAGTGAAAATAGATTTGGAGAGCTAAGTGAGGACATGTAGGTCAACGTTGCCAAGTGCTATTTCAGCATTCTCTAAGCATCCTTGGAATTATCGCATTTATATCTGTATTAATTTATATCTATTGCTATATAACAAAATATTCAAAAGCAAACAAACACTTGCTGTATCACATAGTTTCTGTGGATTAGGAATTCAGGAGTGGCTTAGCTGCATGGTTCTGGTTTAGGGTATCTCATGATGTTGTGAGTAAGATGGCAGCTGAGGCTGCAGGTATTTGAAAGATTGGGGCTGGAGGTTTTGCTTCCAAGGAGACTCACTCACAGGGGTAGAAAGTTGGTGCTGGCTGTTGGCAGAAGGCAGTTCTTCTTCCCATGGTTCTTTCCATAGGCTACTTAAGTGTCCCTGCAATGGGAGCTCAGCATGGCAGTGGGAGTCCTTCAGAATCAGTAATATGGGAGAGAAAAACAGGGGAAAAACCACATCTTCTATGACCCGGCCTCAGAAGTCCCCCTCTTATCATTTTTGCAACAACCTACTCGTTAGACATGTCAGCTCTATTCAGTATGGAAGGGGACTACACAAGACTTTGAAAACTAGGACGTGAGGATCATTGAACGCTTCTTCCTGTTACTAATCGGGATCTTAGAAATATTTAGGCTTTTCTCTCAAACTACCGACTTTCGAGAAATCAAATGGATAGAAAATTTCCTGAAATAATGAGACTGATGTATCTTTTGTAATGAATTCTTTTCTTCTTTCCAGTCCATTAGATTTCATTGTCAATACATGTTCTGGAACTGGTAGCTTGGATTGCAGAATTATGAAATAATTGGTGAAATCCACAGGGTCAGGAACCATACGCCAAAATTGTCCTTCTTAATGAGACATTTAATGTAAAGCAGATGGATTAGTGATGTTTTCAGGCTCATTTGTTGGGTATTAATGCTTGCTTTCCTTGTCTTCCTAACAGTGTGCATGTAATCTGCTTTAAAGATGCATTAATTTTTAAAATTTTATTGTAATTTCATGTTTATCCTTTAATCATTTTTAAAGATTCTTCTCATATGATTAGTAGTCAAGGTCTGCATTAACAAATGAATTAATTAAACTGACATTTAGTGAAAACACAGATGGCATTTTAAAAACAGGCCTTGGTTCTCAAATTTGAATGTGTAGAGGAACCGTTCAAGAAGTTTATTTACAAATATGGCTTTCAGGGCCCCACCCACAGAAACGAATTCATTAGGTCTGGGATAGGGTTTTGGGATGAGAATTTTAAGCAATCATCAAGAGGATTCTGAACTTAGTGATCTACAGGATGATGGAGAGCTGCATTATATGCAAAATTTTCAATAACTTTTAATATTAATATCCAGCATTTTGTAGCATAAATTGATAGAATGAAAGACTTCTGAGAAGAAGTGCTACCAAACGTTAGTTCTTAAAAGAATGTTCTTTAGGCAAATACATAAGGGAAGACTAGAACTTTCTGTGGTTAGTAGTCAAGGCCTGAAGAAAGAAAGGTGCTATGCAAAGCAGCAAGGCACAGAGATAATAATAGCATTTCCTTCCTCGTGTAACTGTGAGGATTAGATGGTTTAACATGGATGCAGTGCTTGTAACAGTAGCAGTCACAGAGTACAACCTCAAGAAAGTGTTGTTGATTATGATGATACTATAAATTTTATCATTCAGACTGGACCAGGACATATATTATTCTCTTGGAAACACTGGTGAAAAGTTACCGTCTGTTCATCAATGAGTAGGAACTAAATATTGATACCAGACCCTACTGTGTATATAGCCTTAATAGTTTGCTATACATAAATACAAAGAGTAAAGTGTATACAATTCTTATCCCAGCAAATTCAGACATTTTCAAATAATACTCAGTGCTACAAGTTAAAAAACACAAACAAAACCCCCAAATACCCCTATATTAGTTTCCTAGGGCTGCTGTAACAAAGCACCTACAAAGTGGGTGGCTTAAGCAACAAAATTAATTTTCTCACAATTCTGGAAGCTAGAAGTCCAACATCAAGGTGTCAGCAGGGTTCGTTCTTTCTGAAGGCCGTGAAGGAAGGATCTGTTCCAGGCCTCTCTCCTTGGCTTTTAGATGGCTGTCTTCTCTCTGTGTCTTCGCAGTGTCTTCCCTCTGTCCTGTCTGTATCCTCATTTCCTCCTCTTACAAGGACACCTGTCATATTAGATTAGGATTCACCCTAGTAACTTCATTTTCACTCTATTGCTTTAGTTAATATCCTCTCCCTAAATAAGATCTGAAGTACTGGGGGTTAAGACTTCAACATATGAGTTTTGGGAGGGACACAGTTCAACCCATAACAATCTCTTTCAGCTCTCCTTGCAAAGTCTCATTATATGTATAGACTTTGGTATTGGATTTAAGAGTCTCTAATAAGTATGTTTAGAATAGGATACACACAAACACACACATGGCCATGTACATATGACCAAGATGGGCAAAGACTGCTCTTCGCATAGACTGCTTTTGTGATAAAGCTTTTTTTTTTTTTAGGGATAGGAGTGGTAGAATTGGGATTATGAGCAATATAAAGGAGTAAAATATCTTGTCCTTGCCCATGAAGGGCTTATATGCACAGAGTACACAAGAAATATCTAGGTGGAAAAAAATAACAGTGGGCAAATATCTGCTAGTTGAATTTAGCTTAGAATGTGACCAAATTTAATGAGTGATGTTTTGGATAGCGCAGAGGAAATGCTCAACAAATGGTATCCATTATCACAACTGAGCTGGTGTTTTTCCAGAAAGACTCTACCTGAAGTAAGCAAGAGTGGGCTATACCAGAGAGAAATGGCCTTATAGAGTAAAACCAGTAGAGTAGGTTGGTCTGGAATTGGTTCTTTTGTTTATAATCATGGGTAATAGGGTCTAAGTAGTCAATGAACTTTACTTTTCAAGTAAATCACATTGTAAAATTTTCCCTCATTATTATTTTCTTTGTCTCTGACTTTTTATCTCTTTAAATATTGTCACATTATTAGGTATCATTTTGTAAGTCCTCTCAAATATCTTTTGGGAAAAGATGGGATACAAATATAATAAAGTGCTCTGAAGGGATTGTTTTGCTTTATTTTGTTTGTCATAGGAAAATACTTTTGGAAGTCAAGCCAGCTTTCAAAAGCTTGAAACCGTAAATAAGAAATATAAGCTAAGGAAAGGTCAAATAATGGATAAACCTAAATCATGTAATTTAGATAGGATGACTTTTTTGTGTGTGAGAGAGAATTGTGTCAACTTAGTCACTTGTAGATTTAATAGGAGAAGAGGTCTCAGATCCATAGCTGCATGCATTTCATGTAATAAACTAAAACAGAAGTGAATAGTAATGATTTATGGGATTCCTCTTGATCCTGACATTTCATTATTTTCATACAGAAAAAGCATTTCTGGTGCATGCTCTTAGCATTTCGTTTCCTCATCTTGCTCTAAAATAATATATATGCTGCAACGGGAACCATCTCATTTTATAGTTGTCTGACTTCTATCAAGAAAATAGTTGTACCATAAACAAGATTCTTGATCTATTTTCAATCATGTTTCTTTGTAAATCTTTCTAAAGGTGTGGAAAAGAATGGCACAAACATGAAACCTAGGACTTGAAATTTACTTCTTGCTACACACGTACACACATTTCAGTAAATTGGTATATACGGTTTTAAAAGAGACAACAAAATTAAAATGATATGGTTTTATTTTTTCCTTTTAATTGAATTTTTTTTTGGTGTGTATAGAAAATTTAATTATATTTTGAATCCATACAATTACTTAACTAAAGAACGAAGCTTCATTTCTGGCAGGACTCTTATTACTGTGGTTCTCTTTGTTGCCCAATCAGGTTTCTGTTGAATACAGAACTTTGTTATAAGTGACACAAGGCACAGAATTTTAAGAAATATAGAGAAAGAGTTTGTTGTGTGTGGCAAACATCTGTGATTTGTATATTATGACTTGGCTAAAAAATCATTATAAGCTCTGACTGCAAGTCTACTTTTTCAGGGTAATGGCTGTGTAGTCAACTGGACCTGGCCTTAAATCTCTACTTTGACACTGAGTTTGTAGGACGTACTTTTATCTTTCTAAAGCTTATTTTCTCCATCTGTAAAATGGAGATGACAATACCCATTTTATGGGACTTTGTGGAGGATAAGATGAGATAGTATGTGTGATAAATATTAGGCATTACCTCCCATAGCACTTACTTTCCAAAAATAGTTCAACGGTTAATTGATTGAAATTAGAGTTTTAAAAATAAGAATAATAGAATATTAGACTTGGAGGGAATGTGGAGATTAGATTGGCCAGCTGCTCATTCCAAGTAAACATCCTTGACTTCGTAGCCTAAGCTTGAACATTGTCAATGAAGGGTCATTCACCATCTGCCAGTGTAGTTGGCTCTACTATGAGCTGTTTTAGTTATTACCATATTTTCTATGTCATTCTATGCATAAAATATTGACACACTGCCTCAAAACTAACGTTGGAAAAGGAGATAACCTTATTGCAACACATGGCTTGTGGACTTTACGCTTGCAATGACTATGGCTCCCATGGCAAGGAAAATACAGCAACATCATAATATCTAAGTGAAATATTGCATGCCTGGGAGTACATCCTTTAGAAAACAGATGGTTCTTTGTCAAAAACAAAATGTGATTATGGTGTTTGCAAGCAAGAAATTTTATACTGTTTAATTATAAGAATCAGACTAGTTGTAGCTGTTTTGGAGTACAAAGCTTCTTCAAGTCAGTAGAGGAATTCCCTACTCTTGATGCTATACAATTGAGAACAATGAGATACTGGTAAAATATCTCTTTGATGAATACCATTATGGTGTTCAAATCTATGTAATAAGACTATGTGCATGTACAGAATGGTTTCAATATTTACTATTTTGGTTTCAATATATAGTATTGGAACCAAAAAGTTATAACTGATGCTATGTATACCAGTCCCTGTCTATTTAAGAATTTATCTCCATAAATATTGCTTTGACTTTATTATTGCTTTATAACTAGATTTGAATGTAATGAAACATTTCTTTACAATTTGAGAGGCATGCATAAAGAATGACGACCCTTGATGGTAGAGAGAGAACATAAGATCAGGCCGATTAGCAAAATCATTGAAGAGGAAAAAGGGGAAAAATGGAGCTGATTCTGGGTTAGGTATCTTTAGTCAATAAATTAAAATACAATGTCCTCTAACTCAGTGGCTCTCAACTAGACTAATTTTGCCTAGGGGCACTTGGAGATGTCTAGAGATGTTTTGGTTGTCACAACTGTGGTACTACTGGCACCAATTGAGTAGAGGCCAGGGATGTGGCTAAACATCCTACAATGCACAGGAAAGCCTGTACAAAAAGAATTTTGGGGGCCAAAATGTCAATAATGCCAAAACTGAGAACTCTACAACCTGAAGGTCTGACTTACATCCCATTGTGTGCATTTTATCTATAGTTATCTATATAAGTGGACTTCTAATGTAATAAATCAATTGTTATATCAGCCTTATTTCTTATGGTATTATACCCAGATTCTATCATTTTAAAAATAGATACTTTCTGAATGTTACCTGAAAATAAGATTTTTATAGTAATAAAATCTATCCTGAACAAACAGGGACCTCTTTGCTGTCTTCCTCTAAATATAAGCAGAAGAGTAAAAATAAGCAGAAACCAAATCTGTAAACAGCTTAAGCCTATTTACATTCCTAGGGCTTCCACAGATTACCCTGAGCAATAGCAGAGTAGGGGGAGGGAAGACTTCCCTCTACCCTCTGAGGGTTTGCTAATTGAGTCTGTAAAATAAACTGAGAGGAGGCAGATGAATAGGAGACAAGGTATACAAATTTATTATGTTCACAGGGGCATCACACGCAGGAAAAGCAAATACGCAAAAACTTGGTGAGCTCTAGAAGCTCATATACCCTCTTCATAGGGGAGCAGGGCAGGGGGATGTAGGCAACTTAGGGGAAAGTAAGCAATTTTGGAGAAAGATGAAAGAGCCCTCAGGAGAACAGGTGACAAAGTCTGTCTGGGCATGGTGTTGATGGCCGGTCTCGTCTCCTGTGATGTGAGCTGTCTTTTCTGGTTGATGAGATGCCCACACAGGTCACCCATGACAACAGTCTTCCATATGGAGGTCCTGCTTTTAGGCAGACAAGTGGAGTTCACAGAAAGCCCTTCTGCATTTGCTGTTCCCCAAGTTCCCCCTGTTTGAAATCCAAAGCAGCATATTTTGGGTTGGCATGTCCTGAACTCCTTCAGCAGAAAATGCCAAGCAATGTGGGCCACAGGTTTGGTAGTTTAAGTTGTAACTATTGGGGCAGTAGGAAGACAAACTAAACAAAATTTAGTTGCAAAATTAGAGAAATTCCTGGGTGCTAGAGCAAATAATCTTAGCCTGGGGGATTTAGGGCTCAGGAATTAGAAATAGGAAAGCAGCTCAGGGAATCAACTATTTCTAGCCCCTGGATTGTAGATCACATAAGCCTCATCTTTTTGTTTAGTCGTTACTGTGTAATGTGCCGTTCAATAATCAGTGCTAATTTTCAGTGGGTCTTTTGGTTGGTAGGAGTTGGCTGATCTGGGATGGACTCAGTGGAGTGGCTTCACTTTAAGCAACAGATTTAGCTCTGGTCTTTATCCTGGGGTGAACAGGTATACAAAGGAGTCTCTTTTTTTAATTTCAGAATATTTCAGGGGTATAACAGCTTTGATTTCATAAATTGCCTTCGCACCGCCCAAGTCAGGGTTACAAGCATGCCCATGCCCCAGACAGTGGTCACTGTACTGGTTAGGTGTGAGTTTACCCATCCCTTCCTCCCAATCTCTACCTTCCCAACACCCGATGAATGTTACTTCCATATGTGCACATAAATTTTGATCGATTATTACCAATTTAATGGTGAGTACATGTGGTGCTTGTTTTTCCATTCTTGTGATACTTAATGGGCTCCAGCTCCATCCAGGATAATACAAGAGGTAGTTCACCACTTTTTTATGGCTGTGTAGTACTCCATGGTATACATAAACCACATTTTATTAATCCACTCATGGATCGATAGTCACCTGGGTTGTTTCCACATGTTTGTAATTGTGAGTTCTGCTGCTATAAACATTTGAGTGCAGATGTCTTTTTTTCCATTGGGTAAATACCCAGTAGTAGGATTGCTGGATCCAATGGCAGTTTTTTTTTTCATGGCAATGGCAGCAACACAAGAAGACAACTGTGCAAACACATTTCAAACTCCTGCTGGTTCATATCTGTCACCAGACTGTAGGTCAAAGCAAGTTGTGTAGGCAAGCCCAAAGTCTACAGAGAGAGTAGAACACTCCTCCGTTGGAAGTAGGGAGGAAGAAAGAATATTGTAAACAACAATGTAATCTATCACACCATCTATAATTGAGCTTAAATTTTTTTGAAGGACTATAACTTTTATGTGTCAACTGCAATATCATATTTTTAATTCTCAGTAACGATGGTCCAGGTAATGAGTAATATAGCTGGATTCCCAGGTTATGAATATTAATCTCCTTTCTATTATTATTGTGAGAAGCTGAGCATGTCAGTTTTTCTTGCAGTCTCATCTCTGTCATCTGCTAAATGTAAATAATATTTGCTGTTGATCTACTATTCTGTTACTTCCAGGAAACAAGGTAAAAACTTAAATTTGCTAGAAAATCCTCAATCTTTAATTCTTTAGGTTCCATAGTTTTTCTGCAGTTCTTTTGACATTATTTAGAACATTCACAGAATAGAGATAAAATTTGGCAAGACAAACATTTGATGTTTTTCCTCATCTCTCTCCCCAAGGGATACTACTTTGAATTTGTTTAGCATTTTAGTAAATCCATTAACCTTTAACCCTAGACTTAGAAAATGGGTTTGATGGTTTAATTCTTATTCCCTGAAGAGTCTATAACCACATCATAAGCTGCATAGTGTTAGACATTAATTGGAAAGTATTTTTAAGCCAAATTCAGAGTTAGGATAATGGAAGTATAGAAAATAAGTACTGGAGAAAGCCAAAGAAATTTGCTCATCTTGGCTCTTGCTAGATTTGAAATACATTTTTGCATTAATTTGTTTTGATAGGAATGAACTAGGAATGGGACTAAAACAATAAACTGAATTTTTAAAAATATCCACTTAAAATAAGCTTATTCTCTTTCCTGTATGAGATTGTCACTATGTCTTTCATTTAATCTCTTTTAAGTACTCTTGGTTTCTCCAGATGCTGTGATGTTTAGGGTTTGGAATTAAAAGTAATATCTCAGAAGGTAGGAGCTTAGTTTCTAAAAAGAAGGGCTAGTTCTGAACATCAGTCTTTGCTTTTCTGTTGCCTCCTTTCACTTCCTGAATCAATCCTGAAAAGCAGGAAATACATTAATAGTCTCATCAGGTTAATGTGAGAACAAAAGAGTTAGACCTTGTTTCCTTTACTGCCCACACAGGTGTGATTATTGCTAGGAATGGACAACACAGAACAATAGTGACCATTGTGCCTGACCTTATACCACGTGGATAGCACGCCCCATCTCTACACTCCCATCCCACCTGACATGAAAGGACAATGTCTACCTTGTGCCTGACCCCTCCTTCTGCCTGCTATCTAGCACCCAGATATCAGGCCCTACCCAGAAGGTTCTATCAGTGTGGATGTCCACATCACATCCGAGATTGCCAGTTCCTTTAGGCACTGGGTGCTTGCCTACCTAACTGGCTTTATAAAGATTTATCTTGCAGCCAGGTGAATTTCCTTCAGCTTTCTCATGTTTGATCAAGGATTCTTCTCCAGTCCAATTTCAATATTGTTGAGATACCAGAGAACCTCGCGGATTTTCGACAAACAATAACTTCAAGGAAAGAAAAAATGTAGGTGCTGATCCTAACATTTTCCACAGTTGTTATTTTAAGAGCCTATAAAAAGGCTTAAATCATTGACTAAGAGCTTTATTATTTTGTGAGATGAAAGGGGATGAAGAGGGAATAGACAATAGGCCTCATATTTTACTTCAATATTTTTTGAGAAATGAATGGGGAAAACCATGGGGTATGCATTTAAAATGTGGCTCCTTTAAAAGCCACAGCATATCAATTAGTCTTACAAGTTTTTTTGGTTTGTTTTTTTAGCAAGAGAATTAGGAAGTAGGGTAGTATGAGTGGGACGGAGTGAGAAGAAGCATTAGAAAGGAAGGGAAGTATTAAATAAGAAGGAGGAACGATGTCATTAAGAAAGAACAAAATAATTATATATAGTGGGAAGCAGAATGCTGTTCTTGTCAAATGAGAGGGAAATTGTAAATGCTTGCATGAAACTAAGAGACTTAGTAGCTAAAATTAGTAAAATATTCTTCAGAAAATATAACCACCTCCAAAATTATGCTGACAATTTGGTATTATTTTAGGTGTGATTTATGATAACCTAGAAACATAGAATTTTGGTCTAGAAAGGGATTTTTTTTAAAGTCATTTAGTATAAGCTCCTTAATTTACAGATTTGGAAACTGAGGTGCAGAGAATTTAAGTGACTCACTTAAGAGCTTATTTATAGAACTGGCATGTGAATGAATAGCCCCTAATTTAATGCTCTATGTTAGGCTGAACAATGGCCACTCAAAAATGTTCATATCATAATCCCAGAACCTGGGAATATGTTACCATAAGTGGTAAAAGAGACTTTGCAGATGTGATTAAGTTAAAAATAGTTTATCTGGGTGGGCCCAAGGTAATTACAATAGTTCTGATAAAAGAAAGGCAGAAGGGTTAGAGAAGAGAAAAGATGCAATGATGGAAACAGAACTTAGCGATGTGCTTAGAGGATGAAGAAGGAGCCACAGCCAAGGAAAACAGGTGGACTTGAGAAGCTAGAAAAGGCAAGAAGCAGATTCTCCCTCAAAGCCTCCAGAAGGAACAAAGCCCTGACAGCACGTTGATTTTAGTCCATGAAACTCATTTTGGATTTCTAACCTCCAGAAACAAAGGATAATAAATTTGGTGTTGTTTTCAGCTACCAGGTTCATGTTAATTTGTTACAGCAGCAATAGGAAACTCATAAATGCTCTTTGCATTTATACAGCTCACTTCCTTTCTTTAAAAGAATTGCAGGAGTTATTGAAAGAAGAGAAATTCAGGAACTATACTGAAAATTCAAGTTGCTGTTACAGATAAACTGTGATGTAGGAAAACTGTGAGCTAGTTTTCCCACAAGCTATCTTCACTCACTATTTTAACTTTTAAAAAACCCCAACTAAGTTTAAAATAATGTCAAAAATAAAAGAATTTAAAAATGAAATAAAAGGGATTGCATTGAATCTGTCGACCACTTTGGGTAATATAGACATTTTAACAATGTTGATTCTGCCGACCCATGAGCATGGTATAGTTTTTCACTTGTTTACATCTTCTGTTATTTCCTTCCTCAGTGTTTCATAGTTCTCCCTGTAGAGGTCTTTTATCTCCTTAGTTAAATATATTCCTAGGTATTTTATTTTCTTTTTTGTTATTGTGAAAGATATTGAGCCTTTGACTTACTTGGTTCTCAGTTTGACTGTTGTTGCAATATAGGAATGCTACTGATTTGTGTACATTGATTTTGTAACCTGAGACTATGCTGAATTTGTTTATCAATTCCAGTAGTCTCATGGCAGAATCTTTGGGGTTTTCTAGATATAAGATCATATCGTCAGCAAAGAGAGATAGTTTGACCTCTTCTGCCCCCATTTGGATGCCTTTGATTTCCTTCTCTTGTCTGATTGTTCTGGCCAGAACTTGCAGCACTTTGTTGAACAGAAGTGGTGATAGAGGGCAACTTTGTCTGGTTCCAGTTCTAAGTGGGAATGCTTTCAATTTTCCCCCATTCAGTATGATGTTGGCTATGGGTTTGTCTTATATGGCTTTTATCATTTTTAGATAAGTCCTGTCTCTGCCTATTTTGTTAAGCATTCTTGTCATAAAAGGGTGCTGAATATTGTCAAATGCCTTTTCTGCATCTATTGAGAGGATCATATGGTCTTTGTTTTTACTTCTATTTAGTGGTGAATTGCATTTACAGATTTGCATCTGTTGAACCATCCCTGCCTAGGGAAAGAATTTATGAAGAAGACCCCCACAGCAATCACAGCAACAACAAAAATAAATAAATGGGATCTGATCAATTTAAAAGGCTTCTGCACAGTCAAGGAAACTATCACCAGAGCAAACAGACAACCTACAGAATGGGAGAATATATTTGCATGTTACACATCCGATAAAGGGCTGATAACTAGAATCTATATAGAACTCAGGAAAATCATCAAGAAGAAATCAAACAACCCCATTAAAAAGTGGGCAAAGAACATGAACAGAAATTTTTCAAAAGAAGACACACTAATGGCCAACAAACATATGAAAAAATGCTCAACATCTCTAATCATCAGGGAAATGCAAATCAAAACCACAATGAGATATCACTTAACTCTAGCCAGAATGGCTTTTATCAAAAAGTCCCCAAACAATAAATGTTGGTGTGGATGTGGAGAGATAGGAACACTCTTATATTGGTAGTGGGACTGCAAACTAGTACAACCTCTATGGAAAGTAATAGGAAGATACCTCAAAGAGCTAAAAGTAGTATTACCATTTGATCCAGCAATCCCATTACTGGGCCCAAAAATAAGAAAAAGATATTCTGTAAAACAAAAAAAAGATATTCTATAAAAAGACATCTGTACTAGAATGTTTATAGCAGCACAATTCACAATTGCAAAGATGTGGAAACAACCCAAGTGCCCATCAATATATGAGTGGATTAATAAAATGTGGTATATGTATACCATGGAGTACTACTCAGCCACAAAAAAACAATGGTGTTCTAGCATCACTTGTATTATCCTGGATGGAGCTGGAGCCCATTCTACTAAGTGAAGTACCACAAGAATGAAAAAACAAGCACCACATGTACTGACCATCAAATTGGTATTAACTGATCAACACTTATGTGCACATATAATACTAACACTCATCAGGTGTCTGGCAGGTGGAAGGAAGGAGGGTGGGATGGGTATACCTAATGGGTGCAGTGTGCACTGTCTGGGGGATGGACACACTTGAAGCTCCGACTCAGGCAGCACAAAGGCAATATATGTAACCTAAACATTTGTACCCCCATAATATACTGAAAAAAATAACATAAAAATGAAATAAGGCCAGGTGCAGTGGCTCATGCCTTTAATCCCAGCACTTTGGAAGGCTGAGGCAGGAGGATGGTTTGAGGACAGGAGTTTAAGACCAGCCTGGGCAACATAGTGAGACCTAGTCTCTACAAAAAATAGAAAAATTAACCAGGTATAGTAGCACATGCCTGTAATCCCAGCACTTGGGAGGCTGAGGCAGGAGGATCACTCGAGCCCAGGAGTTTTGAGGTTGCGGTGAGCTATGATGATGCCACTGCACTCTACCTGGGACAACAGAGAAAGACCCTGTCTCTAAATAAATAAATTAGCTAATTAATTTTAAAAAATTAAATAATAGGACTACTATGTCAGGAATCGTCTTGTCACAAGAAAACAAACTAACTCTGGCTTCTAAAAAGAAGCCAAACCACGAAAGGAACAGGAAGTCTTGCAAAACTCAGGGTGACTACCTTTTCTATTTTTCTATTTCACTATGCATAGTCTCATAGTCTTTTGGTTCTTCCACTTTTTATGGACAGCTTATATACAGCCTAGTTTTTCTCATTCCTGTTTATCGTGGCTTGAACATAGCTTCTTCAATTCTGACTTATTCTTAGACCCCTGTTGGAGCACAGCAGACACTGACTGGAGTAACTGTTTTCCAAATCTGATCTTCAAGTAGAGAAAAATCTGATTGGTCCAGTTGAATCAGATGCCCATCCCTGTCCAGTCAGTTGGGACTGATGTGGTCCAATGTGACCAGTTATGGGACTATAATGTCTTGAGGTTTTGCTCATCAGAGGCTGCATGGGCACATTATCAAACAAGGGGAATGTGCATTGGGGGACAAATGACCAGTATGTCAATTACATGTCTAAACATATAGCATGGAGCTGGATTCAGAGATAAATTTGTAATATTAAATGCTAGTATTATTTTTGAAAGAGGAAATAGAGGAACTAAACATTTTAGGTAAAGAAGAGGATTCACAAATAAAGTAATATATAAAACTAAACACAGCAATGAAAAATCAAGTTCAAGGAAAACAGCAAACAGAACTCATAAAGCTAAAGGCAGAAATTAAATTAGAAAACAGACAAAAAGGTAGAATTGACCACTTAAAGTAAAATAGGTTCCAAAATGTATATAGAATGATGTGAATAAAAACATAAACTCTTAAAAGTCTAATCAAGAAAAAATAGACAGTCAATGTGAGGAATTAACATTATAAATAAGAAATAAAATGAAACCATGGATAACCTAAAAGAATTAGTAAAGCAAAGGAGTACCATATACATCATTTGGAAAAAGGTGAATATTATTTAGAAAATTTCCAAAAAATGACTTTAGTTGAGATAGAAAACCAGCAACCCAGATTTAAAAAAAAAATGTAAATAATAGCTCTTTGCCCAAACTTTTTCTTATCTACTACCCAGTGCTGAGGGAAAAGGGATATGAGTCAGGTAAGCTTTATTTTTCTTTTTTAAATAATTAAAAAAGCATTTGGTCTAAGCATGGAATACAATTGTTAAAATATAACATTGTGGAAGTAATATATTAGGCTATTATTAACTATCAACTGACTTTCTCAAAGAGAATCTATTAGATTAGCCAATTTACTACTCAGTACTGAGGGAGAGGGGAGACGAAGCAGGCATGATTTCGAGAGAGGTAGGGAATGAAATATTCAGACAAGCATGATCTAGGGAAGAATGTCACAGTGGAAAAATCTAAGATCATTAGCAATGGAAGGGGCTTGACTACTGAGTGGCTGGCTATGGTCTCTGAGCAAATCTCTTTCAGTGCCCCATTTTGCTTAGAGTTGTCAGGAATGTACACTGTCCTTATTTCCTCTTCATGGGTTCCCAGGGAATATTTCTAAGGAAAGAGAAATACCACAAACCTCCAATTTTCTTACCTTTAACTTCAAATATGAACTTGGTAATTTCTAAGGTCCCTTCCAGCTCTGAAATTATTTTTTTTTAAATGACTGAGTTTATAAAAGTAGTTTGAATATTCATATATTTACCATTTTGGCTTTTAAGTGGTCTTGTAATTTAGCAGGTTTCCAGCTCTGTCAAATCATGGTGGTCTTCCACCAGAAGATATTACTTTATAGGGCCAATATGCGTGGATCAGTCACACACCCCCATCCTTCTTTTACATCAGTCAAGTGATGTCTTTTCTTCCCAAAATTTTTTTGAAAGCGACTTTTTTCAGCTGCTTGAAAATTTTACCCTAATAAACATGTTAACATAGAATGTATCACCTGGATGCTGAACCAGGAAGAAATCCAGGTTACACTTCCTGCTGTTACTCAATATGGCTGCCCCTTTCAACCTTTGTGCAAGTGGAGTGGTGAGAACATTGTCCTAAACCTAAAAAAATTTATAGTTCACTAAAAGGAAGGTATAATTAAGAAACTTAAACATCAACATACTGTATATAAACTAAAAAGTTTACTGTAAAAGGTATACATATTTGCAGCTGCTATCTCTTCAGAAATATGCCTTTCCTTGTAAAGAGTCAACTAACCTGTGGCTTTCTTTTTTTGGGGAAACTCAAGCAATTCTTCAGTATGAGAAAACTATTCCCACAGCACTGTCAAGATGCTACTTCATGCTGTAATGTCCACACTAATTTTTCCAATGAAATTATGATTTTATGGAGAAATTAAGGCAAAATGTTCTGTGAAGAAAATCCTGAACACTTGGCAGAAATTATGTAGCCAATTAATTCTGAATTGTACTTACGAGCAGGTTTGTTGTTTTCTGTTGATTACCTTTATGCCCAATAGTTTAGATTGAGTCAGATTTTTAAGCTGTGCAAATCATGGAGCCTTCAGAATGCCAGAATGCCAATCGTAGCATGCTGGGGTTAATTATTGACTCAGAAGGGAGAATGCCAACTAATGAATCATCAACATATCTCTTGCCACACCTGGGGTTTTCTCTGGATGATTTCCATCCAAGTGTTGACAAAACTTGACCTTGGATAGTCACTAAGATTTGTTGGGACTATAGCCAAAGGTGCTTACGTGCCAGTGGGACAGGCTCCATGTTCATCAATCAGGTTATTTTCTTCCACACATGGCAAAAAAGTGTACTTTTTGAGTTTTCTACATTAATATGATTTTGATTAATTCCACATTAATGCTGATTTTGATGGCTTCCAGACAAAAAGCCTCAAATTACTGTAATCCCATGAAGTGCCCTGGACTCTTTCCTTATGTAAACCTTAGCGTGTAGCTAAGTTGAAAGAAAAAAGCCCAATGATGGGAGGTCACCCAGATATGATAAGCCCATTTATTAAAGTTCAAATATAGGCCCACCACTGCAACACTTACATTTTACCTTTTTAACTGTGCTGGCAGCAGATAGAGCCAGGGTGATGCACAGCTGAATGAACTGGGAGCCAGAGGTACAGGAGTTCTGACTCCAGCTGTGTATCCAATTTGTCTTGAGAAGGGCACTCACCCAGAGTCTCCCATTTCCCCCTGGAACATAAAGTCATTAAGTAACTGGCCTTGGAAGTTGTTGTAAGGATGATGACATTTTAAAGAAGTCTTGTCTTTCGGGGGAAAGGGTGCTTCATAGCAGTCTTACATGCTTCAGTGCTTCAACAATGGGTGGTAAATAGAATAAAGAGAGTGGAATAATAGTAATAAGAAGGGCATTATAGAAAAAGACTAAATAATGCTGTCCAGCCTGTTAAAACCTCCTCTTGTTGCTATTATCTATAATTTTCAGGTCAATTATGCTAATGTCAACCCAGGGTCTAACTGAGTTAAGGAAAGAATACAGGCAGATTTGTGTTGACATGATGTCGGGGGAAGATTGGCATGGGGTGTGGAAACGCCTTATCATGCCTCCATTTGGATAGAATAGCCTGATTTGGTGCGAGCTTCTGATGGTTAATCAGACCCCTGTGAAGCAAAACTAGAGTTTTGCTGGATCACGAATCCCAGAGAAAACTCAGTTTCACAAAATGTAAGGTTGACATCAGACTTTCAATTATTAATTCTCTAGAAAGTAGCCTTTGAAAGATTCTAGAAAATCAGTCAACTGTATCTCTTGAAGAATGATTTGTGTGTGCCAGGTCAGGTTATACTGTTCAGGCTTAATCACAAATTATTATTAGGTCATAAAGCAAATTTAATTAGATGAACAGAAAATTTCTAAACAAAAAATGAAGTGGAGGAGCAGGGGGAGAGAGAAAAATGAAAAAAAAGTGTATTAATTTCATAAATTAGTGTATCAATAAATTATCCTGCTACATTTTTCCCCTAAGAAATCTTTGTGATCCAGGAAAGCAAATTTACTTCCAAATTTCCCCCAGCCTATGATGAGGAGACATAGTCTTAAACTCGGGTAAATGAGTCTCTGTCCTGAGGCAGGCTCCTGGCACAGTAAGTCTCCCTCCCAGGGAGGACTACTTGGATATAGCAAAAAACTTTTCTTGGAGAGCTGGAAGTGTGAGCCTGGGAACAGGGCAATTTGGTCACTCCTTTTGGAATAGCTCTGTCCTTCTAGCTAGAGGGCTCAGCATTGGTAGAAACTTATCTGAATGTGTATAGGTTTCTTTTGAATTTCTGTGGTATCAGTTGTAATGTTCCCATCTTCATCTCTTAGTTTATTTATTTGGATCTCTCTTTTTTGCTTAGTCAGTCTGGCTAAAGATATGTCAATTTTGTTTATCTTTAAAAAAAACTTTTCATTTTGCTGATCTTTTTTTTTTTTTTTT
>VBSM01001124.1:28371056-28415992 GCA_008086735.1 Cheirogaleus medius
TTATTATTTCTTTTCTTCTACTAATTTTGGGTTTGATTTGCTCTTATTTTTCTAGTTTTTTGAGACCCATTGTTATGTTGTTTATTTTAAACTTTACTACTTTTTTGATGTAGGCACTTATTACTATAAACTTTCCTTATTACTGATTTTTCTATATCCCATACAGATATGTTGTGTTTTTATTTCTACTTGTTTCAATACATTTTTAATTTCCTTCTTAATCTCATCATTGACCCATTGGTCATTTAGTAGCATATTGTTTAATTTCTATGTGTTTGTATAGTTTCCAATGTTCCTCTTGTTAGTGATTTCTATTCCATTGTGGTTTTATTCCATTGTGGTTAGAGAAAATACTTGATATGCTTTCAATCTTTTTGAATTTTTAAAGATTTGTTTATAGAGCATATGCCTGACATATGCTCTATCCTTGAAAATAATCCATGAGCCAAGAAGAATAATTTGTATTCTATAGCTGTTGGATGAAACAGATATTTATTTTGTGTTAATAAATATCTATTAAGTCCATTTGGTCTATCATGAAGATTTCTTTGTTGATTTTCTATCTGCATGATCTGTTCAATGCTGAAAGTGGAGTGTTGAGGTCTCCAATGATTATCATATTGGAGTCTATCTGTCTTCTTAGCTCTGATAATATTTGCTTATATATCTGGTTACTTCAATGTTAAGTGCATATATATTTAGAACTATTATATCCTCTTGCTGAATTGATCCCTTTATCATTATATAATGCCCTTATTTTTCTCTTTAGACTGTTTTTGTCTTGACATCTACCTTATCTGATAGAAGTACAGCTACTCCTATTCTTTTTTGGTTTCATTTGCATGGAATATCTTTTTCTATCGCTTTATTTTCAGTCTTTGACTGTCTTTATAGGTGAAGTAGGTTTCTTGTAGACAACATATAGTTTAATCCTTTTTTTTTTTAAATCCATTCAGCCACTCTATGTCTTTTCACTGAAGAGTTTAGTCCATTCATATTCAATATTATTATTGATAGGTAAGTACTTACTACTGCCATGGTGTCATTTGATTCGTGGTTGTTTTGTGGTCCTCTCTTCCTCCCTTCCTTCTTGTCTTCCTTTTGTTAAAAGTGATTTTCTCTTGTAGTGTGCTTTAATTTCTTGCTTTTTATTTTTTGTGTATCTGTTGTAGGTTTTTTGATTTTAGGGTACCATGAGGCTTGCAAAAAACATTTTATAACTAACTATTTTAAACATATGACAACTCTGCTTACAAGCAAACAAATAAACAGGAAAAGAGAAATCTAAAAGAAATTCTACCTTTTAATTCTATCCCCTCGCTTTTTAACTTTTTGTTTCCATCTATATTTTTATATCATCTACCTTTCAAAAAAAGTTTAGTTATTTTTGATAGGTTTATCTTTTAGTGTTCCTACTCAAGATATAAGTGGTTTATATACCACAATTACAGAAATAGATTATTCTATATTTGTGTACTTGCTGTTATCAGTTAGTTTTTATACTTTCAGATGATTTCGTATTGTTCATTAATATTGAAGAACTCCTTTTAGCATTTCTTGTGGATAGCCTTGGTGGATTTGGGTAAGATAAGGGAGAATTCCCTGGATTACCAGGCAAAGTCTCTCACTCTCTTCCCTCACTCTCTATGCTGGGCTGCTGGAGTTGGGGGAGGAGTGACATGGGCATGCAGCTGGGACTGTGCCAGGTCACACCTGAAGCCAGCCCAGTCTCACCCAAAGCCTGTAGTGACTGTTGCCTGGCTACTTCTGATGTTTATTCCAAGCCTAAGGGCTCTTATGTCAGCAGATGGTGAGTCCTGCCAGGACTGGGTCCTTCCTTTCAGGGCAGCATGTTTTCTTCTGGCCCAGGGTGGGTTTAGAAATGCCATCCAGAAACTAAGGACTGGAATCAGGGGCTTCAGGAGTCTGCTTGGTACTTCATTTCACCGTGGCTGATCTGGTACCCAAGATGCAAAACAAAATCCTCTGAACTCTTCCTTTTCCTTTCCACAAGTGGAATAAGGCTCTTCCTGAGCTGAACTGCCTGGAGGTGGAGGAGGGGTGACACAGGTACTGGCTTGGCCACCGCTGGTGTCTCACTGCATCATGTGCATCCCAAGTCCAGTAGTTCTGAGCCAGCACAGCCACAGGAATTGCCCAAAGACTGCAGGCTTTCTGCCCTGATTGCCTCACAAATTTATTCCAGGTTCCGGGCTGCCTTTTAACAGTTGGTAATGGGTCTAGCTGGAACTCAGGTTTTGGGGTGGAGGATTTCCCTCAGGCTGGGCTGGTCTAAATGCTCCTGCTGTGGGCACCAGTAGAATTCTGTCCTGTGCCATATTTCTCTGTGATAGGCTGGCCCTGAGTTCCAATGCAGTGTCCCACAATTACTTCACTCTCTCAGCATGCAGATTCTCTCTCCACTTGGTGGGCTGGTGCAGCACTGCTGGGAGACAGAGGAGGGTTAGCATGGACAATGCAAGATTGTCTTTTCTGCCTGCTTCTGTGCCTCTTTCCTTGATATAAAGTTAAAACCAGGTACTGTGGTCACTCATCTGATTTTTGGTTCTTCTAAAGGTGATTCCTTGCATGCATAATTATTGAATTTGGTGTTCCTGGGGAGGAATGATTGCTGGAGGTTTCTATTTGGCCATCTTGTTCCACCTTCCTGAAGGCTCAAAATTTTATAGATTATCAATTAGAACAAATTATTTGTATAAGTTTCATGCTAATCCAATTAAAATATGAATAATTATTATATGGATCTGGAAGAATATAGTCTGTATGGGCTAAATATTTAAAATAATATAATAAAAAAATCAAAATTTTGGGAAAATTAGAAGAGGCTCATTTAAATAAGGCAAGAAATCTAAAAAATCTATAAAGAAAGGATAAAATATTTTGACTGCACAAAATTTTTTTGCCAAATTACATATTAACAACAAAAATGAGGTATGGAGAAAAGATATTTGCAGAAAACATCATTGGTAACAGGTTAATATTTATTATAAACAAATGGCTTCTATGAATTTATAAGAAAACAATCAAATTATATAAATAGGTAAAAGTTATAAATGCACAATTCATAGAAAGGAAATCCAAGTGACTCAAACAATATACATGTGCAAAATATACATGTGTAAAATTGTAAAATATACAATTTTAGCTATGAAATACTAATTCTTATTTATTAGAATAATTAAAATATTAGCAAAATTTTCAAGGTGATAACATCTAGTGCATATAAGGATTTGTGCAAAACAGTATTCTCATAGACTTTTGGCATAAATGTGAATTGTGACACCCTTTTTTGGAGGAAGCAATCTGGTAACATCTATTAACAGATGCTACTTTTCAACCCAGAAATTCTCTTCCTGTGAATTTATGACATAGAAACAAAGGCTTAATACCTTAGAATATATGCTCAAAAATCTCTTCTTGTAGAATTGCTTGTAGAAGGAAAAGATCAGCAAGGGATTTCCCATCAATAGGAAAATAATTGAATATATTGTGTTATATCCATGCATAGATTTTTATGCAGCCATGAGAAAAATAAGATAAAGCTATACCCACCGAGCTAAGTTTGCATTATTCAGTGAGAAAATTAAGATGCAGAGAAATGTTTATGAAATTATCTCACTTTTGTAGGACAAAAGTTGATTTTTAAAAAAACCTACATATGTGCGTGTGGGCATATAAATATTTGCAAATAATTGAATGAACATAAAGAAAGAGGGGGAGGGCATATGTAGGCTGCCAGTGGTTATGTTCAGGGTGTAAGGAAACAAAGGGAGGGAGGATGAGAAGTAAGATTTTGAAGAGGACACTGGCAAAATAAGTAGCATTTAGAGAATATAAAATTCGGTCTATGTGGCCAGGCATAGTTGCTCATACCTGTAATCCTAGCATTTTGGGAGGCCAAGGCAAGAGGATCACTTGAGCCCAGGAGTTTGAGACTAGCTGGAGTGAGAGCAGGATCCTATCTCTACAAAAAATAGAAAAATTAGCTGGATGTGGTGGTGCATACCTGTAGTCCCAGCTACCGGGGAGACTAAGGCAGGAGGATGACTTGAGCTTGGGAGTTTGAGGTTGCAGAGACCTATGATGATGTCACTGCTCTAGCTTGGGTGACAGAGAGAGACCCTGTCTCAATGAATGAACAAACAAACAAACAAACAAAAGAAACCCCTCGATCTATGTTATAGATTCACCTTGTAAAAATTAAATATATATACATGAACTAGAAGGTAACATGAATAGACTATAGCGTTGATTCGTCAAGACTGTTATTTCAAAATACATACAGATTTTCTGAATGAAGACAGGAAAAAGTCTAATGAAAATAGCCTGGAAAACTTTGAAATGACAAGAAGGAAGGGAAAATTGTTACAGCCTGTTAATTTAAATATGCTCATGCTGGTTGGGCTTCTTCAGATTTGGGGTTATCTCAGCTGATCAGGAAATAAAGATAAGGCAGTGTAAAGAGGAAAAGGAAATGATCTCTGAAGGCCTCATGGAAATCTCAAATGTTGCTTCTATGCTATTCAGGATAGAAAAGTGGCTTTGGCCCTCTGGGAACACTCATAATTGTAGGATCCTCCCTGCTCAGCTACATCTCCGCTGTTTCTCTTTTAGAGGAATACAACTGAAGTCTCACTCCAGCGGTGGTGAGACCATGTCTACAGTGTGGGTGGAAGTCAGAGTAAGAACAACATTTTTCAGCGGAAGTAGAAATACATTCTACTAGGATATTCCAGGGATCACGGTTGTGCATCCAACCCTTTTGGAGCAGCACATCCTTCTTGATTTCTTTTGCATATTGTAGCATAGAAGTTCTTGGGCTTAGAGGAAGTCTGCCATGAAATTGTCTCTCTTAGAAGAACCCAGAGTGACCACACATAATGCCATAAAATCAGGCCGTGCTTTGCAGTTGCTTGCAAGACATATTCTCTCAGCTTGTTAACAGGTTTTGTGTTTTCATTTGTTGCCCATGTGATTCAGTCCTATAATGGACAGACACACGTTCCTAAGGCAGCTGGCTCTTGAATCTAGAGGGGCTTTGCAGATAAACAGGGGTTGTTGGTCTCTGATAGCCATGTGGCTCTAGTATCAGATGTTCAGGAGTTGGGGAGAGGGGAGAGAGGGGTGATGGTGCCTTTCTTCAGACTAAGTTTGAACCTAACCCACATAAATGGATGACTTGATAGAAGGCTGATAACAGGTCTTCATAATAACTATTGCTCTTTTAAATTATGATAGTAAAGTCTTCTCATAAGTAAAACAATATCTCCCAAATTTATCTTCTTTCTGGAATTTACTAAATGCTTTTACATATTTCATGTTTTATGATATGCTGCTATATCTTATAGCCAAATTTTATGCATTCTGAGCTTTATACTCTTCATACATATTTTAATTCAAATAAATTTCAAAGTGTTATATTTTTCGCCAAGACCAAAAATATAACTATTAATCTTTTCTGATTTTATTAGTGTTCTTTAAATATCATAAACAAAATTAAAGTTATAAATCTTGGTTTAGGTTGTTATTTCCGAAAATGGCTCTAGTTTATATATGAGAAATTTTTAAATTTCCTGAAAATACATGGAAAAATAGTTTATCTGAAAATTTTATGTCCAGTTGTGTATCTCTAATTATTCTGTTTTATCTCTCTGGTATTTTTTCACATCCTAACTGCCTAATTTATCATCTGTGGCTTGTCACAACTGATTATTTCAAGTATTACTATTTTGTTTCACCAATTGGAAATGCTTGCTTTAATTCTGAAGCCAACTGACCCCTCTAGAGAAAGATATAAACAAGAGAATAACAAAATGAAAAAATGTTTTTTTCCTTTTGTCCACTTTGGCTGAGAGATATGTACACTTAATTAGGTTCATAAATTTTGGTTTCTCAGAAGAATCAAGTCTAGGAATGGGTTTAATAACTAATAAAATAACAGTGTGAAATACTCCAACTTTGCAAGATCATTCGAAATTTATTCTCATTAGCAGGAAAATGAATAAGAAAACCCACCTATGGAAACTTTTAATTTCCCTGAAGATGTGTTTTTTGGAGATTAGGCAATTGAAATGACACTTTGGTGTAACAACAGAGGTACTGTGAATCCTACCCTGCTCTGGTGTTGTACACTCAGAGATTCTAGAAACTGAATAGGTTTTCTCTTTCTTCTATTTTCTCCTATTCAATAATTTGGAACTTACTTTTGAACAGAAACATTAAGAGACTGTGCTGGATTGTGAAGTTACAATTATTTTCTGAGTTTCACCCTACAATTTTTTAACCCAAAAACTATGCTAGAGAATTGGTATGGTTTAGGAAAATGATAACAAATATGTGGAACCCACTTGGATTAATTCTCAGTTGTTAGCTCATTAGGAACTATATTTACTAACCAAAAAGACATCCTCAAAACCCTGCATACTGTTGGATACCAACCTATGAAATACTTCAGTATATGCCAAATCATTGAACCCATTGGTACTTTTAGTAGATTAATTGGTATCCTTAATTAGATGTTGTTTCTGACCAAAAAGGCGAGTTTAGTTTAGAAGCCATCTTCTCAAGTCTGCCTATCTCTTAATATTACTGGTGTTAGGTTCTGTAAGCTTATTTTGTCTGCAGGTGACAATACTTCATTTTTCTATTTCTTGATCTTTTAATTAAAATAAGGTCTTAGGGTGGTGGGCACCTCAGTGACTCGACACACTCAACTTCTCTTCTTGTTTGAGTCATTTGTTATCTTTTTTTTTTCAAGTACTAATAGGGCACACACCATGTGGACACCACTGTGTAGGTGATTCAAAGATAATTTTAGCTATTCAAAGGTGGTTTCTTCATGAATTTTTCTCAGGAAGAGTTAAAGACAAAGTTACATAAAAGTTATGTCTATAAATATGATATAAGCAAGAAAATGACAAGGGTATGAGAAAGGAACAGGTGAAATCGTAAGGGAGTCAGAAGAGGGAGCAACTGCATTCAGTAGAGAGATGGGGGACAGTTTCCTGGGGAAAGTGAAGGTCAATTGTCTCCTGTACTAAAAGCAAACTATGCAAACACACAGACACATACACAAATCGCAATGCTGCATTTCTTTGTAGTTACTGCCCACGTGCTCTTCTCCCCATAGTCAATCCACTGTGGCCAGTGTTGACTGGTCTGTCCTCACCACCATGAGATGGCTCCATCCAAGTGCCAGCTGGTTCTCTGATTGATACTATCACTAGATTCTTCTCAAGTCTCAATTTCATTTGCTTTCTCTCTCTTGCATTCAACACTGTTGATCACTTCTTTCCTCCCTCGAGTTCCCAAATAGCATCCTCTCTTGATTCTATTACCCTTCTGTGTGTCGTTCCTCAGGCTGTTTGTTCAGTCTTTTCCTACAACTTATTTAAATGTTGACATGCCTAAAGGTTCTCTGGCTCTCCTACTTATTCACTCTGTACATCTTTTCTGGGTGAGCCCATTCAGTCCAATGGTCTCCATTGACATTTTCACCCCGACTCATCCGTCCTGAGCACAAGGGCTATAGGAGATTTCCACCTCAGTCAACCTAAAGCATTGTTGTAGATTGGGTTCCCCGAAAAGCAGACTAGAATTTTGCATTAGCACATTTGTTAGGGAGTGCTCTTTGGAACATCTCTAGAAGGGAAAGGAAGGAAGCATTTTGGGCAGAAGGAGAATTGGAATGCAATTCATTCAGAAGGCCTTAGCTAACCTCTGAGGAGCTCTGGAGCTGGGATTGTCCTTCAGTATTGCTTCTAGTTGGGGCAAAGGGGCTGGGCCCTCATACGCCTGCATGGATCAGCACTGGATGCAGGCTGCCCCCAGAAAGGGGGTTTGACTTGGGTGAGAAGGCTGTCTTACGCAGCAAGCAGTCTGGAGAGGGCTGTGAGCCAGAGCACTCCTAGCAGTGTGGAGAGTAAGTCCTTTCATCCTGCAGGGGAATCCTGGCAGGCTATTACCATGTTCACTACAGACTCCTAACCTGTCTGTAACTGTGTCCACTCTTGCATTTCTACATTTGTCGAATTGCTCTCTTGTCTAGTAACCCATCCCAGGTCCAAGAGGAGTCACTGAGTTTCGACACTTGGTCTTCATTAGCAGCTAATTCAAAATCTAAGTCTCTCCATCCTCCATCCTTAAATCTTTTCTCTCCTCTTCCATCCTGCTGTTGGGGCCTAATGCAGGTGCACTGTCCCCCACCTAAGCATCTGCAACAGTCTCTTACTTGCTACCACAGACTCATGTCTTACTTCCTATCTGTCCTTTATGTCCATGGTGAGATTTCAACACTGTAAAACTAACCACATCAATCTTTCGTTTAGTTGATGGTTCCCTGGTGTCTTCTGTATAATGTTCAACTTTCTTATCACAGCATGAAATTTTACCAGCCTCATCTGAAGCCCACAATCCAGCCATTCAGAAATGCTTGCTGTCCTCATTGGGCTTTTCCATATCTCTGTGCCTCCGACTGGGATGCTCCTTCTGCCTGGCATATTATGTCATCCCCTTCCCTTGCCACTTGCCAATGCCTATTCATCTCTCGAGCCTTAGTCCAGCAGAAACCCTCCGTGAGACCTTCCTTGGTTGCTTTTATCCTTTGGGAATCATCCCATCCTTTATCTTTATTAATGACCCCACCATGCCGCAACATACCACTACCTTTATATCTTCAATTCTTAATTATACTTTTTCTATCCATGTCTACTTGCTCTACCATTTGCATTCTTGAAGGCAGAAATGACATCTGACTTATTTCCCAGAGCATGGAAGAAAGCACATTAATTAATGACGAATGGAAGATAGCTAAACAGAGAGGAGGATCCAGTTGCTCACAGACAGGATGAATGTGAAAAACAAAAAACAAAATAAAAAAGCATGGTTTTGTGATTCTCTTCCATAATGTCCAACAGCCTCATGATAGATAGGGAAGAGATAATAGGAAATACTCAGGCTGGATCCATTGGAAGAACAAGGCATAGAGGAGACTGGGGCTTCGAGCGAGGGCTTCACTAAAATGGCCAGGCGTGGGGAATGGTCGGTGTCAGGGGTCGGCGAGCCTTCCGTTGGCTGGATGAGCTCTGCCTGGACCGAGGCGCTTCAGGAACTGGAGGACCAAAGGCAAAATCAGTAATAGTGAGGCAATGCGAAGACAAGGAGGAAAGGAACATTTTAGAGCTCAAAATTTTGGAGACAAAGCAGTTTGTGGTGATGATAAAGTCCACGGCGCAGTCTTAAATGTAGGCAGCTTAAGGGGAGAATAATGAAATCAGTTCATTTTCACTGAGGAAACTGAAAATCTTTGAGGTCGGGGACCAGGTAGGTTATTATTAGAGTGACCATACATCCTGGTTTCCTTGGGCCCATCCTGGGTTGGGCCTGCTCTTTCGGAATAATTGTTCATAGCATTTCTTTTACACTCAAAAATGTGTCCCTGTTTAGATGATAAATTATATGGTCGCTATAGTTTTTATTAACCTCTACAACAGCATGATAATACCTAGTGTGGCAAAGACAAACCTATCCTTCTGGACTTTAGGAGAAAAATCAGGCTGTCAAAATTAGAATTAATATGTAGTAGGAATTTAAAGAATAGCTAGTGCAAACCACGAGACGATAACAAGGAATGTATTTTTACTATAATATATATCACAAATAGAATTTTAAAATTTCACATTAATACACAAAGTCTTAGGTTTTCTGTAGTATGGGTTCTGCCTTTTTATGTTTTTAAATATAGAGTACATTTTAGAAATTATTATAGCTTAACATGTAGCTAAATAATTTACCCTTAAAGGGGAGTCTGTCAACTTTGAGGTATTCTCAAATATAATTGGGGCATTGCACAGGGGAAAGAACACAGGGTGAAAATCGGAGGACCTAGGTCTGCTTCTTCCCAGCTAACATGAAAATAACCAAATTAATTATCCTCTCTAAGCCCATTTCCTCCCTTGTAAAAGGGGATAATGATATCCATCTGACCTCTCACAGGGGTTGTGGTGAGTACCAAATGAAATAATGGAAAATTTGTTTAAAAAACTGTGCTAATGTAAGTATATGAGATGTCCTTTATTCTTTTTTTTAAAAAAATGAGATTCCAGGTGAGTTATTACAATTTTTGTTTCAATTAACTTGAATATTTTTGCACAACTATATAGTTTACAAATAAATTTATCACCATTAATATATAGAAAAATGTATTGCTCATGACTTACAAACTCGTTTCAGAAAATGGAATGTGGGAAGAAGCCTGGGAGTAACCGAAAACCGCAGTCACCATGTTAGAAATCTGTCTTCTCATTTTACGTGAAAGATAGAATAATTAGTGAACAAAGGGCTGATGAGAAAATGAGGTAATTTTTTGAGACAGAAATATCCAATTCATTCTTTTATACGTGTTTTACCTATTAAAACCCCCAACCTAGCCATCAGAAGGTCAACCGTTTTATAGATTAACTCACTCAACCCATGTCAGAGGTTAGAAACTCTCTGGTGAGAACAGCTGTTACTTATTTGTCTTTCCACATCAAAGATGCAGGAAGATTCTTTAGTAAATTGGGGAGGTATTAGGGAGATGAAATTAGTTCCTAGTATAAAGAAAATGCATACCACAACACTAGTTTCCCTATAATGAAAGTAGAAAGTATTAAAAATTAATTGGAGCAGTAAAGCTTCCTAGAAAATCTGTTCCTGATGGTGAAGCATATAAGACTATTTGATTTTTTTAGATTATGCTTAGGACACTTTATTCTAAGTTTGAAAATATATAAAAAAATGATATTGAAAATGCCAGATATAAATTTATATTGGAAAATTATTTTTCATGTAAAATATAGATTTTTCAGGGAGTTTTCAACTTTAATTGTTAAAAAGAGACAATTTATTCTTGTACAGAGTTTTCAAGTAAGTGGCAGCCTAAAATAATAGGAAAAGAATATAGACCTTGTGAAAATGAATATACTTGTATAAGAAAATGAATATATTTTAATTCTAACTAAGGCCTAGGATCTGTGCTAGGCATGTTATATAGATTATGGCATTTAATTCTTATAGCTATTTATTAGGAGGTAGGGGTAATTCCCACCTCCACTTTTTATTAAGATACAGCTAGGTTAAGTTAGAAGTAATGGTAAGCAGAGTTCCCAAGATTCTTGTCACATTTCCCCCATTCCAGTCCTCTAGTTATTTAAACAGACATGTATCTAGGTAGTGTTATGAAGGGATTTTGCAGTTGTAATTAAAGTCCCAAATCAGTTGACCTTAAGACATGGAGATTATCCAAATGGACCTGATCTAATCACACGAGCCCTTTAAAAGGTAGTTGTGGAAATCAAGAGAAAGTTGAAGTGGAGAAGCTTGCTCTTGCTGCTTTGAAGAGGGAGGGGGCATGTGAGTGTGGGCAGCTGCCAGGAGTAGAGCATGGACCTCAGCTGAGAGCCAGCAAATGAAGGGAGACCTCAATCTTACAACCATAAGGAAATGAAATCTTCTCCCTGAACTCTTCATGTAAGAGCCCAGCCTGACCAACAACCCCAATTTTGGCCTTGGGAGACCCTAAGCAGAGAACCCATTTGAGCCATGCCAGACTTTTCAACCACAGACCTGCGAGATAATAAATGGGTATTCTTTTAAGTTGCTAAATTTGGTATTATTATGGCAGCAATAGAAAACTCATGCAGAAGCTCAAAATCATAGAGAAAGTAAGTAATAGATCTAATATTTAACCCATTCAGCATAGAGCATTGTGTGAAAGTAGATGACAGCCAGACAAGCAGGTTGATTTGGAAAAATTTTGTTCATTGATTTGACACTCATTCATTCATTCATCTCCCAGATATATTTTGGTTACCTTTTATATGGCAGACCTATTGCTGTAAGGGCTATAGAGATAAAAATCCAGCCCTTTTCCTCAAAGTGTTCACAATTTAAGAGCTAGGGGCAGAAAAACAAGTGGATCATTGCAGTGCAGTGTGTCTCTTAAAGGTAGGCTAGAGGTCCTCAACCTTTTTGGCACCAGGAACTGGTTTCATGGAAGACAGTTTTTCCGCAGTCCAGAGTTAGTGGTGCGGTGGAGCTCTGTGGCTCTGTCCCTAACAGGCCGGACTGGTACTGAGATTTGGGGACCGCAGAGGTCATGGTGGCACTCATGCTTTTAGTCTGATTTTTTTTTTAAACCATGTTGACTGTGGTAGGCAGATAACGACCTTCAAAGATGTCCTTGTTCTAACTCTCAGAACCTGTAAATACAAGTGGAAATTAAGGATGCAGGTGGAATTAGGATTGTTAATCAGCTGAATTTAAGATAGGAAGTTTATACAGGATTATCCAGGTGGGCCTACTGAAATCACAAGCATTCTTAAAAGTGGAAGAGGGAGGCAGAAGAGAAAGTCAGTATGATGTGATGTGAGAAGGACTGGCCAGGCCAAGAATGGCTTTGAATATAGAGGAAGGGGCCACAAGCCAAGGCCTGAGGGGAGCCTCTAGAAACTGGAAAAGACAAGTAAATGGATTCTTCCCTAGAGCCTCCAGAAAGGAACACAACCTTGTTGCTAACTTAATTTCAGCCCAGTGAGAACCATTTTGGACCCCTGACCTCTAAAAGTGTAAGATAATAAATTTGTGTTGTTATAAGCCACTAAATTCACGGTCATTTCTTATACCAGTGATAGGAAATGAATACATTGCCTGAATTTCCCTGGAGTGAAATGAATTAAAATAGAAGTAGAGAGGGATAATGCATTAGAGTTGTTATATTTTAGTTAATATTCAGGAGACAGTCTTTAAAAATTGAATGCCTGTGCAAAAAGAATTGAGTACAAAAAAGCACAAATTGTAAGAGAAAAACATAGATAAATTAAACTTCATCTAATTAAACACTTCTGTTCTTCTAAAGAAACCATTAAGACAATGAAAAACAAAGATGCAGACTGGAAGAAAATATTATAAACATACATTTGATATAGGACTTGTGTCCAAAATATGTAGAACTCTTAAAAATCAGTAATAAGAAATAAGACAATACAATTTAAAACTGGGGAAACATTTGAAGAGACACTTTCCCAAAGAAGATACACAAATGGTCAATAAGGATATGAAAATATGTGTAACATCATTAATTATTACAGAAATGCAAGTTAAAACCGTAATGAGATATAACTATATACCTACAATGGCTAAAATTGAAAAATAATGATAATGGTAAGTGTGGGTGAGGATGTGGAGCAACTGCGATTTTCAGACATTGCTTGGTGGGAATACAAAATGGTATAACATGGTTTGGAAATTTCTTATAAGTTAAGCACATACTTACCACCTGACCAGCAATTCCCCTCCTAGCTACTTATTCAAGAGAAATAAATACATATGTCTAAACTGAAATCAAGATGTGAATGTTTATAGCAATTTTAATCATAATCAACCAAACTGGAAACAACCCATCAACTGGGGAATGGATGTATGAGCCGTGGTCCATCCAGATAGTGGAATATCACTCCATAATAGGAAGGAATGAATTACTGATGCACGCAACAATGTGAGTGAATCTCAAAAACATTCAGCTAAGTGAAAGAAGCTAGATAAACATGACCACATACTGTATGATTCCATAAGACATTCTAGAAAAGTCAAACTAGATGAAAAGCTGATAAATGGTTACCAGGGGCCGGGGATGGGGGAAGTGATCACAAAGGGGCTTGAGGGAACTTTTGAGGATGATAAAAATATTGCATATGTTGTTTGTGGTAGTGGTTACATAACTATATATGTTTATAAAAATTCATTCATCTATATACTTAAAAAATTTATTGTATATAAATTATACCTCAGTAAACACAATTTAAACTTCTCCCTTCCCCAGAAAGAAAATATAGCACATGGTTTAAACAAGGGACTGAATAACTTCCCAGATGTAATCCCTCTCAAGGAAATATGGCTTCTTAAATACATAAGGACAGGAAACTCATACATGTGCAAAATTTTACAACTGTGGCTCATGCATTAAAATTCAGCTTCCATATACATTTCCTTGTCTGGTCTATTGAATCCATGTAAAACTTAAAAAAGAATATTTTAATTAAATATAAGAAGCCAGAGATGAATTAAGATAGCCTAAAAGAAATACAGGAAATGTTCTCACATCATCTTCATGAAAAATGAACTCAGATAAACAGTTTGATGCACAGTGAATAGTATATTGAGAATTACACAATAGTGTGCTGAAATGAGAGTAATTTATCTTGCTCAACATTCAGGAATAGACTTTTAAAGGACTTTTTTTACTAAAAAGAGAAACATTTTCATGCCTCTAAAGTGCTCTAAGCTCCTCAGAGAAAAATGCTAAGTACAGGGTATTATTATTTCATGAGCTTTGGGCTTACTTTGACAGTCATTATAGTTGTTCCATTTATAATATGCTGGGACTGGCTCCATGAAGTGCATCTTTTGTATGTGCATTTGTGATTCATTAGAAGCACACATTCATTTTGGGAAATGCCCTTTTCAGAGAGATGAGCATTGAACTTGCGAGAAGGCAACTATTTTGCCCAAATTATTTTGTGCCATCTGAGGGCATAGAAAGGGTCAGTCCAAACAGGGGCTCTTGGCTTGGTGCCTTCTGTATCAAAATAGGATCTCAGAAACTTCCTATGAATTACTTACAGGAGAGAGATTTTTGAGAATCTTATTTTGTGGACAGCTCTTTTGAAGACATAATTTGGCAAGGAACTATCATCCTTGCCTCTTATTTTATAGAGGAGCCTGAAGATTGTAATAGGAAAGCCATTAGATTAGAAAAAACATACTTTTATTTCACTTACACATTTTATAATCTAAAAGAAAAAAAAAGCCCAGTCTAATTCTTTTAATAAATGCAGCATATTTCGTTGGTAAATGCAGTTAGGCTTCTCACTATTTTAATAAGCGTTTCTGCCTCTTCCCTTGGGGGTTTGTGATCGCAGTCAATAGCCATAAACTGTGAAGATGTGACAGAATGTTTCATCTCATTAAGATGCTGTGCAACCAGAATTCCTTCGTCCTCCTTCTTATATCTGATTTGTGCTCCTCAAATATGACCTTTAAGGCCTTCCTTGCTTTGCAAACACATTGCATGTCCCAAGGGCACATAATTAAGTAGGTCACATGCTTCCTAGCGCATGTTAGTGCTTGCCTTTCAACATGCATTTCCTCTCTTCCACTGTGGGAAAATTCTCTTTTTCATAAGACATTCTTGGATAAGTTCTTGGCACTTTCCACAGAAAAAAAATGTCCTTGATATATCCTGGGAATACTTAAGGTCATTTGGGATTTCATCAGTCCTGAGAATAATTGATCTCACATTTTTTAAAGAGTAGAGTCCACTCATACTAATTGTAGTGTTGCCTTAGGCTTGTGTTTCTAGAGGTATAAAAGAGCTCTCAAGGATAACAGTTGCAGTTTTATCCTTTACCAATTAAAGTGTGTCAATTTTTTTGAATAACACTCTCTATAATATGTCACCATAAAAAATAAAAACCATTTCAATGTATTTTGATAATCTTTGACATGAATAAGTTGATTTGCATAAATGCATATGTACCTGGTAGAGTTTCTATTAATTCCTCTTGGAGGTGGTATTTGCTATGCATGTTGTAGGATTTTGCAGTCAAATAAATAAATCTGCATGCTATAATAGTTCATAATTTTGCTTTCATAACTTTTATAACTGAGGGTGAATTTTTAGCAACAAGATAAAATTTCATTTTGCCGACTATAATTATTGAATTGTAAAAGATTTTGAAATATTTAGTGCAAGTAGGTTTTCTTTCTTTTTTCAAATTTATTTATTTTTTAAATTGACAGATAAAATTATATGTATTTACTATGAGTAGATTTTGAAGAAAACCAAGATTAGTGGCTCTGTCCCTCCACCCCATCATCACAATCTTTATCTTTTGTAAATTAAGTAAATTTTCTCCACCTAAGTAATCAACTGGATTAATCCAAGATGAAGCATTTGTGTTTTAATTAACCGGCCCATTTAATTAAGTAGGATTGCAAGACTACTGACTTGTTCCTCCTAGTGAAGCTAATCAAGAGATAGCAACAAAACCCAATTGAGTTTTCACATGATGATCATGTTAAGAAATCAACAGCAGACAAGATGGAGGCAATGAAGACCAGAACTCTACAGAGCAGTTCTTCTCACATTCAGTGTGCTTGCACATCACCTGGAGATCTGGTTAACACAGCAATTCTGATTCAGGCATTCTGGGTTGGGGCCCAATATTCCTCATGTGTAACAAGCTCTCAGGTGATGCTGATGCTATTTGGTGTGAGGGACCAGGTTGCAAATAGCAAGGTCATAGACCATCCCCGTATCGCAGTTTACTATTTGGATAAGTACCAGGGGTTGGCACCTGGTGCTATGGCACCATTCATGGCTGAGCTGCCTCTTTTTGTTGCAAAGAAAGGAACACCCAAGGGAATTGTAGCAATGCACTAGGTTCCAAAATATACCTTCTGGATTCAAACACACCAGTTTGGCTTCTCTTACCTTCATCCCCTGCTAGAAATGTCCTAAACTATAGCTAATGGCCTTAAGAGGGATGGCTGGTGCAGAATTTGCTGAGAAATATGTTGTCTGTTGACAGTGACAAGTGGAAAATATGAGCCTAAATGTACTATGGACATAGTCACAAAGAATGATTTACATGGGGGGCAGGGGTGGGTGGGGGGCTGTGGCAGACTCTGTTTATGTCTGTGTGCATGCTTGTGTGTGCTCATGTATGTACTTCCACCCTTAGTTGGGTGGTATTGAACTGCAATGGGCTTTTACTTTTACTTTTTCCCTAGGACATGGACTGAAGCTTTCATTTCCAGTCTTCTTGAATGTAGGACCTCCTTCTTAATACAAAGGAAATAAGGAATATTTTATCCAACTAAAATTCATAATAAAAAGCTTTGAAATGAATTTGTCTTTACTTAATCTTAAGATTACCTACATGCGTTTGGAAAAAGAAAACCCAGCACAGCTATGAGAAGCACATTATTCATTTCACTTGTAGCCAATCGTTTTTCTCTGCAGCCATGGTTTTGGAGCCACCTAAGATGTTCTGGCCAATGAATCTTCTACCTCCTCACACCACATTTAGAGACCCTTTTGTTTTGTTTCCAGCATGACTGACTCCCTGTGAAGAGTAGTGAGCCAGGAAAGATGGACTTACACAGAATCCAGAAGAACTGGAGGGTCCCCGAAAATTAGTATTTCAAAAATAGGAAATAAGGAATGCTTAACCAAACATTTATTATGTTTGGTAACATAATAAATAATGAGGAACTGAAAACAGAATTCAAAGATTCCATTTCAAAGAGTCTTATGAATGCCTCCAGATATTTTTCTGTTTCTGTTTATTATCTTTGGCTGGGTGATGTTTCCTTATAAATATTAAATCAACAAAGCCTAACAGTAATATGTTAAATCTTGGTGATTCTGTCAAGATATTCTGCCACCGACAGGAGATTTCCATGTTTTGAAATGACAGATCAGTTTCCAATCTGCGATGTGTTCTCTATAACCCATTTCCTTTTCCTCCCAGGCACACGACTAGTCTACCTGTTCAACTCTCCAGGACTGCTAATTGTGGCCATGTGACTCTGTTCTAGTTCTGAAATGTGGAAAGAAACGTGTTCCAAGACTGTTTCATGAAAAAAAACTCCCCCACAATTCTACATGTGCCCTTTTCCCTCTTGTGACTGACTAGAGAAGACTGAGAGAAGGGGACAAGAAGGAAGGAGCCAGGGTCCATGGATGGTAATTAGAAGGCCACCTGGAAAGGAAACTCAACATTGGACTGTAAAGTTAGAGAAAACTAAACTTCTGTTGTTTGGAGGCATTATACGTTTGGGATTTTTTTGTAATGCAGTCAGCCTACCCTAAGTGGTACAGGTGGATGGGACAATGGGCAATTATGTCTAGTTTCAATGTCTGCTGTCCAGATCCTGCTCCTTGTTCTGAGGCAGTGACCCAAAGGATGACAGTCCAGGAGCCCACGTCCCGTTCAGACCTGCGTCCAGAAACAATTAGAGCTGTTTTATTATTTTTTTAAAACTTTTATCATGTACTTTGTTTATACCTATTGCTAAGAAACTTTGTATATGAGGGGTCTGAATGAATTCACTTGTCAATATTTCTTTTTTGAATGACTTTCTTCTGTTGCAATCTAGGAGATATTTTTATGTATCAATAAGAAAAGGGTTACCATTGGTGTCTTAGTCCATTTTATGCTGCTAAACAGAATTCCTGAGACTGGGTAAGTTATAAAGAACAGAAATTTATTGCTGTCAGTTCTGGAAACTGAGGAGTCTAGAATCAAGGTGCCGGCAGGTTTGTTGTTGGGCAAGGGCCTGATATTGGCTTCCAGGATGGAATCCTCAGGAAGGGGGAAATTTTCTTCCTCACGGCAGGAGAGCAGAAGAGATGAGAGAGCAAGAGAGAGAGCTTGCCCTTTTATAATAGCACCGATTCCATCCATGAGCATGGAGCTGTCATGGCCTAGTCAATTCTCAAAGGTTCCATTTCTTAATATTGTTACAATGGCAATTAAATTTCGACATGAGTTTTGGAGGGAACAAACATTCAGACCATAGCAATCAGTTAGTTATTGGGGAACGACATCTGTTTAATAGCTAGGAAGCAGGAGAAAATGATTCCTTGTATGTTAAAACATACACTGGACTTAATATTTATTAATATTTCCAAGAAATTTTCACTTTCTGAGAATAGATGGGGAAATTATCTTCTGTGATCACTTCTAGAATCTTCTCTGCATATTAAAAAAGCCATGATAATATGCTGAATCCTTCTGTTTCTTGAGGGACCACTCTCTGGACTAGGTAGGCTACCTACAAAAGGACACTATTTGAAGACACTTTTTTTTCCTACATCAAAATTATAATGTGATCAATTATCAAAAAATTAGGAACTTAAGTTCCTAATTAATTGTATAAGGCTTCTAAGTAGACAGTACATAGACACTCAATTAGAAATGGTTCCTGCTTTTTGCAAACCTGTTCTTTGGAAAGATAGAAACTACTAATGTGGACTTAAAAGAAACATAGGAAAACCACACAGGTGTCAAACATAGAGTAGATGGCAACACTTAAAAGGAAAACAATCTTTTGTGTGGGAGGATGGCAGCATGCTGAGAGCACAGCCCAAAGAATAGAGCACACATGCCTTATTTAGCCCTACTATTTCACTTTAAGAATTTTTAACCCAAAGGCTTCTTTGGCTCTGTGAAGCTTGTGCCATGGTTACTCTAGGCGTCCATGGGATAGTGACATGAGGGCTGCCTTTGTAGGACAGAGTAAATGGCAACTCATCCTTGCTGATTGGCCCCAAGCCTCAGAGCCTCATCCTCTCACACCTGTACCCAATACCTCAGGAAATCCTGTTGGCGCTACCTTTAAAACCTCTCTCACCTGTCCACTTCTCCCACCTTGCTTGCTGCAAGCCTGGACTAAGCATCGTCCGCTCTTGCTTTGATCCTGCAGTAGCTCCCTAACTGGTCTCCCTGCTTCAAGCACTTGTTCACCTACACTCTGTTTCCCCTACGGCAGCCAGAGTAATCCTCTCTGATGATGTCACTGCTCAGCTAAATTCTGCATTGGCTTCCCAACTTACAGTAGTCTACAGCGATCTGTTATGGTCTGCGATGGGGCCCCTGGGCCTCTCTGACTTCACCTTCCAGCACATTCCTCATTGCCTGCTCCATTCTAGCCATTCTGGCTGCCCTTCCTGCTTCTCTGCAAACACACTGAGCATGCCCTTCTGTCAGGGCTTTGTACCTGCTGCTTTAATGCTCCCTCCTGTGTATTTCTTAAGGAATGATAACTGCTATAATGAATAGATCCAAAATCCTATGATTTCCTTGAACACAGTGGACATTTTCTTTCTCACGTACAGTGTTGGGCAGGGGGACAGCATTGTGTGGGGAGTCCATCCTCCATGTTGTCATTCTGGAACCCAGGATAAAGGAGGTTGTGCCATGTTCAAGGTTTCCATGGTTACTCAGGAAGATGCCTGTTTAGAGTGAACCAAAAGGGGGAAAGAGCATGGAGGGGAAGGTCTATGTTGGACAGGCTGAAAGTGGCAGTCATCACCTTCACTAGGACTCAGTCACGAGGCCAAATCTAATAGCGAAGGAGCTGGGACATGTAATTCAGTATAGGCCAGGAAAATAGAAAGATTCTGGAAATCATCTAACCACCTCCGTCCTACCCTATTAGCCACATGGATTAGTCTGTCACTTGTTGTTAGGTCTATTCTTAAATATCCCTTCTCAGTCACACCGTCCAGTCATTATACAATCACAGCGCCCCATGCCTGTACTCACTGTTCATTTTCTCTATTTTATTTTTCTCCATAGCACTTATTGTCACTATATATTTTTTCTTTATTTTTAATAATTGTTTCTCTCCTGTAGTGGATTGAAATATGACCCCCACCAAAGATATGTCCGTGTCCTCATCCTCAGAACCTGAGAATTTGACCTTATTTGGAAAAAAGGATCTTTGCAGACGTAATTAAGTTAAGGATCTTGAGATGAGATGGGTTCTAAATCCAATGACATGTGCCTTGATAAGAGAGGGGGTGGGGTGAGGCCATGGGTCCAGGGCAGGGAGGCCACATGAAGGAGGCAGAGTTTGGAGTGATGCAGCCACAGCCCAGGGACTCCTGGAGCCATCAGCAGCGGGAAGAGGCACAGAAGGATTCTCCTTTAGAGCCTTTAGAGGAATCGTGGCCCTGCCAACAGCTTGATTATAAACTTCTGGCCTCTAGATCCATGAGAGAATAAATTTCTGTTGTTGTAAACCACCCAATTTGTGGCAATTTGTTACATCAGCCCTAGGAAACTAATACATCTCTCCTATTGTAATTCAAGCTTCTGGAGGGCAGAGATTTTGTTTTGTTTATTATGGTATTTTCAGTGCCAAGAACGCTGCCTGGCATGTAAATACCTGTTGAATGAATAAGCAGAAATAGGCAAACGAATCTCCAGCCAGCCCAGAAGATGCAATTTCCGTTTTGAATAGCTTTTGTAGTCCTTATGGAATTGCCTTCCCCAGAGTACATTTTTTCTTCTGGTTTCTCCTTATTCTGAGGCCATATATGTGATGGTGAATAGTTGAGGCTCTGAATTTGGACAGACTTGGATTCAAACTCTGGCCATGGAATCACTGGCAAGTGTGATATTGGAAAAGTTAATTAATACTCTTTAGCCTCAATTTCTACATTTGTAAAATAGACCACTCTTGCATGAAATTGCTGCGAAGATTAAATGAGATAATATGTGTATAATCATTACGTGCTTGACAATGGAAATGTGTGGTAAATTAATCTTATAATAATGATAATTACTTAGGATTAATAGGAAATACCTAAAACTTCATGGACTCAATAATTTTTTAATTTTAACTTCTTCTAAAATAATATTCATAAGAATTTCAATCAAAGAAGTCCTTCCTAACCATAAAATACCCTACTATAGTATTTTAGGATTTGCAGTGTAACCCATATAAGCCATGATAATAATTTTGTATTAAATATAGGCAAATTGCTGGGCATTCCAGGTTGTAGAATAAAATCAGCCCAACCAAAGCAGCCTGCTTCACCCACCAACTCAGGAGACATGAGCATCTGGCCTCATTTTGCTTCCCCACCTTTTGGCTTATTGTGTTTAACAGGATCTACCACAATTTTGCTGTCTCATGAAAATAAATGACTCTGTGCTGTTTATGTTGTGATTTAGTGCTTAAATATCACCTATTGATATTGTGTGCCACTCAGGGATATAACTTTCCAAAAACATAATCATTCATTTGCATTCATTAGCATAGCATTGGAGTGCAGACAAAAATTCATAAGCTACTACATCACTACTGCAAATAAATATACCTGAAGGAAGGTCTTTAAGAATATGAGGAAGTGGATGGGTGAAACCGTGAAGTGTTGCCAAAGAGGGGGCAAGGAAGGCAGTGTCTTTAGAGGGTAAGGTTAAGTGATCTTGATCAGTTTTATTATTTTGTTCATTGAACATAAAAATGTTTATTAGACTTTCATAAATCACTCTGAACCTCAATCTCTTTAATTTTCTTCTAAGGTCCTACATTTCTCAATGACAAGGTAATGTAATCCTTGGGTTTGGAGACAGAGTAGATCGCACTTAGAATAAAATCTGGGCTCCTGGGCCTGGCCAAGTAAATCATGTTGCTCTTCCTCATGGGCACTTCCCCCTTCCACCCCAGGCTCTGCATAGCAGCGTCCTTTCTGTTCCTCAAGATTAGGTCTACCTGGAATCTTTGGCCTAGCTACTTCCTTGGTCCCAGAATGCACTTTCCCAGATCCTTATATGGCTGGCTTCTTCAGAGAGACTTCCTTAAATTCCTGCTCTCACATCATCTTGGTTTTATGCTTTGCCCAGCATTAATATTTTTCTTGGTATGTGTGTGCATGTTTGCATGTATGTGCACTTGTGTGTGTATATGTTTGCCCATTCATAGATGAACTAGGATCTCCCCAGTCTATTAAAAATGAGCTCCATGAAAACAAGATCCTGTCTCCAGCTATATACCTAGTGCCTAAAATACTTCTTAGTGCCTAGTAGATGCTCAATAAATACATAGTAAATATAATCAAGGCAAAAACTTCCCATATGTATTTTATCAATAGTTTCTCTTCTCAGTCCTAGATATCCTAAATTTTGACTTCCAATTTTCAAATTCAGTCTGAGATATTCCACATTCTGACTTCTGGAACTACAGTATGATACACAAGGTTAGCATGTAATATTTAGCTATGGAATACTTCTATACACAGGTGTTGGCCAGTAACATAGATGAGGGGTATGATTGCAGACTGTTTGGCTAGGAGATTCAGTAATGTGAATGTTGTCTTGGTACGAGTATCCCTTCTACCTTGGCATTCCTGAGAGAGAAGCACATACAGAAAAACCCTGACAAAGAATAGCCAAGGACAGCTTTATTATTAGTGGTGATGGCACTTCAGATCACAATGAAAGTTTATTGGTAAAATGCACTAGTGTAAGAAGCCATTGGCTTAAGATGTGTCAGGCCGAGGTGACACCATCTGACAGCTTTATCTTCTCAGGCTCAGATAAAAATCTTGGAATCATATTATTTTCTGGCTGACAATGTGATACAAATGACAGTAAAGGTATGAAAATCAAAGAGAGGGGTGTTGGCTCGGGCTCCTTCTGTATGGGCGAGGCCTGTTGGTCTTTTACTATCCCAGACACAGAGATTTAGAAAGAGGAACCACACCCAGTAAATATATCCCTATAGAACTGTGGGGCAGATTCTTAAGAAGTTAAACATTCACTTACCGGACGACCTAGCACACACACTCTTAGCAATTTGCCCAAGACAAATGAAAACATGTGTTCACACTAAGACTTGTATTTGAAAGCTCCTAACAGCTTTATTCATAACAGCTAAAAAATAAAATCAAGGAAATATTTGGTGCTAGTGAATTGATAAACAAATAATAGTATATCCATATAATGGAATATTACTTAGCAATTTAAAAACTCTACCGATATATATAACATCATGGATGAATCTTAAAAGCATTATATCAAGTGAAAGAAGCCAGGCAAAAGAGACTACATGCTGTATGATTATATTCCTAAGACATTCTAGAAAGAAAAACTATAGTGACAGAAAGCAGAATATTTGTTGTCAGGAGCTGGGAGGAGGAGGGAGCTAGGAGAGTGTGCAAGGTAACATGCAATTTTTGGAGTCATAGGAAATGTTCACCACAGTGGTGGTGAATCCACAAACAGTGTACATTTGTCAAAGTTCATCAAAATGTACACTTAAAACTGGTGATGTTATTTTACATTAATCATACCTCAATAAAGCTGATTATATATGTACACATATCTATCTCCTATAAATACTCTGGAATCTGATGCAAAGAAAATAGCATGTCTTCTTTTTTGAAGAACAGGAGAAGAGGGAAGAAGGTAAGCTTTTTCTTCCCGTTTAAAAGAACAGCCTCTGGGGCATGTTCTAGAAAAATTACAATGGCTGACACACTTTCTGTTTCACTCCACATGCTTCTGAATGGTTCTTCTCATTTCACATTTTGGAATTACAAATTCTTCTTTGTGCCCTTTAATGACATATTTTCTGGCTAGCATTTTTTTTCCCTTTTAAATAGGGTTGGGGAAGGGGCAAGGGGCACGAGGGGAAGTGAGGAGTGGCAGGGTTATGCTCTTTCTAAGAAACAGGAAACGCATAGTCAAGTATTCTCATGGCTTGTGTGAGTAAATTGTGACCTGAACTGGATGTGACTCGGCCCAATGTGTTCCTTACATATTTAGAGTGTCCCCATCAGGAACCACTCATGTTCACAAAGGCCCCATTCCATGGTGATTCGGGTAGAGCCTGTGTTTTAAACCAAGAATTGTAGGAGGATCCCCTTGATCTACTTGCACCTTTAAGTTGAGTGGGAAATCCTTCTGAGAGTGACTTTTGTTAGAGTTAGTGCTATTAACAGATATCATTATTTTAGGTCTTGGAGCAAAATTTGCTTGAGTTTGGCTTCAACTCATTTGAAGAACTGAATAACAAATGACAGAGGTCCTGCTTTATAAATTTACTTTTTAGACTATGTTTCTACCTGCCAAATAGTTGTACCTAAGATTTGTACCTATTTAACCTAAGTTAAATAGTTGACAGTCCGACAGTGTGAAGGAGAATAAAGTCAACCCAGGCTAGGCTCCTTGTGCCTAAACCAGACCTTTTCTGGGGTAAGGTCCTCTCTCTGCCCCTGGTGGGTATTCATATCCTAAAATAAGACGTAGCACTCTAGATTACTGTAGCAGTCAGAGGTACGGCTGTTTGATACCATAGGTATCTTCAATTGAATAAGCCAAAATTACAATATCTTCTCCTCTGCGAAGGAAGGAATGAGAAGACACATATCCTCTTTAGTTTTATTTTGTCAGTTTTACATTTTCAAATATGTGGGGAATGATTTTAATTACTGGTTTGTAATTCTCCACTTTGAAAAATGAAAAAAAAAGTTTCTTTTTAAATCTTAACTACATGAAGAAGAATATTATTCCTGTCCCAATCTGCTAACGTTGAAGGGAAACAGCTGTTGATAACCATTGCTAAATCCCATAGCTTCCAAGATCTGACCTCGCCCAGTCCAAACTCCATCCAGGCTGGGCTGGTTCTGCCATCTAGTGACTTCTTTGCTGAACTGCATTGGTAGGGCATTACCTAGGTTGGTCCGCTTAAGCCCTCAGAATTAATTTTAATTTAATGTCATGCGAAGTTTTGGCCTTCATGTCCTTTCATTCCTATCTATTATCTGTGTGATCTTGGAAAATTTATTTAATATTTCTGTGACTCGGTTTATTTATCTGTAGAATGGGGATAAGGACCTGCCACCTATGGTTTCTAGGAGCCTCATTTGAGATAATGTATGGAAAACACTTAGCAGAGTGCCTGGCACAGGTAAATATTGAAAAAAGACTCGATGCCATTATATTTATAATTATAACTGTAATTATACAAACCCAGAATTGAAAAAAATAGAACAACTCCTGAGAAATCAAATTATAGATATATGAGTATTTCAGAATAAATCGAGTATGTAGTATTTAAAGCTTGGAAGAGGAACAAGTTTATTTAGGTTTTTCATGTACACTGCCAGCAAATGCATTATTGCAATTACACTCGCCTCATTCCAAGTCTCTCCCCATCTCATGTTGAATGTTCCCACCACAGCAGATGACTCATTACTCTGTGTGCATTTTAATGTCTTTCTTCTTCTTTCTCGAGTTTCTCCTTCACGTTTTTACACTTCAAAATCTTTAACTTACAACTCAAATGTCAGCTTCCAGTGCACACGACTTTGGTGCTGTCACGTGGCGTTTAAGCCTTTGTAGCCCTTTCTTTTCATCTCTACTACAGCGTGCGACACAGGCAGGCTGCACATGACAGATCCAATGGGGTGCACGTGGCCACGCAACTCGAGGCTGAAGAGCCACCATGAGGTATTGTGCATTATCTTTGTATCTTCTCTCCCCCACCCCACTGCCTAACACAAAGGCTTCCCACAATAGGTGCTCCATTGGAACTTCCTGAACTGGAATTAGAGCTTGGCAAATATTTTACAGTGACTTTCTAGAAAGGCCGAATAACTCACAGAGAGGCTTCTAATGTGCGTTGGACTAAATTGGCCTAATTTTTTGTATTGGCAGGTTTGGTCCAGCAAAATATGCTTTTATATTAAAAAATTAAGCAATGTTTTATAATAATAGATTTCATTAAAGAGCATTTACAAATCATCGAAAAGTAAAGAAAAATCATGTTTCATGTATTTTCAGCATTTTTTCTATAATTGTATTACATGGCTATGATTATTGTCTATTTGCAGCTATATACTCTGATTTTAAATTTAACATATTTAATTTTCCCATTATACTACATGCACATTAAGAACAGAATTCGAGAAAGCAGAATTCCACTAAGTCAATGTACCATAGTGCACTTAACATGATTATATTTTAGGCATTTAGCTTGTTTGTAATTTTTTAGCTGTTGCATATAACACCATGGAGTAAATCTTTGGGCATAAAGGTTTTCCTTTGCCTGGGATTATTTGCTTTTATAAGTCCCAGAAGTATAATCTTTACTGCCTTTCTTATTATAGTAAGCCCAGATGGACCAGGAATTGAAATATTGTAATAAGTGGAATGTCTTGTCCATTGAAGGAAAACCAGAAAATGATTTTTGACTTATGGTGCCTCCAGGTCACCATTATGAACTTTGACTGCACAGCAGTTATTGTAGATATGAAGAAAAGCTTCGGATGATTAGGCTGAATAGGCGTGGAGAGCATACTGTTTTCCAAAATCATTCTCTGATATGAAATTGTTTCCTTCATTGTTCTTTGTGTGTGCATGTGTGTGTGTATTTTGTCCTTTCATTTTAAAAGTGAAATATTGAAGCCCAGTACATGTTATCTGACTTTATATTTTTCTTCCACTAAGAATTATTCCTTTGGTTCATGGATTTATTCATGTACACATTTATTTTACAAATACTTATGGATGTTTACTCTATGCTGGGCACTTCTACTAGGTGTTAGCTACCCAGAGATTAATAAGACACATTCTTAAAAGGATTTTATAGCTCAATGAGAAAAGGACAAATAAACAAACAATGATGATGCCATATGAAACTTACTTTAATAGAAGTAAGAACAATATGGCTCCGGGAACAAAATGGGAGGGTTAATTCTGTCTGGGATAACCAGGAATCTTCACAGAAGAGCTTATGTTTGAGTCTTGAATGATGGTAGGGATTTAACAGATGGGCTTCAGGAAAATTCCAGTAAGAGTGATCAACATATTCGTGGATGTGAACATGATGTGGGAAAATTAAAACATTCTTTGTGGCTTAAGGGAGGGCTTACAGGGAAGGAAGGAGCAGGAAATCATGCTGGAAAGATAGAATGAGGCTAGATTATGAAGGATTTTATATTCCAAGCTAAAATTATGTATTTTAAATTGAACCCTATTAGAAGCTATTTAGCTTGTTTTTAGCAAAAAAAAAGAAAGAAAGAAAAGAAAAAAGAAAAAAAGAAAGAAAGAAAAAAGAAAAAGACACTAAAATGATAGCACTCAGTAATTGAGACTTTGAGACTTTATGCCAGGCATGTTACTTGAGCATTTTACATGAGACATTTTCATAACACTACTATGAGACAGTATGGTTATTTTGTTGAATGATATAGAAGAAGAAAATGAGACTTGGAGAAGTTAAGTAATTTGTCCAAGGTCACACAGCCAGGAAGTGGACACACAGAAATATAGACCTGGGCATTGCTGACCACAGAGCCCAGCATCCTAACCACTACGGTATTGTTCCTTTGGAGTACTATTTTAGAAAGGTCCCTTTGGAGTATGGAGGGAGACGGTTTATAGCAGAGAGAGTCAGAAGTCAGAGAGTCCATTTGGAAAGCTATTGCAACAGTACAGGACAGAGGTGATGAGGCCCAGACCAGGAGGCTGAGAGGTTGGAAAAGTATCAGCTACGGTATGAGGCTCAGTTAAAAAGAAAATCACTGCAGTTCCGGAAAAAATAAGTACCTTTCTCTGAATAGACTAAAAATGCTCCTCTTTGTGTTACCTTCCTCTTAGGGACTATCTTTCATAATGCTCTTGAGGAAAGTTATCCATCTCTGATTGGCCCTGGATAATGACATTCCTTCTCAAAATCTGGCGTGATTTAACTTTTAATCACGGGGTTGACTTTAATATTCAGAAATTGTGTTTGAGGAAAATTATTTATTCAGCCATCCATTCAATACGTTGCTAGATCTTGGGGTACACAAAGATGGATGACTAAATACCTTTCCTTAAACTGCTCTCAATCAAGAAGGGTCCATAAGACCCACACAAAATAATCATCACACTGACAAAACGCACTCAATGTTGTGAGAGGCGAGGACAAAGCATCCTAGAAGTCTCGAGGGAGAGAGGAGCGTTTCTGGCTGTGGCATATGGACAAAGTCCAGAGACCTTGTTTTGTGGTGGAAGTTTGCATTTAAGTTGGACAAAAAGGATTTTGAGAACAGTGAGTGGGGGATGAATTCTAGGTGGGAAGAAAAGTTTCATCAAGGAAGCTGAGGAAGGCAAGTGGTGGGTGCATTGGGGGAGAGCAGGGTATGATCCAGTTTGGTGGGGTCCGGTTTGGAACGTGCACACGAGTAAGAGGAGACAAGGCCCGAGGAGTGCAAGGGCACAGCCCCAAATTACAGAGCAGGCGTTATGATTGGCACTGTTCTTTTTGGAATAGTGACTTACAAGGAGTGTGAAAGTGAATTCTCTAGATGAAGGGTAAATGTTTTTTACTGAGAATCACTGGGCCATGCATCACTCTGGATCTTACACCTTAAATATCCACATAGCCTTGACAGGGTGCACCTGGCACACTGCAGATGTTCACCAAATATTTACTGAATAAATGAATGACTCTGTCTTTCCCTCTCTATGTATGATCGAGAAGGAGACTTGCTTCTAAACAAGTGCACATCTTCCAGAGAGGTGGTCTAAATTAATGGCTAGGAGTGTACTCTGGAGTCAAAAGTGGCTGCATGACGATACATACTTATGACAAATTGTCAAGCCTCTCTCCCTTGGCCCCATTTCCTCGTTTATAAAATGGGAACGAAATTAGAACCTACCCAATAAGGTTGTGACATTTTAGAAGTCTAGCATAGAAAGCACTCCACAAATGGTAGCTGTCATTCTGGAGATGTTAGAATTCCAATTTAGCAACCAGAGCTGCTCTCTTAGGCTTCTGGCATCAGGAGGCCCATCGGGAGATTATTCTATCTTTTTTTCACATCTGTCCACCTGCCATTTTATTTCACTCCTAGAAATGCATGAACCAAAGAACCATAAACATAAAACTCATCACTTTTCTTGCCCTAATTGATTGAAACCCTCTCCTCCTGGCAGGCTCCATGGGCACACTCACTAGCTGCCTGCTGGCCTGTGTCGTCTCCTGCAGCACACTGCCCCGGCCATCTGGTCCTTACGAGGTGAGCCATATGGAACTTGGCCCCCACTTCTTTGGGAAAGCTTTTTTCTTCCGTGGGTTCTCTGCTTGGCTGCACTTCCCAGTTCTATGGAATCAAGCATGGACGCAATATCAGTTTCCTTATCCTCCATCCTTGAAAGGAGAGTCAATGACTTAAATTTTATTAGGAAAGTCTTTAAATCTTACATTTTCACTAATGTTAAATAATGAAACTCTACTTAAACCCTGTGAAATCTGTGACACAAGGCAAATAATTCAGAAATCACAGTTATATAATTCTTTCCTACAACCATCCCTGTTCTGTACAAAGGGAATACTATTACGTTTTCTTTCCTTCTTTCCGCTGACACTTTGAGCTGCAATTATCTGCTACCAAGCCTAGAACAGCAGGGACAGCCATGCTGAGATGATTAGCTCTTAACCGTTGTGGGTTATTAGCTGCATAGAAAATGACATGCAAAGTTCCAAGATATGGTTTGGCTCCTACTGTGATAATCTCAGTGAGATTTACAAATACTGAGGAGATTTCTAAGCTTCTCTTGAAACTCAGAGCAAAAAATGCTTCCTTCTTAAAAGTAGAAGCTTAAGTTAAATCTTAATCTGTTCTGAAAAATAACTTTTGAGAGTAGTGTTTAAATAAGTGAGAGTGTAGGTTGCTTATTTAAATATATTGATGATTTACAAATTTTAAAAAAATGGAACAGAAGTGAGAAGATGCAATCTTAGCCGATTTTCAGCAAAACCATGAAGTGAAACAAGTAGGTCTTCAGCTGACTTAAAGCCTTTTCCACGCTTCTCAGTTTTTGTTCCCACTATGGCTGCAAGTCACTTGTAAAGTGTATTTTTTCCTATCATAAGAAAAAAAAATATTAAGATGCTAGCATGTTAGTATAAAATAATTAAAAAATGGCGGGCCCCTGAAGACGAAAAATTAACATGCTTTAACAAAAACTTCTCCAAGGAAGAAATAAGTAATTAATCTTCATTCTCACCATGGGATAATCTTCATCTTCTTTTCCTTTTCTTGGATAGTGGTTCTACTTCCATGAAAGACAAAAGCTGTTTTCCCTCCACTTTTTTCCAGGGCAGAGTCAGCACACTTACATTCCATATAATATAGCTATTCGGGTCCAGCTTACCGAGCTCAGATCAAAGGCTCAATTAACCTCGTCTTGTTCTTTGTATGCCCAGTTGCAGGCACAATGCCTGGACCTACTGGGTATATGATAAATGAATTTATGTTGAATGATATTGTACCTTACATCACTTACTACAGAACAGAGAGCCTGGCATGAACTGAAGGCATCTCTGGAATTATTCCTGCAAAGAAACTTAGATCTTATATTTGAACTCAAAACAGGTTCCTTGTGGTTTTGTGGTTCTCAATCTTTCGTGTTTACGCATGCTTTACAGTTCTTAAATTTGTGGTGGTCCATTTTAAGGTATTAACAGAACAAATGCTAACTAATTCAGCAATAAGTACAACCTATAACTAATATTTTGCAGCAAGGCATTTAAAGGTCAGGGGAGGCCCTCAGGATGGTGTGGGCAGGAGGTGCTCTGCTCCCAGCTTCTACCCCACATGATCTCCATCAGCATTCCCCTTGCTGCAAGCACCCCAAATAACATGTAGTATATACAAATGCTAGTTCTAGCTACGCAAATATAGTTTTCATGTCTCCTATTTTCACCTTTCAAGCAAATAACCAACCTAAATAGAAATTCAGTAGTCACCGCCCAGCACTTTGGGATCCACTACACCTTATTAATATTTCATCATGCCAGCTGAGTTTGGTGACTGATGCCTGTAATCCTAGCACTCTGGGAGGCCGAGGTGGAGGATTGCTTGAGGTCAGGAGTTCAAGGTCAGCCTGAGCAAGAGTGAGACCCCGTCTCTACTAAAAATAGTAAAAATTAGCTGGGCGTGGTGGTGCACACTTGTAGTCCCAACTATTCAGGAGGCTGAGGAAGGAGGATTGTTTGAGCACAGGAGTTTGAGGTTGCTGTGAGCTAGGCTGATGCCACAGCACTCTAGCCTGGGCAACAGAGCAAGACTCTGTCTCAAAACAAAAACAAAAACAAAGACGAAAAACAACTTACACAATTTGGGAGTTCTTTAGGAAAAAATAATAAAATTGCAAATATAGAATTAGCTACAGAAATGAATAGTTACTTAGAATGATTAAATGATAACAAATTACAAATTTTAAAAAGCTGACATATACCCCAAGTATCACAAAATTCACAAAAATAGTATAATTTTTCAAATTAACTGCTTGATGCAACTCTACTATTTTTGACTGCATACTCTGATTACTTCTTCATATGACAAATGATAAAATTTCAGGGAATTTCCATTTTACTCAAGCAGCAACCAATTTCAAATACTCTTGCATTGACAACACTTATGCCTCAGTTTGCTATCAATGCCCCCTTTGTGATGGCATATTATGAATCTTATGCTATCTCAATCAATGTTGGTATTGCCTTCATTTCAGGAATTCAGTGTGTTCATATGATTTACTCCTCTTTACTAATTTGATTATCAAATAATCCAAAAACTTGTTCATTATTTCTTTTCAAAATTTATCTCTTCCTTTTAATTAATTATGGCTTTTGGTATGATCTGAAATTTTAAAAAATACATAATTAGCTTCTAGATGTCAGAAGATCTCATCTTTATTGCCTTTGTTTCATATTCCATTAATTTTTATGTGAATTTTCTCTATATTTATTAGTAAATAAATGGTAAGATAATAAGGTATTCTTTATATTCATCTAATTCAGTAGTCTGAATTTCTTACTATTTTATTGAAAAACGTTTCCAAATTGCAATTAAAATGGCATACATAAACTTCATCAACTTTTTGAATAAACTTACTGTATTGAGGTTTTACTTCTAAGTCTTCAAAAATATACTTTAGATTCTTAAAGTATTATTGTTCCCAGGCTCTCAGTCTTAAAGAGCTTTATAATGAGCATATTATCCCATATCCAGAACAAAAAAACATATATTGTTAAAGAAAAACCCAAATCACAATTGTCTCAAAATGTTCCATCTCCAAAGAGTATGAGCAAACAAAAAGTGTTGCAAAATTTGAAGTAGTCAACGATTTCAGGTACTCTAGAGGCAATTTTTTCCTTTACCGATGAGATTAAGTGGATGAGTTGCATATTGCACACTTTCTTCCATTTATGAATGTTTTAAAGAGCACTTATAGCCATTTGCCCTCACCACTGTCATTTGCTAATCTCTATATTGGATACTTTATGTGCATTACTATTATTATATATATTTTACAGATAAAAAGGTAAGACTTGAAAGTGTGTGTATCTAGCAAATGATTGAGCCAAAATTCAAGCTCAGAAACTCTGAATTTAGGGCTCAGGCTCTTGATTACTACAAGATACTGCTTTCTCTGGTTGCTGTATTAACAGAAGTGAGAAGAAGAGGACATTTATCCAGCCCAGCGGGTGTTTTTGCCGCGGCTGCCTGTCCTGCTTAGCAGCCAACTTGTCCCGGGCCCACAGTGCGCATGTGTGGAATGTGCGCCGCACTCTCCAACGGCCCTCCAACGGTCTGAGGGACAGTGAACTGGTCCCCTGTTTAAAAAGTTTGAGGACCCCTAAACCAATGAAATAGATTTGAGAGTTCAGAAATAAACCCACACATATATGGCCAATTTCTTTTTGACAAGAGTGCCAAGACCACTCAATGGGGGAAAGAATAGTCTCTTCAATAAGTGGTGCTGAGATAACTGGATATCCACATGCAAAAGGATGAATTTGGACCCCTATCTCACACCATATACAAAAATGAACTCAAAATGGAGCAACAAACTAAATAAAAGAGCTAAAAATAATACAACTATTAGGAAAAATGGGGTAAATTTTCATGACCTTGAATTAGGCAATGGATTCTTAGATATGACCCTTAAAGCATGAGCAACAAAAGACAAAAATAGATAAGTTAGATTTCATCAAAATTAAAAACTTTTGTGCATCAAAAGACAGTTTCAAGAAAGCAAAAGAGAAGCTACAGAATGTGAGAAAATATTTGCATATCATATATCTGATAAAGGTCTAACATCCAGAATATATAAAGAAGCTCAACCACAACAAAATAACCCAATTATAAAATGGGCAAAGGACTTGAATTGAATACTTATCCAAAGAAGATGTACAAATAGCTAACAAACAACGTTACTAGTCATTCAAGGAATGCAAATGAAAGCCACAATTAGGTAACACTTCACACCCACAGGGATGTCTATAATAGGAAAATGAAAAATAATAAGTGCTGGCAAGGACAAAGAGAAATTGGAATGCTTGTACATTGCGGATGGAAATGCAAAATGTCTCAGCCATGTGCAAAACAGTGTGACAGTTTCTCAAAAAGTTAAACATAGAATCACCATATGATCCTGCAATTCCATGGTGAGGTATATACAATTGACCCTTGAACAACATGAGTTTGAACTGCACAGGTCCACTTAATATGTGATTTTTTTTCAATAAATATACTGAAATTTTTTTGGAGATTTGTGACAATTTGAAAAAACTTGCAGATGAACCGTATAGCCTAGAGATACTGAAAAAAAAATTAAGAAAAAGTTAGATATATCACGAATGCTTAAAATATATGTATATACTACTTTATCATTTTCTTTCATAGGATGTACATAAGCCTATGATAAAGAGTTAAAATTTATCGAAACTTACACAAACACAGACAGTTGAGAGAAATGGTGCCATTCACAGTTGAGAGAAATACAAACAAACATAAACATACAGTATTAAATCATAACCACATAAAATTCATTGTAATATACATTACACTACTGTTATAATTTTGTAGCTACCTCCTGTTGCTATTGCAGTGAGCTCAAGTGTTGCCAGTATCCACTTAAAAGGCCATGTGACACCAATCATGTACCCATGAGAAGTTTGTCTCTCCAGTAAATTGCATATTGCAGTAAAAAGTGATCTCTCATTGTTTTTCTGCATTTTTTGTGTTCAGTACAATACTGTAAACCTTGTACGACACTATGGGAACCATACAAATTGCCAATGCTGGAAGTGCTCCCAAGAAGCAGAGAACGGTCATGATATTACAAGAAAGTTCAAATTGCTTGATACATACTGTAGATTGAGGTCTGCAGCTGCAGTTGCCTACTATCTCAAGATAAATGAATCCAACCTAAGGACTGTTGTAAAAAAAGAAAAGGAAATTCATGAAGCTCCATGAAATAAATGGAGCTATGCCAGCAGGTATGAAAATCTTGCACATTTTGGAAAATATATTTTTATTTTGTATTAAAAATGCAGTTTTATGTGGTTGCAGGACTGCTACAAGGAAGGCCACCTATAGATGCTAATATGATTTGAGAAAAAGTGGAGTTATTATGTGACAACTTATAGCAAAAGGAAGGTGCAGGATCTAAAGCTGGAGAATTTTATGTCAGCAAAGGATGGTTTGATAATTTTAGAAAGAAGTTTGGTTTAAAAAATGTCAAGACCACTGGAAAAGCAGCCTCTGCAGACGAAGAGGCAGCAGATGAGTTCCCAGGCACCAGTAAGCAAATCATTGAGGAGAAAGGCTATCTGCCTGAATAGGTTTTTAATGCAGATGAAAGTGTCCTATTCTGGGGGTGGGGAGGAAAGCCACAAAGGACATTTATTACTAAGGAAGAGAAGTAAACACCAGGATTTAAGGCAAGAAGGGCTAGGCTAACTACTGTTTTGTGCAAATGTAGTCAGGTTTATGATAAAGCTGCTAACCCCCAAGCCTTGAAGGGAAAAGATAAGCACCAGCTGCCAGTCTTTCGGTGGTACAAAAAGAGGACCTGAACAATAAGAACCATTTTTCTGGTTTTCCACTGATGCTTTTCCCTGAAGTCGGTAAGTACTTTGCCAATAAGGGACTGCTTTTTAAAGTTCTTTTGATATTGGACAATGCCCCTGGCCTCCCAGAATCCCATGAGTTCAACAATGAAGGCATTGAAGTAGTCTACTTGCCCCCAAACATGACATCTCTAATTCAGCCTCTAGATCAGGGAGTTATAAGGACCTCTAAGGCTTATTACTCACAATACCCTACACAAAGAATTGCCAATGCGATGGAAGAGAATCCTGATAAAGAGAACATTATGAAAATATGGAAGAATTACACCATTGAAGATGCCATTGTTGTTGTTAAAAAAGCCATGAAAGCCATCAAGACTGAAACAATAAATACTTGCTGGAGAAAACTATGTCTAGATGTTGCACATGACTTCACAGGATTTGTGACAGACCCAATCAAGGAAATCATGACACATAAGATCACATCTGTGATTCCATTTTTATGAAATATCCAAAATAGACAAACTCATAGAGACAAAACACAGACTGGTGGCTGTCAGGAGCTGTGGGGAGGGAAAATGGGGAGAAGCGGCTTAATGAGTAAGTGGTTTTACTGTGGTGTTGTGGATATATTTTGGAACTAGGTAGAGGTGGTTGTACAATATTGTGAATATACTAAATATCACTGAATTATTAATTTTAAAATGTTTAATTTTATGTTATGTGAATTTCACCTCAAATTGTTTTTTTAAAAGTCAGTAAAGTTTCATATGTAATGATATTATGCATGATTTCTTTTGCTGTTTACATTTCTAAATTTTGATGATGAGTATTGTTTTAATAATTACAAAAGAATTATTAAAAAACACCCCAAAACCCCAAGAACCTCACAATTTAAAACTACCCTTTAAGGCAGCTGGAAAAAGTGGCTAAGAAAAATCTAGACATCTTTTTTACATGCTTTTATAAAAATACATTTTTAGACAATATATTAAAAACATAATGTGTATAATTTTCTTCTCTGTTCACTGGCAATTACATTTCTTTCCCTGTGTTGTTTCCCAGAATTCTCTTAAGCAAAATAAAAAGAATGACAGCAGAGAAGTTCAGACTTATTTTAGAACTAGTGCCTCTGGAGGAAAGGATAGTTGGACAAAAGGAACTGGGAGATTGGGATGAAAAGGTAAATTCAAATCTTACTTTTATGAAAGAAATGACTAGCCATTTAGAGAATTAGAACAAAGTTCATTTCACAGCTACCTTTGTTTTCTCTCCCTTACTCTGCTTGATATAGAACTGAGAGGAAGTAAATGCACAATTCTTTTTTATTTTTGCTTTAATTACAAAACTATTCCCTGAAGAGTCTAGTTAGAGCAGTTGAGTTTTGTTTTGAAAAAATTAGGGAAGCAATAAAGAAGAAGGATTTGCAGTTCTCTTCACTTCTAATTTTCTTCTGTAATGAGTTTTCAGCTTAAATGTGTATGCAGTTTGTCCTTTTTCCTTTTGGGAAAATATATGCAGCAGCAACTCTAGCAGGAGCCAAGTTTCCTTTAGTGCTCAGTTTGCTCTGTTGAGGCAAAACACCTTAATGCCAGCCCAACCTGAGAGTGGAAAACATTTGGAAGGCTATGGAAGGTGTTGTTGAAGAGTAGATTGGGGATTTTAATTTTTCTTTTTATGAGCTATTAAACAAAAACATAAATATCTAATAAAATAATTTGATATTGCCAGGGAAAACAATGGCTTACAGTGTTTCTCAAAGTGTAGTTTGCTGATCACCTGACTCGAAATTTTCTAAGATACTTGTTAAAAGTACAAATAAAAGGTCCAAGCCCAGAACTAATGAAATGTGGACTATGGGAGATGAAACAAAGTCAAAACCAAAACAAAACAACAATACACATAAACACATATATTCTAAGCAAGAGATCAATAAACTATAACCAGTGGGCCAAATCTAGCCCACCCACTTCCTGTTTTTGTAAATAAAGTTTTATTGGAACATAGCCACACTCAGTCAATTACTGCTTTTGTGTTACAATGGCAGATATGAGAAGCTGTGACAGAAACTATATAGCCTGGAAATTTCAAAATATTTTTCTGGCTCTTTACTAAAAAATTTTGCCACCCCTGCTCTAAGCCAATGCCTCTCAAGCTTTATTGTGGATACAAATCACCTGGGAATCATTTGTAAACGATGATTCAGATTCAGTAAATCTGGAGTGGGTCTTAGAGTCTATGTCTTTACAAACTCCCAGGTGAAGCTGGTGCTGCTATCTTGTAGCTCATATTTGGGCAGTAATACTCTAGAGTAGTGTTTCTCAGAGTATGAGAAATATACATTCTCAGCTCCAAAACAGACCTAGCCTAGTAGCTCAGAAACTCTCAAGATGTGATCTAGCAATCTGTGTTTTATTGAGACGGCCTGGTAATTCTGATGTTGGCCAAAATTTGAGAACCACTTGTCCAGATTATCCTTATGCAAACGAAAACTTGATAACCACTGTCTTCAGTGAACCTGAAATTATATGTTTATGTTAGATTCCATTATCACTGACTGTCTCCTAAACACAATGTAGTGTTTGTTGATCATAATAATCAAAAGAGGAGACACGGCATGAAATTGCCACTTAATATCACTTTATTTTTCCCTTATATCTTTAGGATGATAGTTTCAAAGACATAAAATTTGAAATATGTTTTCACTGGCTTAATATAGTTTAATGAATATTTTACTTTTGGGGGGCATCTTCTATTTTTGTTATTTCTCAAAATAGCTCCAAATGCCATGTCATTTCTGAAATGATCAACAGAGGGAGCTAGTGTTATAACACTAATCCTTAAAGATAGGCGTTTTTCCTCCTTGGCTGAATTAATGAAGGAATGGTCCCTGACTCATCCTTGAGTAAAATGTTATTGTTTGGATTTATAGTTCCTACTGTCTGTGTTATATACAGCCAAAACAGCTACATAATATGTTCAAAATGAGTGTAACCTGTAAGCCATTTGATTGAATTACTGTCAGCATTCACAGACTTCCTTATATGTTCAAACAAGATTAAAATTACCAGAAATTATGGAAACACAGATCCTGTTCTCATTAAATGTAAGGTTTTGGAGAGAGCAGGGTGTTAACATAATCGTGTGAATAAATCTAATAATACAAAATAAAATTCCTTACCAGGATCAGAGAGAAACTGAGACCAACAGGTAGATGGTTTAGTGTATTTCCTAGAGGTGGCTATTTTGGTACATACATGATATGGCAGAATGAACCAAGCCATGTGATGCTGAGCTGAACGATGTCCCTTACCGGTAGCACAGAAGAAACACAAACTGTTAATCGTAACTGTTGTCAGCAGGAGAGACAATGTTTTCAAAAGGCAATGGAACATACTCCCAGAGGTGAAGGACCAGCACACAGATGGCAAGTGAACTATATTAGACCCCTGCCTTTAGTGCCAGGGAGATTTAAATGAGTTTTGATTGGCATGGGTTCAGGAGTTGGCTTTGCTTATCCAGCCATACAAACTAGTGCTAATACTACAGTTTGAAACAAAACATACTGTATTAATTTGGCCGACCAAGTGACATTTCTTCTGATCAAAGAAGCTATTTTATGGCACATTCTGTATACTACTTACTGGGCAAAGCACCTAGTGCAGTGGGGACTCAATAATGTTTGGTGATGTAGGCTAACTGACAGGATAAAGAGGTGGTTGAAGTCTAATGTAGGCGTTATCAGTGCAGATGAAAGAAAAAGACAAAGTAGACAAGCATCACATAGACAGACTCTCAGGGTCTGACAATTATTTGGATATAGGGATGAGTGGAAACAAAAATGACTGGTGGCAGAGAGATGATGATATCTTGAGCATTAATAAAAGAATTAGAAAACAACTACTATTGAGCTGGGGAGGAACGTGTGACAAGAGATGAGTTTCATTTTAGACTGGGTTGGAGGTGTTAGAGTGCCATTGAGGTTGAGCTAAATAAGGGTGTTGGTATTGCAACTTTTAGGCTTAGACGAGAGGTTTGGAACAGAAATAGAGATTGTAGTTATCTGATAGAGATCTTAGCATAGTTTAGATATATGATTAAAAAGAGAATATATTTCATTACAAATTTAATGATCCATTCAACAAACATTTATGAAAGACCTAACATGTTCTAAATACCAGACTACTGAGGATAATAAGAGCCAACATTTTAGAGTATTTATTATATAGTAGGTGCTGCTTTGGTGCTCGGGATGGAGCTTCAGCGAACTTAGATGAAACTTAGATCCTAGTGGGAGGAGTACAGAAAATAAGATTAATAAGTAAAATACATGCTGTTAGATGGTGATAAGAATAAAAGTAAAGCTAGAAGGTGAGATAGAGAATGTTAGGGTTAGGAACTTTCAATTTTAAATTGAGGTCGGGGAAGGCCTCACTGAGAAAGTGACACTGAAACAATGACCAGGGCAGGCAAAGGAGCAAGAGTATCAGGGAAGCAAATGTTCCAGACTGAGCAGCAGGCAGCAGCGGAACACCAAGTGCAATACCCTGGGGTAGGAGCATGCCTGGAACATTGGAGAAAAGCAAGAAGGCTGGTGTTTCTGCAGCAGGGGTTGAGTAGGAGGTGGTGATATCAGGTGGTAGCAGGGACAAGCTCATGTGGGACTTTTAGGCTACAGAAATGACTTTGGATTTTACTAAGAGTGAGAGGAGCATCCACTAAAGGGATTTTAGTGGAGGAGTGATATGATCTGACTTATGTTCTGATAGTATCACCCCAGCTTCTGTTGGAAAAGATAACTAAAGGGGCAAGAGCAGAAGCAGTTGGGAGACTGTTCCAGGCAAGAAACAATGGTGTCTGGGACTAGGTTAATGGCAGCGGAAATGGAGAGCAATGGTTATATTCTGGATATATTTTGAAAGGAGAGCCAACACAACTGGTTTGATTATGTAGCATGAGAGAAAAAGATGAATAAAAGGTAACACCAATGTTATTTGCCTTGAGTAATTGGAAGGATGGTGTTATCCCTGGCGGAGGTAGAGAAGGCTGAGATGGAATTTGTGGGAAGAAGTAAGATCAAGGGGGTTTTTTGGTCATGTTAACTGGGAGATACTCAATCAAGTGAAGTCATAGAGGAGGTTGTTTTATCTGTAAGTCTGGAATTCAGGGGAGAATTCTAAGCAGGAAATGTAAATGTGAGCATTGTCCTCACAGATGGTGTTTGCAGCCTGAAGCTGATGAGATCATCAAGACAGTGGGTGTAGATAGAGAGAAAAAGAGAATAAAATCCTAAACTTTGGAACATCCAACATTTAGGGTCTGGTAAAACTAAAGGAACAAACAAGGGAGAGACTGTCAAGGAGTTTATGCTAAAGGAAGACACACATGAAAATAAGTGTAAATATGTTTGTATTCATTACAGAGGGGTTCAAAGAAGAGAGAGGTATCAAGTCTACCAAAATAGTAGAAGATCAAGAAAGGTTTGATAGAGAAGAACCCATTGGAAGTGGAGCAAGAATGAGGATGTTCTAGACAAAGAGAGATGAGATTAACAATTCAGTTCACTGTGGTGGGGTGGTCACTTGTAATGACCTTGAAGCCAGAGTGTCTGGATTTGAATCCTGGCTCTGCCACTCACTGGCTGTGTGACATTGGTTGAATCACTTAACCTCTCTGGGCCTTGGTTTCCTCATCTATAAAATAAAGACAATAATAGTACACAGATCATAGGGTTGTTATGAGGATTAGATAACTTAATATTTGTCAAATTCTTAGATTACATAGCAATGTATGAGTTGCATAGAAGTGTTAGTTAAATAAATGCACAGAGATTTGGAACTCTATGGAACAATTTGGAACTGACAATTGTTAGAGTACAGGGTAGGTGGGGAGAGGAAACAGTGAGTCATAAGGCTGGAGAGGCAGGTTAGGTCCAGCTCATGGAGGCTCTTCATATTGCAGTAAGGAATTTGTACTTTTCCTGTAAGATTTATGTTTTCAAAACACCATTATAGCAGCAGGGTGAAGGTTACCAAGTGATATGGTGAGGTTAGAGGCAGAAAGATGAGTAAGAAAATGGAACTGAGATGGAATGAAGAGAAAGAGCAAGACTGAATGAACTGGAGGGCATCGGGAAGATAAAATTGACTGGGCTTGGTCGCTACTTGGATTTGAAGAGTGAGGAAAATTGAAAAGGCTGTAATGACTCCTAAATTTTCAATTGTGTTACTGCTTAGCTGATGATCCATCCTCTTAGCAGGAATATAGGAGGTAGAGTATGTATTAAAGAAAGGTAATACTTCTGTTTTGTGAATGCTGAGGTTGAGTACTTCTGTGGCATTCTGGCTAAGATGTTCAAGCACTGGGGGACTTGGAAGCATGGAATGCAATCTAATATATGGCTGTGACTTCAGCAGAGGAGTCCAGGCTGGACACAGAGGTTCAGAAGTCATCATCACGTTGGTGGTGGTAGGAGTCATGAAACTGGTCAGGTATAGGTGTGTAGGATGTGGAATCCAAAGCAGAACCTTGGAAGCATCAACACTTGGAGACAAGAAGGCTGAAAAGGAGACCAAATGTTACAGAGGTAGAAGCAGCAAGAAAGAGTGACTTTAGAAGCCAAGGAAGAAGGAATATGAAGAAAGATAAGGACTGAAGCCAAATACTGAATATATACAGGTTCAAGGAGGCTGAGGACAAAAGAGATTTTATTAGATTGAGCAATAATGAGATCATTGTCTCCTCACCATAAAAGTAAAGTGGTGAAAGCAGGAAGCTAATTATAATGGGTGTAGCAGACACAGTTGGTGTTCCTCCCATGTCCCTTTGACACTCACCATTCCCATACCTGTTGATGGTGTCCTATGGCAAGCATCTGCCACTTTCTACCCGAAGGCTTTGTCACCAGCAGGCACCCAGTCTCGTCTTGGCACTGGCCAAATGTGCCAGAGAGTTAATGTCCCTGGAGCAACCCTCAATGATTTGGGATGTGAATTTATTGGTAAGTACCCCAGTATTCCCCCCCCCTCAAGGAGGAAAAACTCTTAATACCTGTTCTACACAGTTTCCCAAAGATGTTGAATGAGATTCAAATCCCAGGTCTCCCATGGTAGTAACCCATGCATTAACACACCCTCTACTGGCTCTTTCCATTCCCTGACTCACTTTCCCTTTTCCCCAGCAGCAATAATCTCTCAAATAAAATACTCCCATCAAATTCTTATCAGAGTCTCCTGAGGGTGCCCCGCCTAAGACATTAGGTAATAAAAGATTTCAGAGATGAAGATGAAAAAGAAATTGTAATATTTAAACTTGGTTATGAGTGAAAATAGAGATGTCAGTGGCTAGAATATGACATAGAATCATGGGATATTTTTTCTTTCTATCATTGGAGAAAATCAAGCGAGTTTAATACTGAGGGGAAAGAGCCTATTGGAAAATGTGCACATGCAGGACAAGTGATGAGCTGACTGGCAAGGTCCCTGGGAGAGGTAGAAGGCATATGCTGGTACAAGGAGGGGTGAATAGTAGAGGAAGAGACGCCTCTTTACTGAACAAGAGGAAACGAGACGGATGGTTGCAATAACAGTAAGAGTGCAGTGTTCTGGTGGCCAGAAAGCAGAAAGGGACCTCATTTACTAAGAGTGGAGCAACTAGGGTGAAGGTATAAGTCTATTGAGCAAGAAAAATGATAGAAGATGGAGAATAATAGAATGGCTTCATTTAGGTGGTGAATAGAAGAGGAGAAAAATTTAGAAAGAGAAATCAAGAAACAAGTAATGTAGTAACATAGAAGCCAAGAAGAAACAATTTTAAAGGAGGGAACAAATTGTCCAATTTCTTGAATGATCATCAGTGATTTTGGAGATAGAAGTTTCTGTTGGGTCAACAGAATGGAAGCTATTTGCTTAATGGATAAAGGAGTGAGTGGATAGGGAAAAATTAAAGAAAGGCAAACAGATGAGACCTTGATCAGATAATAGTCCCAAAACATACATTCATATCAAGTTAATGGAGAAAGAACCCCATGTTATTTCCAAGAATACCAAAATATCTATATTTAAAACTCATTGTCTATGTGGTTGTATTATATGAAATTGCTTGGATTTAACCACATGTAACATACAAAAAAGCCAATTTCATATGATGCAGTCTAATATTCAAAAATATTCTCGGTGAGGAATCTTACTGAACAGAAGTCAGATTCTCAGGTCATTTGTGTCAACCATCAACTCTAAGACTATAGCAAATACTTAAGGCATAAAACTGCCAAGAATACTTTGTGGTACACAGAACACATGGATGAAGGATAATGAAAATAGACAAATTGTTAATTTCATTTTTAGTATTTGCTAATAACATATTCTCTGCCAAAAAATAATAATTTCTATAGTAAGGTATTAGGAAAAATCACCTTTCTTTTTGCTGGCTTTTCATAAATGTTCTGAAAATAAAAATCTCTCTCCAGATCCTTCAGTTTTTAATCTTATTAGTTTTGAGAGTGAAATGGCTTGTAGGATAAAACTATGAATGGTGATTTATCTGCTAGAGACTTCATTGAGTGAAAGCAACTTCAGTGAACTTGATTATTTTGGACCTTACTTCTTGCTTCAATAATTTTTTCTCAAATTTAATTGCTTTGAGGCCAATGATGAAGAGCATGTAAAATGCAATTAACAGATGAAAAATATCTCTTGTGATTTGATATTAAACAGGAGTGATGGAGTGTGACATTAAAAAATGGTATCAGGGTGCATAGTCTGCATTTCAGTTTAATTATGTCAATTTCAGGTTCTGGAACACTGCAGTTTCACACAGGTTTAATTAAATTATGTCAGTACCAATACTTTGAGCTCAAAAAAAATTGTGGAGGAAGTTTCAGAGACAGGTAAGCTGGGGACAGCATTTTTTTGCCCTTCTGGCTAATAGACCAGAGGAAGCTCTTAAAGTCTCTTTGGCCTATAGATCTGTGGTTGCAACAGGGATTGATTTAAATGAGATTCAAAGCTTGTAAGACAAAGGACTTGATTTTGAGTGTACTTTGGGACCATGGGAGGAAAAGTGGTCTGTATTAATTCCCCAACTCTCTACCCGCCCTAAGTAGTTTGAGACTGATGTATGTTTTGAAGATATATATATATACACACACACACAATAAAAAAGAGTATTAAAATTCCATTTTTTAAAAATTAAAGAATTAAATCATTTTTTTCAAAGAAAAATTTAAAAGCTCTAGTTATATCCACTTTATAGATAAGAAACTGAGGCTTTAAGATATTAATACTTAAGCTGTGGACTGACAGACATTTCATAGCCAACACACCATGCACTAAATTCCTGTTCCACATGTCTTTCCATGAATTATGTGAACATGCAAGAATTACATATTTTCTATTTTCTTCCCTCCTTCTTCCTGTTTATGTTAATGGCAATGCTTTTTTTTTTTT
>VBSM01001124.1:28416092-28461826 GCA_008086735.1 Cheirogaleus medius
TTGCCCCACCCGAGTCAGAGCTTCAAGCATGTCCATCCCCCAGACAATGCGCACCGCACCCATTAGACGTGAATATACCCATTCCCTCCTCCCCACTCCCGCCTGCCCAACACCCGATGAATGTTACTACTAAATGTGCACTTAAGTGTTGATCAGTTAATACCAATTTGCTGGTGAGTACATATGGTGCTTGTTTTTCCATTCTTGGGATACTTCACTTAGTAGAATGGGCTCCAGCTCTATCCACGATAATACAAGAGGTGCTAGATCACCATTGTTTTTTGTGGCTGAGTAGAACTCCATGGTGTACATACACCACATTCTATAATACCTAGAAATATATTTAACTAAGGAGGAAAAGACCTCAATAGGGAGAACTACGAAACGCCAAGGAAGGAAATAGCAGAGCACATTAACAGGTGGGGCATTTTAACATGTAGCAAAAATCTTGAGAACAAAATAAGACTTACAGTTTATGTTCAGTTTATTTGCTTTGTTAACAAATAAGCTAGGCAATTCTATTCATACTAATAGTTACCATTCACTGAATATTATGTGACATTTATAACACGTACATATATACATGCCCACATATGTATGTAATATAGTCCTCATTAACACCACTTTTATAATCCTCTTTAAAGATGAGGAAACAGAGAAAGTGATTTGCTCAAGATCACATAACTAGTATATGGCGGAGCTAAAATTCAAACTCAGTTTCATCTGGTTCCAAATTCCACACTTTTTTCACCCTACCGTGCAGCCTCCCAAAGGAGCCTTCAGATATCTTTCTTATAATAGTTACATGTCACCTCCCAGCTGTTATTGTAACCTTGTAAAGTGGAAGGTCAAAGGTAATTGTGTGGCTCTGTCAAAATTCACTTCCTTAATTGCTGAACTCAGCCAACTCTAGCTGCACTCACCTGACAGGTTAAATTTGACAAAGTAAAAATGGCTAAGTTATGTATTCTATACCTAATAAAAATCATTCAAGAGGACCCTTTATAAGCCAGGATTAATAATCTATGTAGAATTTTATTCAACAATTTTCCTGAGACACTTAAGGTATTTCATAGTTCTTTCAATCATCATCCTATTTCCTTTTAAAAAATAAACATTTCTAACTAAAACATAGCACTAGACAGAGAAGAATGCACAAATCCTACGTGTACAGTTGGGTGAAATATCACAACCTGAACCTATCCGTGTAATCCTCCTCCAGAGAGAAAACTTTGTCAGCACACAGAAGCCCCCTCATCTCCTTCCCAATCATTCCTTTTTCTCTCCTCCTCAAAATAAACCATTATCTTGGTGTCTAACACTGTAGACTACTTTTATCTCCTTCTGATATTTTCATAAGTAAAATCTTTAGGTTTTTATCTTTTTTGTGTGTGAATTCTTTTGCTCAAATGATGCTTATGAAATTCATCCAAGTGGTTGCAAGTAGTTGTAGCTCTTTCATTTTCATTGCTTTCGTTATTCCATTGAGTGAATATACCACATTATAAAAACCATTCTGTTGATGAACATTTGAATTATAGACATGTACGGCATGATGGACTGCATATACAATGGTGGGCCCATGAGATTATAACACCATATTTTTACTGTACTTTTTCTATGTTTAGATATGCAAATACTTACCACTGTGTTACAATTCAGTACAGTAACATGCTGTTATAGGTTTGTAGCCTGGTAGCAATAGGCTCTCCCACAGAGCCTAGATGTGTAGTAGACTATGCCATCTAGGTTTGTATAAGTAACTCTATGATGTCTGCACAATGATGATGCATTTCTCAGACCATATTCCTCACTTTAATTGACACATTACTGTATTTCCATTTTGGGGCTATTATAAATAACACTACCATGAACATGTCTCCTGGTATAAATAGTCAACTTTAGTAGATATTAGCAAACAGATTTCCAAAGTGGTTGCACCAATTTACACTCTTACCAGCCAAGAATAACAGATCCTACTTTACATTTTAGTCCTCATTTTTGATCTTTGTTAATGAGGTAGAGAGCTAGAAGGAAGTATCCCTTCTGTCCCAGTGCAGCATAGGGATTTTAAATATTCTACCTGGGATGACTCAGCAGTCTTCCTGGACTCTTGTCATCATGAGCTACTTTCTGGTTGCAAGTGTTAGCACCTAGCTGAAAGTGTTTCCTGGACTGTGCTGTGAACGGAGGCAATTTAATAACGTGTGGCAGAGCACCAGAGGATGATCTCATGTGTGAGTAACCACTTTAAAATCATCTTAGTACTGCTGCTGATTCATTGGTCTGAAAAAAGCAATATGAAAGTAAGCCATGCAGGAGGGTAGAAGCACATTAAGTCTGGATGCCATGCTGTGATCACAGCAAAAATCAACACTGGGGTCTTCCTAATGCATCTTCCTATCGTAGTGTTTGTATGGGAGTCCCAAAGATAACAGAACTTCTAAAATGCCATTCTAGAAGGTAGCATTAATGGAACTGACAGCAGGTGGCTAAACATCTGACCCATTTCTTTTAAGTAGGTCAAAACCTTTTATACAAGTTCATTATAAAGTCTAATGCACTTATTTCAGAAATTCTTATAAACCATACCTACTTTTTACTTAGTTAAGAGAAAATCTTTGAGAGATGACAATTTACCTTAGATAATTCTGAGTACCAGGGACAATTCCAAAAATAAGTTTGCAAAATGAAATAGATTTGTAACTGGTCTTTGAGAAGTTCAGTGAGGGTGTAAAGAAAAAAAAGGAGAATGATATTCTTGAATCTATTTGCCATATATATACATTTATGTACATATGAATTTTCTTCTTGCTGATGTTAAGGAGAAACTGAACAAGCAAGTTAAACTTGTAGCCAGCCTTCAAAGAGAACCTCCCTTCTTGCCTCAGGAAGCTTAAGTAGGTGAAGAGGAAAAGTTACGAAGATGTAGTTTCTGAATAATAAGAGGATTAATAGAGGTTTAATCTCTATGGTATAATATTTCCAGTGCTCAAAATTTCTTTGAGCACAAATCCATTCTCAAACTCTTGGTTGTCTTTTCATTTCTTTTTAATTATATGAATGGTCACTAATTCCTAGTAGGCCATCTATATTCTTAATTACCTTTTCTTCAGCCCATTGAGTTGTGCGCAGAACAGTGGTGTCATCATTAAGTATCTGGTCTTAGTAAAAAAACCCCCAGTAACCTAAAAGTAAAGTTTTCATGTTCACATCTACTGATTCTGTCTTCTTGCCATTTGCTTTTGGTGGCATCAGTTGACTTAGTTGACTAACACAATGCATTTGCCATTGACTCTGGCAATTATTTTAAGAGCAATGGCAAGAATTCCCTGCAGGTGGGAAAAAAAGAAGAAAAGTAAGAGTGAGGTTAAGGGAGGAAGAGAATGAGAGAATGCATTTCACAGGCCTAAGTCCATACACGTGTCACTCGTAGGTTTGAAGAGTGGGCTTTCTCAGTGTGTAAGCAGGAAGCAGTTTCTTCCCTCCCTCAGCTCCTGTGCAGATTAGAAAACCTCCACTGGGGCAGGGTGGAGGTTTTTCAGGCATCTTCCTGTCCCCATTAGGCTACCTTTGACTGCTCTAGTGTTAGAGAAGAGAGGAAAAATAAAAGGTAAAAAAATAGTATTATTTGACTGGAATAGTTTTATCTGAAATGTATTTATATCAGAATAACAAATTTAAATATGTCTGAAATTTATTTTATACTTGGTGAGTATTTAAAGCTTACTGTCCCCCCCCCCCCCCCCCCCCCCCGTTGGGATGTTAGTGTGGATTCTTGGGAAAACTTCCCTTCCCCCATCACTGAGAATTTCTCACTTGTAGTTTCCTTGACTCTTTTATCTCTCTGCTTATAACTCCTTCTTCAGCAAGATTTTGCTGGCAGAAGGGGGCTGAGCAACAATAATAAAAATTATATTACAAAATCTCCTGAGAGTATGAGTCTGATAATAATCAATGGGATATATTTTAATTTTCAACCATTATATTTCATCCTTAAATTAGATGACAAATAATTAAAAGACAGTATAAGGTTTTTTAGTTGTTGTCTTTATCACTGCAGCTTTCTTTTTAGGTTATAAAAGAAATGATCTATGAAATTATTACATACATCTTTGAAAAAAACATTTTACTATACTTCCTGTGTGTGAATATTATAAATTAGGTAGGTTTAATGATGCCTACTTAGAACAAAAGTGTCTAATTGTTCACTTCTTGAGAAATAGAACATTTGGCTTTGGAAGAGCAATTTAATATACCACCATGACCACCTATGGAAGTACTTAGTGACTTTGCTGTATTTTTCTCTTTTTTTCACTCTCATTTAAAATCATTTTTTGCTCTATGTCTTCCAACTACTTTCTCTCTATTCTTACTACCATTTCAGTTATCTACCCACCACCCACACTGGTGTGTGCTGATGCCTGAAATGCCACAGTTAGTGGTTCAGCCTTCAGCTTAAGCGTCATTCGGTCTTTACTTTTCCTTTTAAAATGCAAATACTTCCCAGAGGGTCAAATATGAATTAAACCACTTGATACATTAGAATGAATTAGTCTTTCAAGTTCTTGTGGCCCCAAGGATAGATAGCATAAGAGACTTGGAATTTAATGGGAGGGATTATGAAAAAAAGGAAAAGAGAGGAAGTACACGAGGATGTTGTTTTTCACAATTCATCCTGGTATATAACATGTCATCCATTCAAATCAAAACATAACCTGACCACAGGGGCCCAAGGACACTTGCCAATGACCGGATTTTTGTAGAGGCAGAAAAAAAGAAAAACTCTCAGTATGCATAACTTCTTGGAAAAAGATATATTTGATTCCTGCCTCCTACACCCGCCCCACCCAGCCATCTTTCTCCTTTCATTATCTACAGAAAAGGTCAGGTGTCCAAACAACCTGGTCTCTTCCTTCTTTCCCTGCTTCAAATTTATTCTCCACTACTCAAATGCTGGGTGCAGATTTTGGAAGTAAAGTAACTCAGTCCTATATTCTATACAAAGCTCTCTCCAAATACTGTGTCTTTGGTCTACCTTCACTTTCTGGAGTGCAACAGTGTTATGTCTAGAACACTTTATCAGGAGATAAGTTTTCATTGCACAGATATTTTCCATGAACAACTAATATGCATGTTTTTTGAGGTCATGTACTGTGCTTCTTCATGCCCATATACTTTCGAGGCTGAAGGTTTATCATCAGCATTCTCCTAAAGAGTATTCTTCAGAGCATTCCAAGAGCTGCTAAAAGGGTGACATCAAACAAACATGCGGGTTTTGTAATCAATCCATTTATAGAATTGCTGATTTAAAAAAGTTAAATGTATTTTTTAAGTTCAAGATTTCCCCAGAGCCTTTCATATGCTAATACAAGCTGGAAATACCCAACGGGAGGGAATCATGGTATACCCAATTTCCCAAATTTGTTTGATGATGGAGTCTGTATTCAAAACACTTCTCCTAGGAAATTTTAGTTTACTCTGTTCTTCTCATTTCACAGATGAGAAGACAAAAATCTTCATTTACACAATTATTTTGTAGCAAAGCCTAGAACTAAAGCCTCCTACATCCTAGGCTACTGGTCTTTCAACTATACCATTCTGCCTTTAGGGTGGATATTTAATTAAATTACTGTTTTCTGAATGATGCTAGTATTTCTTTGTCTGGCCCATCTTAGCATGTTGGGTCCTAGAGCTATGATAGATACAAAAGCTTGCTCTAATTTGATTCTTAAAAAATCTTTTTAAGATTTTTTTTTCAATTCCAGTGAAGACAAAGGGGGAATTGAAGCCATCAAAATTATGGTTTTTAAAAAATATCTTTTAAAAAGATATGTTTTGAAGTTTCTCTAAGGAGCCTAAAATGTCCTGCTACAGTTTAAATAGTGAGCAAATTATGTCTGTGTGTATATTTATATGACACATAATTATTATGATATAAGGTTTTCTTGAGGAACAAGAGTGGAGGCCAAGAAAAGGCACAATTCATTAGAGCATTAAATTCCTCACCTCTATTTAAAATCCACACTCTGGTATTGTTTTAATCATCAACTATTAACTATTATTTTCATAGGCCGAATATGAATTGATATAACTAATTTAATTTTTAGGTTAATCCTCTTCTCTTATTTTTTCACTTTTATTTTTCTTCCCATTATTTTTAAAAATACTTACATAATTACAGAATATATTTGGTATTCTTAATAAACCTATAATTTGAGATTATATTTTTGCTTGCTCTGAAAAAACTTTTATCTAGGAAATCTTGAATGGGTGTTAGCTGAATTAGAAGACATATATATAATTCCTCTAAATGCTAGGATTTTAAGATTCTCCTTTAATTCTGAATCCAAGTCATTAATCCATTTTCTAAAATGAAACTATATAATTTTAAAGAATTTACTAATATGTCTACTCAAGTGACAACTAATTGTGCTGAGATCAGGTCTGACCAAGAATTATTGCCAAGATATGCAATTAAAAATGATGTGCCTTGGGTGTGGGCACCAGAGATCAAGTTTTACTTCTACGTATGGATTAGTGACTTGGACTAGTTAGGTTCTCTTAGAGCACTGAGGCCTTGAGGCGTTGGGTTGTGAAAGATCAGTGTGTGAAAGAGCTAGAGTCGTGCCTTGCAAAACAAGAGGCTGCTCTACCAGCTCAGTAAAAGCATAAAGTAAAATGAAACATGATACATTTTTCAGAGGATTTAGTGTCACTATTCATGTTTATTGGGGAAAATGATAAATAAAAACTTTGCTGAATTCTTAAGTGATTTTTATTTTGTTTCCAGATACAATTTAAATCACCACTTGCTTTCAAATGGAATATTAGTTATTGTTTTCTGGTCCATGATGGGGACAAACTTTATTTCTGTGAATATATCTCAGAAAAGATTATGTCAACCAATATGCAAAAATACAAAACAGTGGAAAGATAATTAATTTGGGAAAAAAGTCCTTTTTTTCATATAGTAAGTAACATAAAGGAAGCAGCTTATACAGTAAGTAACATTCAAATGGACACTAGTAAATGGCATTCTTTCCTTTTTGTAGAAGCTGGCCCTATTCTAGAATAGTAAAAATAAGAAAAGGAGAAAGTGAGTGCCAGGATATGTTTCCATTTAAGGGATTTGTTTCAAGATTGGTTTAGGTTTGTGGCTTCATAGAGGCGTCATTGTGATACTTCTATCTGCCTTGATTGACTAGAGGTTTTAATACTTTCTGTGATATCCTGATAATAGATAATGGCTACATAAGTGGTAATATTTTATAGTATGCAAAAAAGTACAATAAAACTTGTCATACAGCGTCATATTCTTCGCCCAGGAACCACCTGTAGTTTCTGTTGAAAAACAAGGGCGCCAGAGTATGTGTGGTAAAAATCATTAAGCTTTGCTTCTGAGTTTCTTCTCTCAATTCTCAGAAAGGGGACAGAGCAGGATATTCTTGTCCTTGCTAAGCTGGCTGGGGTGGTGCAGAATTCCAGTTTTGACTTGTATGCTGACAAATTTTATTATGCAAGTTGTATATCTCAGCATGCACCACAACCTGAGAGACAGCCAAGTGTCAGTTTATTCCCAAGTTCATAGCGATGAACTAACTCTAAAGCAGAGGGAGTGCTGGGTAGTGACATGGATTGCTTCATGATCTCTAACCCAGTATCTCTCAGACAAGATCTTTCTGATCTGAGCAACTTTCATCGCAGAGAGCTTTGTGGCATTTGGCACATTAGTTTTAAACAGGATGTTTCTATTTAGTACATTATCTGGTTTCTAAAAGAGAGATGGTCTGTTTAAAAAAACAAAAAGACTCTGTGATATCTTTTTGGAAAATTCACTTAATATTATACAGATAAAATGATTACTTAGACCAATGTCATGGAGCTTTTCCTCTGTTTTCTTCTAGTAGTTTTAAAGTGTCAGGTCTTACATTTAAGTCTTTAATCCATTTTGAGTTGATTTTTGTATATGGTGAGAGATAAGGGTCTAATTTCATTCTTTTGCATGTGGATATCCAGTTTTCCCATCACCATTTATTGAGGAGACTGTCCTTTCTCTATTGTGTGTTCTTGGTAACTTCATTAAAAATCAATTGATCATAAATATGCGAGTTTATTTCTGGATTCTCTATCCTTTTCCATTGGTCAGTTTGTCTGTTTTTATGCTAGTACCATACTGTTTTAATTACTGTGGCTTTGTAGTGTATTTTGAAATCAGGTAATGTGATACATCCAGCTTTGTTGTTTTTGCTATTTGTTCTTCTTCTTGGCTATTCAGGGTCTTTTGTAGTTCTGTATGAATTTTAGGATTGTTTTTCTATTTCTGTAAAGAACGACACTGGGATTTTGATAGGAATTATATGGAATCTATAGCTCACTTTGGGTAGTATGGGCATTTTAACACCTTAAGGACCGCTCACGGGTTTTCTCCTGTTTCGCACATCATCTGTTAAGGACCGCTCAAGAGTTTTCTCATTTTTCACTGTAGTTATGATGATTTAAACAACGTGTAGTTTGCCCAAAAATGTGCGGTCCCTGGCGTATGTCTTAGAGATTTCTATGTGGTACGAAATGTGTTATTAATAATATTAATTCTTCCAATATAAGAGCACAGGTTATCTTTCCATTTATTTGTGTCATTTTAAACTTCTTTCATTAGTGTTTTATAGTTTTCAGTATACAGAGCTTTCATCTCCTTGGTTAAATTTACTCCTTAGTATTTTATTTATATATATATACACACACACATATCATAACAGCACATTGTACCCCATAAATATATACAATTATTATTTGTCAACAAAAATTAAAAAGAAAAACATTATTGTGAAAATGGAAAACAGCAATGTAGATTTTTAATTTAACAAATGATGATTTAAAATCTTTATCTCTTAAATAAAATAATGTGCTTTCTTTAAAAAGAGATAAAATGAATTATGGGAAACCTAAGGGCTTCTGTTTATCTGATATTTCAAATACTTGAGAATTTTCAGAATGTGATGAACTAAAACAGAAATAGATTTTTAATAAATGTTAGTTAAATGGAAAAAAAAAGAAGCAATATAGTTCCTTAGTTGGTACAGACTTAGATACCAAACTCCTTGAAGATAAGGACTAGCTCCTATTCCACATAATTATTAGCTGAGATCTAATTCAAAGGAATCTGTCATGTGTGGATAGCTTTGCTTGTCCTGCATTTGTGACTAAGCAGAGCAGTCCTCACATGACATATTTTTTTGATGCCATATGAGTAGGGAAAGACCGAACATGGGCCCATAGCATTTCTTCTCTACTGTAAGGCATCTTTGGGTTCTACATTAGATGATACTTTAGTATTATGTTAATGCTTTACTTGAAATTTAGACTTGGGAGCTGCCGGATAGATAAAAATTAAATGCAACAACTTTTTATACAATGTCATCCAATTTGAGATACTTGGAGTGAAAGAGGGCACTGTTCATAATCACACCAGGAAAACAAGCATAGCCCAGACCTGCCCCAGCCAAACCAGGATATGGCCACCATACCTTGCACTACACAAAAAATAGTGTGCTTAATTATGGTAATCTACAAAGGGCAGACAAGCCCCTAGGAGCCCCAGCTTTGCCCTGAGGGTGAGTCTAGAATTAATATTATTACCATAACATGCTATTTGATTTGCTGATCAGGCACAAGGGGGTGAGAATGAGGGGCACAGAATAATTTTGTGTTACTCTTAGGATTTGAGCATCAGCCTAGGTTTTGCTAGTCCCTTTACCTGAAAGCCAAACTCTGTCTACCATTCTCTTGCTAGAGTTCAACTTCAAATCATAAGAACCCATCAGAATCATAATATTATCTACACCTTCCCCTTGAATTCAAGCCTGACTTCCACGGCTCTGGCTGCCATGTCCCACTCACAGAGCAGACCTTCCTAGAATTCCAGAGTCTTCAGATCCAGGCCCAAGAATTATGAGATGGGGCAAGTGTTTCAAAGATGAATCAGACTCATTCCTCATTCAAAAGGGCAAATCTTATACAGAGTGTGAAGAAGATAGGGCAGGGAGGGTGGGGAATAAGAGGAGAGTAAAAGATGATTTCAATTTTTGAAGTCAATCTTACCTATTAATTATTGATTGAGTCAATATAACAGTGAAGTTGAATCAAAGGATATCCAAATAAAAATAGCCATTTTAAGAAGATACAAGTTTGTAGCTCAGGCAAGCTTCGAGCTTTAATTTGAAGTAAGAAGGAGGAATTTCAGAGCCACATTCAGAATCCTGAGGCCATGAAGTTTGGGGATGTTCTCTTTCTAGTCCTGAATCTTGACAAGGGAAACTCAGCTTGTGGTCAGTATTTGGCCATTCAGTAGGATGTCTTAGACACTGCTGGGATTAATTACGTATTTTGAGGTTGCAAGATAGGAGATAAGATTTGGGATTTGTAGCACAAATACTTTTTATCCCGACTTCTAAAATAGACCCAAACTATGATCATGGTTGCCATCCTCAATGGTAACAACCACTCAACCTCACAGTTCCAGCATGACATAACAGTGTTCAGGAAACAGAATATGATTCATCAGAAACTCAGATTTCTTGTGATTAATTGTGGGTCTCTTAGATGAGAAACCATTGCTGTAGAAAGAAGGAATTGAGAAATCCAAGAGGCAAGATAACATACATAGGTAATAATGCATGGGAGAGTGAAATATACCTTCCCCTGCATGCTGTTGAATTTATATCTTTAAGTTTGGCAAATGCAGAAGTGAGGAGATGAACAAAAAAGTGTTTTATGGTACCTACAGGTGGGTAAACAAAAGATATCTATCCTGCTGCTTGAGTCCTTCAGAGGAATGCATAGAATTTCCCCCATGCTGGTTTTATAGCTCTGCGCATGCCTCTGAGAGCTTAATGGATAGCTCTTCCCAAGGCCAATTTAGGAGGGCCGGAGACAGGATCAAGAAAGTATCTTCGGTCAGATTTAGGTAGCTTATTAAATGCTGATGATTCTTCTTAAAAGCAAATCCAGGTAAAAGGAAGTCATGGGCCTTATCCATTGGGATAAGTAACTCAGAAACAAGCAACCCCATGGTTTTGTAGACTAGATTTGAAAAATCACTAATTTTTAGATAAATATTAGAAAAGGGAAATCATCAAATGATATGAGAATCTCAGAATAACCAGTAAATTATAGAATATCACATGGGAGGTGGGACTGAAATATGGGAGAGTGTATTCTGCAAGAAAAAAATTCAGCTTCTTCCAGTGGGAAAATATTTGGAAGTTTTTCATTTTTGCAAGTTTTAAAGGGCAAAGGTGCCCATTATGAATGTATCTGTGTGTTCAGGTTGGGCCATCCTTAGACTTTGTATATAAGGAGGTTTAGGAGTGACAATTTGATTTGAGGTAGGTTTGAGGAGGTTGGGGTTTCCATGGGATTTGTTTTGAAGTGGTGTCACCTGGTAAGCACAGTGTTTTCACCAAGATTTTGTGATTATTGGGGTGGTTTTCTGAACATCCTCCTGTTCCACTTCAAGCTGCCCCCTTTGGCGTTGTGCTAACTTTGAACAATGCCCATATGAAGCATGAAAGGTCAACCCAAACTACGTATTTTTGCATCTGTTGCCATGAGCTAATGACAAATGCAATATACAATAATACACACATCTGGACAGTAGGAAGATCTAGGTAGGTAAGGGAAATGTAGCAAACGTACACTGAGAGCTTTTATTATGATATGAGCCGTTATGTCCTCAGCCTCATTTTGAAACCACTCAAAAGTATTCTTGTAACTTTTGCAATGCCTCATTTTCCTTCTAGCTATCCTCTAGTCCAGTTAATTTAGCAAGCACATGTTTATGATGGATCATTTAAGCACCTGGAAAGTTTTAATGGTTAGCCATGGCAGTCACATTGTGTAAGAATCAAACTGCTTTAAGTAAAAGGACACAGTTCATAAAATAACTCTAAGTGCTTTAATTTGAAACACTTTTTTAAAAAATACACAATTTTATTATGAAAAATTAAACAAAGTCACCTTCCGTTGATGGATGGTAGCTATTTGCACTTCCTTGTTGAGGCTGGATGCATTAAGTGATTTAAAATGTAATATTCAGGGTGTGCCTTGAGCTGTGTTATTCTCATCTGGAAATTTTTTTGCTGCTACAGACAGCTGGCAAGATGTAGATCCACGATCTACATACTTAGTGTTTTCTTTGGAAACTGATTGCAAATGGGATTTTCTTAAGGAAGATCTGGTTAGAAGCTGGGTATGCAAAGTATGTCTACAGCAAGGCAAGCCAGAAGCAGTGTGGGTCAAAAACTGAATATAGAATTTAAGGGAGACACTAGGTTTAAATAAACATATTCTTCAGCCTCCTCAGCTCCATATACCAATTGAAGCCTCCTTTCATGCGTCTTGGCAAGCAGACAGAAAAATAGCTGTCTCAGGCTAACAACAACAAAATCCAAAAGGTGAATAAGATAACCTTTGGGGGTGATTTTATTCAATTTCCTGTTTTATCTCTATATTTTCATAGGGATAGAATCAGAGAATGCATTGAAGCGAGAGATACCCCTTGTGGCAAAGCCAGGTAGGGATTCTTGCATATTTTACAGCCTTGCTACTCAAATCATGATGTCCAGAACAGTGGCACTGACATCAGCTGAGAGTTTGTTAGAAATGCCTGCTCCTGGGCCCTACTCCGGACCTACCGAACCAGAATCTGCATTTTAACAAGATCCTCAAGTGATTTGTTTGCACACTATAATTTGAGAAGTACCACTTTATCAGTTATCATTTTGCTTTTCTTCCCTTTTTTGATTATTAATAATCTGCACATGTACTTGGAGAAGACTCAGTTGTCTGAACATGGCTTACTTTGGGTATTCTCTACAATAATTTATTTAATGTGGTGTTCTCTTCTCCCGTTTTCTACCAACTGCATGTTTCTAGGCCACCAGCACTTACTGTCCTTAGTAATGATTATATACTATAAGCAATTTTGTGAAGGCACATCTATCTACATAAATGGTAACTGGGAAGTTGTCTTTAAATAAAATTACACAATATGTTCCAAAGCTATGTGTGTGATTGTGGAATGTGAAACTGACAAGCTACTACCGTGTTTCCCCGAAAATAAGACCTACCCATAAAATAAGCCCTAGCAGGATTTCTAAGCATTTGTGGAATATAAGCCCTACCCCAAAAATAAGACCTAGTGATAGGCGTGGCTACGCAGCGTATCTGCACAACCCATGCATTTTGTTGTGGAGCGGTAAAGATGACAAGCAGCCCTTCTCATCTGCCCCATCGTGACAGCTACTATCCCAGAGGTGACTGGAAAGGTGCGGGCAGCCTCACCAACAAGGTCGGCTCCCCCTGTCAGGTCCCGGCCATCCTGTGCGAGTTGCAAGCTGAGGCTTTGAGGGGAAAGGCTCCTCAGTGAAGTGAGGAGCGGGACACTCTGCTTTAGGTATTGTGTGTCCCCAGGGGGAAGAAGGAAAGCTGTGGCTGCCATTTTACTCAGCACTGTGGGCCTCTCTCACCCCCCACAAACACCAGGAGATGGGGAAAATCTTCAGCAAGCAGTCTCCTACTGAGCCCAGAGAGATCATTTCTGCTCCACTGTGCAGATTGGACTCAGTGCTCACTGGATCTCTGATAAATAAGCCAGACCTGCTCATTTAATGAGAGCTCTATTGCTCGACGTGAGAGATTGGGGCCAATGGTTCTAAAGGAAATAGAGTTGCAAGAAATTCAGGATGGAATGTGGGTTTGGAAAGTTATGATGATGTTCCGGAAGAAGATGACTTAACTATATTTGAATAAATGTAGATTGTTGTCCCGTACTTGAAAAAAATAACACATCCCCTGAAAATAAGCCCTAGGGTGTCTTCTTGAGGAAAAATAAATATAAGACCCTGTCTTATTTTCGGGGAAACACGGTAATAGTTATCAAATAAAACCTAAGAGTGATATTACGTTTTCACCACTAGGGGGAAATAGAGTAATTTCGAGTGTATTTTTTCAAGGCCATGAGCTATTGCAGTAGTACTTCCTTCATAAGCTGAAAGGAACCTAAGAAATCATTTAGTCTAATTCTCATCTCCTTAATTTCAGAGGTAATAAAACTGAGGTTCGGAGATATTAAGTAAAATTATATCTGTCTTACAAAAGTTAGTCTTCTAGAGAAGTTAGTCTTCTAGAGCTTCTGGAGGAAGAGTTGCTAGTAATTCTTGATTCTTCAGTCATTTTTATCCACAAGAATAATGTTATCTTTCAGCATGAAAAAGACATGATGTGACACCTCTATCATCTATGTGCTCTTACTGAAAAATAATGACCAACACAGCTACTAATGTTTGTAAGGATAGGCTAGGATAAGACTATTGTTTCTTGTTTTCTATACTGTAGTTAATCACACTCAAGTGATAATCTTCTTTTTTTTCAATGAAGAGATACTCAACAATCCCCATAATGTTATGTGAGACTTCAATGAGATTTGTTTTTACATTTTTGTTTTTTACAACTCATAATGGGTTCAAGTTAAGTAACCTAGAACAGCGCTTTTAATTAGCAGGTTAAGGGAGCACTTAATGCTTTCAGAGCTTGAAATCCATCTCCGTGGCTTTTTTTAAAAAAAAATAGAGATGAGGTCTCACTATGGTGCCCAGGCTGGTCTCGAACTCGTGGCCTCAAGTGATCTTCCCACCTTGACCTTCCAGACTGCTGGGATTATAGGCATGAGGCACTGCACTCAGGCCCATGACCATTAAGAAAGGAAGAGAATCTGAATTTTAGAGTTTAAGAGACATCAGAAATAATCTACTCCAATCATGTATATATGTATATATATATCAGATGAGGCATCTGAGAACAAGGTGTTGAATGTGTTGCCCCAGTAACAGAGCAATCACAATGCCCTTCTTTGTTCCACAGGAGACACTAACAGGTATTTTTGCCTTTTATCTTTGTATTGTTTGTTGGTGTGTTTTAACCACCTGTGGATTATTTCCACTCATCACATCAAAGATTGTGTTTAAAAGTTAAGTTTTAGGTAATGCCTCAGGGTTAAAAGCTGTTTCTTAAGTACCTAAACATCTAGTACTCCAGTGACATTTTCTTTTTGATATTTCTGTAACATGGTTGATCATGATAATCTAAAAATTAGTATCCTGGTACTGAGCCCTGACTATTATTACCATGGTTTATATAAAAATGGCTAAAACATGTTGAAACGGCATATGAAGAGCTCAAATCTAAACACACAGGAGCAGCCCTGAGTGTCTGGAAGCCAGTACTTGCATCACTGACAAAGGATGCACTCTGCTTCCCTCAGAATGTGAATGTTTTCTGAGCAGTAGAGTGTCGGTTGCTGGCACATGCAGGCCCTTTGTGGGACAACCACTAAATTTTAAAGTGGTACCACAAGAAAAACTGTGCTGACCCTAAAATTAGGGGAGGGACTTGAAATGAAAAGGATGCAGTGGAGGGGAGTAAATGCCCTGCCACATGCTGAGAGACGCAAACCAGATTTTAATTCTGTTAAAGGATGATACAAAAACTTGGCAGGGTGACTGTGGCCTCTACTCAGAGCTCCACCAGAGCTACAGCGAGAGTGCAGTGAGGGGTGGTCCTCTTTCATAAGGTCTTCAGTGAGAGGGGCCTGGATGAGGATTCTGGTTCTACCACTGCGCAGACTTTCCTTGCCTTATTTCCTCTTTTGAAAAATTGGGATGACACTCCTTAGCAAAAATTTAGTGGAGACTAGAGTTAATGGCTATAAAGTGCCCCGGAAGCACGGCATCTAGACATAGTAGGTACTCAATAAATGGACATTGTCTCTATCAAAAAGGCAGGCCTGTGTAGCACCTTCCCCACCTCACGCCATCTCACCTCTGGCATGGATCCCAGAGCACAAGCCAGAAACTGTGAAAAGTACACTTTGAAAGTATTCACATAATGTTCTGCACACGAGTATACGGTGTTGTTATGATTAAAGGTGAAGACGAAACACACTGGAGTCTAAACACTCAGTGGCTGAGAAAAAACTGTGAAAGGCTCCCTCCGCAGGGAATATAAACTAATAAAACATTCTCGAATGGCAATGACAGTCACTTAAGCTGAAACTTCATACAGAGTTTTAGTTTAGAAACGGCGCTTCCTGAGACATCCCGCATCCCACCCATTTAGCACCTCCCGATAAAATCTTAGCTCAGCTCAGGTGCACAGCCACCCTGAGGACCAAATTGGGCCAGGCGTGGCCTGAGGGCGTGGGATGTGGGTTTGTCCCGGACAAACTACACAAGGTCAGGGAGGCAAAGTAGTTATCAATCAATCAATTAATCAACCAACCAACCAACCAGTAGATCAATCAACTCCTGCCGCCCGAGCCCAGCACGGGCTAATCGATTGCTCCGGGTGTTTAGAAAGGAAAAGCGGCGGCGGCTTAGCGGTCAAGCGAGGGGAGCAGGAGAGGCGGGGCCCGGGCGCCGGGTGGCCCCGCCACCCCCCACTCCCCGACGTCTCGGGCGTGCGGAGACGCCGGAACATGCAGGGGCTGGCGTCCGAGGAGGCGTGGGGCGCGCCGGGCGAGTCCCAGCTTGCAGGAGGCACCCCAGGAGCCCTCGCGTCCCGGGGCAGGCGGAGCCGGTTCGCACCCCCGGACCCCGGGAGCCAGGCCGGAGGGCGCGCGGGGGGCGGGGCGGGGGCCGGGCGAGGCGCGCCTCCCATTGGCCGCCGGGCGCCGCGCGGTGCGGGCCGCCTGCATAAAGCCGCCGCGGGCGCCGGGAGCCGCACAGCAAGCTCCCCGCGCCGGCCCCGTCTCCGCTCGCTCCGCACGCCCGCCCGCGCCCACCATGGCCACCGTTCAGCAGCTGGAAGGAAGATGGCGCCTGGTGGACAGCAAAGGCTTTGATGAATACATGAAGGAACTAGGTGAGGCACCTGGCTCGGCAGCGCCGGCAACGTGGCGTGCGTGCGGCCGACTGTCCCCTAGGTGCCCATCACAGTGCCAGATTCCGGGGCGGGGGACGGTCGGCTGCCTAACCCCGGTCCCTCCCACCTCCCCGCCACCACGTGGCCCCTGGGTGCAGCGCGGCGCGGCACCACGCGAGCAGGCGGCAAGATTCCGGAGATGTTCCACCTCGTGTTCCCCCTACGTCTTTTCTGCGTCTTTCCTCTCCGCCGAGTGGCGGCCAAGTTGCACTTCTCTCGACCCCTCCGGGCAGCCCCCTTAACGTTCCTTTTTTCCCTTCCCTTGCGCTCATCCTTCCCCTTCCTGCCTCCATCCTCTCTCTCCCACTCCCCTTTCCCAGCCTGCTGCATCTTTTGTTTCTTGATGGCGCGCGGGTCCCCTTCCCTCTTCTGCGCGGGAAGGCGGCGCTGGCGCGCGGTTTCCAGCAGATTCCCTGAGGATCTGAACCCAGCTACAGCTTCAGCTTCCATTCGGCTGTCGGCCCCACCTCCCCCAGGTCCTCTGCCCGCCCTCGCCCTTGAGCCCGGCCCTTTGGGTTGGCGCACTGAGGAGCACCCGGGCTTCCTCGCCCTCTGTGCCCCGAGCCCCGCGCAGCGCTGAGAGGCGTTGCGCTGGCATCGCTGACTCGCTGCTGGCACCGCCTGGCTGGGACGCCGTAGTGGGTGGGTGGGCCATGAGGCTGCCTGTACCCGGCGGTGGCCGAGCATTGCCATCCTGGCCTCTACGTCGTGAGGGTGAGAGGTAAGGAGGCAGTGGGCTTTCTTGGAAAACCATAACGGAAACAGCGAGGCCCTCCAGAGGCTGCTAGCTGCATGCATAGGTGTGGCCCTGCTGAAGGTACTTGACTTTTTAAAGCCTTCCAAAGGAGAATGAATCTCTGTAACAAAATTCAGGTTCTCTCTCTCTCTCTGAAACTAATGCTTCATTTCTGTTACTGCCCTTTCGTAAGCCAGTGACAGCGATTGCATGCTGGTTGAGACAATGAATATATAGCAAACAAAATGGACCTTTGTCACAGGCTGCTAGGAAGTGGGGTGGAGTTAGCATAGCGTGGATCCTCTCTGGAAGGGGGCTTCCAGCCCTAAGGGATTGCTGGGACTACAAGGGTGCTTCAGAAGCCGGTATCCACAAATGTTAACCCGACTGCCCTCTGGTGAAGTGACTACAATGACCCTCTGTTGACACCTAGTCACTGCTGCACTTCAGAATCACTCCACTAGCATTTATCAAAGACCAAGTGGCGTTAAGGCTGGTTTGTGGTGAATCACAAGTATATTTATGATACTGTTGGTAAAACAAGAAGGCAGGGTTTTCCTCTGTAAACCTAGATCAAGATGACTTGGAAAAAGTCATTTACTGCCTTCATCCAGGAAATAGAGTGTTTGTATGTGCATAGGTGTGAGGACCAAATAGAGAGCACTTTCTCTACCTATTGGAAATTGTGTTTAGGGTTGGAGGGCTTGTTTCCAGGATTCTGGAGTCATAAGGTTATCAAGACTCAATTCATTAGGGAGCAATCAAAGTGTGAGACAGCAGAGCCCATTTATTTATTGAAAGTGAGAATAAATAATGACCCAAGTAACAACACAAAGTACCAGCCCTGAGCTGGCAAAAGAGAAGGCTCCAAGGGGAAATTTAAAGCCTGGCTGAGTGTTCCTCATCAAGACAGTCATGCTGCTTAGGTTGTGAAACAGATTTGGCCTGGATCAAAGGTTCCTTATAAATGTTAACTCTAGGAGGAAATGCACAGAACATAAATTAATATATAATTTAGTAATATGAAATTTCATAGCTGTATAAATCAATATAGTAATTGAGTTATACATCTATGAAATGTTTTCTCTTTTTAGGGGTAAGATTTTTTCCATTTGTTAGCATTACAATTGTGCTACTAACTCTTAAAACATTGTGCTATTTGAATATCTCAGGATTGATTTCTATTTTGTGTAGCTTATTAATCAACTATTTATCAAAGGCCTTTTAAATGCCAGACTGTGTGCTGGAATCATAGACTAATATAATGACAGAATCCAGTAGAAGGGAAAGACTGAGCAAGCTCCAGAGTTTGCAGGTTTGAATGCTTTGTCTCCACCTTCTGTCAACTGCTTTGGGTAAATAAATTTTAGAAGTTTGTATTTTTCCCCTTGATTTCTGAAGGCCAGTGGAACATGGTGGCCAAGAGCTGAGATTTGAAGCGGGATTGCCCACACTGTTGGTTCCCAGCTCCATCACTTCTTAGCTGAGTGAGGTTGGGCAAGTTACTTCAGTGCCTCACTTTCTCATCTGTAAAATGGAGACAATATCTGCCTCTCACAGGGTGGTTATAAGGCTTATATGAATTCATATATGTAAAGTTCTGGTGCATGGTGAGCACTGAATATGTGTTTATGATAGTTACCAATAAGCAAACAAGTGAAAATATGTCAAGCATAGTGATTACAATTGAATTATTACATTTATTATCTAAATGATAACTTTGGTCTTCCTCTAATTCAACATGGTTTAACATTCTACAGGAGTGGGCCTAGCTCTGCGAAAAATGGGTGGAATGGCCAAGCCAGATTGTATCATCTCTTGTGACGGCAAAAACCTCACCGTAAAAACTGAGAGCACTTTGAAAACAACACAGTTTTCTTGTACCTTGGGAGAGAAGTTTGAAGAAACTACAGCTGATGGTAGAAAAACTCAGGTTTGTCATCGTATATTATAGAATCCCAGAAGCTTCTAGCACGATAGGCTGTATTAATAACATTTTTCTGTTTATAGGCAAGAACTTAATGGAAAAATTAATGTATGAATTGAGTTTTGACAAATTAGTAAAAGTACCAACTTTGTAGAATGAGTATTTATTATCAGCTTCTAGATTGAAAAGCACAAACTATATCGTAAATAAAATCAGTATGGGTTAATGAAGTAGACCCAGAAAGGAGACGATGAAAAAAAATGTTGATTAAGGAGGTTATGAGTCATGGAAACACTCTTGTAATATATTTTGGAAGATTAAAAAGTGAACTTTATTTTTCCAGACTGTCTGCAACTTTACAGATGGTGCATTGGTTCAACATCAGGAATGGGATGGGAAGGAAAGCACGATAACAAGGAAATTGAAAGATGGGAAATTAGTGGTGGTAAGTGTCAAATTGCTTACGTCTTACTGGGCTGCTTCTTTCCTTCATAGTTCACGTAACTGATCATTATCAGGAGAACTAAGTTTGGGAAGAAAAAAATGCAAAATAACGAGTTAAATACTAGAACACTGATTATGTGGGGATAGAGAAGTGACATGAGGATGTAGCTGGGAGATACAGTCCTTTCTTTGCTCCGCCACTTCACAGCCACCCAACTGCCCTCTTAGCATACATTTTTCCCTTTTTTTAAAACTGAGGAATACTATTTGTGAAGACCAAATGAATAATTTGGATATGCTCAACACTTTAGTTTTTAGTAAAGCATATGCATATTATAAGCAAAACAACAGGTTCCATCTTCTCTCAAACCCAGGAATCCAAATGTCTCCATTTATGAAGTAGATTACAAGGTTTCGTGGGATCCTTATCCTAATTTTTTTTTTTTTACCACTATTGCTTTAGAATGTAAGACTAACCTTATTCTTTATTATCATTCTTTCTCCTAGGAATGTGTCATGAACGATGTCACCTGTACTCGGGTCTATGAAAAAGTAGAATAAAAATTCCATCATCACTCTGGGCAGGAATTAGTTACGAGAAGGAACAAGCTCAGTTCAATGAGCAAATCTCCACTTTGCTTTTTTTTTTTCATTACTATATTCAATTATCTTTATCACAAATATTTTACATGCAACTATTTCAAAGTGTTGGTTTAATTAGGTTCATCCCTTTGGTTAATAAATAAATGTGTTTGTGCTAATACATGTTGTATGCATTCTTTAACTTTATAGGAAATTAGTAATGAGTTTTAATAGTTATAAATTGAGTCAATTCTGAGGTAGTTTTGAGGGTGCTATATTGAGATTATATTCCAGCCATTTATATGTAGAGCTACCTTTGTGGCAAATACAGTACCAATCATTTAAGCTTACCCTACACTATTTGAACTTAGTATCAACTCAAGAAAAATTTTTGGCAGAGACTGTTCTCATTAAAAGGTAGCTCCATAAACTTATATCATTTAAATATTAAACAAAGGTTAAATTAGCATCATTGACTAAATCATGCTCTTAATGGTATGTGTATAAGTATTACTCAGGAATTCTCTGTGGCTGAAAACTCATTTAGTAAACTTATTGAAGACCTAACCATGTGCCAGGACCTGTTCTAGAGATTGAGGTAAATCTGAACACAATGGACACATCATTGCCCTCGGTGAAAGGGAACACTCCCAGCCTAGAAGAACACTGTGTACTCATTAACAAAATTCACAAAAGTATTAGATATTCAGCTCTAAAATACTTGTGGTGTGTATTTACACAAATATACACAATATGCTATGTGAAGAATAACTAGAATTCTAGTGGATCTCTGCTCTATTTCTTGGACCCCAATACAAATATCTGCAGTTCACATTTGGAGAAGTAGGTTGTCAGCCCTGGGCTAAAGCTTTGTGTATATGGTCCTCAGAGCAGTCATTAAGGGGCTGGTACTATTATCTCCATTCTGCAAATAGGAAAACAGGTTTTTGACTAGCTTACTTGTTCAAGGACACAAAAGTACTAGAGCTTCATTGTGAACTTATAAAGTCCACTCACTATGTTCAGTTATGCTAGAACACCGCCTCTTACAGAGATCCTGAGTCCTTAAATGTATTTTTTGAAACCACCTTCCATGTGCTGAGATGTTAGCTGCTGAGAATCTTCTCTTAAGAATTAACTAAAGCTAGCAGTCAGTGAAAGAGTTCACCTTTCACTAATACTCTAGCCCTGTGCTGTTTAATAAGTAGCCATCAGTCATGTGTGGTTATGGAGCCCTTGAACAAGTGTGGCTAGTCTGAATTGAGATGTACACATGGGATTTCAAAGTCTTAGTATGAAAAGTCAAATACTTCATTAGTGATTTTTTTTTTATATTGATTACAAGTTGACATAACATTTTTGGATATAGTTGGTTACCTAATTATTACATATTAATAAAATTAATTTTGCCATTTTGTTACCTTTTTTAATGTGGCTAGGGAAAATTTAAAAATTGCATGCGCTTGCGTTTTTTCATCTATATTTTTTTCTGAGCAATACTGTTTTAGACTTCCTTTCTATTTGAATTTCCATCTTGCTCATTTTAGTCTCTGGGCTAGAGTTCCTCTTTCATTCCTCTTTTCCACTTCTAATAATTGTGTATGTTTATTCCACATTCTCCCTGAACTAAACACTGAGCCAAGTACTTGGAGTGTTTTGTGATTCTCAGAACCAGCCTAGATGATGTGTATTAACTCTGGTATTTCTGCACTATATAGATGAGGAAACTAAGGCCCAGAGTTTAGGCAATGGTCCCAAGCCATACAGCTAATGAAAGTTAGAACAGATTGGAGCACGGATTTGTCTGACAGTATGGCCTGTGCTCTGTTAGCCACTGTGTTCTGATCCCTATACTGCTTAGTTACTGGACTGCGGAGTATCACCAGAGGGACAGTAGGCCCATGTTTCTTACATGGGGAAGCTGTTGACATTTTGCATGAGAGAACTTTGTGTTAAACTGTTGCAAGCATCATCGGACTTTTAGCATCCTAAAATCATGGCCACAAAATGTTCATGGTACCTACCAGTCTACCCTGAACACCCTATACATTTCCAGATGTCCCCTAAAGGCATGGTATCATATCTAGTTGAGAACCACTGGGTAGAAAAAGTCTATCTCGACTTTACGCTACCTGATGTCAGTTAAGATGTTTCTTCTGTGCAACTTTTAATGATTGCTCCTTTATCGAAAGACCTACAACCAGTGCCTTCTCTAATAATTTTTATTTCCTCTTAGCCGATGGTATGCTGGAATGCCTCATGTTTAATTCTACAATACACAAGATCTCTGGGCAGTTTCACTTTTACTACAGATCTTTCAAACCTCATTTTTTCCCTATCCTTCAATGCTTTGTTGCTGATAACCTACAAACATTCCTCTATGGATGCATGTATCATTTCAAACTAGTTTAATCTTTCTAAAATATGGTATGATGGCTTAAGTGCTTGGGCTGTGTGGAGGCAGACAGTCCCCGAATCCAAATCTGGCTTAGAGCAAGTTTTTAAATATTTAACTTCTTTGAACCCTAGTTGCATTCTTCATAAAAGAACACAACATTGCCTGATTTGTAGAGTTGTTTTAAATATTAAATTAGGTAATATAAGTAAAGCACTTAGCACAGAGCCCAGAATATAGTAAAGGCTTAATGTCCCGCCATCACTGGTGGAACATTGGTTCAATGTCCAATAGAACTTTCTTTGACATGGAAATGCTGTATAATATTTGCACTGTTCACTACGATAGCCATTAGTCACTTATGGGTGGGTACTGAACACTTGAAATGTGGTAAACACAACTAATTGAATTTTTAATTTAAGTTTAATTACAATGTAAATTTAAATACCCACATGTGGTTAGTGACTGGTAATTCGGATAGCATGGGATGTTAATGTTTTCCAAAATCAAATTTCTTATTTATTTATTTTTTTTTCATTTCAAACCTCCTTTTCTTGTAGTCGTCTCTATCTCAATGCATGGGAATGTCAGTTTTCCAATTCTCAGGCTAAATGCCTCAGTGTTGCCTTTGCTTTCTATCTTGCTTTCCCTTCTCATATCTAATCCATTAGCCAGTTATTTCAGTTTTATCTTCAGATTTTATCTAGGGTTCAATTACTTCTCACCTGTTTCACAGATAACCACTCTCATTCAAACACCACCATCATCTTTCTCTCTGCCTGTTTGCACCTTTGTCGCCCCAGAGCTATCAATTAAAAAAATGGGTTAGAATGTCACTCCTATTGATAACCTTTCATCTGCTTCTTATTTCACCCAGAGTAGAAGCCAAAGTCTTTAGAAAGGTTTTGTTTGATTTGCCTATGTCTCCCAATGTCCCAACGCCCTTGCAACATTCCCTTAGCTACGCTGCCTCAGGGCCTTGGCACCTGTTGGCTCTGCCTGGAACAATCTTCCCCTAGGCATTTGCAGCCCACACTTTCTCACTTCCTTCTGTCGCTCTGCAGTGAGTCACTGCAGACTACACTATGTGTAATAGCTGCCATCCTTCCCCCAGATTCTCAATTCCCCTAAGCTGCTTTATTTTCCCCCATGGCCCTTGCCTTTATCACCAGTTCTGACTGACTATATATTTACTTGTTTTGATTTTTAAAATTTTTTTGGTATCTCCCCCACTGGAAAGTAAGCTCTGTAGAGGAAGGACTTCACACAGTGCTTTCTCTCTCTAGCACGCAATTAGGTGAGAAGATGCTAGCACACAGAAGATGCTCAATATATATCTGTTGAATGAACAAGTTCATTAATAAATTAATGGCTTCTTGATGCCTATTTAACACATTTTAATATCAATTAATGCCCTTTATGATGTTACTACAACCTACTTTACTTTTTAAAACCATATTTCTTGCCTTTATACAAACCATTCAACTTTAATCAGATCTCTTACTTACCCCAGAAGTAGTGTGCTTGATGATTGTGGGGTAAAACAGTTTGAAACATGAAATAAAGAATTCAGCCTTGCTTCCAAACTGGTATGCCATGGTGCTCCACTCTGCCAGGCATAGGCTACCCGATTTTGATCAATGCATACAATTTATTTTACTGCAGCGGAATATTCTGTCTGTCGAACAGAACTGGACCTGAGTTGTTTGTGGAACATGGTGCAAATTAAATACGATTTGCTCCAAGAAAGGTGGTTTAACACAAGTCAAACCCTCACCAAAGAAAATTGTACAGGATAGAGATGACTTAACTTTTGGATTATGTCCTTGAGCACTGGTAGGGCATCAACTGTTCTCTTCTAGCAGAGTCTGAGTGTCTGAGAATGGGTAGTTACAATGAATTATGACTGTGAGATCTTTGTGGGCAAGACGAGGCATTGTTGTAGGCGAGTAGTGGTTATGTTGCATTTATCACTAACATATTCAGTGATTTCTTGAGTCTTAATCTATTCAACTGTTTTCTCAAAATTCTGGTACTCGAAATTGTGCTGTGACCATACAAGGGTCGAGAACCATGTTTTTAGCACCTAGATTTTGATACTACCAAGTCAGCTCAGGCTATTACTCAATGCTTGCTGCTTATAAATCAATGACTATTAATGTCTGTTGTATTGTAAATTCACTTTTAAGTTTATGGGAGTCATTACAGCTTTTCCCTGGGTTTCATGAACTCTCCATTCTCTTAGAATTCACTGCTGTTTGGCGAGTCATGTGTGATGCGGTCGGCAGGAGGAAGAACTGATGAAGCTGGTAAACTGGTTTGAAAAGCCGAATGACACGTGTTTTGAAATGTTATGAAAGGCAGAGTGGTATGACTTGCCGCTGGTCACAGTGACTGGAGAATAACTGGAGTCTTATGACATCTGGTCTGTCAGGCTCTGTCACCAGATCATACATAAACATTTACTTTTGACTCAGTCCCTCTCCTCCGCTCATCGCCGCCTCCTCCCATACGTCTTTCTCCCACACTGCACACTTTGAAAATGTCTGAAAAGAGGGTCATACTGTTTTTAAAAGAGCACTTTTTTAAAGATGCTGGCGACACCTGGCATGGTGAACACGGTAGAGCGGAGTGAGGGTCCTTTCTCGTGGAACTGACATTCTAGTGTGAGAAGATGTGTCTTAGTCCATTCTGTGCTGCTATAACAGAATACCTGAGACTGAGTAATTCATAAAGAACAGAGATTTATCTCTTACAGTTCTAGGTGCTAGGAAGTCCAAGATCAAGGGGCCTGCCTCTGGCCAGGGCCTTCTTGCTTGCTCAGAGCAGAAGGCAGAAGGGCAAGAGAGAGTAAGAGAACAGGACGGGGCCATGCTCACCTTTATTATATAATAAACCCATTCTTGCAACAACTAACACACTCCTACAATAACGACATTAATGCACTTATGATGGCAGAACCCTCATGACCTAATCATCTATTAGCCCCCACCTCCCAACACTGTTGCGTTGGGGAGTAAGTTTCCAGCACATGAACTTTGGGGGACACATTCAAGCCATAGCACGATGGAACATACAGGATTTCGACAAATGGCAGAGAGTGATAGGTGAAGGTAGAAAAAAAATAAAACAAGTAGAGTGATAAGGAGTGAGTAGGGTGGAGGCTACTTTATACGCAGCAGTCAGGGAAGTCCTCTTAGAGAAGGCGATATTGGAACTGAGACCTGAATAATGAGCAGAAGGTAGGCAAGTGAACATCTGAGGCAATGCCATCTAGGCAGAGAGACTAGCAACTCCAGAAGCCCTGAGGTGAGGATAGACAGAGCCACACAGTGGCCAAACTTGCTGAGGGAGGAGCCAAATGCAGTCTGAGATTTGGGTGGGGAACAGAGCGTGTGAGACCTTGTCACTGCTCGGTTAGGAGATTTGGGCTTATCTAAGGGGTCTAGGGAAACCATGGAGGGTCTCAAGTAGGAAGTGACAGATACCTGTTTTAAAAAGACACTCTAGTTTCACTTTCATAATGAGACACTGATATTTGGAATAAGTCTCTTATTAAAAACAACTGAAAATACAGGACAAAATATTTTTTAAATGCCTTAAAGTGACAATGAGTTAATAAAATTTTGAGGAATTACTTGGCCTCTCTCTGGGAATCCAGAGGAGCAAGCCCAACTGGCAGGGGAGATTTTGCCATGGATTATTAATTGCAGATCCGGAAGAAAGGCTGACAGGCTTTGGGCAGCTAGGAAACAATAGGGCCTTTGTCTGACAGTAGATGGGCTGATTCCATCCTCTACTTTCTTAGAGAAAGATCTCCTAATGATTGAAAATTTAGTTATGAGAATTGAAAATTTAGTTATGAGAATGTTCATCTGAGTGCTTTGATATTAGCAGAGTATTAGAAAGCACATAACTTTCTAGAAATAAAAGATTGGTTAAATAATCATGATATATCCATACTACAAAATACTGACTGGTGTTAAAAATATAAGACTAATAATAGCTTGGAGAAAAGGCTCATAATTCACTGTAAAGTGAAAAAAACTGGTTATAAAATATTATGTACCTATTGTACCATTTGTGTAACAATAGGTGTATATATGAAATAAAATATACAAGAATGTTAACAGTGGTTATCTCTTGGGATTGTGGTGATGTTTAATTTCTTATTTATTTACTTATCTATCTATAATAAGAAAAATGCAAAAATATTTTAATTCAAATAGCTTTATTTATATTTTTAATGATACATTTATATTAAAAAATACTTCAGAATTACTTTATATTAAAAATACAAAGAAGAAAATAAATACCCCTAGAGTCTGTCTTCCATAGAAACATCAATATTAATATTTATGATGCATTCAAATAATTCTTTATACATTTACATCCATATGTACCCAAATCATTTTATACATGGAATCATATAACACAGTATTCTATTGTCAATACTTGTTTATTTAAAAATTTTTTTTAGTTTATAATATTTAACTTTATTTCAACTCTATTATTTATTTTGTCCATTTTCCGTTGATCAATCTTTAAGCTGTTGAAAAAGTTTTGCAGTTATTAACAATGGTTCAACGAACATTCTTCTTTTGTGTTGATGTAATAGAATTGTTCATAAATATTTATAAAATACTTACTCTTCCGGTAGATTCCCTAAAGTACTTGCTCAGCCCATGTTACTAGGGTGAGTATTGCCTGGCTGCAGACAGAGCTGGCTTTACAACGCTGTAGAATGTAGTAGGCACCTGAATAAGGAAACTTCTACACTACAAAATATTTTGCCCCCAACAGGTACTTTATCTACTTTAACAGAGAATTTTTTTTTTCCTTTTTATGTTAAATATCTGAAGGCAGTGGGGGGAAATGTTTTATCTAAAGTCAATCCTAATGGAAAAATTAAAGGGCCAGTATTTTATTTATGCTGCAATGGATAATTTTGCTCTTTCTCATTTTCTGGCCTTTATGCAAGGCCTTGGTGCTTCTTTGGGCACAACTTTAGAGGTCTCCATTCGTGGTCTCATCTGTGTGGGTGCGTGCCGGGTTGTGCATGGCCTGTGGGTTACCTGTGTGTGTGACTGTGTGTGCAAGCTGCGGAGGCCTGTGTTTGGTTTAGTTTGTTTCTTACTTGCTGCTTCTTAGTGTATTGGGTCTCTAACTAGGCTATTGCTAAAAGAAATGTAAGGGAGAAAAATCCCAGAGATATGTTCTAGAATTTCAGAACAGTAGCAATGGAGATAGTATTCACGCAGAAGCTTGGAAACGTTACATATAAGGGAACAAAGACTTCTTTCATTTTCGACAGAGTTGGTTTGACAGAGGTTTTTAGCAAATCGCATCACCAAATATAGAAACTAGGCTTGCTGACTCAACCTATTGCACTAACCACTAAACTCAGCTTCCTCCCTCAGCTACAGGGTGGACACACTGGGGCAAAAAATGCCCCCATTTCTGGAACAGGGAGACTTTTGGAAAATGGCCAGTTCTGGAGGCTGACCTATATGGTGCATCATTGTACAAGTTGTGTACCACACCCAGAAACCTGGGAGAAATCATCATGACAGATGATACAATCTCAAAACTTTCTTATTTTATGTGGAAATAATTTAACATGCCAGTAAAAGGGTCTTATGAGAACTTAAATGCTTTATTCTGGAAATAGGCAGTTTTCTAGACTCTTAGAAAATTTAAATCAGTTTCTATTTGGTATATTTGATGGAGAAATAGTGCTGGTTCGGTTCCAGGTATCTAGGACATAAAGACGCATATTTAAGTAAGAAATAAGGCACCAGACCAGAATGAGGCAACACAATGTCAACAAAGACAGTAAGTCCAGAGATAATTTTATTAACATGTCATCTGATAATTTTATTAAAATGTCATCAGAGTAATTGCTAAGTAGAGCATCACATTCTCCTATCATGCCTCTTATTTCATTATATCTAGAACCTGTATACCTGCAGTGATTCTTTCAGGATTTAAAATAAATTCTTTATGTCAAGAGCAAATTTATATACAATATATTTCACATACAAGAAGTCAGTTTTCCCTTACTGTATTAGTTCTGATCAGTTATCTGATGAGGTCTTTGAGTTCTACCCTATCAGCATGTCCGAGATGAGTGTATTGATTGATGATTGATTGATTCATTCAATTTAGCAAATATATGTTGAACAGCTACAATGTTCAACTAAGGGCTGGGCATACGAAATTGAATAAGGTGGAAGGGCTTTGTCTTCATGGAGTTTAGAGTCTGGAGAGAGAGACAGACAATAAACAAAAGCTAAAATAATAATTATAGATAGATTTAATTGCTGGGAAGGAACTAAAAATGGTGCTTGGTGGAGACTAATAGCAGGAACCAATAGTGGATAACGTTAGGGAAGGCGTCTGTGGGGAAGAAAAATTTAAATTAAACCTGAAGGAAGAAAAGGGGCATTTCCCTTTTCCAACAGGAGTTACAAGGAAGAACATTTCCAACAAGAGTTACAAGTGCAAATGGCCTGAGGTAGAAATAAGTTGGCAAGCAGCCAGGCACAGCACCAGAGAAAGGGAAGGACTGCGCTGGAGAGGAAGGGTCCTTGGGCCAGGGCCTGCAATGCCATACAGTGTGTTATAGTATAAGAAAGAGCAGGGATTTCATCCACATCCATTGGGAAGTCACGGGAGTGTTTAATGCAAAGTAGAGTCATAGTCATGGGCAGACATATCGCAATCCCTTGAGCCATACGTATTTTGGGATTCAGAATTAGTTTTTCATTTTAGAAAGTTCATATAATGCATATATTATATCCACATTTTAATATAACTCTACCAAAGTTGCCTGGGACATACCCCGTAATCAAACACGTTAAGGTATCTGCAGTGAAATGTGAATTTTCACACTAAGGCGGGTAAATAAAGACTGTACGTGAACCCCCAACAGTTCACTTCAGGCTTTGCTGCCAGATGAGTTCAGATCCCATTAGGTTTTGCCACCAACTAAATTATGGGGGGAAAAATCAGTTTTCAGAGCTTTTTGTATTTTTAGATTGGTGGATAAGAGATTGGAGGTTTGTAATTATCCCCCTTTTTCACAACTATTATGAATGTCATTTATTGATTCACTGATTCAACATATTTTTTGAAGGCCTTTCTATGTGCCAGGTAGTGTTCTGAATGTGTAGAAATGTGTTAGACATGAAAATAATTCATATTTTCTTCTTAAATTTTTTCTTTCTTTGCTTTAAATGACAAAAATTGTGTTTATTTATGGTGTTCAACACAATGTTTTGATATATTTAGCCATTGTAGAACAGCTAAATCAAGCTCATTAACATGCATTCCCTCACATACTTATTTTTTTTTTTGTGGCAAGACTGCTTAAAATCTATTCTCTTAGCAATGTTCAAGTACACATTGTTATTAACTATAGTTACCATACTGTACAATGGATCTCTTGAAGTTATTCATATTTTTTTTTGTTTCATTTGTTTTATTAGCCCATAGGGGTAGGAAGAAAAAAATAAAAGGTACTTTGATTGTTAAAAATCTCAGTTTGTTCTTAAGGACCCCACACCAGCAAAACCCAGGGATGGAACATTTTATCAATGAGTTTTCCTGACCCACATAAGGGAAAGAGAGTGGAAATAGGGGCCGTGAGCCAGGAGCCTTCGCAGCTGTCGTCTCTAGATCTCTACTTGCTTGTTTGTTCTTGCCTGTCTCCCACTGGAAAAGAAGCTCCAGGAGAGAAGGAATCTTGTCTGTTTCTTCATATTCTCTTATGAATATTTTTTTAAATGGGAAAACTATTTTTAAAAATATAGCTATGTAAGTTTGAAATGTTATTTCTGCCATTGTAGTAAAATACTACCGACAAGAACTCAGCAGCAGAAACAACAACAAACCCCAATAAGCTAGGACAAAGCATTTTGGCACCTAGGCTTATTTACAAGCAGCCAGTACTGCATGTTTAGTGAGAGGGTAGTGAGGTGCTAGAATCTGCAACAGGCTTCCCTGAAACTCTTTTAATGTGATGATGTTGTCCGGACCCATTCAAAATTCCTGACACATTTGCTTTTGATAATTAAGAGGATTTATTTGTCTGTGGTGAAGTATTTTCTGTGTAGAATTTAGAGGAAATATTGCATATAAAATAAATTGCATATTTTGAATAATTTCTGCTCCAAATAATGATTTGCAATACTGTTCTTACAATAGTGCCAGATACTAAGGTAAAAACTTTACGTGCATAATTTTATTTAATCCTAAAAAATGAAGTAGATAGAAACTAAACTGCAAAAATAAAATAATAATTCAATTTTAAAAAATGGGCAATAGGTTAAATAGATACCACTAAAAAAAAAAGCATACAAATGACAAAAAGGTATAGGAAAAAATTAACATCATTAATCATTAGAGGAATGCAAATCAAAACCAGAATATCATCTCACCCCAGTTAGAATGGCTGTTAATGAAAAAGACAAAATATAACAAATAACAAATGCTGGCAGAGACATGGAGAAAGAAGAACTCTTAGATACTGTTGGTGAGAATGTAAATCAGTGCAGTCATCATGGAAAACAGTATGGAGTTTCCTCAAAAATTAAAAATAGAACTACCATATGATCCAGCAATTTCACTCCTGGGCCTATATCCAAAGGAAAGGAAATCAGTATATCAAAGAGATATCTGCATCCCATGTTTACTGCAGCTCTATTCACAATGGCCAAGATATGGATTCAACCTAAGCATCCAACATTGGATAAGTGGATGAAGAAAACGTGGTATATATACACAGCGAAAGACTCTCTAGCCATGGGAAAGAATGAAATCTTGTTGTTTGAGGCAACATGGGTGAATCCGAAGGATGTTATGTTAAGTGAAATGAGCCAGGCACAGATAGACAAATACTGCATGTTCTCACTTATATGTAGGAGCTAAAAAAGTTGATCTCATAGAAAAAGAGAGTAGAATAGTGGTTACTAGAGGCTGGGAAGGGAGAAGGGAGGAGGCATGGGGTTAACGAATATAAAATTACAGCTAGATAGGAGGGATAAGTTCTAGTGTTCTATAGCACTGCAGGGTGACTATAATTAACAATTTATGGTATGTTCTCAAATAGCTAGAAGAGAGTATTTTTGAATGTTTGTACCTTAATGACCCTGATTGGATCATTACACGGTGTATACATGTATTGAAATATTATCGTACACTCTGTAAACATGTACAATTGTTATGTGTCAACTAAAAATAATATAAGCCAAAAAAATGAGGTAGATACAAATATTATTTCTATTTTACAAATCCAAAAACAGAGGGCGAAAAGCAATTTGGAGTGGGCTCTGGAGCTGCACACATGGAGACAGATGTGCTTTGGAGCCACCCCCGCATCTGCCCTGATGCCCAGGGTGGTGAACAGCCAGTGACTGTCAGGTGCAGGAGTGTGAAAGCTCAGGTCTCTTGCATCGGGTTAGGACAACTCTGGGACATAACTGACACTCCAGAGTCGCCTCCTGGATCAGGCTAACGCCTACCCTCAGCAGAACTTTGCCTGAGATCACATCCTGCCTCAGTGTCCTCTTCCCTCTCCCGCTTCCCCTTTCATGCCTTTACAGGTCTCTCCAGAGCACTTCCTTTAACTAATCATTTGCACACAAATTCTTGCCTCGGGGTCTGCTTCTGGGGAACTCAGTCACAACAGCCCTGCTGAGCCCTGGGAAATTCCTGACCCTGGGAAACCATGACAGATAATAGAACGATTGTTGTTTAAACCATGTTTGGGGCTGATTTGTATGCAGAAACAGGTAAACAGAATTCCATACAATCCACAGTAATTGTATACAGAAAGGGTTCCTCCAGTCATTCCTCAAAGGGATCCATGACTCGATTGATCCTGATACGTGTACACATGGGCTTTCCCTCCTTCCGCAGGTCCTCAGCCAATATCATAACTGGGGGCCCAGAGTGTCTCATCTGCTGATGAAACAACACCCTGGGCCAAGGGACCCACTTTATGGTAAATGAAGTATGAAAAAGAGTGCATGACAAGGGAGTCACGGCTCCTACCACAAACCACCTCACGCAAAAAATTCTTGCGAGACAGAGCATGGAACAGGCTCTTGAAGGCTAAGCTAAGTCTGGGGCTCTGGTCCCTCAGGATGTGGTAAGTAGCATAAAGCAACAGCTATTACGTACTGCTGGCGATTCAATAGGAAAAATATATAGGTTCTGGTCAATCCCAGTGACCTACGTGTCTTTTTGGATATGTTTTTACAGTTTCCTTTTGCCTCCCAGCTTTCGTGTACTTTCAGCAACCAGCAGCTGTGGCTCTTCTTGGGAAGACTCTCCACTGCCTACTGGAGTCATTCACCAGCATGTGCAGAGGGCTGGAAGTCCCTGAGAGATTACGTTCTCCTCCTTTCCCTGCCAGGGCTACCTGTGCAGGGTTGGAGTATGGAGCCTAGGTCCCTTGCTGCAGACTGGGACAACTCTGAGACCGAACTCACACTCCAGAGTTCACCCGGGGGACCTCTCCTTCTGCTGCAGAGGAATCTGACCTAACTTACTTGTTCAGGGTCACAAACAAAATAAATGGTGAGATCAGAACCAAGGTTTGCTATATTGAGCAATTAAAAATACAGGACTCCCAGTTAAATTTGAATTTCAGATAAACACGGATAATGTTTTAGTATGTCACATGCAACATTTGGGAGATACTTATACTTAAATTTATTCATTGTGTATTTGAATTTCAAATTTAACTGGGTGTCCTGCTTTTATTTGGCAACCATAGTCAGAACACTAATCCAAGTCTGGCTAATTACAATACCTATGTTGTTTTTCTAAAAATTAACGAATCATTTTGAACCTGTAAATAACTTCAGTGCACATAACACAAAATCCGAAAGGTTATACAGGAAACGTTAAGTCTCCCTACTACCCCTGTGCCCAGCTACTCAGGTCTCCTTTTTAGAGGCAATCATGGTAAACCTTCTGTTGTTTATCTTTCTAGTGATATTCTCAGTAAAGGCAGCATAATTATATATGCATCTCTGTACCTTGCTTTATTAGTTTAACAACTCAACTTAGAGACCTATCTTATCAGCACATATTTTGCTGCTTTGTTCTTTTTAATAATTGCACATTTACTTGAGAAAGGCTCAATTAATATTCATGTGAATTATTTTCACTCTTTTGCTCTTGTAGATAACCAAAGTTCAGGGTATGTTGTTTTGTTCAATTTAAAGACTCTAGAGTCTAAGTATGAATGTGGACCAAGAGATTGAACTGCTAAATGCTGCTAACAGCACTGAGGAGAGATGTAGGTTACTTGATGATAAAGCAACACAAGAATTCAACAGATGCTACCTGACATTTAAAATTATTCTGTCCCTTATCAGTACATATATAGGAATTTTTTGAGTGGACATGAATACATGCTTACACTTAAGCCTTTACAATAAACTCCATCCCCCCAGGAAACTAATAACCATTTACTGATAAAACTATCATTATCACTCATAATAGGGCTGAGAATTTGTGACACTACCTAATTTCATTTGGGTTCAGTGCATTTCCTAAAGGTGAGGGCTTGACAGTGGCATGTCTGCTGCTAACATGCACAAAGACAAGGGTATGATCTAAAAGGATTGGTCCTGCAAGAGGCAGAAAGGCCTGTCAGTAGTGCTTCTCGCTGGAAAAGCAGCCTCAGAGAAAGTGGAACAGATACGCAGCAAGTTCCCGGAAGGTTGTTTTACTAACAGGTAACAGAAGGGGAGATTCATTACAGAGAAGACACAGGGCCCAGTTTGCTCAGGGTTGTGACATGTGACGGGTTGGTGGTGACAGAAGGTTGACAACAGCACATAATCCAGCGAAGAGTCAGACACAGTGGGGTTTGTGCTGGCTGAGAAGATGGTAGGGAAAATGGGCTGCTGGTTGTGTGTATTAGTCTGTTTTCTGTTGCTTATAATAGAATACCTGAAACTGGTAATTTATAAATAAAAGGGATTTATTTCTTATGGTTATGGAAGCTGGGAAGACCAAGGTGGGAGCGGGGTTGCATCTGGTGAGAGCCTTCTTGCTGGTGGGGACTCTATAGAGTTCTAAGGCAGCACAGGGCATCACATGGTGAGAGGGATGAGTGGGCTCACATGCTAGCTCAGATCTGTCTTTCTCTTCTTATAAAGTCACCGGCTCCATTCCTATGATAACCCATTAGTCCATTAACCCATTCATCCATTCATCGATGAATGAATTAATCCATTCATGAGGGCAGAGCCCTTGTGATCCAATCACCTCTTAAAAACCCTACCTCTCAATATTGCTACATTGAGGATTAAGTTTGCAACACATGAAATCTGAGGGACACATTCAAACCATGGCAGTGTGGTAAGCAGGAAAATATTGCTATAGACTAATATTTATTTGAGGCTACTCCCATTAAACATGCTCTCTGCCCTAGGTAAGTTTACAGTGCCATAGACTGACATGGGAACAGATGTTATCTATTATAAATAAATACAAGAATAATTTTGAACAGAATTCATATATTACTATATAGTACACATGTAGTGCATATGGTTTAGATTTTTTAAAACTCCTTAATTCTAAATTAGTTAAGTATATTGGACTAGGCCTTGAAGTAAGCTTCAACAAAGGCAGACTAAGGTAGTAAAAATTTAATTAAAAGGGGAAGATCATGATTCTTTAATTGCTATATATCCTACGTTTTGCCCCTTCTCAATTAATTTATTTCACTACCTTTAAAATATCTTTATGACTTAAGGAAGAAATAGCATTGAAATGTTACATTAAACATGCAGATTTTTCAATCTAGTTAGATGGTAAATTTATTAATCGGGAAAAGAACACTAGCAGAATAAGCCCCAGAGCTTTGTTTATTTTTTTTATTTTTAATACTCTCACATTGAAATGTATAGAGTAGCAGTTATTCTCTGAACTGTGTGCATGGTATGTGTGCTCTCACACTTTAATTTATAAGTTAAATAAATAACAGAGAAACTAAAACGATCTGTGCTCCTCCAGTACTGTACAAGAAACTTCTCAGCCACAGGATTTACTTTAGCACTTCCTGAGAAGTGCTATGGTAAATATACAAACTCACACCACCCACTTGCAGATCTGTACTTGAATGCCAAGTGAGGGAATCTTGAATGAATGAGAGGCTAGAATTAAAAAAAAATCGTTTCTTTTAAAAGCAAACACAAAAATAAAACATTGATTTTTTTCAGGCATGTGCCTGGTAATACCAGTCTGCCTACACTCCTGTTTGTTATTTCCTGCTCTTTCTAGGCTACCTACACATCATTGTTTTAAAACTGGTAAAAACAGCGAAAATGATCTTTGGTCCTAAATCTCCTCACCTTCCCCATCTTTGTTCATCCACTATTGTCCTACCTGTTCTCATGCGTTGGCAGAGAGAAGTCATGGAATCAAATAAACCCCAAGCCCAGCATAGAGGGACTTGAAAGAGTCTTTTGGTAGAAAAATCCAGGAGAAATAAATATGGGATCTTAGATTTTCAGGGCTAGAAGGAAACTTATGGAGGGTTCGACCTCATTTCAGGTATTTGACTCTCTCCTGAAATGTGTAGAATTGTTTCAAAATAATTTTTAGCTTTGTGAATCCTTGAGTCCTTAATTCTATTCCCTTACAGTACACCTTTGAAACAGTTAATTATCGATTTCTAAGTTTCAAAGCAATATTGTTGAAAAATGTCATAAAATAATGATTGTACATATCACATAAAACTAATGTTATATGTCACTGCCTAAATTAAGTTCATGAACACTTTTTCTTTAACTCTCTTTCCCAAGATAATATTCTGGTATATTTTTCTATTTTCTATATTCTCAGAGTAGTGAGAAAACAGATATCATCTCTGTTTTCCTATTCTCTTGGTTCAAATCTGAAAGAGGATTGAACTGGGAACTTGAGGAGTAGAAATATCATAGAAAATAAAACAAGAAAAAGTAGATACAATAAACTATTAAAAAGTCAAATTCTAAAGCTTGAGGGAACCTCTGATATAATAAATTATCTTCCTTTTATAAGATTAAAAAAGGAAGACCTAGAAATTTACATGACTTTCCCAAAGATACACAAATGGTTTATAGTGGAGCCTTGGTTACGTCCCATTTTCTTGAGTTCCAGAACAGGGCTGTCTGTATGAAAGATCTCAAGGGAAAATTTAATGCATAAATCATATTTTGAATTCTCTCGGTTCCTGAAAGCTTGTTTACTGGGCATTTGGATACTGAGAACTTGATTTTTTCTCCTCCTCCTCCTCCTCCTCTGTCTTTTCTTTCTCTTCCTCCTTTTTCTCCTCCTCCTGTTCCTCATTTTCCTCCTCCTTTTCTTCCTCATTTTCCTTCTCCTCCTCTTCTTTTTTATTCTTCTTCTTGCCTAGCAGCTAACTCCAATTTAAACTCTTTTAGCCCCAAAGTTATAGAAAATATATTGACTGAGCCAGTTCAGTTCTCAAGACAGTTCTCACTGTCTGGAAAGGATTCCAGAGTCTCCCAGTTCTTCACTATTTACAATAAGGGGAACAATATTATAGGCAATCCAAAATAATAAATAATTCTTGAGAAATTTCAAACTAATTTAAATATGGAAATTAACAGCTAGGTTAATATATTAATGGGATCATTCATCTTAGGCAAGGCATATATGGGTTTCACTGCTGGATGGGAAGAATATATGTGAATGAAGTTCTTCCTCATCCTCTGCAGGTGGCATATTTCCAGATTCTTTAGAGCAAGCAGTCCCCAACCTTTCTGACACCAGGGACTGGTTTCACGGAAGACAATTTTTGTGCAGACAGTGGGGGTGGGGCTGTGGGGAGGCAGAGCTCAGGCAGTGATTCAAGTGATGGGGAGCGGCTGTAAATACAGATGAAGCTTCGTTTGCTCACCTGCCACTCACTTCCTGCTATGCCGCCTGGTTCCTAACAGGCCACAGACTGGTACTGGTCTGTGGCCCCGGGGTTGGGGACCGCAGTGTCAGAGTCTTTGTCTTTTTAAGGATCATGTTATACCTTGTATATTCTGTTTTCTTCTAATTGTTGCTTCTTATTAATAAATAAGGGATCTCAGAACTAGACACCTTTATGGATAAGTTTTTTGCTAAAAAGCAGTTCTTCCTCTATCCACAATCTTTGCTCCTTCAGGCCATTCCCACTTCCTCTTCCTTGGAGAACTCACTTCCCAGTTTTTCACCACTAGGTGTCGTAAGTATTCACACAAATGCCTCAAAGATGAAAAATAAGCTTTCTCTTAGGATATGCCCCTGAATATCTTGGCTTTTCATATAAAATCATATATTGCTTGGGTCTACTTATTTGCTCACGTTTACATGTGATTCCAACTCAGGATAGAAAGTTCAGGAAAAAAAGTCATAAAATAAAGGAAAAACAAAACGGAAATCTTTGTGGCAAATACATGTAGCTCTGAACTCTGCAGAACTTGTTCCCGGGAGAACCCCTTCCTCACTCTGTCCCCAAAGATGCCTTTAGCCTCATTCCATGAGACTAACAGGCAGCTTCCCCTTTTAACGATGGGCGGCACAAGAGCACATGGGATAATCTTTTAGGAATCTTCACCTTATTGTGTAATAGGGAAAGACATGAGACATCAGAAACCACTCTCGTTCTACTTATTTGTATTTCAGCTGAAAGGGCTGACACATTAAAAAATTACTTTCAAATCATGGATTTTTAGAGGTAGAAGTATTCTTAGAATGATCAATTCTGACCTTTCATTTTATGTTAGGGAAATAACGCCTGGAGCAGTTTGCTCCTTGCCTAAGCTTGGTGGCAGAACTAGACCCTGCACATATACTTCCCAAATCCTAGGTATCTTATCCCCTCTCTGTACATGCTTCTATTGGAATAGATTCATGTTATCTATTCTGGAATTGTATGGAAAATATAAGCCAGAATGTTTCTTAGACTATAGTTAATATTATAAGAAAAAACTTGTAGCTCAGTAAACCTCCTCAGTGGAGATTTGATGTTAAAAAAATCAGGCTATTGATTATTGGCACAATGATAAGAAACAGACTGCTTTCATTATATAGATTTTGCAGATTGCATTTTAATTCAGAATGATGGGATAATTGTTCCATTTAGCTTTTCTTTGCAAGTAAACCAGACCCATACACATTCTTTTAATGAAGCTTTGTTTTTTTAAACGAGATGACCATATTTAATGAAAAGATATAGTCAGTTCATTGATATTTTAAATAAAAAAGACTATTATTGTTCTCACCAAGATGAAAAGGAAATTAGCTTAGTTAGTCAGTTAGCTAGAAAAGCAGTGAAAAATATTGTCTCTTCAAAGTAGCTATATCATAAAATAATTAATTTTATTTATTTATATACTTTATTTCTTTGGAGGAGCAAGGCTGTACAAAGGCCTAGAGAGTTCCTATCCTGTGGTGCTCACCCAATTCCCAAGGAAAGGGTCATACAGATCCATCTGAGAAATATGGCTCTTTTTTCTTCATTTTGATTGAGGTTTCTATGATAAATCCAGAATTTCATGGAATTTGAGAATTTCTTTTGAGTAAGAATTTTTACCTAATTATAATACCAAATAATTGGCTACATTTTCTTTTTTTTAGATAATTAAAAACATTTATTTTTTTCTATCTTTATTGAATTATGATTGACAAATAAAGGCTAAATTTTCTTATAAAAATTTGAAATATAAATTAAAAACTAATTCTTTGGTCACAATGACAATGCATGGAAACTACTTAAACTAGTGATTCTGAATGGTGTTTGAGATGTTTCACTAAAACAAGCTTCAAGGTCAAATAAGTTAGGGAGATAAGGTTGTGTACTTAGCACATTTTCTTAGACATTCATAGTAATTCTCAGCATATTACAGACTGAAATATCCTGCAATTAAGAAACCTGATCAACTGTGTTTAAACTAACATCTTCCCAGTATAGTTGATCAGAAACTTTTTTTGTAAAATACCAAATAACATCTTGTGAAAAGCAGGTTGAGAAATCTTAATTGCCAAAGTGACTTGACATACTTGCTTGATAAATCAAGTACTGCATGTCTTGCAATGTGCAACCCATCCATTTGATTTTCATCTCACTTATTGGCAGTATCTTACCAGTATCCCTTTTGCCCCCATGACCACTTTCTGGCCAACAGCAAGATTCATAATTGCAACATTAAAGACCCCAAACCTTGCCAAGTTTATCCACCAAATTTCCCAAGTATCAATGTCCTGTCAACAGATGAGACTATTTTGAAATGTTACTTTCGTGTGTGTTATAAAACAATCTTTTCAGTTGATTTCCTCGAACCCATTTTTTTACTTAATGTAAAATTGTTCAGTGTCACAGAGTCCAAGGCTATTTACTAGGCAGTGAATAAGCCAAGATTAAAAATACAAGGGTCATAGTTCCTGGGAACTGATATGGTTGTTACCTGGTGTTAGGAGGAGCTAGTACGTTCAAGATAAAATACCAACTCTTTAGTATGGCATCAAATGTTGGGTATGTTTGTTTATAAGGTTGCATGGAAGTGGGACATCTGGATCACCACTCGTAAAGGGAGTTTAGCAGAAGAAATTCAGATAAAAAAGGTAACCTGGGCTATCTTCACATTGTTGTTTTAAATTTGCCTTCGGTCCTGGTACTTCAGTAACTGAGTATCCCATAAATCTCGTGGAGAATCGTAACAATATTTTTACACTGTTTTGGATATAGTTATAGCTTAAGTGATTTATTTTCCTTGTAAGCATTTTCTATTCATACATCCCAAGGGAGAGGATGTAGACTAGTTGGTCACCATCCTATACAAAGAACTCTCACTAGGCAGAGTTTAATTTCAAGCTGCTAAAAAGGCCATTGACTACCCTCTGGTTCAGGTTCAATTTGGAACCGAGTACCTCTGAAACTAGCCCCATCCCTAACTATGTCAATTATGTTGAGGATACTGGCACATCTCCTGATGCACTGTCTTAAATCCTAGAAAAGATTCCAGAAAGAATTAATTACTTTTTCTGTCCTCAAAGGTATATAATGATCATGGTCGCAAAAACTCAGATTTTTGTAGAATTCATTTTGGTCCAAAGCCTGTCGTGATCTGATTCCTACCTACGCCTTCAACTGATCCATCACTATCCTTCTCCTTTACTATTTAAAATTAATTATTAGAAATAAATGAATTGCTATTCATTTCATAGTATTTCATGCTTTTGTTTCCTGCCATTATTTGTACATGCTCGTCTCATCCATGGAATGGCATTCTCTTCCTTTATTACCCAAATAAATTCTCATATTTCCAGTTTTGGTTCAAGCAGTGCCTTTTCTAGGATGTCTTTTAGAAACACTCCTAGGCTCAAAGAGAATTTCAATTGCCATGAACAAAAATTAAGATTAGAGATTATGATAGTGTATTACTTGGCATAGGAGTAGCCACTGTAACACAGAGTACCCCAAATGTATAATTGTTCAAATATGACATAATTTCTCAATCATGTAAACTCCTAAGGAGAGATTCCTGATTAGTGGGCAACTCTCCTTCAACTGCTGATTTGTGGTGTTAGGCTTGGTCTATCTTGTAGGTTTACCATCCCTAACATGGTTTGTCGTATTAAGCCAGTGGAAGAAAAAGAGAGAGTAAAAAAGACACAACTACTTCTTAACAACCTTGATTTGGAAGTGGTGCACTTCTGCTCATTTCCATTAGTAAGAAGAGGCTATCTCAAATGAGAAGGTACTGGTTTGTGAGGTGTTAAGTTTGATCATCAAATCATCACAGGTGCTCACCTTTATTTGGTGCATTCTATGGGGCAGGTGCTTGGTATGTGTTATCTCATTGAATCCTCACAAACCTGTGTGGTAGACTTTATTTTAAACTCTATTTTACAAATTTGGAAACTGAGGCTTAGAAAAGTCAAGTGACCTACCCAACATCACCTGGCTGGTAAGAGGCAGAGCCAGGCTTCAATCCTGCTTCACCGCCCCATCCCGCCCCTCCACAGCAATGGTCAGGAGCAGGCCAGGCACAGGGGAGCCATCAACTGGTGTTGCTCCATGCAGCACATTCCTGAACTAAGCCTCATCTGGAAAAGTCTCCATTTCTTTATCTTGAAAGCATTTTTTAAACTCTAATGTGGTATGGCAGGAGAGCAACCCCCTGGGCTTATTTAGGACCCTGGAGGTGAAAAGGGAAAAATCAAGAAATGAGTAGGGAAATAGATCAGAACAACTAAATTTAAATCTTGAATCTTCTATTACCTAATTGTATGGTTTGAGGTAGGACATATAATCTGTTTGAACCTCAGTTTCCTCTTGATTAAAATCCAAATATTAATAATTATACCCAACTTTCAGGGCTGTTGTGATAGCTAAAAATAAAGTGATGAACTCAGAGCCCATACATGGCAGATGCCCCATTTTGGTAATTCATTATCACTAACAGCTGGCTAAGGTGTGAGCTATGGCAGGTATTGGTTGCAGCTTGTGGTTAGAAAAATTCAGATGCTGGAGTTCCTCCAGGATTTAAAGGGGAGATTGAAGCTCCTGTAGGTTACATACATTTTTTAATTCCTTATTCAGTACTCATCTAGAAATTTAGAACTTCATTCTTTTGGATGAAACATATATTGTAGGGGCTGGGAAACTAAATGCTGCATTTCCAAGGCTGACTCCAAATTGGAGTTCTGGATGTGATTTAGGTTTTGCCCATCAGATGCACTTATGCAGGACTTGAATTAGTGAAAAAAATAAGGAAGGACAGAGATATAGAGGCAGTGGCATGCAAGTATTGGAGAAGTACAATTAAAAACAAACTCTTCTGCCAACCAGAAAACCTCTCCACAAAGGTAGAAGAGAAAGAAAGTGGTTTTATTGCTGAATAAGTGTAAACCAGAATGGGACCTGCGTTACAGACAATCTGTGAAAAAAAGATTACAAGACAGAAAGAAATCTCTTCCTTTATATCACTGAGCAGACATAACCCAATCCAGACATGTTCTCAAGATAAACAATAACTAGTGCTCAAGTAAGAGGACATGTCGGCACCATGTATCACAGCAGTGTTGATCCTAAATTCACTTGGTCATTGGAGTAGCCATTTGTGTTTGCTCATTGCCCTTATCGAAAGGAAAAGTAAATTTATGTCTTTATGACAGGAAGGTGTGAAGCTTGGAGCCAAGCGCCAGCTGAAGTCTGGCTCCTACCCTCCCATTGACTTGGAGACAGAGACATCGTCTTCCTTGCTGATTACATTTCAGAGTTGGTTTCCAGATCCTTGAAGAAACATTCCTGGGGTTATAAAATGGGTAAAAGGCTTATTTAGCTTCTAAAAAGAGTCCTATACATTTCAAAGAGGCAGAGAAATGATGTTTTCTAAAGTAAATGTTCTAAAAGTGAGCAGGGGAGAAGCCATTTTTTCACTAAGAAGAATTAAAAATATTTTTTTAATTTATAATTCATATTTGCCTTTATGTAAGTCATTTTTTTTTTGGCATTGCATGGTTCAGGAGGTAGTTTCTCCACCAACAATTGCAAGAGATATATTTTTCCTGTATCACAACCAAGCTGGTGGTCCTATTTGGACTGCAGCTTCCTGACTTGCCAGTTTCTAATAGTGACAGTTAGAAGTCCTTTGGTGGGCCAGTTCTGCAGGGTTGATCTGCAGCAACTTGGATCTTGCTCCTCCAACTTTTCCTGTGAGTGTGTATTCACTTAATTCACTGTATTACGTACCTTTCTTCTTAAGTACCTGGAGTGGTTTCTGTTCTCTACAGCCAAATTCCATCTAATACAAAATCTCATAAAAATGATTGATCTAATGAACCATCATTCTATTTTAGACAAATTTTCTTTATTAGTATAAACAGGACATGTCTAGAATTTGATTCTCTAGAGATGACTTTGCTAGTGAAATAAATATATTCTAACAGGCATAGGTATTTTTAAACTTTTGATTGTTTTATGGCTAACATGAAATCGATGAGGCTTGAGTGTATTCTTAATTAGTTGGAGAAACTGAAAAAGCAGATTTACTTGGAACAGATTTCTTCTTTTCTTCTTCTTCGTATAATAAAAGAAATGCAATTTTTGAGTGAGGTAGTCCAAAATATAGCACAATTTAAAAATAAAAGAGATGTGGCTTATCTGGGATGATCCCATTCCCAATTCTCCAGGAACAATACTGTTTCATAGAACAGTATCCGATTCCTCCCATCCTTATAGGCATATGCTAGTCCTCTCTTCAAGAGGTGAAGGCTAATTCTCTTCCCCTTGAATCAGTGCTGGGCTTGTTCCTTGCGTTAATCAATAGAATGTGGCAGAAATGATTCTGTGCCAGTTCTGATCTAGCCTTAAGAGGCCTGACAAATCATTCTCTTGGAGCCAGCCACTGCTAACAACAACAACAACAACAGAAAATCTAACTGCCTTTCAGAAGAGAGAGGCCATTTGGAAAGAGCCCTGGGATATGAGACTAGTGGGAGAGAGTGAAGCAGACTAGTCAACCCCAAGCTGGCCACCCCAGCCACCCTGGGAGGTGCGAGACATTCCCAGGTATTTGTAACTGCTGGCCCTTCCCTGGAAAGCCTTTCATTCTCCCTTTTCCTAGTTTACTTTTACTCATCCTTCTGGACTCAGCTCAAGCATCATTTATTGGAGATCTCTCAGAGAAGAATAGAGATGTGATATTTACTGCCGAAATCTTCTAGGGATCCTGGCCTGGGGATAGCGTCAGGGAGATGGGAGATTAAAACCACTGGCTACTATATTCACACAGCACTTTTGTCCCCAAGTCCAGTGCATTTGCCATTTGTTAACTGTGTTGGTCACTGTCTCTGCACCTCATAGGTACAATTCCAGTCTCTCAGTGTACCCTTGACATGTCCACTTTTCACTGCCCCATGGGACAGACCATCTAGTTCCACAGAGTTCCCACAGCCAAGCTTTTAGTAGAGTTCTTTCCATTTGTCATCATCTTATTCTTCTAAGAGAGCATGGTCATTCAGTGGGAGAACATGAAGAGCAAGCAAAACAAGAGCCTTACCCCTTTACCACAGGAGAAAGTGTGTTCAGCAGGTATTTACTGAGCCCCCGTCATGTGCCAGTCATCATGCCAAGCACTGGGCTTACAGAAGTGCACAAAACAGAAACTGACAATTAGAACTATCACAACACAAGAAATACAAGGTTGAATAAACTGTGAATCAACTTTAGCAAATACATTGTATGCAAAGATGATCTAACACAAAGAAATTGGAAAATATCTGATTTGCAACTTAATGCTTTGTTTAGTAAATTTTAATAGAAACAATTAATACTAATTAAATCTGCATTAGTACAGAGATAAAGCAATGACAAATCTTAAACTTTTAACACATTATCATTCCTAAGTAGGCATAAAATTCCATTAGCGACAACCAAAGATGGGGCAGTGAGAATAGTCTACTCTTCACATAGGCAATCAAAGGTTGCTTTCTCTTTAGAGAATTTAAAAACATTAATAAAATAGGTTAGGTGGTTTGCTTTTGATTATTACCACATCCAGACAATTTTTAACAATTTTAGTGATAAAATACTCTTCCCTGGAGGAAAAAATCTAAACCTAAGGCATGATACCTTAAAAATCCTAGAAGACGTTGGGAAAACCCTA
>VBSM01001124.1:28465591-28484308 GCA_008086735.1 Cheirogaleus medius
TTCTTTTTGACAACTGCAAGCATTCAGCACAATGGCTGGATAAAGATGAAGTGCTTTTTGAAACACAGTCCAAAACAGAATATTTATCAAAGAAAGCTAATGGTGCCTGTTTGGTGATCCAAGGCTGGTATAATCCTCTACAGCTTCCTGAAACCTGGTCCATCAATTACAGTGGATGTCTACTGCAACCAACTGGACAAAATGATGAGGATGCTTGTGATTAAGGTTGGTCAATAGAGACAGGCCAATCCTCTTTCAAGACAATGCTTGACCACATGTCACACAAATGACGCTGCTCAAACTATGGCAGCTGGACTTGGAAACTCTCTGTCATCCACCACATTCACCAGACCTTGCACCAATTGACTACCACTTCTTCCAGACTTTGGACCACTTCTTGCAAGGAAAAACATTCAATTCTCAACAAGCTGCGGAGAACACCTTTTGTGATTTCCTTGCCACTAGCTCTCCAGACTTCTTTGGGGCTGGCATAAGCAAGCTACTGTTAAGATGGCAAAACTGTGTCAATAGTTTAGGCACATATTGTGATTAATTGTACTGCTTCTTGTATGAGAGATAATAAACTTTTGATTCAAAATTGGATATTTCATATTTAATGACCTACCATTTACATGCTAAGAACATAATAAGATCTTTATATAGATGATCTCATTGAATTCTTGAATTATTCTCATTTTACCCATGAAGAAGCTGAGGCTATGAAAAATTCCATGAATTTCTCAGGGTCAGTAGCTTTCCAGTGATGGGAGAATTTGGACTCAGGCTGATCCTAAAGTCCAGGAGTCACCACTATGCAGTGCTGCTTAGGAAACAGTTTCCATAAATTGAGACTATGCAAAATTTGCCTTTTGGCTCCTTGCTTACAAACTAGTATCTTTTTTATTCATAACTAAAAATTTTCTAAAATATTTGCTAGGTGGTAGCAGCAATATTCTAATTAACTGTTCTGAATATCTTCTGGTGAAGCCCTCAGTAGGGGGCTTAGAACTCGAGGGAGAGTTTATTATATTGGAGAAACACTCTTCAGGTATCATCACTTTGTTATAAAAAGGAATACTTTTCCCTTGGACCCAGGTCAGCTCTCACCTGGGTTATGTCATGCAAGTTATTCAGTGCTGAGAGATGAATTTGTCTCCACCTGGCATGCACTCCATGGCATTAGATTTCTATTGATGTAAAGGAAGAAGACACAGCTGCCTCAAATAACTAGCTTTCATCTTCTGTAGCTGGTAATAGATGAAAAAAACTTGCATCCTTTTTTTTTCTATGTCTGGAGAGAGTAGGGAGAGAGGAGACATAATACATTAAATTATCCTTTGGCAAGCTTTAGCTTCTGAGTGAGTCAAGCCTTGCCCTGGAAACATGCCACATGAAAAATGTGCCCAGGTACAAGAAGAAATTAATCTTAACATTGGTAACATTTTGCATTTGGAAATTCTCTATGTCAAAAAGTATCAGCTTCTGAGAGTTCTGGCTAATTTCTTTCTTTCTTTTTTTTTTTAGAGATAGGCTCTCGCTCTGTCACCCAGGCTGGAGTGCAGTAGCATCATCATAGTTCACTGTAATCTCCAACTCCTGGGCTCAAGCAATCCTCTTGCCTCAGCCTCCCAGGTAGTGGGACTACAGGCACATACCTCCATGCCCAGCTAATTTTTATTAAAAAAAAATTTGTAGAGATGATGATCTCTCTATGTTGCCCGGGCTGGTCTCAAACTCTAGCCTCAAGCGATCCTCCAACCTTGGCCTTGCAAAGTGCTGGGATTGCAGGTGTGAGCCACCATACCCAGCATAGCTCCTTTCTTAATTGCCTTTGCAACTCAGCAAATATTTTCCCTCCTCTTCTAAAGGGAAGATAATTTGCTCTTTATCTTTCTCCCTGACTGTGTGCAAATGCTATGGCCTTTAACAGGTTTTTTTGGATGGGCTTAAGAGCTGTAAAAACAAATCCTTCCTGATTTTATAAACATATTCCTTTCCTCCGGGAATGTGCTGAGGTGTCCACAGCCGCCTGCCGTGTCAGATAGTAAAAGTGGTGTGATGATGACTGCACTGGATGGTGAATGGAGGATTCTCAACACCAGGTACTGGCCAGCCAACAGGGCATGAGCTTGTCCCATGGCAGCAGAAAGTTGCTCTGTAGGCCAATAGCAAGGCTGAAAAATGGCTGATGCAAACAAAAGCCAGTCCCGACTGTACCCAAGTCCTGCCTACCCTGTCAGTGCCAGGAGGCAGAACACTCCCTCACTGCTGACACTGCAGAGCGTGGCACAGCACTCACAAAGGGCCCCCTGTGGGCTCTGCAGCGGACCTCCCTCTACTGCAGATAATGCAGACGGAGATTAGCGGGCATTAAAAACTAAGCAAATAACTTAAGGGGTGATATTTGAACACACTTATGCATCTAGATCTTCTTTTATTTAATTTCATGGTAATGCAAATATTTAATATAACAGCTTGAGATATTTTTAGCCCTGTGCAGTGTGTTGCTAAAATAGATTCTGGCTTCTCCAGAGTTCAGAGTCTGAGTCTTATTTAGCTATCAATCTGATCAGCAGAAAGTTTGCCAAATAAATTATATGTGGAGAGGGTGGAAGCGGGGGGACCCCACAGCCACACTGATTAGAAAGGGCATTGTGGGTGCCCTTTCCATAAACTGAAAGCATGCTTTCTTCCTCTCCTTGTGGCCTCTGTGACTTTATGCAAGTCTGAAGAGGGAAGTCTCATTGTAGTAACAACCAAAGAGACACAGTGTGGCCGATCAGAGTATTTCTTATGAATTATCTTCTTTACATTTTTAAATTGGAAATGCTTCTCTATTAGGCTAACAGAAAAGTGTTATGTATTTATGTTACGATATCCAAAAGGAGGCACTTTGGGGTTATTAGGTGAGAGGTGCTAAGTATTTATAGACTGCCATCAATACTCACTAAGAGCTGTAGAATTTTCTAATAGATTTCTTTTATTATCTTTACATGATGACTTTACATTTATTAAAAAAAAGGAAAAGAAAAGAAAAGAAGGAAAAAGACAAGACTCCAGAGGTTTGCTTTGCTGTCATTTTGTACCTCTGAACTGAAATTATTGGAGTGATTACCTTTGCTATGAGTGCTACTAGGTAAGAAAGGTTAACCTCAATGTACTTTCATTTTCCCTTTGGAAAGGGGAAATGTGATTATTTAGATAATCACATGCTAACTGGCTGCTTCAAATCCATACTGGAAACCAGTTAAATAGAAATAATCTCCAAAGAGTACATATTCCAAAAATGATGTTCTCTTTACTCTGGAAAATGAGAGTACTTTGAACAGCCAAAAGGGGGGCTCTTTTATTGTTCTTTTCCTCCTTTACCTGAATTTATGTTCAGGTTGAGGAACCACATTATTCCACAGAGGATGATGCAGAAAACAACACAGAGAAATGTTGGAACAGAGAAATACACAACAGTGAAGTACCAGCAGGAAAATGTTGGCCATGCGCTGCTTGTTCTTGCTGCCCCAACTCCCTGCTCACTGGTGGAAGGCACTCTCTCTCTTTCTCTTCGGTTTTTAATTTTTTCCTTCTGCTACACAAAACCATACTGGTGTCCAGTATGGATTTAAAGTAGCCAGTTAGCATGTGATGTATAAATACCATTTGTCCCAAGGGAAAATGAAAGTACATTGAGGTTAACCTTTGTTACCTAGAAGCACTCATAGCAAAGTCAATCACTCCATTGATTTCAGTTCAGTTCTCTCTTAACAGTTTACAAATGGCATCTCAAAAACAACCATTTCTAAGTTCTCTGCATTCTGAAAGAGTAAAAATTCTGGTCCTTTCTTTCTCTAAGTAAAAGAGAAACTAATAATATTCTCAACAATTTTACTAGTTTGAGGACTTACTGCATGGAGGTGCTAAATATTGGGAAATCCTTTCTAGAGTGTATATAAACCCTTAGAGAGAAATCTCATGACCACAGCCTTTGGTACACATTACTTAACACCATTTGCCCTGGGCATGTCAGGGACAGGGGTATTGATGTTAGATTGGGAAATACTGCACAGATGTGATAAGGACTGATGTGCTTTCTCTAGGAGTCCTCTATTTCTGGACTAGAGATCATAACTCAGTGTCTAATTAAAAGGCTGAAAAGACACAAGGGAAATAAACTTCAGAGACTTCTCATAGAACAATTCTTTAGAAACTCCTATAACACTAGCTACTAAACTTATAATGGTTGCATCAAAAGATTTGATCTCTGGCACTGTATATTTCAGAAATGCAACTGCTTTAGTTGAGAGTCAGCTGGCTAGGCACTTGGCAGCTATTTTTTTATGTGCTGCCAAAGGTAAGAGTTTGCCACTGCTAGGAATTAGAAATTACAAAAAGTCAGTCAAATGGGAGTGATTATGAAAAGTGACCCATAGCCGGTTTTTATAAAGTTGTCCAAATAAGTAAGGGAATTTTTTTCCTAATCAATAAGGTTTAATACTATTTGTGTATTATTAAGAAAGTCAGTGGTGGAATATATTAAGTATAAATGATTCAGATAAGCAGCAAACAATATGCACTCAATCATGTACAAGAGCGTATGACTCAACTCCAGCGTTTCACTTCTTGGTTTGAGGAGATAGGTTTCTTGCAGGAAATGTGAAGGCCAGATATGTAAATGGTAAGACACAAAGTCATTTAGGGGAACAATAAGGAGGAGGTTGCTACCGTTATTATTAAGCGTCTACTACACACTCATACACTGTTCCTAGCACTTTGCATGTCTAATCTCAGGTACTCTTCTCAGCAACTCTATGAAGCTGGTGGAATTATCTCTATATTTCAGATTCGTACCATTGGGAAAGTTAAGTAAATTTTGTAAGGTCTCACAGACAGTAAGTTGACTTCAGAGCGTCCCAGGCCATTCTGATTCCAGATTCCAAAGCCCATGCTTCTTCAGGTTGCCCCTCCTCTAGGGAAACATCAGGGGCACCCAGTAAAGGGGAAATGAAATCTCAGAAGGGCTGCCTGACAGATTTGTGAATGAATGGAGGGAAGAATCTCACTGCTGGGCTACAGAAAGGAGCATGTTAACTCTCCACTCGTACTTTTAAACCAACCCCATCTCCTGCAACAAACCCTCACATACTGGGTGTTAGTGCACCTGGACTGTGGAATTCACTGGACAAACTCCAATTTCATTCTCTTCATTTGACCTTTTTAACATCTCACCTTGACTCCTGGTCACTACCTGACACCTCCTTATGTTCCTGGCTCCTTCTGTCCACACCTCTCCAGCAGAAACTCCAGGAGAACGTCTGTGTGCTCCCTTGGACAGGCTTCCACAATTCTGATTTTTTGTGTTTCAGCTTCTGCCTTTTACTTGTACCTGTGGAATCTGTGGGCCCGTCCTGCTCACCACAGAGCTCTTTGTCTGTCATAGGAAGGACACAGCAGTAAGTTCAGAAAAGCATATTTAATCATTAGTAGTTGTATTTGGACATTTTTCTAAACATTGTTAAGCCATTGCTTTTAAAGCTGTTAAAACCATGTTAATGTATTTTTTAGTAGATCAGTACATTTGGTTCTTGGTCAGTTTGATCATTTGGTGAATTGATTCTTTGCTCATTTCCTGACTGGGAGCTGGGAGTAATGACTGAATAAGGCTCAAGTTAGCAGTTGCCTCTCTTCTCTGGGACCTTCCCACTTTCTGGAATTCCTGAGAGTCAGACCCGAGAGTCAATGTGGCCAGGACACAGGCCATGAAGAGTCATTCTATCGTGGTGGCTGGGGAGAACTGGGTAGAGCTTCCTATAGTCAAGCAGGGTCTGGACAGTCTGGATTGGAGCAAGGTTCTCTTGCTATTTGAGCAGCTACTCCTGACACCTTCCTGGAATGGGGCTTGCAGTTCATATTCTCCAGCTGGTGCAGGAGGCAAAGTTAGAGGCATTTCAATCACTGATTTTCCTTCCCTTACAAAGAAAGGTCTTAGATTAATATGCTGAGAATTAACAATTTTAAAAAGAATGGTTTAGCAACTTTTAGAAAAATGTCCAAATATAGTTATGATGCTTAAACATTTTTTGTGAGCACAATTAATATTTAGCATTTCAAGCAGAATATTTTCAGTTTATACAGATTTTTATTTCAAAATGTTAAACATTTTCAGTTTGCTAACATTTTAGCATCTATGTTTTAGTATTTTTCAGATTTCTAACTAGCTTTTTAATCTTTCCTTTACAACTTTACATTGACCATTAATAAATATCAAGTTAATTTGAAGTACAAACATCTAATCCATCTAAGTATTCTTTTTTATTTATTTATTTATTTTTTATTTCAGCATATTATGGGGGTACAAATATTACGGTTACGTATATTGCCCATGCTCCCCCTCCCCCCTCGAGGCAGAGCCTCAAGCATGACCATCCCCCAAACGCTGCACATCTCACAGTATTCTCTTTTAAACATCCATACTTCCTTTCCACTGATTTGAGCAGTTTTATATTTTTAAGTTGAAACTTAAAAATTAAATAAAGACAACTACTGCAGAGTACCTAACACGGTGCTAGGACACCATCTACCTAGAATCAATGTTGCAAACCACTATCCATCTTTCTGTTTTTGAATTTCTTGTTAGAGACCAAAATATCAGAATTTTATCTTTGATAGGATTCTTGGCTAATTCTGATTTATATAAGATGCTCTTTAAATTAAATTTAAAATTTTAATTTAATAAAAATCGAGTCAAATTTTAGTTGTAAATGAAATTTAATAAAATTTAAGTATTCTGTATTAAAAATTTAAATTAGTTAAATTAAAAATCACTTGCTAAAATATAAATTAAGTCTGACATGACTTTAAAAAATTGGCAAAATAAACTAAATGTGCTTACATTTTGGAAAAAAAATGTATTATAAAGCACCCAAGAAAAATCAAAAGTCACATACTGAATGCCAAAAGTTTGAGTGGAAAAAGTGGTTCATATCAACATTTTCAGTGAATTTGTGATTTTTGATTTATGAATTTATGATTACCATTTCAACACTGTTAGTATTCTTTTATCAAGTAGCCAATCAAACTTAGTTTAGCCAATATACAAAAGAATATATTTGACTACACATAGTAAAAAATCAAATATGTTTATTAATACTGATAAAAATGGCAGTTTGTAAATTTTGGTTATTTTGCAGGTTGATCATTTCAAGGAGAGATTTTTGGTGAATTGGCCTGCATTTCTCTGCAGGAGGTTGCAGTTAAAATAAATGTGAAAACATCACTAATAATGGCAGCATTGATTCTAAGTAGACGGTGTACTAGCACTGTGTTTGGTACTCTGCAGTAGTTGTCTTTATTTAATCCAAACAACTTTTTGGATTAGATATGATTGTCATTTTACAGAGGAGAGATCTGAGGTTCAAAGGGGTTAATACCGTAAATTGCCCAAGAGAAGCAGAGTCAGGACTGCTTGTCTCAAAGGCCAGGGTGCCTGGTAGAGTTCCCAAGCTGTGAAATGCAAGATGGAAATCACTCTTGGCTAGATCAATAAAGATTGAGATGAGGAAAGGGGCTTGCTTCCACTTTGCTGACTAAATGGAAAGAGCTCAGTGTGTCCATGTATTGCGGCATCTGGGGCAAATAGTAAGTGGGCTGGAACAATTTCCAGTCAATCCCTCAGCAAGTAGGAGACACAGCAGAGGGGGCACAGATGATGGATGGGGTCCAGGTACCCTGCCTGCAGCAGTGTGAGGCACGGGGCATTTAATGGCAGTGGCTGCAGCTCCACATTGAGCAGAGTGAGCAGTCTGCTGGTCCCTGGCTGCTCAGCACAGTTCTCCGTTTTTTTTTTTTTATCCCTGTAAGGTCACCAGGGCTATTTATGTGGCCTAATTTATATAGAGTGTGTTTAAGGAGGGCGACCTAGAACTGTTTGCTCTGTGGAACGATGCACTTCATGGCTAGGAAGAAGGTGAGAGGGTGTCTTGTCTCATGTCTTCAGGGCATAGAACTCAAGGGCATGTGCTCAAGTCTAGTTCAAGGCGTCCAGCTGTAAGGGCCATCAGAGCAAGAGCACATGGAATGGCTTTGACTGGATTCTGGTAAGCTTTTCTTTGGATAGACTGGGATGAGATGTTTATGGGCTGATATGTTGTATGAGCCTTAGATCTTTATTAATACCAGCTAGCAAATATCCCTCCTCCTCCCTTTCCTGTTGCTTTCTATAACTGTCATGACTAGCCTGGAGTGGATTATCTTAAATTTTTATGCTCCAGCGATAGATCTGGGTATAACTGTAGCTCTTTCGTTCCCTCTTCTCAGATTGAATGTCTTTACTTAGTGAGATGGCAAGTTATATATATATATATTTATATATAACTATATATGTATATATGTGTTTATATATACATATATATATTAGATTTACAGTTCAGTGGTTTTTAGCATATTCAAAAAGTTGTACAACCATTACCAGTATCTAATAACAGGACATTATCACAATCTCAAGTTGTTTTCTTATTTCTCCTTTCAGGCATCCGCGTCTCATTTCTTGCCTGGCAGTCACTAACGTAGAATCTGCCAGGGAATGAGGTGTGATTTATAGAGACAACACTAAGTGAGGAAGGTGCCTTCCATGCGCAAGAATAAGAAACTAGGGGAAAAAGGATATCCTGAAATATTCCTGGAATCTTCCTTTTTCTGTTAACCTGAGAGATAATGATAGGAGTTTATGAGGAAGAGACCTTTTAAATGATTGTGGGCTGTTTTTATTTTTCTCAACATCCCTTAGGGAAACAAAGGAAATCAATATAAGCAACGGAGATCTCTGATACATTTAGGAAATGGAAAACAATGTCCTTGTAAGAGTTGGACAGATCCAAACTGATGCAGAAGTGGTGGAAAATTCCATCACCTTTGAATATTTATCCCCTTTGAGAATACAGCAGAACACCTACTGCTAACATTTAGTCAGTGGGACACTGAATCAGAATGATTTAATCAATCAATTAAATCAGCCAAATGTTTACCCCCATATCCAAGAACAGCAGTCTCTCACAGGTGTTTTATTTGTGTATAGTATCACCTAGAAAGGGGATATTTTCTGAGACAAGCACGGAAAAGGCTTGATTAGAATTACTAATAGGTATTTTGGTAGTTCTGGGGCACTGGGCTTAGCTTGAGGCTGCTCTGCATAAAGTCCCAGAAGTTAATAGGAATTAAAATAGAAAGCCAGATCTATATGATCTGGAACAGGTTTATGTCCCCAATTAAGACCACAGGGTTGTTTTGTGGGAGGACAGAGTTGAGTTTCTGTCTCTCAACTCTGCAGATGAGGAACTTACTAGAACTCTTTCTAGTTACTTTCAGAGACCATTTTTTGGATGCGTCATACATGACTTTACATAAGCTTTTTATGAAATCTCACTGATATTTTGACTCACCACTCATATTTGTTGAGACTGGATTTCACTACATATTAGAGAGCTCTATAATATCAATGACTTAAACAAGATAGAATTTTATTTCTTTCATGTAAAGTGAGCAAGGCAGGGTTGAGATGGCAGCACTGAGCTGTAGTGTGTTCAGGGACCCAGGCTTGTCCCAGCTCATCAGGCTTCCTTCACATATGTGCCTTTATCCACGTGGTACAGCCATCATCACGTCAGTGTTCCAGGCAGTAGGAAGGAGGAGGAGATGAAGAGCGATCACAAGTGTGCCCTAGCTCATTCATAAGGAGCACTGAAACCGCCAGAGAAAATTTCCACTTATATCTCATTGGCCAAAACATGACGACAGCAAATAGCAAGGAAGGCTGGGAATTTTATTTCCAAACCCATGCGCTTAGCTAAAAAATGGAGGTTCACTTACCGTGAAACAAAGGGAGAACAACTATTGGGCGACAAACTATGGTATTTACAATACAACATTTAGGAATAAAGTATTACTCTGGGTTTTGTAAAGAAATTCTTCCTTTTAGTTGCATTTACCTGGAACTAAGTGTTGCCTCTTAGTTCTGATGTAACTGGCTTGATGTTTCAGAAGCAACTGAGAGATGCCTGAGAGATCTTGCTGTGGAAATGGGAACTGGATGGTGCACTTAATGAAGTTAACTCAGTTTAATGAGGTTTCCTTTTAATATTACACTATTATTACAACATGGTTGTGTCATTCCTTGTGTACTCTTCCTGTGATTATCAACTTTAGTTATTTAACTTTTCACAAATTATCAAATGTAACTACTCAGCAAGTCATCTTTCCAGACTGATTTCTAAATTTTTGGCTGTGTTTACATGATGGCACCTCTACATCACTCTGAGCAAATTGGATGCTCTCCTTGGCATCTTCGGAAGCATGCATGTTTACAATTTTAAAAATGTAGAACGGAGTGAACTAACCACTTTGGATAATCAAAACTCATCAACGGTTTGGCCAAGTTAGAGATAATCAAAAGGAGATAACCTTTACAGCCAAAGAGATGGAAACAGATAATGCCATTTAAAATGTGGGCATATAATTACAGTAAGAAAAGATAGTGAAACATCATGAATATTGAAAGGAAATCTTGCTTCAGATGCTTCTTAAAGTAGACCATCAGGTTAAAAAGAATATAAATATATATTATATAAATGCATATTTATATAATATATAACATACATGTAAATATATCTATATATGATCTATTTAAACTATAGAAACATTAGAAAGATAGATATTTTAATAGCAAAATTAATCTTATAAATTATCTATCCAAGTCCTTTTAGCAGGTTACTGAGATGCAGGAAAGTAAGTTGTATAAAATTAATTATAAACCTCTTGGGAAAATAATTTCTGTTTTTGCCATTATTGAATATTAGTCACCTGTAGACACAAAAGATTTTGTAAGATTCTCACAAAGAAATGCAAGTAATTAAAAATAATATAAATTATTGATTAATGAGAAAAGGTATTCATTTAAATCTTGGAAAAAATTTCTAAACTCCCCAAAATGAGAGGAAAAATTATCCCCTCATAAATATGATGTGGTTCGGGGGTAAAATTGTCATTCAAATATCATATTGTCCTATTCCTGCAACCAAAAGTCAGTCAATATTTAAGTATGTATATCTAACTATTTAAATATAAACACAAAAAAGAAAATCCCCCAAAACAACTTAAGCTTGAAAATATACAAATGGCTATTAAAACTCTGCTGCCCATTGTTTATTTGCTACCTCTTGTGTAACAAGTGCAAATGCAAGTGCCAACAGATCAGATATGAGAATCAAAATCAAATCAGTTTTTTAAGTTGTTTATTTCCTACATGCCCAGCTTTTCATAGTTTGGTGGGCAAGAGCTAAAATTCTTTCGGTGAAATATTAAGAGGAAACCCATCCATCTGGTCACCAGGACTGATGCCGGGACATCTATAAGCTACCAATTTTATGTTATATTTAGTTCTGCTTATTTCTCCATTAGCGTCTTCTTTTCAATATATTCTTCTTCCAAATGAGAGTTTTGAAATATTTCATCTGCCTCTATTCATTAAGGAACAATTGTTTTCCTTGCTTTGATTGTATAATAAAGAACACAATCACTATGATCTAAATACCAAACAAGACCATAGAAAATCTAACCACGAAGCTACAATAATTGCTGACCTTCATCATTTCTGCATCTCCCACAGAATGACCTTCTGCCCGAAAAGTTCACTGACAGAGTCAATACCATTTCCTGTCATTGCTTTGTATCCCTGATGGGTGTGCTAAGCAAAGAACAGATGTGACTCAGCCCTGTGCACTGATGATATGGTTCCTGGTTCTTTTAAAGGGCACCTCTGTCAATTTTGCTGCTGTGAACCTCCATCTTTCCTTAAAATTCTGAATTAAAATTGAAGCCTTTATGAAGAGTTATTATTATTGTAAGGTGATATTAAGAAATAAAAGCCCTTAAAATATATTGCCACATTCTTAACAAATGTTACTGGGATAGGAAATTAAAGCAAACAAAAAAATATGAACAGAATGATTCTATAGGATTTTTAGTTGTTCATTTCCTCCCTCCCTCTCTCTCTTTTTCTTTCTCTACCTCCGTCAGTCCATCTCTCTCTTTCCTTCCTTCTCTTCCACTCTCCTTTTCTCTCCTCTCCAACACTGGTTACTGAAAATCCATTATTTAATGATTTTGAAATGTCAGGACATGCCCTGGCAAGCTCTCAAATGCTTGAAAGCCATAATATGAAGGAATGGCTGGCAGGTTGCAGAATTCATTTAAAAGACAACAAATGCTATGGAATAAACAATGAAAAATAAATGCTAGCTGGTTTTAAAGTAAAATTTCTTACTTAACTGAACACGGGTATCAATTGAAAGAATTCGCCGATTCAGAAGAGCTATCTTCATGCCATTTAGTTCAGAAAAAGTTTGGGTTACTGTTTTTTGCAATAACGGTGTACACAGTTGATTTCACTCTGTCTTGATGGCCTTTTTCACAGAATCATCATGAGAACTCACATATAATTCAAATCCAGTCTCTCCATTACACACAGGTTAAAATCACAATAATACAACCAAATCTCAGTTATTTTAAAATTAAAAACAATTTTGAATTGACAAAAATTATATATATTGATCATGTACAATCGATGTTTTGAAATATGTATACATTGTGGGATAGCTAAATGGAGCTAATTAATATCTGCATTACCTCACATACTTCTCCTTTGATCAATATTTCCTGAATTTCCCCCCTCCCAATCCCCTGGTAACCACCATCCTACTTTGTACTTCCATGAATTAAACTTTTTTTTAGATTCCCCATATAAATGAGAACATGCAACATTTATTTTTTTATACCTGGTTTATTTCACTTAACATGTCATCCAGGTTTATCCATGTTGTGGAAAATGACAGGATTTTCTTCTCTGTTAGGGTCAAATAGTATTCCATGGTGTATATATACCACATTTTCTTTATCAATTCATTCAATTGATGGACACTTAGGTTGATTCTGTATTTGGCTATCGTGAATAATGCTACAGTGAACATGTGAGTGCAGATACTTCTTTGACACACTGATTTCATTTCCTTTGGACATTTACCCAGAAGTAGGATTTCTGGATCATATGGTAGTTCTATTTTTAATTTTTTAGGAAGTCTCTACATTGCTTTCCATAATGACTGTACTAATTTACATTTCTACCAACAGTGTTCAAGGGTTCCCTTTTCTCCACACCCTTGCTGACTCTTATCTTTCATCTTTTTGTGAATAGCCATTCTAACAGGTGGGAGGTAATATCTCATAGTGGTTTTATTTTGTGTTTCTCTGATGATTAGTGATGTTGAGCATTTTTTATATACCTAGAGACCATTTATATGACTTCTTTTGAGAAATGTCTATTTAGCTACTTTGCCCATTTTTTAAGTGGGTCATTTATTTTCTTACTGTTGAGTTGTTTGAGTTTTTTAGATATTTTGGATAGTAAGCCCTTATCAGATATATAGTTTGGAAATATTTTTTCCCATTCCATAGGTTGTCTCTTCACTCTGTTAATTGTTCCCTTTATATACAGATTAAAATCACAGTAATGAAACTAAATCTATATTTTATTATTATTATTATTTTGAGACAGAGTCTCACTCTATTGCCTGGGGTAGAGTGCCATGGCATCATCATAGCTCACTGCAACTTCAAATTCCTGGGCTCAAAGGATCCTCCTGCCTCAGCCTCCTGAGTACCTGGGACTATAGGCATGTGCTATCATACTCGGCTACTTTTTAAAAATTTTTTGAAGAGATGTAGTCTTGCCAGAGGCCCGGCTATTCCTGAACTGCTGGCCTCAAGCAATCCTCCCATCTTGACCACCTAAAGTGTTAAGACTATAGGCATGAGCCACCGTACCTGACCCTAAATCTTTTAGTAAGTAGATTTTGTGGGAGTGTGTTTTGTTATAAACATTTTATACTCAGAATCTTTCTGGCCACTTTGGGTAAAGTGCTCTAAGCTGCAGGATGCTTCTCTGCACGATTCCTAGGTTTTTGATCTCCTAACTGACCTTGCTGTGCAGCCACTTTCCAAGTGGCAATGAGTAACTGGCTGACTTACTCACTGACTTTACACACAAAAATATGAGAAATGTAACATTCTTGCTGGATGGGTTCAATTAATTATCTTGTGTTCTAACAGTTGTTTTTTAAATCTTTATTATCTTCATTATCTTTATTATTTATTAATAGGGTTATGTGGCACCATAGATATTAAGACTCTCTCTCTCTCTGAAGCCTAAATTATTGCCTAATAGGAAATTATAAAATCATATCAATGGTTTCAGGTCTCAGACATAATGTTTCTCCTGAGCTAATTTTTGTCCTCCTCCATCTGTGCCTTACCCAAGGGAGAAAATACAGCCCAGAGTCTTAGAATGAAGTTGCTTCTGGGAATTTGCCCTCATTGACCAACACAGGATTCTGACCTTTTCCTTTGCAGTGGTTTCCTGCTCACATAAATCTTTCATTGTTGTGGTAGTTTTAATGACTTATTTTTGTTTTAATTTTTTTCTCTCTAAAAAGTAATAAATGTGCAGGGTGAAAACTTCAAGCAGTCCAAAGCATATATAGAAAATCTACTTCCACCCACTAAGACCAGTCCTGCAGCTTTTTCCAAGATGGGCATCTCTAAAACTTCCCATTACAGAGAGAAAAATTCCATCCTTCAGCCTGTTATTCAAAGCTTTCCATGGTCTTTCTTCAACCTCTGTCCTCCATATTTTTGTCCTACTCCAGGCATGTAGCCCCTACTCCAGCCACATCTGCTCTCTAGTTCCTGGTTGAGCCCTGGGTCTTTGCTCCTGGTTCTACCACCCCTGGGTCATTGCTCTGGTTGTCCCTTAGGGAGCCCTCCATTCTCTTGCCAAAGCCTGTCCAGCTTCAAGGCTCTGCTCAGGTCTAACCAGCCTTGCAAGGTCTTCAGAAGTTCCCTAGTCTGAAATGATCTGCTCTCTCTTTTCATCTTGTTGGAACCTTTATTATGGTTTTCGTGATCACTGGTTTCCTTGCATTTGCTTCATGTATTTGTTTCCACTACTAAACTGTAAGATCCGAAGGTGAAGGCATTGAGAAACCTGGATTGTAGCCTCAGCTCAGCCATTAATAACTATGTGGTCCAAAGAAAACCATTAAGCCTCCCAGAGCCCAGTTTTCTCATCTATAACAACATTTTTGAGAATAAATAGCCAAATGCTAGAAGACTCATGAAGACAACGGTAACTTGTGCTGCCTCTATGTTCTTAAAGTAGGGACATATATTCTCTCTTCCCCATGCAAATGAAAACAAATATGTCAACTAAATAAATTAGGCTATTACTGTCCCCAAGAAATACAATCCTAGTGGAAAAATAAAGAATGTGTTTATTGAAGTATGTGAGGTAAACACTGGGAATTATAAATCTGAGTGATTAACATGGAATCTCAAGTTCCATGGAATGTTTAATAACTTGAAAGTTGATTGAATTCAAGGACTCTTATTGGTGGCCTTTCAAATTCAATAAAATCCTGTCACTTTTCTTAAAGAGTTGTCTGTATAACAGCATAAGTTATACCTTATGCACTCTCAGGGAGGGATGGTGATGAACTCATGACCTTATGTGAACAGTTTAAGTACTCAGGACATAATCACCAAGATGTCTTTCTAGGAAATATTTCATTTAAATCTAGCTAAAGTAGACTTTAATATTCATAAGTGGTCAGAATTATTAGCTGAATAAATCCATCATGCAGAGTTTTGTGGCAAGAATTAAATAAAGCCCAGGAGCTTAATATTTCAATGGAAAATTTCCTTTCAAAACTGGAAATAGAAACAAATAATGTAACCTTTCAGATCATGGAAATGAACTTATGAAATTTTCAGACCATAAATAGTATGGTATCATACATTCACTTAAACAAGAGGAAACAAAAAGAATCATAAGAGAGGTTTTTTTTTGGTTTAACTTTACATAAATAACTTTGAAAACCTGGATGAAAGAAATAATATTCTATAAAAATATAATTTACTCATCCAGAAGATAAAAAATCTAGGCAGATGGATTTCCGAAAAAGAAATAGAAAAAGCAGTCAAAAAGTTGCTTTTGTCTCTTCAAACAGTTTCCTAGGAGAATTCTACAGCACATTTAGAGAACACATAATTCCAATGTTATTTAAATTGTTTCAGATCAGAGGAAAAAAGAAAAATTCTTAAATACATTTTATGAAGCATGTATAACACCGATAATAAAGAAGTGGCAAAGATCACATCAAAAGGGAAATATGGAGACCAATTTTATTTCTCAATGAAATGCAGAAATCTGAAGTAAAATATCAGCAAATAAAACTCAGTTGTTTCTTAAAAAAATAGTAAATTATTATCAAGTGTGATTTTTATTGTAGAGATGTAAGTTAAAAAATATTACAAATGGTAATTCATTATTTGATAGATCTAAGGAGAAAAAATAGATGATCATCATTAACAATGATGAAAAGAGCACTGAGCCAGTGTCATATTTTATGGGAAAACATAAGAAATATTCTTAAGACTTTTTTTGATGGAGCAATAAGATCTAGTGGAGGTAATTCTCAAGTTAATTTTGAAAAATAAACATATATCATGCATATATCAACATAAATGACTCTGAATCAGTTTTAAATGTAAAAAATAAAATAACAAAATTACAAGATAAAAACATAAGTAAAATCCTATAAAGAAGGAAGATCTTTCTAATTATAGACTCAAATCCATAATCCATTTTACAAAAGACTGTAAAATTCAACCACATGAAAACAATACAAAACAAAAATTTCTGCATGGGGGTAAGAATATGATAATCGAATTCAAAAGACAGACAAATGATAAAGTGGGAAATATTATTTGTGACTCATATCACAAAGGGAAAGCTCACCTCTCTCTTATACATCTTCTTTAAATAAATAAGAAAATATCTGCTATACAAATAGGAAATAAATAGGTAAAAATATGAACACACAGTACAGCACGGGCAATACAAATAAGCTTTATTTAGATTTATAAAAGGATGCTGTATGCACTTATCAAAAGAGAATGCTAATTCAAACAATACCACGCTTGTGGTTTCATAACATGGCTCCAGAGTTATTTGCCATTCTTTCCATTGGGAGGTGAAGTCTGTCTCCTTTTCCATTGAATCTGAATTTTGTAACTTCCTAACACAATACAGCAGAGGTGTTACTGTGCAAATTTCTTAGCCAAGGCTTTAAGAAACTGACAGTTTCAACTTCCTGTCTCTTTCTTTAAAACCCAACCACCATGCTGGGAGGAAGCACAAGTCATCCAGTGGAGAGGCCCATGTGGACAGGATCCATCAGCCAGTGCTGACTTGCCAGCCATGTGAGTATGCTGTCCTGGTGGGAGAGTCGCTAGCCCTAGTTAAGCTGCCCCAGCTAACACCACATGGAGCAGAGATGAGCTGCCCTCATCAAGCTTGCTGAAAATGAAGATTTGTGAGCTAATTAAATGCTTGTTTTATTTCATTTTGTTTTAAGCAAATGTGAGCTGATTGGAGTGGTCTTCTAAAATGCAGTGATCAACAGAACAACGATTTTTACTATCTTTCACTTTTAGGATGGCAAAAATTAAAAAATTTGGCAATGCTATTATCAAGGCTATATGGGAGCAGTTACTCTTGTACTTTGCTAAGAGGTAGGGAGATGAGATGGATTGGGGCAGCCACAGAAGCAAATCATTTTACTGTATTGTTCTTTTTTACTCTTTTGGATTTGGAACCACATGAATATAATGTCTCTTCTACACACTACCCAATGTACTTTGAAAATTAAAAAAGTTTAAAGTATATATAAGTTATTTAGGAAAATTATATTTAACATGTGTATTGAATTATATAATTTATAAGACAGCTTTGCAAGCATCATCTCACTTTATTAATCATAGGAACTTTGTGAAGAATACATAAGCAGGGCAATTATTATAATCCCCAATTACAATTGCAAAAGCCAAATCTCTGGTTGTCACCCACCAAGTAAGCAGTAAGGCCAGAATTTAAACTGAGCTCTCACTACCCAAAGTGATCTACAGATTCAATCCAATCCCTATTAAAATATCAACATCATTTTTGACAGATCTAGAAAAAATAATTCTATGCTTTGCATGGAACCAGAGAAGACCCTGTATAGCAAAAGTAATCTTAAGCAAAAAGAACAAATTGGGAGGCATCAATTTATCAGACTTAAAGCCTATAATAACTATAACAGCATGGTATGGGCACAAGAACAGAGACATAGACCAATGGAACAGAACTGAGAACCCAGATATAAAACCATCCTCATATAGCCATGTAATCTTTGACACAGCAGATAAAAATATACACTGGGGAAAAGAATCCTAATTCAGTATATGGTGCTGGGAAAATTGGGTAGCCACATATAGAAGACTGAATGAAACAGGATCCACCTTTTACCTCTCACAAAAATCAACTCATGGTGCATAACAGACTTAAACCTAGGGCATGAAACTATAAGAATCCTAGAAGAAAATGTCAGAAAAACTCTTATAGACATTGGCCTAGGCAAAGAATTTATGAAGAGGACCCCAAAGGCAATCACAACAACAATAAAAATAAATAAATGGGACTTGATCAAATTAAAAAGCTTTTGCACAGCCAAGGAAACTATCAAGAGACAACCTACAGAATGGGAGAAAATATTCTCATGCTACACATCCGATAAAGGG